>CM026564.1:28445740-29645740 GCA_015143295.1 Tetracentron sinense
TTTTTCATGTGCCCCGACTTCTTGCAGAAGTAGCAGGTAAACTCCTCATCCTGCTTCTTTTGTTTCTTCTACTGAGAAGATCCTTCCGCAGCAACCTTAACCCTTTTCATTTTCTCGTTCTCAGAGGTTGAGGCCAAGTGAGCACTCTCAATCTTATCTCGCTGTTGCCTCTCTTCTTCTTGTACACAATGAGATATAAGCTCATTGAGGGACCATTTGTCCTTCTGAGTGTTATAACTCACTTTGAATTGTCCAAAGTGTGCAGGAAGAGAAATCAAAACCAAGTGCACGAGTAAGTCCTCAGACAGCTCCAACTTAAGCGACTTGAGTTTTGATGCGAGATGAGACATCTCCATGATGTACTCCCTTATGTTCCCTTTGCCCTTATACTTCATCGCGACAAGTTTAGCCAAAAGGTTACTCGCCTCCGACTTTTCGTTATTGGCAAAATATTGCTGAATTTCTTCCAGGAACTTCTTGGCGCTCTTGCTCTCAATAATAGAGCCCTGAAACGCTTCCGGAATGGAGCGTTTCATGATCATCAAGCACATTCGGTTAGATCGATCCCACTTTTCAATTTTAACCTCATTGGGGTTTTCCGGAGTAGCAGTGGGTTGATCCGACCGAAGTGCAAGATCCAAATCCATACAACCGAGGACAATCTCCACGGTTTCTTTCCAAACTTTGAAGTTCGTCCCGCTCAGCATTGGGATTTTGCTGACTTGGGCAGAAACATTTGTAGCAATAGCAACAGAAACTGAATAGAGAGCAAAATAAACAAGCATACTCACATTAACAAGCATGTCATAAAATAAAACAAGACATGAATAAGTAACCCAAATTAGAGACCCATCTTAAGATACCTAGCACAACATTAATTCCTAGTCTTTGACAGAGAAATTAACTGCAAGTGGTACTTTTAGTGCAATGATCAAATACTAACAATTAGTTCTATCAAACAACAGCCTTTCTTTGGACCGACTGTTGTTCACATGAATTTTTATACTTTAAATTTTTTTTTTAATCGTCACGCATTTACCATCGCAGGTGCGTTGTTATTTGGCCAAACTGTGTCTTCTTTTCGGCCGAGCACAGTTCACATAAATAACTCCGCACAAACATCTATGTATTTTCAATCAAATTAATCATCACAATAGAGGTTACTTTGGCAACATGTTGCTTCAATCAATTTAATTGAAAATACTAGACTAAAACGACACAGCTAAAGACAAGATCATTAAGTCCACTCTATTGCATGAGAATATCATCCAAGTCAAGTCATAAAAAAAATTGTAACCTTAGTAGGGGCATTAAAGTGGTTCGGACTCAGGATTAACACCCGGGTCTAGTGGGGAAACTAGACTATGGTCATGAGCCAAGCCGGATTGATGGTGTGACCTTTGTGCTATACTGTCAAAGTTAAGAGGTGGTGGTTCACCCTATCTTGCTTACTCAGTCAAGTACTCAGGTCTAGTGGGATTTGGAAGGCTATACTTGGGTCTAGTGGGATTTGGAAGGCTATACTTGTGTCTTGAGCCAGTTATATTATTGAAAACTTCAGCAAGGCTCTACGGGTGGGTATCATATGAGCCTTGGGTGGGTATCGGTTAACCCCTGTAGCTTATGTTCAAGGCTTTAAATATGCCCAGCGCCTAGTTGCCAATGGCGACTCCGAATGGTACAAACGAAGCTTAAAAAACTATCCAAAATTTCAGAATATGAATAAAATATGCAATGGAAAAATCAAATATATATCCACAAAGTCCAAAACAAAAAATTCCAGAATTTCTCATAAACCATAAATATTCTATTCAAGAAAAATAATCCAAACACCATACGAACAGAATATTCACAAATCCTAATAATCTAACAACGATGGTGGCTCTGATACCACTTGATGGAATTAAATCATACCAAAAGCCATAAACAAATTCTAGATGCAAACGTTCTAGAACACTATATCAAGAATCCTAGGATCTACATCATGCCAAATTATTAAGGATTTATGGGTTCGGGTGATATACCTGGATCCACTATAAACGATCGCCTACCGTTGCGGAAATACTACGACAATCGATAACGAACGGATGAACACAAACGGGTGAGTGGTTTGTGATCTTCCTCAACCAAATCGTCTTAGTTCCTCAATAGGACCGTCGTCTCTCTTCCAGATGGGGAGAAGGGAAACTGTGTTATAATCTGATGTATTGGGGACCATAACCTAAAGGGTCTTTATATATATTGATTAATTAGGGTTCCCATAATCCCCTAATTAGAACAAAATTGGTATCTACTCAATTAGTCCATATCAATTTTAGCAGTCTACGGGCTTACCAAAATTAGACCACTTGATTTCAGCCCATTAAATTAAATCGCTAATATAATTGAGTACATAAAATAATATGTTGCCCAATTTACTATCCTAACATTATAGGAAACGTGATTTCCTAACATTTTTTCATTAAAATTACTTGATATTACAATATTTCTCTTCGTGTTTAAATATGACGCGGAGCTCTATGTGCTCTCCTTGAGCGGAGCTCTCCTTTTAGTGTAAAATTAGGGCATTCTTTCAATTGTGGTGAATAAGTCTCTCTACAAAATTGACCATTAACTCTCTCTATAATTACAAAATTTTCATCATCCTGTCGGGCTTCGGATCAGGCCAATCCAAAAATCACTATAAGTCAAGCCCAAACCCAGCCCATATGTGCAGCCCTAACATCCATGCATTGAGAAGGGAAGCTGCCCGCAAGGCGCTTGATGCAAAGCTAGCTCCACCTCGTATTAACACTCTAGGAATCTTCGTTCCTTTAATTTGGAAAAAAAAAATTTATAAAGAGGTTTGCTAGAGCTACTCTCCGGTATTCCTTACTCTTAGCCAAAAATCAACATTTCTTGGTTTTTGGCTGAAAGCAATGATAATTTGGCTGAGTAGGTAGTGCTTCAGAGTAGGGCTAGCACGGCTCAACTATAAATTAAGCAAAAGGGTTGACTACCCATAATCGTTAATGTATTATGAATCAATGAAGATGAAATTCCTTGAGGAGCATATCCTAGCTGCCGAGAAAGACCAGATATTTCACAAGCCCATAGAAAAATGAGCAATAGTTCTCTCCACGGGTGAGGAGGGAACTATCGTTCCTTGCTCTCACATAGCCACCCCTTCAACTCAATATGAACTCCGGTTAAAGTTTTTTTAACCCCGTGATTGAGTTTTTTTATTTTATTTTTCTAAAAACCAAGGATAGATGTGTGAACCCCAGGGATGATTGAATCTTAACCACAATTAAATAGAGTTAAAAGGGGGACACTTGGGAAGAAAATGAGAGCTGAGACGTACCTCCTCGCGTCACCAACCGATGAGGTGATTATTTTCCTCGAAAAATATACTTCACTGGTTGCCAGAAACTGATAAGAGGTGTACATGGAGTGTTCATGTCACCAAAAGAGATTTAACTACAAAGAGGAGCTCTATTTCAAGAGATAAACTCAGCTTCCACATCTTTGCCTTGACGGGGCAATTAGGGAATTACACAAACATACTTACATGACGAAAATATCCTTACCTAATTTTATAATTCCTAAATTACCCTCATGCCAAGACATGTTTTTTGGGAGCCCTGGTTATTACTTTACTATTAGTGAAACCTGAGCAGGTGAGTTGACACATGGCGACCTTAGAGACAATTTGTGAACACGTGGCGATTGTGGAAGGGTTAAGGGTTCCATTAATCTTCCTTTCATTTTGAAACATCTGTTATAATAGAATATCCATTTTAAAATCTCTTAATATATTTCCACTAATCATTCCGTTGTTGAAACGTCAAACGAATGGAAAATCCCCTTCTAAGTCTGTTAATTTATTTCCTTTGTTAACACCTCCAAGTTTCCTACCATTTGAAACATCCCTCCATTTCAAACGTGTGAGAAAATGGAAATTTCTTTTTAAAGCTCCTCATTCATGCCTAGGAGAGTGGTGTTGGAGGTATTAGGATGGGGAGGAGATTAATTGTGTCATGACACGTGGCAACCATATATTGGAGAGAATATGGTGTGTAGCTGTTACTACACAAATCACCTATCTATTCTCATAATCTTTCCCATTCCTTATTTAAATGTAACTTTTTAGTTCTTACCGATCACAGTCCTAAAATTTCTCTCCACAATAATTATGACTTTAAATTTCAATTATTAAAGAAGACATTTTCCTGATAAATCTATTTGCAAACTTAAGGTTGGACCTCATTGGTCCATGCCCCCCTCTTAAATACTCACCAAGTGAAGTGAGTATTTAAGTGGGGGGTAGACCAATAAGGACCAATCTTAGGCTTGCAAATAGATTTCCCAAGTATTAACTATTTTCTTTTCAAAACAACTCCAACCCTTTTATATCCAACCACACATTTTCATTGACCCTCCCAAATCATACCCATATCTCTACGACTCTCCTTCATCTTCTTCGAGTAAAATGTTGCTGGAATTTCCTTTGCATTTATCTAGCGACTTTTTTCCACCACAACGATTTTGCAACCCTAGCTACGTTCGTTTTGAAAGAAACATGGAAGAGGTGAAAATACTGGTGGGATTCTTTCCTATTGTAGAGGGGTGTTTTCGATTTTTGAAGAAATGGGATTCACTGCAACCTCAATCTAGCCTAAATCTAATATCCAGACCGTTCTAAACTGAGTTATTTTGAAAGAAATGATTCAGAGATCATAAGAAAGAAATGGAAGAAAGAAGGAAGTAATTCGAAGGGAGAGAAGAAAGAACAGTGGTGACAGAATGACTTTTCTTTAAGAATCCTTTACTTTCTCTCTCTATGAATTCTAGCTAAAAATCTTATTTTCTCTAGAAAGTCTTACTAGAAATGGGGAAAAATCTCTCTCTCAAACAAGAGGGGGTCACCTCTATTTATAGGCGATCAACAGAAATCATAACTAACTTGTACAGCTGTCACAACCGGTTGTGTAACCGACTTTAAAGAGAAAATATTGGATTTTATCAAGATAAAGACGTTTGTCACCATATCTCTTTTAAGCTTTTATGACCAAAGCCTTCGGATATATTCTTCAAAGGTTAAAAGCGGTATTCATAATATCCATCTTTTAACAAATTCTATTCTAAGCCCTCCAAACCACAACTCATCATCCTCCCCCAAAAGCGGTTGGTAACTACATCGTGAAAGCAGGTCATACACTTTCATGGTGTACTGTCCTTTTGAGGTAATGTATAAGTGTTCAGACAGCAACACTCTTCTAAGTAATAATCATAATAATAATAATAATCTCAAGTCCAATAGGGAAAACGGAGGTGTTGGACGAAGACAACCATCCCGTCAGGCCTTAAGAGAAACTGAGGAAAAATTCATCCTCAATTCTTTCTCCCTGACTGTCAGCCCAAGAAGTAATTCATGCTTCATTGGAATAGGTAATGAGGGGAAACAGCCACACTCATTCCTACCGGGAGGTACTAATCCATACCGTTCACCCCTGACAAAACAAATCTTCTTTCTAGTATAGACCATCAGAAAGGTACACGGGAGAGGTACTAATCCATACCATGCCCATCATCATCAGAAAGGCGTTGAAAGCCAGAAGGATGCACTGAAGCCACATTGAACATCCAAAGGCGTTGAAGCCTGAACCAACATCAAGGGCGTTGAAGCCTGAATCAATATTCAAAGGCGTTAGAGCCTGAATCAGCATCCAAAGGCGTTAGAGCCTGAATCAATATCCAAAAGCATTAGAGCCTGAATCAGCATCCAAAGGCGTTAGAGCCTGAATCAATATCAATAGTATTAAAAGCGCAACAGTTTCAGTTTTCATTAGTGGCATGGGGTAAAAATGTCATCAAGGAGTAGAATCCTTTATATGAACTAAAAGCATAAGAGCCTGAAAATCAGTGATCATTATTGACCAAAATCATCATTATCAGATAAACATGGAATTCTGTTAACCAAATTTCAAATGAGGATTTTTAGTATATAATATGTCAGAATATCCATTGAACCACGTGTCGTTATTTTATTGAATTATGAACAATGTTCTTAAATTCAAAACTCCATAAGTCAAGCTTTCCAATAACCATTATCAACACCTATCAGTGAGTTATAGTGGCTGGTAGCATAAGTTTTTCTGGCAAAGTTTCTCCGGCAACGGAGTACCTTAGGTTTTTGGAGAGCAGATTGGTTTGGTGTAGATTTGATTTGTAATATATTTTTTATTTTTGTAATTGGTGCATAATTGCATAGAAGTGTTGCTTAAATTGGGGTGGGTGTCGTAGAGAGGTGGAAGGTGGTAGAGGTGAAGAAATGAGATAAGTTAAATTGCATCCAAGTACGTATTAGGCATCCATGGAGGGAACCCCTCCATCTAATCTATTAGTTATCCTATGAATCAAATCCATTAGCGATACAGGAGATAATGGGTGGCACCTTCTTGAATTAACAATCAAAATATTTTCAAATAATAATGGTAACTGTTGGATTTTTTGTTAACTGTTAGATTTTTTTTTTTTTTGTTTGGGTATACTCAGTAACACCACAAGGTGTTACTAAAAGCATAGAAAGGAAACACACACTCACACCCCACATGCAGACACACACTCACACACATGTAGACCACACATGCAGCCTTATAAGCTTCACCCAAGAGCTTCCCAAAACGGGTACCACCCGTTTGGAAAGTATGAAATTTGGAAATGATAGGCAATTGGCCCTACCCCCACTGTGTATAGTAATGTAAATGTTCAAGATTTTTCAATCTTTGGTCCAGGCTACAATCTCATGGACGGAAGTCTATTTTGTCAAAAGCTTACCTTTTTGGGAAATGCTTTTGAGACCGCATTAGGGCCCAGACCACCGAGACCGTGTTGTGCAGCATTTGATTTCAAGTGGGGCGCACAATGTGAAAATGGGCCCCACATGAAATCTCCTTCTGCACAACACAGACTCGGCGGTCTTGGCCCTAATGGGGTCTTAGTAGGAAAGCCTTACCTTTTTCCTTTAAACCTTTTTTTTCTTTTTTCTTTTTCTTTGTGAAAACCAGTTTTATTGATAAGAAATCCATATAATTATCGTTTGCATAATTTTTAGATTCATTTGAAATTTTGAAATCTACTTTTAATACTTTGAAATTTTGACAAAAATGTGACCCCATAAAACACTTGCCCTTTTTCTTTCAGGATTTTTAGGGAAACAAGAGAATAATAATTGGATGTCTCTCTATTTTTTTTATTGTGAAATAAATAATTTTTCACTATCTTCTTATATAATGAATTAAATATTATTTTACCTTTAAAGAATTTTGTACATTGCACCTAATAGTTTATACTTTATACTATTTGATATTATTATGTATCATCTTTTCTGTATCAGAATTCATTCATGCATTCCTTTTGTTTATTACTTTCCTTTTGTTTATTACTTGTGCATTGCGCGGGCTACTTACTAGTATCTCTTGAACAAGAGTCTCAAAAAATAAATTTATATTCTGGTTAATCTTCAAGTGCATAAAACATGGCCAGATCAATACTAGTCATGGATCATAAGAGTGGCACAATAGAGGGATGCCACACCAAACCCCAACTGAATACATTTCTCTAATTGATGATTGCATATGGTTAACCTTTATGTACTCCTAAACACGTCTTAAAGCCTGTCATGGGAGTATCTCCATTCCTCCAATACCAAAAAAAATAGGCAAGTGCTTTAGATATTATCACAGGAATTGAATCGAACAAATTCAGTAGATTCGGTTTCTGACTACATCAACATTTAATCTTTAGAAACGTGACTGGATCCTTCTAGTTGCATCAAACTATATAATATTTAGAGTTTTTCCCATAAATACACCCAGGGTTTATTGAGGTAGGCTATATATACACCTCATTTTCAAAACTTTACTTTTCTGCACTTAACTTTTTTTTTGGATGACATAAGTACCTCTCATCAAAATTAAATTGACAAAAACTTATGAGGATATTGATTTAATAAGAAATCCTACCTATCATTCCATCTATTCTTCTATCTCTCTACTATTAAAAGTACAAGTTTTTAAAAAGATTTTTTTAGTACAAGATTTGTTTAAAGACTTTCTAAAAGAAATACGTTTTATTCATTTTTTATTAGACCGTATTATCTTTAAATTATATAATATTATGACATTATTATATTTTAATAAAATTTAATAATAATGGGTCCCACCACCTCATACCTCATACGTATTCATGAGAGAATCTATTGGTATGTCCCACTACTAATCTTCAATTCATACTAAATCTCTATACTACTTAAAATTCTCATTTTATATAGTTTCTTTATATTTATAAATTTAGTTATTTTAACTAAATAAAAGTTAGCTCTTGAATTAGTAGTACCAAATATCCATATGTGAATAGTAGAATGTGAGGCAGGCATCTCGGGCTTAAAAGTAGAGGAAGACTTTAGTCCTCTTGGGTGTTGCCGATTCAAAGAAGGAACATAGGAAGGGTTCAATAACACCTAAACAAAAGGAGTTGTTTCAAATGTTACATCTGTTTTTACAGTCTTTGAATCTATTGCTTTTTTTTTTCTTTTCTTTTTGTTGTTCATTGGAGGTCACGTGGACCTTGGGCTACACAGCGAGGGGTAGCCCTCCCTCTCCCCTAAACCCCCCCAACCCTTGATGTAGTGCAATCTATTGCTTTTGCTTAGCTTTTTGGCTATGATCTATCGTTAAAAAGATGAACTAAACTTTTTATTCCATTGATTTGGTTTTGATAAGCAATATTTTAAATTTATCTACAAGAAATGGTAAACTTAATTATTTGCACGTGCACTTTTACTACTGTTATTAAGGGTCTAATTACTAATAGACCAATAGAAAATATAATAAGAGCTTACCAAATTATATAATATAAGGTTAATAATATCCAATAAAATTTATTAAAAATAAGTTTTCTTTATAAAATCTGTAGAATTCCTTGTATCTTTACTATTATAATGCGAAAGGTAGGCGTGGCTTGATTTTTTCAAAATTCCTAAACTATCCTCATATAAAACAAAATTTTGATTTAATGTTTTACTTTAATTCCCAAACTTCCCCGGGCTCATCTATCTATTTAAAGAATAGAATCACAGCCAATCGCGATTGAACTCGGGGATAGTTCAATTCAATCGCACCCGTAGGTTAACAAGTGTCCCTTTTTACTCCTATTAATTGTGGTTAACTCCTTCCCCTCGCTCTCACGTGCATCGCACGTGCCACCTGCTAGTTTTTAATAGTAGAAGATATAGATAGACAAATTATGAAGGAGAATATTATATTATTATTATATGAAATTTAAGTGGCTTACATATTGTAAACGTGACCTAATTATAAATTTCGCATACTTTTTTTATTGGTAAATTTCTTATAGTTCAATCATAGTGGGTCCCATTTCAGTAAAAATTACTAATATGGATTAAAAATTAACATATATATAGGTAGGGGTGATACTTGAGCCAAACGAGCTGAGTAGTGGGGTGTTCGAGCTCGGTTAAATTTTACTATTGTTCGAACTCGGCTTGAGCTCAGTTCAAACATTAGTATTGTTGTTCGATTTCGGCTTGAGCTCTGTTCAAACATTAGTATTGTTGTTCGAACTCGTGAAAACATAAACGAGCTTGAGCTTAGCTCGGAATAGGCCTTCAAGGCCCCAAGCACAAGCCCTAAAAAATTTTAAATTACTAAAAAATTTTTTAAAAAAAATCTTTTGTAATGGCCCGAATTGGAGAGTAGCCAACCCATGTGGTCCTTCTCATCGAGCCAAGCCAAGCCAAGCCAAGCAAGGGAGTAGACAACTCTCGTGAGTCGTGACCCTTCTCTCTTTCTCACCACAATATTTATTAGCCAACATCACTTCACACACCCACTTCCTAACCGATGTGGGACTATCTTTGCTCTCTCATCAGACTTTCTTTTTTTTGTTAACCCAGAACACCACAACTACAACTATAAGGTGTTAGTGTTACCGTGTTATTTTGGAACACACACACCCGACACCCAACACACCCACACGACCACACCCCCCGCACACTGACACACACACACACCGACACGCCCACACCGACACATGACACAACCACACCCACCCACACCCACACTCCAAATAATTCTATATACTTAACTAATAAAATAAATATATTTATTTTTAGTATTTAAATAAATTATATATATTTTAAATATATATATATATTTAAATATATATAGGTAATCAAACCGAGCTTTTATCGAGCCGAGCAGGGGTGTGTTCAAGTTCGGCTCATTTACTAAATGAGCTCAAAAGCAGTGTTCAAGTTTGGCTCGTTTACTAAATAAACAAACGATACTCTAGCTTTGAACCCGAATAGTTCACGAACATTTTGTTCAATAACCACCCCTATATATATGTATATAATAACTTCTTATAATTAGTAATATATCCTAGAGTTTATTTTGCCATGGACTTTTGTTCTCCACGGAGAGATAATATCTTTGGTTACATTTCTACTAATACTTGGAAAGATACAGTTAAGAGATTAAGAATTCCTTGTATTTTTAAAAATAGAAGATAGATAATAGAAAAAGGATGTTAATGAGAATATTATATTATTATTGTATGAAATTTAAGTAGCTTACATATTGTAAACGTGACCTAATTAATAAATTTCGTATACTTTTTTTATTGGTAAATTTCTTATAGTTAAATCATAGTGGGTCCCATTTCAGTAAAAATTACTAATATGGATCAAATATTAACATATAGATAGGTATATAATAACTTCTAATAATTAGTAATATATCCTTGAGTATATTTTTTCCATGGACTTTTGTTCTCCATATGGAAAAACAATTAGTTTGATTACGTTTCTATTAATACTTGGAATGATACAGCTAAGAGATATTTGTTATATATAGGGCTAGACCTTCATAGGTCCAATTCAAACAACGTGGCAAGATGACTACTTTCCAGGTGCTAATACTTATGATGGCATTGTCAAGGGCTGTTATGGGCAAAACACATGTGTACGTGGGCAATGACTTAGGTGAAGGTTTGACACTCAATCTTCAATGTGCATCCAAGGACGACGATCTGGGGACCCATTGGCTTAAATACGGTCAAAACTACACCTGGGGATTCAGGCCAAACTTCTGGTTTAGTACTCTTTTCTGGTGCAACTTTAAATGGGGAAAAGTAACTGACCACTACCATGTGTACTCTGGGAGAAAAGCGGACCATAGAGCCTATAGCAACGTTCATTGGCTTTCGAGGCAGGATGGATTATACTATTACAACCATCACAGTGAACAGTATGAGTTGATACATCAATGGGGAAAGGCGGATAGCAGTGAAGGAAACTGAAAATTACTCCAGTATTTTTATGCATGTTTGGATAGTTATGAATAAATTGAACATGTCTTTTTGGATGTTCGGATGGTTATGAATAAATTGAACATGTCTTTTTACATTAAAATTACTTGATATTACAATATTTCTCTTCGTGTTTAAATATGACGTGGAGCTCTCTGTGCGCTCAACGAGCGGAGCTTTCCTTATAGTGTAAAATTAGGGCATTCTTTCAATTGTGGTGAATAAGTCTCTCTACAAAATTGATCATTAGCTCTCTCTATAACTACAAAATTGTCATCATCCTCCACATCAAGCTGATTTTTGGCTTAAAAGCCTTTTGTAAATGTGTCGAGCTTCGAGTCAGGCCAATCCAAAAATCACTATAAGTTAAGCCCAAACCCAGCCCATATGTGCAGCCCTAACATCCATGCATTGAGAATGGGAGTTCCCCGCAAGGCGCTTGATGCAAAGCTAGCTCCACCTCAAAACACTCTTGGAACTTTTTTTTCTTTTATTTGCAAAAAAACATTTATAAAGAGGTTGGCTAGAGCTACTCTCCGGTGTTCCTTACTCTTAACCAAAAATCAACATTTGTTGGTTTTTGGCTGAAAGCAATGATAATTTGGCTGAGTAGGAAGTGAAGTGCCTCAGAGTAGGGATAGCACGGCTCGACTATAAATTAAGCAAAAGGGTTGACTACACTTGATGACATTACAGCTAGCCAGCACAATCGTTAATGTATTATGAATCAATGAAGATAAAATTCCTTGAGGAGCATTTCCTAGCTGCCGAGAAAGACCAGATAGGTGACAAGCGTATAGAAAAATGAGCAATAGTTCTCAACATGGGCGAAGAGGGAACTATCGCTCCTTGCTCTCACATAGCCACCCCTTCAACTCAATATGATCTTCGGTTAAAGTTTTTTAACTCTGTGATTGAGTTTTTTTATTTTATTTTTCTAAAAACGAAGGATAGATGTGTGAACCCTAGGGATGATTGAATCTTAACCACGATTAAATAAAGTTAAAAGGGGGACACTTGGTGAGAAAATAGGAGCCGAGACGTACCTCCTCACGTCACCGACCGAGGAGGTGATTATTTTCGTAGAAAAATATACTTTCACTGGTTGACAGAAACTGATAGGAGGTGTACATGGAGTGTTCATGTTACCAAAAGAGATTTAACTATAAAGAGGAGCTCTGGTTGAAGAGATAACCTGAGCTTCCAAATCTTTGCCTTGATGGGGGCAATTAGGGAATTACACAAACACACTTACATAACGAAAATATCCTTACCTAATTTTTATAATTCTTAAATTACCCTCATGCCAAGACATGTTTTTTGGAGCCCTGGTTATTACTTTACTATTAGTGAAACCTGAGCAGGTGAGTAGACACATGGCGACCTTAGAGACAATTTGTGATCACGTGTCAATTGTGGAAGTGTTTAAGGGTTCCATTAATCATCCTTCCATTTTAAAACATCTTTACTATTATAATGGGAGAGGCAGGCTACGCCTGAATTTTTCAAAATTCCTAAACTACCTTTATATAAAACAAAACTTTAATTTAATGTTTTACTTTCATTCTCAAACTACCCTCATCTATCGATTTAAAGAATAGAATCACAGTCAATCACACCCGCGGGTTAACACGTGTCCCTTATAACTCCTATTAATTGTGGTTAACTCCTTCCCAGCGCACGTGCCACCCGCTAGTATGTTATAATGGAATATCCATTTTAAAATGGGTGGTGCTATGTGCACCCCAACTTTTACTGAAAAACACCAATTTTTTTTTAAAAAATCAATTAAATATAAAATAAAACTAAAAAGACAAAATTGACCTCTTCTCCTTCTTCCTCCTTACGTTTCCAAACCAAAACCCAAAACAAGGCTTGGGTTGATTTCTCTTCATAAATTCTTCGTTAAGAAAAATTGAAAGAACCAATTTAGATTCTTCATTATTCCTTGCAAGAAATAAATATCAAAGTACCAGCAGCAATGAAGGAGAGGGGGGCTAGGGTGGGTGGAAGAATTACTCTCTTATCTTTCTTCTCCTTTCTTAGAAACTGCTTCTCCTTTCCTACAATCTCAGTCTCAATTATTACAACCCAAGGCTTTGGCTTCACAATCATGTGTCTAGATCTTGAAGCGTACAAGTCAAATCCCTTTTGCATGTGGTTGGGTTCCTCTGACTAAAAGATCAAGCACATATATCGGTATAGAAGGTTGTTCAGGAGCATGATGTGAGATCACGAACGGGGCAAAAAAGATTCAGAAATTTTTAGTATCTTGCAAGGATCCATAACTGACCCTCTCTGTCACACAATCTTTGTATATAGTTTCTGACCAAAAATGGAATGCAATGGGAAGCTTGGAAACCTCTTCAATCATTCACCAAGAAAAGAAATCAACCCGCATGGACACTCGGATTAGCAGAGGCCTTTTTCGTGTTTTAGGTCGGATATGATAATGAGGGAAGTAGGAGAGAGGGCAGTTTTGCCTTTTAAATTTTTTATTTTTTCTTTAATTAATTTTTTGTAAGTTTGGTGTTTTTCAGTAAAAGTAGGGGTGCGCCTAGCACCACCCTTTAAAATCTCTTAATATAATTCCACTAATCATTCCATTGTTGAAACGTCAAACGAATGGAAAATCCCCTTCTCAATATTTTAATTTATTTCCTTTGTTAACCCCTCCAAGTTTCCAACCATTTGAAACATCCCTCCATTTCAAACGTGTGAGAAATTGGAAATTTCTTTTTAAAGCTCCTCATTCATGCCTAGGAGAGTGGTGTTGGAGGTATTAGATGGGGAGGAGATTAATTGTGTCATGACACGTGGCAACCATATATTGGAGAGAATATGGTGTATTTAACAGTTACTACACAAATCACCTTTCTATTCTCATAATCTTTCCCATTCCTTATTTAAATGTAATTTTTTAGTTCTTACCAATCACAGTCCTACAATTTCTCTCCACAATAATTATGACTTTAAATTTCAATTATTAAATAAGACATTTTTCTGGGAAATCTATTTGCAAACCTAAGGGTGGACTTTATTGGTTCATGTCCCCCATCTTAAATTCTCATCAAGTGGGTGAGTATTTAAGAGGAGGGCCTGGATCAATGAGGACCAACCTTAGGTTTGCAAATCGATATCCCAAGTACGTTAACTATTTTCCTTTCAAAACAGCTCCAACCCTTTTATATCCAGCTGCACATTTCATTGATCCTCCCAAATCATACCCATATCTCTACGACTCTCCTTCATCTTCTTCGAGAAAAATGTCGCTGGAATTTCTTTTGCATTTATCTAGCGACTTTTTTCTACCACCAACGATTTTGCAACCCTAAGTTTGTTTTGAAAGAAACATGGAAGAGGTGACAATACTGCTGGGATTCTTTCCTATCAGTGAGTTATAGTGGCTGGTAGCATAAGTTTTTCTGGCAAAGTTTCTCCAGTAATGGAGTACCTTAGGTTTTTGGAGAGCAGATTGGTTTGGTGTAGATTTGATTTGTAATATATTTTTATTTTTGTAATTGATGCAAAATTGCATAGAAGTGTTGCTTAAATTGGGGTGGGTGTCATAGAGAGGTGGAAGGTGTTAGAGGTGAAGAACTGACATAAGTTAAATTGCATCCAAGTACGTATTAGGCATCCATGGAGGGAATCCCTCCATCCAATCTATTAGTGATCCTATAAATCAAATCCATTAGGGTCCGTTCTTTTGGTGGGACTTTTAAAATCTAGAGCTTTCATAGTTTCATGCCTAATTTTACTTCATGTCTAGAACTATATTATTCCATAGAATGCAAAAGTTATACAACTATGAAACTTTCAAGTCCTATCCAAAATTTTGGATGTTTTAAGTTCCGTCCATTTGGAACTTCTAATTAAGTTGAACCCAATAAATCTGAGATATCATTGTGTAAAAGAGTAAGAAACCATCTCCCCTCTCCTCCCAAACATTTGCCTCTTGTTCCAAAATACTAATGTTCTAGACTTTTAAAAGTTCCTCCAAAAGAACTGAGCCTTAGCGTTACAGGAGATAATGGGTGGCACCTTCTTGAATTAACAATCGAAATATTTTCAAATAATAATGGTAACTGTTGGATTTTTTGGTAACTGTTAGATTTTTTTTTATGTTTTTGGGTATACTCAATAACACCACAACGTGTTACGGAAGGCATAGAAAGGAAACACACACACTCACACCCCACATGCAGAGAGACACACTCACACACATGTAGACTACACATGCAGCCTTATAAGCTTCACCCAAGAGTTTTCCGAAACGGGTACCAACCGTTTGGAAAGTATGAAATTTGGAAATGATAGGCAATTATTGGCCCTACCCCCACTGTTACACAGTAATGTAAATGTTAAATGTTAAAGATTTTTCAATCTTTGATCCAGGCTACAATCTCATGGACTGAAGTCTATTTTGTCAGAAGCTTACCTTTTTGGGAAATGCTTTTGAGACCGAATTAGGGCCAAGACCACAGATACCGTGCTGTGCAGCTCGTGATTTCAAGTGGGGCGCACAATGTGAAAATGGGCCCCACATGAAATCTCGTTCTGCACAACACATTCTTGGTGGTCTTGGCCCTAATGCGGTCTCAGTAGGAAAGCCCTACCTTTTTCCTTTAAACCCTTTTTTTCTTTTTTCTTTTTCTTTGTGAAAACCAGTTTTATAGATAAGAAATCCATATAATTATCTTTTGCATAATTTTTAGATTCACTTGAAATTTTGAAATCTACTTTTAATACTTTGAAATTTTGACACAAATGTGACCCTATAAAACACTTGCCCTTTTTCTTTCAGGATTTTTAGGGAAACAAGAGAATAATATTTGGATGTCTCTCTATTTTTTTATTGTGAAATAAATAATTTTTCACTATCTTCTTATATAATTAATTAAATATTATTTTACCTTTAAAGAATTTTGTACATTGCACCTAATAGTTTATACTTTATACTATTTGATATTATTATGTATCATCTTTTCTGTATCAAAATTCATTCATGCATTCCTTTTGCTGTTTATTACCTGTACATTGCACGGGCTACTTAATAGTATCTCTTGAACAAGAATCTCAAAAAATAAATTTATATTCTGGTTAATCTTCAAGTGCATAAAACATGGCCAGATCAATCGTAGTCATGGATCATCAAGAGTGGAACAAAAGAGGGATGCCACACCAAACCCCAACTGAATACATTTCTCTAAATGATGATTACATATGGTTAACCTTTATGTACTCCTAAACACGTCTTAAAGCCTGTCATTGGAGTATCTCCATTCCTCCAATACCAAAAAAAATGGCAAGTGCTTTAGATATTATCACAGGAATTGAATCGAACAATTTCAGTAGCTTCGGTTTCTGACTACATCTACATTTAATCTTGTAGAAACGTGACTGGATCCTTCTAGTTGCATCAAACTATATAATATTTAGAGTTTTTCCCATAAATACACCCAGGAATTATTGGAAGTAGGCTATATATACACCTCATTTTCAAAACTTTACTTTTCTACACTCAACTTTTTTTGGATGACATAAGTACCTCTCATCAAAATTAAATTGACAAAAGCTTGGTTTTTTTTTTCCTTTGATACAGTTCCACACAAGAGTCGAGGGACTGAAATGCCTCATGTTCTTAGGCGAGATTTCCTTTGACCACAGACCAATCTCAGATGTTTTATCCTTCTAAAAGACACCGGTTTACTTAGATTAGCATTAACTTCATTACCAAATATTCTGATAATGGTTTACCACAATCAGATTAGTACATTCGTCTCCTTTGAATCAAACCCACAAAACACCCCCACCTCTTGCGTGAGTGGTAGGGATGTGGCCTTCCAAGGGTAGAGGTTTGGAGATCTAATCCCCCTGAATAAGACTTACAAGAGCTCCACTGCCCCAGCTAACTTTGACCGGCTGACTCTACTGATGTAGGTAAATGATATCTGATCCCTGTGGGGCCTCCCAAAATCAAGGCCCCACAGCACATGCAAGCGGACACCTTTTCCCTTCTCAAAAGCCTCGGGCTTAACCCCAACCCTAACCCCTCCCCGTTTCCAACCCCAACCAATCTCCATCTGAACTGCCGCTAGCAAGCTCCCTGTTAAGCGCAAGACCCCCCAAATCCCTTTTAACCCTAACCTAATTTTTCTTCAAATCCCATTTCCAAAATCGAAGCTACAGACGAGATGACATAGACGGCGAAGACCTCGAAGATCTCAAGTCTCCCCCTTTTAAATTCCACAGCACATGGACGGAATCCGACGAGGTTTGATTCCGCCAAGGCCTTCTCCACTGCTCGGCTGATGTTTTATCTTCCCTCAAGACCTCCACAACTTCTACCACTGCTTCTCTCAGTCCCAACCTTACACCAAGTCTCAAGCCCGGTAATGAAGGAGAGAATGAGAAAGAAAGAGGGTTATAAGAAAATTACAAGTTTCTTTGATGAGAGGAGTAGGTTGAGTGTAGAAAAGAAAAGTTTTGAAAATAGGGTGTATATTGGGCCCTAAAAAACCTGGGTGTATCCCGGGAAAAAACCCTAATATTTAATCAAAGTTACCATAAGAGCTAAAACATGTTGCATAACTAGGTTCTTGGGCCTTAAATTCATATGGGTCTCTCCGTGGGCATGTTACGTTGCGGGCTTCGGTGGTGTTCTTAGGGACTACTTGAGAAATTTTCTTGTTGTTTTCGCTAAAGGTTGCACCCCTGAGGTCATTGACGTTCTTGAGATAAAAGGCATTATTCATGGGCTAGCCATGGCTCGCGACCTTGGGGCAGTTCGGTTGCTAGTCTATGCCGACTCTAAATGGGTGGTGGACTCCCTCAACTCTAGATCTGTGCCACCCTGGAGATGGAGGAATGAACATTGTGAAGCCTTAAATTTGATTGATTCATTCGAATCTTGAGTCCGAAGCTCTTGGGGAGCTCCTGAATATTCTTGATGAGGACAAGTCTTGGAAAAATGTATCTAAGGTTGTATTGGAAGATGAAAGAAAACCCTAATTTTGATGCCCGGAACCATTCCACTTTCTCTAAAAACACTAATTGTGCTACCAAAAAGAAATCCTTCTACTTTCCATAAATGACATAAACTTATAACATACAAGGAAATTAAAATTAAAACCTACAGGAGAAAACAAAACCTTAGAATTGTCATTTCTAAAACAAATTTCAAAAAACAAAAAACAGACAAACTGGGGAGAAAAAAAAGCTTGCGTTCTGAATTTTTAGGGGCAGCTAGAGAATGAATTGAAATCAAGCGACGTTGTGGAGGCTTCTAGGGACATTGTGGAGGCTTCTAGAGTGTCGACTGCTCTCTAGGACCAAAGAATTGCAACTCCAAACCCACATTGTAACCTACTGTTGCCATAATAGCATCAATGTTGCCTCATTAAATACCTCTATACTATAACGTTCCATGCTTGATGATGGCCTAATCGGTATAGCCAATATATTACATGACATTTTAAACTAAGAGCAATAGTTCGCTCCAAGAGCGAGGAGCGAACTCTCACTCTCACAAACTGCCCTGCTGTGAACTCAGGTTAATTTTTAACCCGATTATTAATATTTTTTTTAATTATTCTAAAAACAAAGGGGTAATGGATGAACCCTATGGGTTAGTAAACCTTAACAGTAGTTAAATGAAGTTTAAATGGGGACACGTGGCATGAAAAGGGGACCCAACTCCCAAAATGCACCTCCTCGCATCACCTACTGAGGAGGTGATTATTTTCCTTTAAACAAAAGCATCAGTGTTTGTTACCAGTGGTGCTGTGGATACTGCTGCACATAGTGACAATATTTGCCAATATATTAGAAATTTTTTGAATTATTGTCCAATGATTTATTCCCCAAAATTTTTAGACTTATTGAATAATTTGTGAATTTATTAAAAAAAACTCCTAAGATAATAAATCTTAACTAGGGTTTAAAAGGACACATAAAGAATCAATCCCTTTATATTATACATATTTAAAAAATGTATACTATTTTTCTGGGAGCCACTATACACAAAATTTATAGATTATGTATTTTTTTTAACAAAATTATAAGTACAATATATTAAAATTTCAAAAAAAATTGGTTGGTTGGTTGGTGGTGGGGGGGGGGGGAGCATGGCCCCCTTCGCTCCCTCTGGCTCCGCCCCTGACAGGAGCGAGAGGAAAAGTTAAGAAAAAATGGTAACGCGAATATAAAACGAACAGGGCATCATTGGAATTATATAAGTTGTTGGGAATGTAGACAACCTTCAGCAGATTGCCCGGGGGGGTGGCAGGGGGGGTAGCACCCAAATTGCAACGAAAATCGATATTTTACGTTTCTGCAGGGGTATTTTTGGCTTTACAGTTTAACCCTAAACATATAACTGTATGCTTATTTTTTTTAGGTTTAACGAGTGTGAGAAGTGGCCGAAATTTTTCGAAGAGAGAAAAACTCTGTGTATTCTGTATCTTCAATATAGTGAATTGGTGTGGCTCCCGAGGACGTAGGCACGTTGCCGAACCTCGTATATTCGTGTGTTTTGTCTCTATTTTCTTCTCTGCAATTTTTCTATTTGTTGTGTGATTTCTGTGATTCATAGTCTCTCAAGATCCGAAGGGTTTAGGGATTAAACGCGTGGTTTAAATCCCAACATAAGTAATAGTAAGGTCCAACACGTGCATGACATGTGGAGTCCTTAAAAACTCAGTATTTACACATTTGAATTGAAAATGAAAGTGTGTGGTGTGTGTGTGTGAGTTTGCATGTGCTGTGTGTGTGAGTGTTTGGGTAGTGTGAGTCTTTCCTTGTATTTGCCTTCAGTCAATGCCTTGTGGTATGATTGAGTTTACCCAAAAAACCAAAGCCTTAGGGTGAGTTTTTAGTCCCACATCAGGTAACTTCCCGAGCATGTTGTCCCATATAAGTTCCTTAGCGCCTCAAACGGTTGGTATCCATTTTGAGGAGCTCTTGGGTGAAGCTTACATGGGCTGTATGTGTGGTGTGTGTGTGTGAGTGTTTAGGTGGTGTGAGTCTTTCCTTGTATTTGCCTTCGGTCATTGCCTTGTGGTATGATTGAGTTTACCGAAAAAAGAATTGAAAATGAAAGTGGTCTGACTTCTTGACTTCTGAGCAATTGAAAATTGCTTGAACGAACAAGTAATTTTGCAAAATAACTTTAGTGATAAATGAAAGAGTTAGTGACCATGATAATCTTCCTTATTGAGCAAAGCTAGTCAATAAAATTAGATTTTCATAAACATGGACCAAAAGCTAATAAAACAAGTTAAATACTTCCATACTAAAAATGACTTCTTTCATTATAATTTTGCATTGAAACAACTCCCTCTAATTTCAATCTGCATTCGAGACTTATCGACAAGGATTTTTAGCAAGCTCTCAGTATGCGTCATGACTTTCGGTCAAACAACTTAAAAATCAGTTTGAATTAGAAACACTGTCGGAAGGGAATTATCATAAGCATTACTCCCTTGTGATAGTATAATACATCAAAAAGCACTAAAATTTTATTAAGATGGGGCTTCACTTTTGCTAAGAATAAAAAAGAATGAAGACGAATTTGTTAGAGATAACTACAATGCACAAACCAAATACGACCTTACAACTTCATACGTAAAGCAACATTAACTAGTGAATAAAAAAACAAATGAAACTTTCGAATCATTGTGTCTTAACCCCAGGGTGTAGCCCAGTGGCTAAAGGACGAACCATAAACCTAAAGTCTCAAGGTCGATTCTTGGGCTATACTCAAAATCAATTGTAAGGGATGTGAGTATTTCTTATGCAGCACGTGGTACTAGTATGAGTTTTTAAGGTTCAAGATATCCACCTTTATCAAAAAAAAAGAATCAACCTCTCTTTTGTTTTTTTTTTAAAGGTTATGGTATATAACCAACAAATAATATTTGCAGAATTTGGGTTGCATGTCTCAAAGTCCACTCCACTCAATACAAAATAGAGATAAGAATTAAAACCATTCAAAGACTGGATTTATGTTTTCTTATTCTTCACATTTTTTCTTTTGTTTGGATGCATATTTATAATGGGTTTTGATTTATAATTCGGCCAACACTGAAATTAATTTTGTAGAATGGCACATTATCGTACAGCTAGCAAAAAAATTCCATAATATTCCATTCTATTACGAAAAATTATAATAATCTCTATATGATTACACTGAAACAATCAATCTGTCAAGAAATTCCATTGTCGATATGAACTGTTTTACTCTCCCAAAAAATTTCCTCGGAACATGGTGCATCTACACATACTATAAATAATGTGAACATAACTTTCTAGAGCACATTTACAATTCTGGATAATGCAAGTGAGGAAAATGATATTTCTGCAACCGCCTCAATTTTCACAGATATGAGCCATTTATTTCACTGCATTCTACAAGGTGTTGGAAATGGGTTGCCGTTTTACCAGCTTTGACAAGAAAGAGAAACAAGGCACCAGCACTATTACAAAACTACCCCAGCCCCTTTTATTGGAAAAAGGTAGTGATATGCACAAAGTAAATTATTTTTAGATATATGGGTGTTATACTGAAATTACAAGAAACATGACCGAAAATTAATGGAACGGATTAAAACATATTGTGACAATTCATTGCCTTCAACTCAAAAATGAGAATCTATTTGGGACCTGGCATTCCGCTCTAAATCAGTTATGCTTTTTATCTTAGTTTTTTTTTTTTTTTTTTTAGCAATAGTTCACTCCACTTATTGCTCATCGCTTTCACAAAGCCAACCCAACTATCATGAACTCTAGTTAACTTTTTTAACTCTTGTGGTTAAAAAAATTATTTTAATTTTCTAAAAACTAAGGGTAGATCGGTGAACCTAGGGGTGAGTGAATCTTAACCACAATTAAATGGAGTTAAAAGATGTACCCGGGGAACTAAAAGGGGATCCGAGACGAACCTCCTCGTGTCGGTGACACGAGGAGGTGATTATTTTTTATTTATTTATTTTTGGTCAAAATGGCTAAGTAAAATTACATAGTGCCATAATTGGCCGTAAGGCCCGTAACTTTTTATCTTACTTCTATGTACTTGAAGTCTTGAATCCTTACCCAAGTTCTTAACAAAAAAAAAATTACCCGCGTCATCTTCTCACTTTGGGATCACCAAAAGTTTAATTTCCCCTAATAACACTTCTCACGCGTTAGATATTCTATATTTCTATGGTTTCTTCTCATTCTTCGTTCTTCCCTGTTCTTCATCGGGGACATCATTGGTTTTTTGTTTTTTTTGTTAGGGTTGTCATGTGTCTAATTGTTAAGGGTTAGCTTGGGACGGGAGTTCTTGCAACTCATACCCGGGGGATTCGATCCCCAGACCTCCCATCCCCAGGAGGACACACCCCAACCACTGGCACAAGAGGGCGGGGTGTAGGACATCACCATCTCCTTCTTCATTTCTCCGTTTGTTTCTTCATGTCCATTCTTCTTGGTTAGACCAATCAATGGGTTGGGCCGGCCCCGGTTGGCTTGGCTCTAGCCTTCAAGAGAAGCTAAAATGATTAAGCCCAAACCCTACCCTCAAGGGCCAAGATTAGGCCGGGCCGGACAGGGTTGGGTTCCTGGGTCAGGGCTTAAAAAAGAGCAAAAAATGTTATGGTGTTTGCCGAGATTCTTTATTCTGTGGAGGTTGGTTGAAATTACCACCATACCCTATAAAAACCAAAACCTCTATAGTGATAACCAAATTTGGCAAATCCGGTTATCACCCTTAAGGTCGCCACGAGTCCCTTTTGACACCCTTTAACTATGGTTTTGATTCACCCACCCCTAGGGTTCACCCACCCATCCTTGGTTTTTAGAAAAAAAAATTATTTCTTTTTTTTAGGGTTTTTATATTAAAATATTTTTTAAAAAAGAAATAATATTTTTTTCTAAAAACCAAAGATGCGTGGATGAATCCTAAGGATTGGTGAATCTTAACCACAGTTAAAGGGTGTCAAAAGAGACACGTGGCAACCTCAGGGGTGATAACCGGGTTTGCCAAATCCGGTTATCACCGTCAAGGATTTGGTTTCTACCCCATATCATAACCGTTACATTAAGGATACACTCGTAAGTGTTTGATCCCTTTAGAATTTAGCGGGTCAATACCCTTTTTGTTTTTTTTTTGGTTAAGGGTCAATACTTTCACCAGATTAATTATACAAAGCAAACTGGAACTTGCAAACTAATAGTTTCTAGCATTGAAGCAGAAAAGTAACTAAAATATATACTTTTACATCCAAAACGGAAAGATACATATTTATTTTGCAATAGAATCGATATCAGATCAAGGGAAATCTAAAATATGCATCTACCACCAAGAAATCAATAGATGTGGCATAGATAAAGGGGAGGGGCTTACCATTAAATAGAGCACACAACGGAAGTCTTATACGCCAATATTTTTTTTGGTTCATTGTTGGCCGCATGGACTTATGGGTTACACAATGAGGGTAGCAAGGGTGGATACAAGAAAAGGCTAAATTTATCCTTAGATTATTTAAATTAGATAGCATGGGCGGATACAAACACATGAGATAGCCCACAAACTTAACTCTCAAAAAAATATTCGGGTTCTATGTCGCCGAATCCCACGACCACATTGTTAGCCCCTACTAGCCACTTGTATGTTTAGAAATCCATCATTGTGCTTGTATGCTAAAGGTACATCATACGACTCCACATTGCTTCATACATGCTTAAATGTGGACAGGAGAACCTCTACTAACGTTATCCACTCTACAGATAACGCAGATGCCTACACAAAGATAGTGTGCCACTTGCTTAACAAAATTGAATATGGTTGGAGCACATAGAAGTGTGCAAAATAAGTACGCAGAAAAACGTGTCTTCCTTCTTGAGTACTTTTCAAAATTATCCCTAATCTTCGTCAAGTACATCAATGTACACTTCACGGAAGATTATTCCCTATACGGATTTTGCCGGCCCTAGTCGTAAATCTTCCAAAGATGCAACTTGGTGGCTACAAATATCAAACACTTCCTGTCTTTTATTTTTTTAATCTGTAAAAGTAACAAACATCTCTACGTGTTATAGCTCCTCTTGCATATGTGGAAATGTTTCAAGTAAATGCGACTGTGGCTAACACTCCTCTTCCGTATATCTATTAACTAAATATAAGCCAAGCCTTTTTTCTCTCCTCCTTTCGCCCGTAGGACTACTATCCTAAGTGGCAGGCTAGGAGGGTTTTTAGGAGATTTGGATACTTCAATTTAAAGGGTCACGTTTAACTCTATAACGAAATTGATGCAACCCTTCACTCCTTTTTTATTTGTTTGGGGTAACCGTACGTTCTCAGTCTATGTACCTTTTCAGAGAGTTGCATCCTGTTGATCCGTTGAATAGAAAGAATGCAACATGAATGTATTACAGTCGGTTTTAAAGGGGAAACGGTGAGAATACTAGAATGCATAAACCACTTACCTTTATCTTCTTCTTTATGCCTTCAAACTTTCTCAGGAGATCTAAACTTGTTGTAAAGGCCGTATCTCAAGCGGGGTAGGTCTTCACTTCCCTTTCAAGATTTCAATCTATTACCTAATACTAAATTAGAGTTTGCTAGCATGGACATTGTCACCTTCAGTTTCTTCAAATTTTTTTATAATTCTTCACTTGAATTGTCACATCAACAAATACTTAAATGGGTCTCTTTCTCTCTGGTTTTGTTTGCCTTCAGGAACGTAAATGAGGCGTCACTTTGAAGAGAGTTTTGATTTGATTCTCTTTACACAAAGGTTCTCACATAAAAAAATCTTTATTTTTTTTTTCTGATTTTTAGAGTCTTTACAAATTGGAATTTTGATTCCCTTTTTTGTGTAAATCAAGTTTTAGTAGGGTTTTTTGTGGTGCGGGATCATCCCAACTACCCATCTGTATGTGTGGTGCGGGATCGAGCATCTGGAGGTTGAGCAGGTTCGGATGGTGAATGTAGAGAAGGGTATGGTACTGTTGCAATCATGAGGGGAGGGTAACGAGATTCATATGGGGGTATCTCGGTGGCGGCCAAGGCTGAGGTATTTAGAATCAATTTTTTTCCTTGATTACAATTCTGTGTAGTTATCATCAATCTGTAAATTCAATTGAAATTATGACATTAAATGTTACGGGACGTGGAGACGATGGTTCTGCTACATAGCATACACTTAGATGTTCATAAATTGTTTGCAATGTATGATTAATGAGTATTTGTTTTTTTAGTATTTAGTTTGAGAAAGGTGTTTGATTGGGTATGTTAATTTTATAGCTTTTAATTTAAGGTTAGGAATGATTATTAGAAACAGAGAACAGTTACAGGTGCAATGTGGTCTTACAAGCGTATGCATTACTTCTACATACATAAATAAATTATACCATAATGTTTATATTATAATATATAATTTTAAAATCTTTATTGCTAATAATGTGTATTAGAGAATTTCTTTTCATCCAATTTTATTTTTTAGTTTTATTTTATTTTTTGTATCGTGGATTGGACTGGGTGGTTTGCTAGTAGATTCCATAAGAGGCCAAACAGTCACCCCTCCACGTTCGCTTTTTTTGGCACCTCTTCCCTTTGGAATTGATTAATACAAGACACTTAATATCTTCCGGCTAGCAACCGACACTTGATAGGGCCTTTCTAAAGGTCAACCATCAATCAATAATGTCCCAATTCCAAGATGTCAACAGTCAACCGCTACTTATCAACAATTAATCTCTACTTTTAGCAATAGAACGCATAATTTAGCATTGACTGCCAAAATTTTAGAACGATATATTCGATCGCAGTATTGAGTTTTTTACATCGATATAGAACTTCATTAGACGCATTCCATAAGTCCCGGGCTTTTGGAGTGTTGGTTATGTCCATATCATTTGGTATCAAAGTTGCCTCCACATCTTATATTTGAGTCACAAGAAAGGTTTATTTGGACTACAGTGCAAAACTAGAAAAGAGGCTGCCTTGTGCAAAAGTGAGAGTCGTCACGGAAAAGAGGCTATCTAGAAGAGCTCAAAAACTAGAGAAGAGGGCTGCCTTGCGCAAAAGTGAGAGTCGTCACGGAAAAGGCTATCTAGAAGTGGGGTATCTGGAGCAGTGGAGCAGAGTCTTAACCGTCCAAAAAGAGAAAAATGACTCTTTATGCATATTGGTTATCAATCAACATCTCTTTCTTTCATTTTAGAAATGAATCAAAGCTAAGAACTCTCAATCACCTCAATAGCATACATATACATAAAAAAGAAAGAACAAGGGAAGAAAATGGGGACAAAGAGAGCTTATTTTCATGGATTATGAAATTTGATGGAGAAGAAGCTCAGGATGAAATGGTCATCCTTTAGCATATTGAACTCCTAATTAAGATCGAACGCTAGAGTTGTGTGTGTATGTGTGAATGTGTGTAGGTGTAAACTTTACCTTTTAAAAAATGACTAAAGTTAAGGGCTGTTAAGGAATGGCAAAGTGGACAAATGGCCTTGCACATCCCTATCAGGGACTTGATCCGAGTTCAAGTATCGAAACTTAGCATACGGTGGTTGATATACAGTTATAGTGGTCTAGTACCGCATAGTCAGGTTTTGTTCCTAAACTGCCTTGTATATTTA
Organism: Tetracentron sinense; assembly: GCA_015143295.1. NCBI lineage: Eukaryota > Viridiplantae > Streptophyta > Magnoliopsida > Trochodendrales > Trochodendraceae > Tetracentron > Tetracentron sinense. Next base: position 28,472,744 of record CM026564.1, read on the forward strand.
AGTTCTATTATTTGAATGCCTTGGCTAATCACAATAATGTGAATCTCGATTAAAAGTTTCAAAAAAAAAAACTCCTTTTGAGAGAACATAACACTTATTGAATTCTTGATAACCTTTTGATGCTCTATGTGTTTGAAGTAACTTGAATGATTGCAAGTGTGAAATTTCACGTCATGTCCCTTTGGAAGGTCTATTGTTTCAACGGCCACTCATGCCCACTTTTGTCTTTTGGATTGAACTCATCTATACAATAAGAGAAAATACATTTATACCCCCCCGAGGCTTAACAAAAATACACATAGACCTCTTCAGTTTTCAGAAAATACATTAAGTATCCTTATTTTTTTTAATAATGGCACTTATACCCCTTCCATCAGTTGACCGTTAGTCAACTTAGATAAAGTGTATAAAACTTTCAAAATTGCCCCTTCAATTTTTAAAAAATACATTAGTCTTCTTTATTCACTTTCTAAGTGCCAAATCCTTTACGGTATCACCACTTGAGGTAGCCACATGTCCTTTTTGACACCCCTTAACCGTGGTTAAGATTCACCCACCCATCCTTGGTTTTTTTTAAAAAAAAATATTATTTCTTTTTTTTAAATTAAAAAACTGTTTTTAATATTAAAAACTCTAAAAACAGTTTTTTAATTTTAAAAAAGAAATAATATTTTTTAAAAAAAACAAGGATGGGTGGATGAATCTTAACCATGGTTAAGGGGTGTCAAAAGGGACACGTGACAACCTCAAGTGGTGATACCGTAGAGGATTTGGCACTGAGAAAGTGAGTAAGGAAGATTATTGCATTTTTTGAAAATTGAATGGGCAATTTTAAAAGTTTATACACTTTATCTAAAAGAGGTGTAAGTGTCATTATTTTAAAAAATAAGGGTACTTAATGTATTTTCTGAAAACTGAGGGGTCTATGTGTATTTTCGTCAAACCTCAAGGGTGTAAATGTAATTTCTCCATACAATAATATAAAGAAATAAGATGTTATGTACTCTCCAATTTAAGTGATTCTAAGAGTTATCATACCCTATGAGTCTCTTCCATCTCAAATCTCTCTTTTAATGAGTCTCACCATCTCTTCACTTTTCCCTCTCTAACCGCCTCACCTCCCCCACGTTTCTCTCTACCATCCCAAGCTCTCTCTCCCTCACACGCTATCCTTACTCTCCCAATGAAAACCAGCCTACACCTCCCTTTCACTCAATTTACTTCTTACTAGTAAGTAACCCGTGCGATGCACGGGAAATATTAATAAGATAAGTAATCATATGAAAGAAACTTAAATAAAATAATTCTTAATTATAAAAATGTAAAATTATAAATGTACTTTTAGAGAGTTTGAAATTTTGCAAAAATTGTGTGATTTATATGTTTATATTCTTCTATTTGACAAATCGTATATTAAAAAAGTAGTCAATAACCCATAATTGTAATACATCTTAGCCTGTACACAGATGTGAGAATCATATGAGGATTAGTCTTCTTTAAGATAAGACAAGAGAAAGGTAACGGTTAAGCATCATTCTATTCCTCCTTAATTACCAAACCCTATTCAAAGGATTTAAGAGAGTAATAAAGAAAGAGTTTTATGGAGAAGGTAATTAAAGGGTTTTAAGAGAGTAACAAAAAAAGGAATTAACAGTGCAGGTAATTAAGAGAGTAACTGAAAAAGTTATTAATAGAGGAGGTAAAGCACTATTGTCCTCTTTAATTGGGATTGAAAAGGCATTTATATAAAATAACTAAATAAATAAACTCCTAAATTTATTTATGGCCGCCATGTTTCTCTAATATTCTCTAAAACCTACCATGTGTCTCCCATCTGCTTGGTTTCATAGTAAGTAAACTAACCCAATCCTAGAAGAGTACTTAAGGTCATCTCTGGCTATAGGCTATAGCCAATCACGATACAGTGTTATTCCGGAAATAGAAAATGGCCCTTACACATAATACACAATTTAAGATTTTATTAAGAAAAACACAATTTCAAATTAACAAAGGGAGCAACAATATAAAGTAAATAGTATTGAATAATAAGGGGTTTACATGTGGACTCTCAACAGGAGAAGCTAATGCTTTCAAAACTTGTTAGAATCGTCTAAAATCAAAGGCATGATATCAACACAATCAATTAAAAAGAACTAAAATACATATACACAGATTCATGAGAAAAAATAATCCCAGGTTCTTAGCCGGAAATATATCAACCCTCTGTCGTACTTTTTCTTCATCGCCATTCTTTTCTTTGTAGTCTCTCCTCATTGCAATTAGAAACCCCATGTTTTGGCTATGTTTTTTTACATTCAGAAACTCACTTCTATTTCCCAGCAAAGATTACAAAGCCCAACTCAGAGTCTGTATTTTCCCGACTCGCATGGAAAACCCAGTTAAAGCTCTATATTTACCGGCCAAACTTACGAAACTAATTTCATTAAATTTCTTCAGGTTTACATCACATCTCCCAATGAAAATCCCAGATAATGTGCTTCATTTTTCTTACTGATAATCCGCGACCCCATTACAAAACTTGTCGAGTTGAGCAATCTCAGTGCATTTTCCACCACCCCCATCAACAAATCCTTGTTTTTCCTTCTACATTCCGCAGTAAACCATCATCTCACACCCTCTCTATATTGTGTGTGCAGGAGGAGCTTGTGGATTCAGTAACCTATACAATCAACCACTCTTGTAGCCCCTCCATCTTCATTACGGCTACCAACTTCGGTCCATCAAACTTTGCTCAGCCTAGCAATAACGGGGGCTGGTGTATAACCCTCCTCGTCCTCATTTCGACCTCACCATGCCCAACTTTTGTCCTCATTTCGATCTCATCCTCATATTCCTTGCCTTTTCCCTCTTTTTAAATGGTGTGAGAGAGGTAGCGTGACAGTTTTGATATTGAAATATGAAGGGGGTGTGAAGCATCAAGCAAGGTAACACTTCCAGCCATCAAGAGATAAATTAAGAGCATTAAAAACATCTTCGGTTACAAATAGTCATGAAAGACACGTCCTGTAGAAACATGTGTGAGTGAGTGTGAGATTAATGAGAGAGGGAAGTTATTGAGAGATCTCTTAGAATTTAAGACCATGAGTAAGAGGGGAGGGGGCGGGGGGCGGGAGATTATGGGTCCCACCAATTTATTTTAATTTGATGATGTAGCTTCACAAATGAAGAAAAATCCTATGTGGCATCAAGAGAGATGATTAGGTGGTATCCATAGAAACACTAACTATGTTTTATAATAGTAGTATAGTATAGATTCATCGCACGAGATTGTCGCTAGTAGGGGAATGAGTGAGTAAGTAAAAGAGCAAAGGGCGTCTCAAGGGTCATCTAATTGGGAACCGGAGAAGGACCCGATAACAAGCTAGACTGACATATTTACAAACAAATTGAAAAGGCAAACCTGAGCCCTAAAAGAAAACCGTCGAACCGAACTGTTTTAAATAAGGGTCGTTGTATAATAGACTGGACCATATTTGATAGAGGTCCCATCCTTCTTAATTTCTGTATTTTTGATAACTATCGACCACATAAAAGGAGCAGACACAACTTTTAGCATTGCGTCGTCTCAGCTTATCCAATCGTCATACGTAGCACCTTAGCGGCCCTTTTCAAGTAGGCGTGTAGCTTATCCAATCGTCATACCGTAGCGGCCCTTTTCAAGTAGGCGTGCAACACACCATGGGTCTGTGTGTGTTGCAGTGGTAGTGTATCTCCCCTTTGGGAGGTGTGACTCGGGCCTGAGTCTTGGTGTAGCTGTTGACTCTCACCATGAGTGCTAACCCTGCTAACCACCTAACCCCTAGCCTAGGTAGATAAATGATTAGGACCAAGCTCTAAAAAAAAGTAGGCGTGCAAGATTTGTTCAAGGCAAAATTTGATCTCTGCATGACCAAGGGTTTTGACAACAACATGTTCCCCAAAAAATGGAAAATCGTGAGAAATAAATGTAAGAAATTCTTTTGGAAATTACATAGCTTATGGGGATATCTTCCTAATTGGAATTAGTGTTCAAAATTTGATAATATTCAACTACTTCAATAAAAATTAAGGAAACAAATATGGGAAAATAATATAAATTTGATTAAAAATGACACATTACTATTTTATCCCCATTAATATTAAGAATAATAATTTAATATGCCTTAAGTGTTCTAATTCAATCTCCACTAATCAACAAAATTTTTCTTCTTATAATAATACATAACTTTAGTTAAAAGTTTTGCTTTAAGTAAACTTCTTAAATTTTATTTATTTAGTTATCTTAACTTTTACTATTGTATAGTACTAGTGGGCGGCACGTTCGATGCACGTGAGAAAGAGGGGGAGGGGAGAGAGACTAGGAAGAAGAATCCTAGTGAGGGAATTTTAAAAAAATTCATTTTAAAATTTTAACTTAAAAAGATGGAATAATGGGTTGAAACTACCTCATAACACATGCCTCTACTTTTTCTCTTGAAAAGTAGTTACAACGTAGAGAGGGTGTGCCTATTGATGGATTATTGTTAGTTGTAGTTAATATTACTTCAATACCCCTACTTGTTGTTTATGATTAACAGTATTTGAATTAAATAATCCTGTATTCAATCTTTATTAAGTGAAATAGAACAATACTATTCAGTGTACAGAATATGAATTTGATATTGATTCAATATATATTCTGTTCATGTAACAATAAATAAAAACTACAGAATAGAATGAACTCACTGGTTTAGGAACTGAAAAGCAATAGATCAAGTCGAGTAGTAACTCTCTCCTTAAGACAGATTTCGTCCCTCACACTGGTGCTTTTGATATACGGACGTCTGCCTCCCAGGATAAATTGATCTTTACACAAACAGAAGAAGCACAACAATCTGTTTGTCCAACGAACCAGAAACTATGCTATATCTCTCTCTTGGATAACACAGACTCATGAATATGCAGAAGGAATGCAGAGGCTAGGAAGTAGAAGAAGGAATTTCGTTATTCAGAATATGTACCAGAAAAGCCTTAAATAGTAGGCAAATGAGACTATCCAGAATGGTCATGTCTCTTGGGTTTCAAATTTAAATCCAACAGACATGACTGTTGGATTAAAAGAGCTGTTGGAATAAATGTATAAGTTGAAACGGGCTCTGGCCCAGCAAAACAAAAAATAAATATAGGGGCCAGGCTTAAGGCCCACTAGAACCAAAGTAAGCCAAGCCAGCCAGCCGGCCAGACCCGGACACGGGTCGGGGCGGCGGCGCGCGCGCGTGTGTTGGTTCCACCTTGGAGCAAGTGCTCACTCCTTCGCAAAATTTGGGTGCCCCAAGGGCCCACCCTTTACTCCAAGGTAATGGTATTTAAACCACACTATAGTTTCAATAGTTTTCCAATGTGGGACTATTAAACTACACCATTCTTCAACTTATAATTTATGTTCAAGTGGCCCACTTTGAGATGAATTTCTCATTCACCACTTCATTGTTTTGGACAAGTGAATACACTACGTTGATCTCCTCATGGAGGAGAACATGAATCCACTTGGACCCGCCTCATAACCTTTGTGGGTCCCACTTTTATTTTGGGTCAAAGTTTGTACAAAACTGTTTTCCCAGATTTTCCAAAACAGAATTTTTCCAACACTACTAACTTTTTTCATATAAAATAAGATAACATAATACCTTAATTTTTTTATATGGAGTTATGGCAAAATAGGAAAAATAAAAAAAAATTAACCCTTATATCATATAATTGGGACTCATTAGGAATATTAAAAAAAAATCAACCAACTTTATAACCCCGCTTTTCTCATTATAATAGTTAAATGCGAGCATTCGTAGGTTTTGTCTGTCTTTTCCTAACTTCAACTGGGGACCTCGTCCTCCTAATAATGTGATTTTTTCCCTGAGTTAATGAAAGTGCAGTTTTTAACCAGAAAATAATAATAATTATTATTATTATTATTATTATTATTATTATTATTATTATTATGTATGAGTTAAAAATTTTGTTTGAGATAAACTTTTTGAAGTTTATATATTTAGCTAACTTATCAAGACCCACTACTAATATTTAATATTATTATGTGAGACCCGTGAGAACGTACCTGGAAGTTATGTCCTAGGCGCCAAATCCTCTCCAGTTATAACCGGATGTGGCACATCCGGTTATAACCCCTAGAGGTCATCACTTGTCTCCTTTGACACCCCTTAACCGTGGGTAAGGTTCACCCACCCCTAGGGTTCACCCACCCATTTTTGGTTTTCTTTTAAAAATATTAATTCTATTTTTTAAATTAAAAATTTTTTTTTAAATTAGCTATCTTATCGAGACCACCACTAATCTTTAATATTATTATGTGAGACCCGTGAGGACGTACCTGGAAGTTTTGTACTAGTAGATATTTTAGGGTGGAGTTAGGCACACCCCAAATTTTTACTGATATACACCAACTTAAAAATCTCTAATTAAACACCTAGAAAAATGATAAAAAAAACCAAAAGGCCCTCTTCTCCTTCTACTTCCTACGATCTGGTAGCAACCAAAAAGAGAGAGACACGAAATGGCGTTGCAAATGGTTCAGGATCCTCCCGAGTTGAACTCGAGAGAATCACTCGAGTTCGAGACCCCTAGAGGTCGCCACGTGTCTCCTTTGACACTCCTTAACCATGGGTAAGGTTCACCCACCCCTAGGGTTCACCCATTCATCCTTGGTTTTTTTTTAAAAATATTAATTCTTTTTTTAAAATTAATTTTTTTTTTAATATTAAAAAAACTTTAAAAACAGTTTTTAAGATTCACCCATCCATCCTTGGTTTTTTTTTTTAATATTAATTCTTTTTTGAAAATTAAATAAAAAAATAGTTTTTTTAATATTAAAAACAGTTTTTTAATATCACCCTTTGAGGTCGCCATGTGTCCCTTTTGACACCCCTTAACCGTGGTTAAGATTCATCCACCCATCCTTGGTTTTTTTTTTAATATTAATTCATTTTTGAAAATTAAAGGGTGAATCTTAACCACGGTTAAGGGGTGTCAAAAAGGGGCACGTGGTGAACTCAAGGGGTGACGGTTAAGGGGTGTCAAAAGGGACACGGGGCACCTCAAGTGGTGATATTAAAAAACTGTTTTTAATATTAAAAAAACTCTAATTTTTTTTTTAATTTTCAAAAATGAATTAATATTTTTTTTTTTTAAAAGCCAAGGATGGGTGGGTGAATCTTAACCACGGTTAAGGGGTGTCAAAAGGGACACGTGGCGACCTCAAGGGGAGATATTAAAAAACTGTTTTTAATATTAAAAAAACTCTATTTTTCTTCTTTCAAAAAAAAATTAATATGTAAAAAAAACGAGGATAGGTGGGTGAATCTTAACCACAGTGAAGGGGTGTCAAAAGGGACACGTGACGACCTTAAGGGGTGATATTAAAAAACTATTTTTTTTTTTGAATTTTCAAAAATGAATTAATATTTTTTTAAAAAGACAAGGATGAGTGGATGAATCTTAACCACGGTTAAGGGGTGTCAAAAGGGACACGTGGCTACCTCAAGTGGTGGTATTAAAAAACTGTTTTAAATATTTAAAAAAACTATAATTTTTTTTTTTCAAAAAAGAATTAATATTTAAAAAAAAACCAATGATGGGTGGGTGAATCTGAGCCACGGTTTAGGGGTGTCAAAAGGGACATGTGGTGACCTCAGATAACCGGATTTTTAAATATTAAATAAATAGTGTTTTGGAGCAAGAATAATGTTTTCTGAAAATTAGAGGGGTAATTTTGGAATTTTACATACTTCATCACATGACATCAGCATACATTAGCATTTCATTGAGTTGACTAACGATCAACTAATGGAGGGGGTCTAAGTGCCATTATTTTAAAAAGTAAGGGTACTTAATGTATTTTTTGAAAACTGAGGGGGTCTATGTGTATTTTCGTCAAACCTCAGGGGTCTAAATGTATTTTCTCCTAATAATTAATATATAAAAAAAAAACCAAGGATGGGTGGGTGAACCCTAGGGGCAAACCTTAGCCATGGTTAAGGGGTGTCAAAGGAGACACATGATGACCTCTAGGGGTTCGAACTCGAGAGATTCTCCCGAGTTCAACTCGAGAAATCCTGTGCCTTTACGAATCTACATGCATAACAAAAACAAACAGGCTCAGGATCCTCTCCAGTTCAACTCGAAAGAATCTCTCGAGTTGGGACGTGGCAGCCAAGGCAGGCAACGTGTGGCCACTATCTAGGCGGGAAACCAAAATTGGGTTTGAGTTTTCGAGTGGACTTAGACGGGCTTCCGTTAACGGAAGACGTTAACTCACCTCTTTTCTCTCTCGGCTAAGTGAAGAACAGAACTTCAAAAGGCAGGTTTGCCCTTGGGAAGAACAAGCTCAACCCCCCATTTGGTCGTCGTCTTCAACCTGCCGTGGATCCTCATCTTGCTCCAACGCTGATAGCTCAAGGAAGGGGAAGAGGGAAACTCAACCCCCATATGGGTTTTTTTTCTTGAGGGAAGAATAGAACAGAACGAGCTTAGCTCAACCCCAATTTGGTCGTCGTCGTGAAAAGCCGTATGATTATCAGTATCTTCACTTGAAGAGGAACTGTCCGATTCTTCATCCTCGGAATCACTGTCATCCCAACAAGCATTCATCACCTTGCTCTTACTCTTCTTCTTGTTAGGACAGTTTGGTGAGATATGGCCGAAGCTATGGCATTCATAGCATTGAACACCTTGGGATTTCTTGTCGCCATTTTTGAGATTTTTTTGTTTTCCCAGGGCTTAGACTTTGGTTTCTCAAAAGATTTTCCTCCCTGTTTGGGATTGAATCTATTTTTCGTTCTAAAATTTTTTCAAAATCTTTTAACGAAGAGAGTCAATTGTTCCTCATCAATCTCTTCATCACTGTTGTCCTCATCCAAAGATTCCTTGATAGATTTCAAGGCAAGAGATTTGTTCTTCTTGGATGGACGGAGATTGAGTTCATAAGTTTGGAGTGAACCAACCAATTCCTCAATCTTTAGAGAGTCAACATTTTTGCTCTCTTCAATAGCAGTGACCTTGGGTTGAAATCTCTTAGGTAGAGATCTAAGGACTTTTCTCACTATTTTGGATTCAGTTATTCTTTCACCTAAAAATTGAAATTAACGTTGACAATGTCACTAAGTTTTGCATAAAGTTCATCAAATGTGTCATTGTCATCCATTTTTAAATGTTCAAATTTGGTGGTTAACATTTGAAGCTTTGAGATCTTAATAGTGGTGCTACCCTCATGGGTGATCTCAAGTATGTCTCATGCCTGCTTTACTGTTTCACATGAGGAGAGTCGTCTGAATTCCTCAACTGTGACTGCATTAAAGATTGCATTTAGACCTTTAGTATTCCAACCACTAGTCTCAAGCTCTTCTCTAGTCCATTCATTAGAGTATTTGGTGATATTCAATTCACCAAGAGTTTTCACAGGTGAAGTCCACCCATTTTGAATAGACATCCAGATTTTCTCGTCAATCGATTTGAGAAAGGCTCTTCTAATATGTGCAATTATTCTCATCAAAAAGTGGGGGATGAGAGACTGATCCACCCTCTCTAAGAGTACCCATGATTATTGAGTATAAAGGATCACACTCGAGGGTTTAGCCTTAAAGGTGAACCCGCTCTGATATCAATTGAAATTCCTATGATCAATGATCTCTAATGACCTAGAGGGGGTGAATGGGTCTATCTAGGGATTTCTACTAATTTTTAATTTACTTAATTATCTAGTAGAATCACACAAGCACAAAATCCAAACACACAGGATTTTTAACGTGGAAACCCTTTCAGGAAAAACCACGGGACCTCGTCCAGCAATACAATCCACTAAGAGAGATTAATAGTACAAGACTTAGACCTTACCCAACATGGACATGACACTACGTTCGTTGATACAGGATCTTCATCTTATAGACCACGAACAACCTGGTTCGATCTCCACCGCAGTAGCTCCGGTTCCTCATCGGCCAAATCTTCTTAAAGCTTCTCCACACCACGATCTCCAAAGATCGATCTCCTTATGTGAAGGCTCTGAATCACATACTCCGGCCAAAGACACACACATACGTGTCGAGGTTGTTGAATCAATTTTCTAACAATCTCTAGAGGGATCTTAAGAACATAAAGATCATGTAATGCAAGATCTAAGAATAGAAAAGTTATTCTTACATTCTCTAGAGAGGTTGTGAGAGCAGGGATCAACAATGATCAATGACAAACAATGGAAACCCTAAAAAAGATTTCTCCAGCCTCCACTCTCACAAAATATTCAACTATCTACGAATTTGGTCACTAAAATTCGTATTTATAAGTTTCCAAGAGATTGCAGTAGAGTAGGACTCTTACTTTGCAAGGACAGATCGATCTATCGGTCATCACCAAGGATAGATCGGTGTAAAAACAACTCTCTGGAAAAAATTACCATTCAAAAAAAGCACAACCGATCGATCCGTAATGGACACAGATCGATCCTTCATCCCATACTTAGCCAATTTCGAATGGCATAGATCCTATAAATTTTTCATGGGATTAAACTAACCTCCTAGGTTTAAAATCAGATTGTCTAAGTCAAAACCAACCTAGGTAATGGGTCACTAAGTCACTTACCTTCCTAGATCCGGAGGTGATACTTGATGTAGATTTCTTCCATTTTCTTCGGCTTCTTAAAGCTTTACCAAGTATGACAAGTTGACTTAAAACTGACTCCACTTAGAACTATGTTTTGATACAGAATTAGCCAAGACATTTTGGACTTACAGTACCCTTAAAACCTGGGCTACCAATCTCCTTGCACTACAAAAATATAGACATTTTGCGGCAATGTTTTAACGGCGTTTAATTAAAAATGCCTCAAAAGACATTAGAACACGGCGTTTCCATAGAATGCCGTAGTTGGGGTATCTATCACGGCGTTTTTCCAAAAAGTGCCGTAGTTGGAAGACTCAATAATGGCGTTTTTTCAAAAAATGCCGCGAAAGATCCCGTATTTGGGGATTTAGGGCCCGAGCCTTTCCCTCTTCTTTTTCCCTCCACTCTTTCCCTTCCTCTTCCTCTTCCTCTCCTCCTCTCTACTTCGGCGCCCCTGGTTCGTGCTTCTAGCTCCGTCCACCTTCTCCTGCTCCGTGGTCCCAGCTCCGGCCACCTGCTCCAGCTGCGCTGCTCCGGCTCGTGCTCCCCTGCTCCTCCTGCTCCAGCCACCTTCTCCTCCTGGTAATTTTCTCTCTCTCTCTAGTGAATCTAGGTTTGAGTTTTACCACCTTCTACATGGTTATTGGAGTAGTTGTTGATGGCGATTGTGATTCTTCAACGGTTTTCAAATCTTGTTAAAGAATATGATTGATGTTTTAGTTTTACTCGTTTGCTATTCTGGAATCTGGAGATTGACTACACGGTGAAATGATTTTTTTTTTGTATCTATTTTTGATTCTTGAATATGGAGATCTCTAGTCTTACATGCATGTTCATTTGAAATTTCTACCTGCTTCTTGTTGAAGAACGAGTGCTGGATCTCATTCTGCGTATGTGTTCTTGTTTTAGATCTGATCTCCAAGTTGTACCTGAAAATCTGGGAGAAAAACTAGTTTTCTTCTTTCTCAAAAGCTAGCTAGGTTTTCTTGATTTCTTCAAGTAACAGCATTTTAAGCTTAAGATTCAATCTATTTCTATTGATTTCCGGTGAGATTTTAGCTTTATAATCACTAGAATCGTAGAAATCTCTGAGAGGATTTTAAAACTTGATTACTGGAATATTTTAATAAGATCTTTCAGAGAGAGAGAGAATGTATGATTGTCTGTATTAGCTAGCTCTCAACGTCTGCCACTAGATCGGCGATACTCTGGTTTTCGTAAAGTACCAAAATGTCACTCTGCCATTAAAGTTTCAAACCGATCTTTATATGTCCTTTATCAAGGCAGTAAAACTCAAACCTTGATCGGATGCTCAAATGTGTTTGTTTTCAGATTTATTGGATGATGAAAGTATCAATTAGGTTTTGTGATAAGAGGAAAAATGTGAAAATGTTGATGGTGATAACACCCCCCCCCCCCCCCCCCCTATAGCCAATGGACTACTATATACTTATAGAAAGAGGGATCCGATGCTCTCCAACCTCTGCATCTTCTCTTTCACTCTCTGCTTTACGCCTCTTGCTTTCGCCGGTGATCCTTTTGCCTTGTTTGATTGGACTCTATCATACATCAAAGCTTCTCCCCTCGGACTTAAGCAACAGGTTCCCTCTTTTCTTTTCTGTTTTCAGCTCCTCTTTGAGATCCTCACTTGAAATTTCTGTATATATATATGTTTTTTTTGTTTTAGAACATAAATGGAAACAATACATACTACTTAGAGATACACATTAATGGAAACAAAAAACAACCACAATGGAAACATTACTACTTTTGGACATTTAGTTGTTTTTTTTTAATGACATAGTGAACACAAGTGCTAACAGCAAGTTTATGTAACTGAGAGTGTCATGTTAGATAAGAGTAGCTCATGAATGCAGATTTGTGGGGTGATTTTGTCCCTGCAATTTTGATTCTATTTGATTTAGAGATTCAGAGAATTTTTTTTCCTTGTCTGGTCTGTTTAGATAATGCTAGTGGAAAGAGAGACTCGTCGAAGACTCCAAAAGAGGGATCAAAAGGCTGATGACCTTACTGATCTGAGGACCATGAAAGTTAAATGGTGTAGACCACCCACAACCCCAGTGGCGGGTTGGTTCACGAGTCACTGAAACATTGCAGTGGTCTCGTGTTCGAGCCTGCCCCATCAGACTTTCCTGGTGTTGGAATTAGTCCTGATCAGAAGTGTTGGGGACACCCTCAATCATGCAAAAAAAAAAAAGTGGTGTAGGTCAAAACACAGACTCACGGTTTTATAGAGAAACTAGTCCAAGGTTTTAGGTTAGGAAATGTGGTACTTAAGTTGGCTCCCACGGATCTCCTTTCATATCTGATTGTTCTAGATTTCTGTAACTCGAACAAAATTAGTTCAAATAGTCTCATGGGGCATTGTGTACTAGAAACATGGAGTATTATATTAATCCATTGAGCCTCTCTGGAGTCCTAATGTCTGATGCTTCATTTAAGCATTTGACACTACGAAACACCTCCATACATAGGTTGGGAAAAGCTAAGTTGGTGAGGAATTATTTTAGCAACACTCTCGAGTTTCTTGATGGGACGGCAGAACAGCTGGTGCTATTTTCGAGTCTTTTATGATTGTATTCTGGGACATCATGTGTTTGGATTGTGCATGTTTTTCACATTGTTGATATGTGTGCCATATAGGGGAGTGCCGGGGAGGGGGGGGGGGGGGGGTGTTATCACCATCAACATTTTCACATTTGTTTCATTGATAGTATATAGCTGTTGCAATTTCCGAACCCACGGTTAAGGGGTTTCAAAGGAAAAATGGTTTCCAGTTGGTTTGTGAAAAAGAATGTGATTTATCAGATGGCTATAATCATATTGAGGGTCTGACTTTTAACCCAGTAGTTCTCATCTGAGAAATCTGCTTTGGATAGTTGAACTACGATACTTAGTATTCACTCTATAGATGGTGGTCACCAACTACAATACTCTTAAGCTATAGATTAACCTATATAATACTTGGGGTAGGGTCCCTAGAAATCTCAAGCATGGGCTGTGACCAAAAAATTGCAAAAAGATATCAAGCTAATGGAAAGTAGAATGAGCACTCTCAACAGCTTCAGAGATTTGAAAATTATAAGAAAAAAATATAAATTAAGAGTTAGCATACGACATGCTTACAAGCCAAAGATCCGTAGCATTAAATTTTCTTTTGTCAAGTAGATTCATTGGACCGTAGCACTAGATGATTACATTTCCATTTAATAACAGGACTTAGAATGTATAGCATAGAAGAACATATCACCAATATTAGTTACATTATGCTAATCTGTCCATTCCAGATAATCTATCCACCTTGTACACAAGATAGAGGGAACATAACAAGCAAAGCATAAGAAGCATAAAGCATAGAATGAAATACTGTCTACTACCATCTTCTTTCAGAAGCAGGCATAGTAGATTACACAGAATGTTCAATCAATGGGACACCTCATGGGTATAGCCAAAAAACCAGACATTGAGGATATTAACCTTTGATCTGAAAATAAGAATTTGATGGCTTAAGAAGGTAAGCACAAATAGGCACGGAAAAGACATTTTGTGTTATGTTCCATTCTGTAGGTAAACCACTCATTGAGTGGTATGGACTATGGACAAATGAGTAGGTGGGTTACAAGTATCTAGGAGTGGTAAATGAACTTAGGTGCTTGCAAACAGCTCGATCTCGGCTCGTTAAAACTTGTTTATTTAATAAATGATCTGAGCTCCGCTATTACTCGGAAAAATGGTTTCCAAGGTTAATTGATATCAGTGGGTAGTGGTGGTGTTAGTGGTGGGTAGTGGTGGTGTTAGTGGTGCTAGTGGGTGATGGTGGTGGTGTTAGTGGGTGGTGTTAGTGGTGGATGATGTTGATGGTAATGTTAATACACACTATGTGTAGAGTCGTCCCTTCATAAGTTGTCACAAAGATCCCTTCATAAGTTGTCACTCCTCAACCTCTGTTGCTTCGCTGCTTCTTCTTCTTCTTCTTTGCCCTTCCCTCCTTATCATTTTCTGCACCTCCAACTACTGCTAACTTTCCATTATCTTTATCCATTGCCCACGTTAGCCTCTGTATCTCTTCTTGCATTCCGGTTAACAATTTTGAAATTTCTACCAGATGTTCCTCCAACTCTACTTTCCTCTTCACCAAGTCCTTGTACATTTCCTAATCATTTAGACTTTAGATCGCTTTGAAATTAAGGAAAATTAATATATATATATATATATATATATATATATATATATATATATATATATATATATTTGATTTACCTGTAAAAGAACTGAGACTCTAACTTGAAATTATCGCAAGAAGATTTCGGAGTCAGACTAGCTTCATCATCCTCTTGCTTCTTAGACATCAGCTCCTGCACATCTTTGTTTATACATACAAATTAGATAATTACTATTAACCATACTTGATTTTGAAAAGCTAGTTCCTTCACATTCTAATCAGTCCAACATTTTAGGCTTTGTCAGCAGATCTAATCGACCCCATCCTTAATGGTTCTTGAACTTCATTCAATAGGACCCCCCATCCTTAATCGTTGAGAGTAAGTGATGCTGATGCCCATCTTTAATCGTTGCAATTGCTATCAGTGGAAGTAGAAAAAACAAATATATGGTTAGGTGGGCTTTGGATAGCTTTGTTCCTGAGGGAAGGACTATATCCAAGCTATTACATGTCTGTTCAAGGACTATATCCAAGATTCATTTTTTTGATGAATTTCCATTCATGTTTAGTTATTAAATCCTGAAATATTTGTTTTCTTTCTTAATGGGGTACCTCATTGAAATTAAGCCCCCGGAATTAGGTCTGTAAAGTAAAGATATTGTATTAGAATTTAACAACCATGATTGCAGAGTGATGTGGAAGAACTTGTCCTGTTTTGTGTTTTTGGAAAATCTTTGATGGGTGGAAGAAATGTCTCTTCAAAAGATTGCTTTTTTTTTTTTTAATGTGAATTGATAATTTTCCTGGTTAAGTCATTAGTTTTTCCTTGTATCTGTTCTTTGTTTTTGGATGAATTTATGTTGATGTGTAGCTGATATACATCCTGAAATATATAGTATTATTTTTCTTTTTGCCCCCCTTAATGGGGGTTTTTGGAGAATCCAGAATTAGCTTTATAAAGATTTTTCATTGGTTTGTCCGTCGTTTGTCATCATTGGTTCAATTTCTTGGTAAATCTATACAAGAAATCTCTGTTCAAAGAATTTTTTTCCCCTGTTAATTGATCTCCCATTTCATCATTTTTTTTTTTTTTTGCTCAATTCCATTATACATTGATAATTTTAAAAAAGGATTATTTGATGAATGTCCATCTTATATTAACTTTTTGGAGATGTAAGTTGTAAAGGGATTTGATGATGATTGGTATTGATTAGGTTTTGGAGTTGGGGATTGTGGTTCATTCTGTGATCATTGGGATTTCCTTGGGTGCTTCTGAAAGCCCCAATACAATCAAGCCTCTAGTTGCAGCCCTGACTTTCCACCAGTTTTTTGAGGGCATGGGACTTGGTGGATGCATCTCTCAGGTATTAATTAGTTCTAACCATAAAAATATATGGTTAGTTGCAGCCCTGCCTCTTTTATCTTTGGATAACAAATTTTCTTCTTGATTGGCTGTGAATTGCAACCTATTGATATACCTCAGCTTTTCATTTTGATAATTCAATTTTACTTGTTAAAAAAGATAAGACCGGCTTCCTTTTGTTATAATTTTTTTCCCAGCTTAGTCCCTCATTGAATGTCAACCCATTGCTCCTTTCTATGCAAAGGAGCTCAGTCTTTTTTTTTTGTTAGCTCAAAATCTCAAATTAAATCAAGATGAAGTGTCTTGTTATCCTAGGAGCTCTAATACTAATATTTTATTCTGATCGGGGGCAATAGGGTATAAGTTGAAAGTTGAAACAGAATAGAAGTCAAAGCTGAAGCCAGAAGTTCAAATAGACATCAGGCTTGGTTGGTTGAATTGGGAAGTAAGAGTCATTCGAGGAGTGGGCCGGCCCATATATACCGGTTTGGATTTATGGTGACTGGACAGTGGTAGGGCTTTGGTGTTTGAATGTTATTATACTATAGTGTTCTAAGTTTTGAAAATTATTAAAATTAGAAAATGGATGGATAGGAAACGCTGCCGCCCCACATTCCCTTGCTGCCAGTCACTTCTTGCAGACCCCCCAGATGCTGCCAGCCACCTGAAGTCCTCCTCTTTGATTGCAGGCAGCGTTTCCTTTCCTTTTCCCTGTAACCACAGCCCCAATTGCTTCCTCAACAGCCACAGTCCTCCACTAGTTCCCTTGAACCTGCAGCCCTACTGTAACCCCTATACAGTCTATCCCCTTATCCTACAGCTACTGCAGCCCCAATACACTCTATTCCCTTACCCTTCAGCCATCCCAGCCCCTATCCCTTGCTCTCCCAGCACACTGATCCTCTTTTCATAGCCTGTACCAGCCCTATTCCCCTTGTACTAATCTGTCCTAGCCTTCTACTATAAATAAGACAGCACTTGAAAAGATCAAGTGGAGAGATGCCATGGAGAATGAAATTGCTTTGATTTAAATCATGAATTCCGATGTCTGTATGTATCTTTTATGATGAATCCATTGAAGAATACTAATGTGTTTGGTGTTTGTGGATGTGGATGATTGGGTTTACTTTTATGGTATTTCTTTGGATTGAAGCATAGGGCAGTAATACTATTACCCTACAGTATGACATCTTTCACCAGCTTTTGTAAAATTTATTTGCATATATTATATATATATATGGAGTTTGGCCTTAGGATATTTGCCGCAGACCTACATCAACCCCGGTCCTGTTTGCTGACTGATTGGGCTGGCCATTAGCAGGCTCAAACCTTTGTAACTTGGAAAATTTATGTACATAGAACCATCAACATTTAAACATTTGATCATATAACCTTACTTTAGGATATAATGCGTACAAATTAGTATATGCATATATTATATAACATATTGTAAGGGACCATTGGGGCAGCCAAGTTAAGCCATGCCAATGCACAATAAGCAATCAGGCATGAAACTGAGGCCAAATCCTGATTCACATGTTCCAAAAGACATGCCTAAATCTGAAAGACCAACTTTGCGAAAAACTCAATCACAGATACTTACTAAAGGCAAGGAAATGGAGCTGAGTTTTAGTGCTAATAACTCTATATGGATCCAGAACAGCGGCATGATAAGCTCAGGAGAATTCTCTTGCTGATGGCAATGGTGACAACATATGTGTTTACAAGAAATTTAATGTCAACTCTGTTGTGGTAATCTGCCTTATGCGGGTTTCATGTTCATCTTTTTAAAACATATACAAAATGTGTCATTGACACAAATATTTATATATGTATTGTATGTGTGTCTAGTAAAATATCGAATAAAGAACATGTTTAACTTCTATGTGCTTTCTTTGTTTGGGAAAATAATTCTGTCACTTCCCTCTCAGAAGCATAAATCACTATTACCCTACAGTATGACTTCTTTCACCAGCTTCTGGAATTTTGAAATGCCGTATTCTAAGGTTGTTTTGATATTGAATGTTTGCATATTTGTGGATCATAAATAAATTGCACTGTTGATTACCAGAAAATAAATAAATAAATTTATCTGTTTATAATATGTGAACTTGTTATCATAAATGTCATTGATGTGATAGAAAAAAGTTTTCAGTAATGCTATGTTTGGTTGCCGAGAAAATTGATGAAAACATGGAAAAGAAAAGAAAATTTTAGATTTTTAATACAATTTTTATTTGTGTTTTGTCTAATTTTCTTTTCTTTTCCATGTTTTTACTTATTTTCTCGACAACCAAACATAGGGTAAAAGTCCCCATTTTTATCTTTGAATTGATATTACTCACTTTTGGAAGATTGCTTTAATTTGTACCGGACTTCTGCAATCATCACAGGGATTATATTTTGTCTTGTATAGTTTCGTTTAAAACCTTAAGATTCCCAATTTGAAGTGTTAATTATATGCCCATTTAATCTTACTTTGAAGTGTTCAATCTCTCTCCCAGCACACAAAAAACAGAGAGAGAGAGAGAGAGAGAGAGCAATAAATAATCTTACTTTGTCCGAGGGACAGAGGGAAGCAATAATTAATCTTACTTTGTGTCTGACAAATAAGACAAATCTGAACTTTTCATTGATTTTCTTTTGTGTGCAATTTATTTTATTTAAGAAAGCATTCATGTGTATATGTCTTACAAATTACAATAACTATCAGAAAAATAATTCGTTACTCATGTTATTAGTCATTGTTATTTTATGATTGCTTCTCTTTCTACTTCAATATGTTAATTTTTTTTGATCCTATCTTCAGGTGGCTCTTGTACTTTTTTTTCCCTAATTGAAACTTCTACTTTATTCATTGTAATACACTGCTTTCAATAATGCTTCTATTTTTTTATTATGGAATATTTTCCTCTAGGAGCATTATTTTTTTACTGGTTAAGAAATTGTATTGAGAGAGAGAAAAAAGGGTGAGCCTTGCATACAAAATAGAAAACTGGCCAAGGGATGGTGTCATGGTGCAGCCAAAGCTGCCCGAAAAGATCACGACTGAAACCAAGATACCCAGTTACAACAAAATTTGACAATTATTGGATCATTGAAGTCTTTGATCATGAAGGCAAAATATAGAGTGACAGATTCAGATATCTCTTGAAAAAATTCTGATTCCTTTCCTTCCAATTGCACCTACAAATAGAAATTGACAACATCCTCCACAATGTGTTGGTAGGGTAACTGAACTCTCTATGTGGCCTTTTGAAGAAACGACATCCTCCACCTCAATCGAAACCAATTTCCACACTTAGGTTATATTAAAATACATGCGTTAGAAGAAACGACATCGAAAACCGAGATCCAGTTAGGATTTGGAGTGCTGTGCAGTTAGTGATAAGTTTGCATGCATGTTAGTGATTGAACTTTCTTTGCATATTAATTATGAAATTTGTAAATTTTATCATTTCAATATTCTAATAAATAATTTGATTTAATTGTGGTGTAGGAGGGAGTAGGGAGCACACACTTGTAGAGTTTTAGAGGTGCGGGAGGGAACCAGCGAGATAAAGATAGTTAGATTTACGATTTATTGACACTTTTTTATGGACATGTGTATTGTATTATTACATTATGATGGACACCTTTGATTGGATGTATTTATTTTATACTGATTTTCATGTAGAAAATTTCTTTTTATATATAATGTTATTATGGACAAGATTTTGTTTATTTTATATTGTTGACAGTTACAACACAGGTAAAAGAAATATTTATATTGTTGACAGGTACAAAACAGGTAAAAAAATATTTATATTATTGACAGGTACAAAACAGGTTAAAAAAAATTGAAAAAAATATTTTCATTTTTTTTTTATGTCATGACTATTCGCGGCATTTGGGAAATGCCATAATTGATATTGGTGACTATAACGGCGTTTATGAAACGCCGTTAAATGTTTCGTCTATGACGGCGTTTCTACAAATGCCACCAAAGGTGAGTCTATGACGGCATTTATATAAACGCCGTGAAAGGTGAGTCTATTACGGCATTTCTCAAAACGCCGTCATAGAGTGACATATAACGGCGTTTTTCAAGTGCCGTCAAGATAAATGCCGCCTTTGCCTTCCCCGACGCGAGCAATAATGGCGTTTGGTTTGAAACGCTGTTATTGACTATAACGGCGTTTTTGGGGTTTTTCACGGCGATTTAAAAACGCCGTTAAAAGTCTGAAATTTTGTAGTGTTGACAAACCACCAAACTTATGAGACTTCTTATGAGCAAGAGGTTAGTACCCTTAAACTTGGGCTACCAACCTCCTTGACAATCCACTAGCTTATGGGAATTTCTTATGAGCAAGATGTTAACACCCGAACTATCCTGGGCCACCAACATCCTTGACAATTCACTGTAATCATATATATGAGATCGTACTTGTATTTCCTTATGAGTTCCATTTATTTGTTTCAGTTCTTATTGCTTATGAGAAAACCTCAGTTATATAAAACATAGAGTGCATGGAGTGCTTGTAAGCATCATTATGTATATATGGAAAGCTTTAAACATTTCATATGGTTCATACAAGACGTGTTAGCATCATAGCATACTTAAACCATTCTAGAATCGTAGAACATTTTCATTCATTTCATTACGTCATCAAGATCATGGCTTTTAAGCCTATTTCATCACATCATACTTAGAATCATTATTTATTTAGAGATAATAACATTCACTTAGAAGTATGGCTATATTTCTTCTGTTATTGAAAAACTCTAACCTTAAAACCCTTAATCATTTGTTGGATCCTAATTAAAATCACTTATCGAGAGTATTTGTAAATTCCATTCCAATCAAACATTCATCATCCTTTCAATCTTTGTATAATAACAAAGCTATATAGTGGAAGTATTTACCTCTTGATCAATTCCTATATTGAAGAAAGACCCTTGAGAATAATCCAAACTAGATGGAGGAAGGCACCATCTTGAGGAAGAAAATTCTTGCTTAATTTGAGCTGTTCTTCTTCAATCCAAAACCCCCTCTTGAAAATCCCCACTCTTCTTCCTTTCTCTCTCAAGGTCTCTCTTTAGGTTTAGGTTAACCCCAAAAACCCCCCAAATGATCTTCTATTTAAAGACACTGGGGTAAAAACCCTAAACAATCCCGTACAAAAAAACTGATTCGAGCACCTACGATCGTTCGTAGGTTTTCTACGATCGATTGTAAGTTGTCTAGAGAGTTTGCCTAGTTTTTTAGACTCTACAATTATTCGTAGGTTTTCTATGAACGTTTGTAGCTTTCCTACGATCGTTCGTAGGGTATTTACGTACGTTCGTTGCTTCAATAGAGACTTTCCAGATTTTCATACTTTGGTATTTCGACCATAACTTTTGATTTGTTTATCGGATTTTGACGATTAAACTTGTGTTGGACTCGTCATTTAAAGGGAAACAATTTTGTATATAATGGACAAATCCAAATTCGAAGTTTTTAATTACCTAAAAGGGCTCTAAAGCCGACTAGTCTTGAAATGGGCTTCAGCAGCCCAGATTTTCAACAAACCCGACTCCAGAAATCCAACTTTTAACTCAACCCCGACTCAAAATATGAAAAAAATGATAAATATGAACCTTGAAGAGGGTTCCAATACCTCTCCAAAATTCAAGAATCTCTTAATTCTGATAAGCGGTGAGAAAACTAGAGCTACTTAAAGTTGAGGGTAATGCTAAGGCATAACCTTTGTTGACACTTAACAGTATTTTATACTCTTACTCCTTCATCCTAAACACCTATAAACCTAAGAAAGTATTCTTAAGGCTTTAATACATGTCATCAAACATCATACACCTGAAATATATAGAAACCAAGGTTCTTATTAGCATGATAACCATTCCATGCATTACAATAGGCTTTAAGCCTTAGACATTATTCACATATCAAGCCATCAAGATCCGGGGTTTTACAATATATGGGAGTATAACAGGGAGTTCCCATAGACGGACTCTTATTTTGGAGTCCCCATAGACCAACTCATAGGCATGTACGAATTGGAATAACTTTCATCAGTGTTTTAAAATTCGGATTAACTTGTCCGGTTAATTGGACCGGTTGACCCATGAACTGGGACCCTCAACGGGTTGGGTTGAACTCTGCATGAGTTGAATGTCTAACCCGGATTGACCCATTTCAAACCGTGTGACCCGACACGACCCAATTGACTTCGACAGTTTTCTTTGAACCTCCCTTTGAAAAAAAGCCTAATTTTCACTTATCAATTTTAAGATTTCTAGGGACTATTATTCTAACTAAAAACTAATTACTAAATACAATGTATATATAATAGGGATTTTAACCCTAGAAAAAATGGAAAATCTACGTAAAAAAGAGAGGAGATTAAAGATAGTTAGTGAGCTAAAGCCAAGGTGCAGATAAAAACATAGATTTCTTTTCATTGATTTCAATGGTTTATATATTTTTTCTACTTTGGTTTGGATAATAATACAAAATTTTAATAGTCATTTCCTTAAGATAAATTTTGTATTTTTATTATATTTTTAAAAATATTTTGGTGAGAAAATGAATTGTTTTATTATTTTTTATTTTACGAGATTTTTTAATGTATGATTATAGTATCACCAATTACCAACAATTCGAAAAAATGTCTAATAAGGGTATTGTAGCCGCTTGCTCCAATGGTAAGGTGTGGTCTCTCTTATGAGAGAGGTCGTGGGTTCCATTCCTATGGGTAGCGACTTGCAAGGGTTCTAGTCCTTTTGGACACTTTTGAACCACTAATTGTCTCATGGTACTAACGTAGGTAAATAATATCTCATGCCAATTTTTTATACTATTTTTTAACTATTATATTAATATTCAAGGGCAAGGCTGGGGCTAGGGCTAGGGCCCTATTCTTATATAGGGAAGGGTAGGGCTACGACTGACCCTGGCCCTACACCTACCCCTACCCCTACCCCTACCCCTACCCCTACCCGGCCCTTTGACAGCCCTAGTTCTGGTCACTGTTAACACTAATTGTCTCATGGTACTAACATAGGTAAATGATATCTCAAGCCAAATTTTTGTTTTTTTACTATTATATTAGTATTAACTATTTTATAGCATCACTTGACGTCATTTGGTTTAGTGCCTCTGGTTTTTAAAACATTGCTTTTCATCATTATTTTATGGGAAATAGTTAACGTACCCATGAATGAAATTCATTTCCAAACCTAAGACACCACCTCATTGATGGATGCCCCCTATATCTAACCTTGGTTTTTAGAAGAAAAATATTAACCTTCGATTGATTATGCTTAACCACAGTTAAAAGAGGCTCTACAAGCTGCCACGTGTCCCTTTTAACACCCACTAATAGTGGTTAATATTTTCTCATCCCTTAGGATGCATCTAACCTTGGATTTTAGAAAACAAATATTAACCTTAGGTTGATTATGCATAATCACAGTAAAATGAGACTCTACAAGCTGCCATGTGTTCCTTTTAACACTCACTAACTGTAATTAAGATTTACTCATACTTAGGGTTCATTCATCTAATCTTAATTTTAAAATTTTTTAAAAAAAATATTAACCTTATATTGATTAAGCTTAACACAGTTAAATGGGACATGTTGTGATTTATAAAGGTGCACGTTCCGTCCAACACATTAAAAATGGTTAAAAAGGTCATTTCAAAAAAATAAAAAATTAGCATTCTTTAACTAACTTTTGGATGGAATGGTGAATTTGCAGAAGTTTTAAAAGATAGTGGGGCTTAATAAAAAATCACAAAACATAGGAAGGTATTCAAATCCAGTGTAGGAAGAGGGAAGGCATTCGGCTACCGAGGTGAATGCGGGGTGGGCTAATCAACAGTACTCTTGTTTGATCATGAGCAAACGTCTCTTTCTGGAAAGGGAGATCATGAAAAAAAACACAAACGTCTGAAAAGGAGATCATGAAAAAAAAAAATATCTCTTTCCAAAGGGGCATCATGAAAAAAACTCACTCAAAGAGTGTGAAGCACAAAAAACCAACAGAAAATATTTTTATTCTTACTCTACTTTTGTTATTGTTGGACCATGATGACATGCATTCTTATTCTTTTTTGGTTTTTTTAATCTCTTCTTCTTTCTTTACTATTATAAAGCCGATTCTACGAACAATTATCATATCTAAAATGCCCTTAATGTGTAATAGAAGTTTGTGAAATACTAACATGTGTGGAAGGTTAGTTTCATCATTTCAACCCTTCCATTCTCTCCCCATCAATCTCTCATGTCATTTCTCTAACTAATAAAATAATAATTTAAAAAAATCCTTCAATTCATTTCTCCACTATCCCAAGTCCCATGTCCATCTCACTCTCTTCTCTCTTCTCTCTTCCAAGATTGAATCATAGCCAATTGTAATTGAATTTGAGTTCAATCGCACTCATAGGGCAACACGTGTCCATCTTAACTCATACTAATTGTGATTAAGATTTACTAACCCTTAGGGTTCAACAAACTAATTTTGATTTTTATAAAAAAAAAATAATAGAAAAATATTAAACCTAATGGTTAAAAATTTCTAACCATAGTTAATTATTTTAAATAATTTGTTCTAAAAACCAATATTAGATTATTGAACTTTAAGGGTTAGTGAATCTTAACTATAGTTAATAGGGATTAACAAGACAGGTGCTGACCTATGAGTGCGATTGAACTCTCCCCGAGCTCAATGCAATCGACTGTGATTCAAATTCCCCTTTTTCACCCCAATCTCTCTCCTCCTTCGATCTCCCTCTCTGGTCTCTTCTCACGTGCAACACACTTGGGTCTTACTAGAACCCTTTCTCCCTTATTTTACTCGCACCGGAGATGATTTGGCACCTAATCTTTTCGTTTGCGGCCGAAATCGTGGACGCGTGTCACCATTTCACCGTTACGGGATTCAACCGGACGCTGAACTAACGTAGACGAGCTGAGTTTAAAAACAAACAATAGCAATGATTAACGGGACCACTTGTCTTACCCGTGTCCTTGTCTCGCTTTTAACACCCTTCGACCAATCATTTCCTTACAAAATGGAAACCGCGTGAATTCCATACCTACTCTCTGATAGAATCTCTTTTTCCATCAGTTTTTTTGTTTTGCAATTATGTACGACAACTACTCCATCAGCTTTTTGGTGTGCAATCTGTGAGACGGGATTTGGTCTTGCTCTCGCAAGACTAAAACCGTCTTGCTTGCGGGAGAAAAACGACAAGTGGTGATAAGTTATTCCATTTTCTGCTTCTGTTTTATTGACTTCTCCTTTTTGTTAGTGCCACATGTCCAAAGCTGAATCTAGGCAAGACAGTTATTATCTAGCAAAAGCCAGACCAAATCTGTGTGTTTGTGAGGGATGTAATTTAAAACTCTTGAGTAAGTACTACTAATTACTATCGACAGCCAAGATCATAAGATTGAAAATCCAATGATGCAACACTATTACGGGCCACCTTTTAAAGAATGTCCAAATTATGGCCGTTCGATTTTCAAATGTGTAGTTGTCCTCTTGATAGTACCTACTATGGAGAGTTTTCCGCCACTTTCCAAAAAGGAAAGTAAAAAAGAACAAATGTTTTGCACATGTCTTCTAATACTGGATAAGAAAGCCAGCTTATTGGCATGCTAGTTTGACTAGGGCCAGCCCAAGTCATTTGGAGGCCTAAAGCGAGAATTTTAAATAAGATATTTTTTAAATGAGACATTTTTTTAATTGGACTCACTATAAAATGTGGCCTTTTTTAGAGTTTCTTTTCACTAAATCAGATTCATAAAGCCATCAAAGCCCACGCTTTGGGACCTTCATTTTTTTTTGGCCTAAAGTGCAGGCTTTGATGGCTTAAGAGACGGGCCGGCCCTGATTTGATCATACCAGGAGTAGTTCCATAATCACTGAAAATGACTAGAATCGGTCAATTCCTCACCCGACCGGTCAACTCGTCCAACATTTTTCATGGGTTATGATTAAGGTTTACAACCCGTGTATCAATGTTTGGGTCTCTACGTGGGGTAGGGCTAGAGTTTAGGGTTCCTAGATGAGCAATACTTAGCCAACCCATGGGTCCGTTTCCTATCTTACCCACATGTCCTCATGTCCCTTTTAACACCACTTTAACCCTGGTTAAGCTTAACAAAATTAAAACTAAGCTTTTGATTTTTTATTTTTTTTAAAATCATGGTTGGATTGCTTAACCCTAGGGGCGAGTGAATCTTAACCATAGTAGGTGAGTATTTAAAGTTGGGGCATGGACCAATGAGAACCAGCCATTCCGTTTCCAAATGGGATCCATGGGTACGTTAACTATTTCCCTTCCTAGATTGTCTGCTCATAATCTCTGTTAATTTTTGAATTTTTCTTTTTGCCGTTATATTTGTTACCCATTTACACCAAGTTTAGATATGATTAGCCTAAAGTATATCAAATTTATTTTTTCTTAATTGATTTAAATTAGATAGAGAATAAAGTATTTTTAAATTGAGGAGTGCTAGCCCAATCGCATTTACTCCAATATTTTCATTGACGCAAGATGGGCCTAACACTTGGAGATATTTTATTATTTTAATGGTTTAAAAAACAAAAATCAAAGACTGTTTGAAATCTGTATGGCCAGTTGCATCTTTTAAGATTTGTGACTGGGCTAGCAAAATCCTTTTAAATTTAAGATTATGCTAGTGGCACTGTGGCAGTGCCATTGTGCGTATGTCTATGTGAGTGTCCTGGTTTCATTTTCATTAAATGAGGGGTGTGCGGTGTGCCCTGTGTAATCTTATTGGACACTTTAACCCACAAACCAAAGCTTATTGGGATTGCAGCCTAACCATGATTTGGGCCTTGGATTCTCTCTAGCAAATACCAAAAAAGTGGTCTCAAGCTACCATACATTATGCGACATGTGGCGATAAAAAAGGGGAGAACTCATTTCCTTTTCTGCCATGATTTTGACTTCTCCCCACTTTTTCTCACCACTTTATCATCACATGTCGCATAATGTGTAGAGAAGTCAAAATCATGGGAGACAATGAAATGAGTTCTCTATCACATGTCACACACATTGTGGTAATCTGAAACCACTTTTTCTGGCATCTGTCAGAGAGAATCTGAGGCCCATGTTTTGATACAGGAAAAAACAAAAAGAGTATAAATAAACATATTCTAGAGAGCTAACAGTTAGTTGTAGTGATTTATTCATCGAGAACCAAAATCGCCACTATATTAGATTGTCACATCATTTCTCTACGATATGTTATTTTTGCAAATGCACTCCCTTGTCAAGAAGAGACAATAGATCATTTATTTATCCATTGTGAATATGTTAGAGCTACTTGGTTTGGATCTCAATTCTCTTTCAAATTATTTGGCAGTGAAAACCAATCTTTTGACTCTTGGTAGAGCACATGAGTAAAATTAGAAAATGAGAATTTAGTTTCTTCAACAGAATACTTGAAAGTTCCGTTTATTTTTTGGCAAATTTGGAAGGACTGTAGTACACTAGTTTTCTCAGGATTGAAAGCAAATCCAATGTTAACCTTGAGAAAGGTCATCCAAGGTAGAACGACTATGTGGTTAGCCTCGTTCATGAAAATCTCAAAGGTGAGCAATCTTCTACATCTATAGATTCGAGAGAGAGTTTTAGTAATTTACCACAGGATCTCATTGAGGTTGTTTTTTTATATAATGGGTGGCAAGATCGGATAGAAGTTTGTCTGCATATGGTTTTGTGTGCAAAAGTCGTGATGGGTTGAATATTGCCAAAGTAGTAAAGCTTATTCCAGGTGGACTTGCAATTGTGGCCGAAGCTTGGGCAATCTTTGAAGTTCTCAAGTTTGCAAAATTTAAAAGGTGGAGCAACATCAAAATCTGTAGCGATGCAAAAGTCTTAATTGATCTGATTTCTGGTTCAGAAAGTGATTATCCGTGGGCTATTATGGCTTTAGTACACAATATCAAGATCTTCATTTCTGAATTTAGATCAGTTAACATTCAATTCATGGGAAAAGCTCTTACCCATCAAGCACATCTTTTGGCCAAATGTCGACTTTTTTCTATAGGTGATATAGATGTCATGATAAACTTTGATCTTCTCATGGAGAGATTTCTTCTTCCTGAGCTTGTTAGTGGGTGTTGTAATGACCCGAGCCATCTTTAATTTTTATGAGATTGGATTACCAAAAATAAAATAAAAAAGGGAAGAACACCGTATTAGAAATAAATAACTCACAAGAGTTCCTAGTTTAGAGTTAGCACTAATGCGAATTCTAAGTTGTTTTCTTCTATGGTTTTATTTTTATTTGAGTATGCAGATAACATCTTGGATGCCACAAAGAGAATAATCCAACTGAGTTAGGGACTTGGTCACATTTTGAATTAGAGGAGCTAGCTCAGATGCATACTTCCAAACTCTCACTCTAAACGGTACTTGTCCTAGATGCATACTTCCAAACTCTCATTGTAATAGTTCTTGACATTACTAAATAATAAGACATTTTACAAAGTAATTATAATAAGACATTTTACGAAGTAATTGTAATGCGTGTGGTGTTAGTCGACACTATAATTTAGTAATTTTATGTCGGCACTATAATAAATGTTTATGTCATCTCGCAACCCAATTCTTTTCTGTTTGGTCAAAGGGAGAGAAGAGAGGGAGAGGGTAGTTGTAGGTTTTTGATTAGAGCCAAAGGGGTGGGAAGAAGAAGGATTAAAGAAAATAGTTTTCCAGTCTTTTTTATTAGAGCTTTCTCAGGAGCAGAGCATCATCAATTAATGTTATTGGTGTGCGTAATACCACCCTAAAAAAGGGAGGCATCTAAAAAGTAAGGAAGGCTAAGCATGCGTGGAGAGCAAGGTTTGAACCCAACATTATCGGTTATTGGTCAGACAACCCGAACTGTAACCTCAAAAAATTCGGTATCTCAGCGGGATTTCGGATTCCAATGTATTAATATTTTATTATATATATATATGCTATAAAAATAATATTTTATTAAAAATTTATATATTTATATAAATATTATTATTTTATTTTAAAAATATATTTCATGAAATTTCGATAAAAATATCAAAAAATTTTGGAATATTTCGAAATATTTTAGAATTTTAATAAATAAATAATTTAAAAAATCTATTAGAAAATAAAATTTTGAAATATCACCAAAATCCCGAAATGCCGAAATTTGACCCGAAAATTTTATAATCGTGTGAGTTTTGAAATCCACTATGTATCGATGTCGCTGGGGTCAAACGAAATCGAGATTTCACGATATCTCATCGAAATTTAAAACTTTGGTGGAGAGAGTGTGTGGGTGCAAAGACCTTGTGGTCTGGGGCGTGTTTGTGTGTGTTTGGGTGAATGTGTATAGTTTGTGTTATTTGTGTTTAATGAAAACAAACATAAGTGCAAATAATTTAAAAACAGAAATAAGGAACAATTGACAAATAATTTCATACTTGAGAGTACAAGATGATAAGAGCTCGAACCTAGAGTTTTTCTAGAGGCCTCGGATTTCTTTCATAATTTTGGAGGAGCAATAATTCACTAATTGAGAGGTGTAGCGAGGAGCAGTCGCCCTTCAAAGTTCGTTGTAACTTACTTGCTTTTTCATAATCTAAACAAGCATCTAGGTGACGTCCAAGGTGATTAGTTCTGCTTGAGGATTTACATGAAAATATTTTACCACAATGACTACATTGGCACTCTTCACGTTCTTTTTCTTTATGTTCAAGTTTTACAAACTCTTTCCAAACTTTAGAGTGTCTTTTTGAGCCCTTTTACGTTTTTCAATGGAAGATGTGTATCTTCATTGTTTGCATATGACGTCTATTAAAAAAAAAATGATATAATGTATAAATAAATAATCTAAAACCTGCAATAACAATTCTCTGAATGTTCATATAAATAAACAATTAAGAAGTTAGACATACCTTAGACCCCATGGTTTTTGTTAAACAAAAAGCGCCAAAAGAATCTACTCAAGAAAGAATCACCAATTGAGTATTTAATTCACAAAAGATCAAAATCTATAGATAAATAATTATATATTTATAGTTTCTCCTTAGGTGTAGCTGTTCTAGATATTAAGATTTATCCCAAATCCCTAATGAGAACAAAAGGTGTAGCTATTCTAGGTGTTCCCTAATATTCTATAGTTTCCTAATATTTTATAGGTTCCCCTTAGGTGTGGCTGTTCTAGCTAGCTCCGACCTACCTACCCATTTCATTGAATACAAAAAATTTAGATACCCAACTTCACTTTAAACTAATACTAATCAGTGTAGCACCTTGACATCACAAAATCATCACAACACACTCCATCAATGGATCTCTAACCTCTTAACCCATCTGTAGCTCATTTTTCTCCCTTTTTTTTTTTTTTAAGGAACTGTATGACCTATATCTCTATCATGAAGCATTCTAATCAAACATAGACACTATCAAAACTCAAAAGCATTCTAATCAAACTAATGCTAATCAGGCAAATTACATTTGAATAGTAATTTAATTATGCAAGTTTAGATTCCATATTAGATACTCGGCAAAAAGAAAAGCCACCGCTCACCCCGATGCATATTTGGCATGTTCATGATGGAAAATACTTACAGAGAAAGCCGTTTGCAGAACCGTTGCCTCTTGTTGCTCTCAAAGTAGAAACATGAAGATGGGGTGCAGAATATTGAAGAGGCAGAGAAGAAAGAGGGAGAGTACTAGATAGTAAAAACCTTAAAGGTTTTATAAGGTGTGGTAGTTTTGGTATAAGAAAAGGGTTATTTAACTTTGGGCCGGGCTGGGCCGGGTTAGTCAGGCTTTATTAAGGTTTACTCAAACCTAGCCCAAACCCAAACACTTAATGAAATAGAACCCAAACCCAGCCCAAACCCACGGGACCTTAGCCCAGCCCGCCCATACTTCAGGCTGGGTCGTGCAGACCACGGGCCAGCCCGGCCTAGTGTACTGCCCTACCTTTAACTTTGGTTAACTCCCTTCTATTACCTGTAGCTTTGCCTTGTGGTATTGTTACCTTGACCAAAAAAAAAAACCTCCCTTTAATAGTGATTAATAATTTTAATATTATTATTTTTCCTCCTAAAAATCCATGTTAGAAATATTGACCCTAGTGGTTAGTAAATTTTAATCATAGTTAAAAGGAGTTAACATGATGAGTTTTAAGGGGCAAGATGGTTCCTCGCTATAACTTGCAAGGACGAGACTATTTTCCATTTAGGAGAGTTCCAATCACTTGCACATATCATTTTTTTAATAACCCAATAATTATTAGATGAAAACACATTTTTTAGTTTGTTTTTATTTTGAAAATGTTGTACATCCCACTCTCCTAAATTCTACAAGAAATTATTATCAAGGCCTCCCTAAGAGATGCCAACTCTATAAGCTCTAGTGATTGATGTAGGGTACAATATTCTTGACCTCAAGATAATCCATGCAAGATATTGACAGCAATTGCCAAACTAATCCCCTAACTCCCATGAGGCCCACACCACAAGTCTCATGAGGTGTTAAGAGAGGGACTCGAACAACCGACCTTTGAGTTTACGGTTCGCCGACCATTGAGATACCCCTCGTGGATGTGCAAGAGTAAATATTTGGAGGGGCAAAATATTTACTATATACCATATAAAGTTCCAATTTTCACAAGCCGCACCAAAGAGAGCATTTTAACAACTCTTTTAACTAGAGTTAATAATTTTTAACCTTTAGGAATAATTTTTTTTTTCTAAAACTTAAGATTAGATTGTTGAACCTTAAGCGATAATAAATCTTAACCACAATTTTTTTTTTTTGATGAAAGATATCATTTACCTATATTAGTAGAGTCAGATGGTTAGAAGTTAGCTTGGGTAGTAGAGCTCTCTTGCAACTCGTACTTGAGTGAGATTAGATCTCTAGACCTCCTCCATGGAAGGCCACACCCCTATACTCATGCAAGAGGTGGAGTGTAACCACAATTAATAAATAAGTATTAAAAGGAGTCAAATCCTCTACAGTGATAACCGGATTTAGCAAATCCGATTATCACCCCTAGAGGTTGCCACGTGTCTCCTTTGACACTCGTTAACCATGGGTAAGAATCACCCACCCCTAGGGTTCACTCACCCATCCTTGGTTTTTTTATAAAAAATATATATATTTTTTTAAATTAAAAAACTGTTTTTTAAGTTTTTTTTTTAATATTAAAACAGTTTTTAAATTTTAAAAAAATAATTAATATTTTTTTAAAAAAACCAAAGATGGGTGGGTGAATCCTAGCTAGGGGTGGGTGTACCTTACCCACGATTCAGGGGTGTCAAATGAGACACGTGGTGACCTCTAAGGGTGATAACCGGATTTGGCAAATCCGGTTATTACCGTAGATGATTAGGCTCCGTATTAAAAGGGACACATGCAACACCTGTGAGTGCAATTCAACTATGTGGAGTTCAATTGCAATTGACTGCCAAAAACGTTTACTTTCTAGAGAGTGGGGCCCACCCATCTGTTCCCTTACGTGGCACCCTCCAAAGGGCTTTGGAGTCTCTCGGGCATCCATACATGAAGCGCGAGGTGGTGGGAGAAGTCATTTCATGGAGCGATGATATTGACTTCTCCAGCCATTATTTGACACATGGTGATAAACTCATGAGATAAAGGGGGAGAGATATCAAATGGGGAGAAGTCAAAAATCATGGGAGATGAAATGACATCTCCCACCACCTGGCGCTTCATGTATGGATGCCCAAGAGCACCTCTCTGTCATGTGCCAGAGAGACTCTCCAAAGTGATTTCTCCCTGGATTGTTCTTTCAGTCGAGAGGCCGCGTCTCGCAGCGTTTCCTCCCTGATCATCTTCCCAGCACCTCTTTGCCCATAAATGTTGCTTCCTCATCACTTCTCTCAAATCATTCTCTCTTCACTTCTCTCAAAGAACTTCTCTCTTCAATTCTCTCATCTCTTCTCTCATCAAGCTCGTTTATATCATCTTTTATATTAAGCTCGTAGATTTTGTGTGTTTGTTGCCAAACCCCCTCCCTCACCAGGTGGCTAGGAAGCGGTTTTCAATTCTGTAATGCACCCATTCCCTTTATCAGAAAGTTGTTCAAAATGTGATGAGTTGTTGCCTCGGTTCTGTACTCTTTATCTCTCTTTTCTCTACCTTCTCTCTCTTTGCTTCTTATTTTCTCCATTTTGTCCCCTCTTGTGTACTCGACCTCTGCAACTCTCTCTCGGCTGGGCTCCTGCTTTCCCATTTCGTGTTTTCCTCTTGCTACTCAACCCCATCTCCATAGGATCTCTCCCAATGCCATATGTTTGAAGACTTCGTTGGTTTCGTCTTTCTGTCTCTTTCACCATTAATGCTCTAGAAGAGTCTTTGGAGTGAAGTGTTTGAATCAGCTGGTATGTTTTTTTTTTTTAAAAAAAATTAAAGTTAAGGTTTTTTTTGTTATGCTAGATCCACTTTTGCTCTGTTTTTTGGCTTGGGGGGAGGATCTTTTGGCGTTGATATTCCATGTATCATACTTTTCTCGATCGTTTGTACTTCTTTTGGTGAGATTCTCTCTCCAAGGTGAAACCTTTAAGATTGAATCCATTTTGTAATTGGAGATGTTCTTTTTTTCCTTTTCTTCCTCTCATGGTTTTGCTACAAACAGTAGAGAAATGTTGTTCTTAGTGTTGTTTGGATTATTGGAAAACTGATGGGCTCAAAGAGAGATCTCGCATGTTTTTTTGGTTTTTTAATCTTTGTATGGTTTCTAATCTTACCTCCTTCTGTTGGAGTCTGGCTAATATTAGTCTGCTATTACTGCTCTTTGTTTTATGTTCTGCTTTTTTAATGTACTGACAATGATGAATTTTCATGGAAATTTGAAGTCTAAACTGGGGTTTCTGAAATTTTTATAATCATATTGGGGTAATGTTGTTAGCTACACTCTAAGAAACCAATTTCCGTTGCTAAGTGGTAATATCTGTAATGGACGCACCATTGGACCTTTTTTTTTTTTTTTTGGGAATCTCAACAACAGTTCCTCTGCAATTCCTTTTGAGTATAAAATTGAATAGTTGTTAATTTGAGTTAATGTGTATGGTTACCTTTGTTGTGATCGATGGGTGATAGTTGATCACAGTCTACTAGAAGATTTGGAGCGTGTCATGGTAAGTGGAGTGAATAGGACGGCAAATTTTCTTGGGGGGGAAGCATTTTCAGGAGATTGAACTCCAACATCTAAAAAGGATTTTTGCCATTCATCCCTCTTGATTCCGTTTTAACTCTTCAATTGAATGGGGACGCAACCCTTCACATAAAAGAGTTCTCCATCACACACCGTTTCTATTCATGCAAACCCTTGTCTCCTGATTCAAAACAACTCCTATCACCCATGTAGATGTTCGGTATTTGAGATGTGTCTGTTCGGTATCCGCATTTGAGACACCCCTGTATCACATGTGCCTTTTCAGTATCTTAAAACATGCTAATCTCTATAAATACCATTACTACTTGCTTATTCTCTCCCTCTCCCTCCCAATCTCCGTCTCCCTACACCTGACCCATGCTCAATCAAGAGATTTATAGCAAAAAGTAGGAGATGAAAACCTCACCATGAACCCGTATAAAGGGTGTTGAGTATGATAGATTATTGGGGGAGTTTTTTCCCATATGGTAAGTTTCCTTACCCTTTTAGATCTCTTTTTATCTATTGCTTAATATCATTCACGTGGACCACCATAAATCTTCATTTTTGGTTTCGTTTGCTGAAATATTGCATGTTCATAATTGGACGGTGGGTTTTGTTTTTCTGCAAGACTGCATATCTCCTTGATATTCATTCTTCCTTCTATGTTCTTCTTTCTTAGTTGCGAGGGGTTGTGGTTTTGAGATCAACGAATATAGTTTTGTTCCAAGAAGATCTCTGTCACTTGGTGTCTGCCAGTGATAATGAAACACCTTGTATGTTACTTGGCTGCTGCGACTTGATTACCTATATGATAATTATGGCTATATATTTCAGGGGGAAAAAGTATTCATCTCCGAATGTTTTAATTTTTTTTTTTTAAGTCTCCTACAGATTTTACTAAATTTGGTATCGGGCCGTGATAATGGAACACCCTACTTAGTTGTTGCAGTTAGATTAACTGTGTGATAATTATGCCTACACATTTCAGGTAGAAAAAGTATACCTATCATTTAGGCTATGAGTTTATCTGGGGATGCCTAACAAAATAGAGACATCTGCTTGAGAGCAACTAACGGCTGCGCTCGGGTTAAGCCATGTCCACCTGTTGTTTGGACAGAAATACCAAACCTATGGATCTAAAGTGTAAGCGGGGCAACTAAAAGAAGAGCAGGTAGATCTTTTTTATTTTTTTTTTATTGGTCCTATCATTTATCTACCTAGGTTAGGGGGTTAGTAGGGTTAGGACTCATGGTGGGTGTCAACAGCTAGCCACACCAAGACTCGAACACAAGTCACACCTCCCCAGAGGAAGATACACAACCACTGGGACAAGCCCATGGTGTGTAAGAGTAGGTAGATCAAATCGTGCACTTTTGACTTCAAGTGAGATAACACCTCTTTTTTTTGGTAGACAGTGAGATAACACCTCAAACATATTAAATCTGTATATTCACATAGAATGCAAGATCCTGTAATTGCTCTAGAAATATGACTACAAAATCTAACAGAAGATGATAATTTAAAAGCAGATGATGCTCTAACCTCTAAACTAAAAGAATGGGAGATAAACAATTATAAGATAGTTACTTGGATTGCAAATTCAGTTACTCTCTCTATTAGTATGCAACTTGGAAAATTTGAAACGGCAAAAGAGGTTTTGGGACTTCTTAGCTAGTCAGTATATTCATACTAATTTTGCTCGCAAATACAAACTTGAGATGGACATTCATGCCATGAGACAAAAGAAGGGGCAATCTATTTCTGAATTTCACTCCCAAATGTCTATTATTTGGGATCAGTTGGCTCTTACGGAGCCCAAGTGGAATGTTGATGCTCAGATTTATTATCAATACAGAGAGGAGTCGCTACTTGTTCAATTTCTAATGGCCCTTAAGGACGACTTTGAGTCAGTCAGAGCATCTATTCTCTATCGCACTCCTCTCCCTCCTTTGATGCTGCATTATTTGAATTGATGGCTGAAGAAACCAGAAAATCTATACTTGAAGCTATTGTTCCCGATGGTGAATCTGTATTTTCCACGACACTGCATTCTGAAGCCATTGCCCACTATTCCTCCTCATCTGGTATTGCTAAAAATAATCAGAGGGATATGTCTAAAGTTCGATGTAATTATTGTCATCAACTCGGACACATGAAATACTCTTGTCCCGTCAAGGAAGAGAAGGAGGCAAAGAAGAAATCCTTTGGCCGAGGATCTCGTAGTACGGATTTCACTGCTGCCCTGACTCCATCAGACACTGATCCTCTATATACTGCTCAGCAATCGATACCCCACTCTGGTTATCTTACTGTTGATCAGGTACAGGAGATGATCAAACAAGCTCTATCTGGTATGGGTCATGATTCCACTGCTGCTTCTGCCTTTTCTGCTATCCCAGGTATTCATCTCAATAGTTGGATTATTGACTCTGGAGCATCTAATCATATGACCTCTAATAATGGTTTGTTTGGTTCATCTACTCCTGTTTTTTATTCATCTACTATTTGTACTGCTGATGGTTCAGTTATGACTGTTACTCATACTGGCTTTGTTGAATCCTCCAATAATTTATCCCTTCCTAATGTATTCTTGGTTCCAAAAATTTCCATGAATCTAATATCAGTAGATCAATTATGTGATCATGGTCTTGAAGTCATCTTTTCTTCCTCCTGTTGTGTGGTACAGGATCACTCGATAGGGAAGCAAGTTGGGATAGGCCGTAAGGTTGGGCGGTTATTTATTTTGGAAAGCTTACATGTTCCGCGATGTTCTGGTACTCAATTATATGCTGGTTCTGTTTACTTCGAGTTCTCTCTTTTCCCTTTGGCATAATAGATTAGGACATGTTTCCATTCATAGACTTAGATATATGGTATCTAGTGGTGTGCTGGGATCCGTTAAACTTGACGGAATATCACATTGTATTGACTGTAAGTTGGCAAAACACTCAGCTCTACCATTTAATAAGCATGATTCAGTTTCTTCGGCTCCTATTGATCTTATTCACTCTGATGTATGGGGACCCTCTCGGGTATCTACTATGGGTGGTGCTCGTTATTATGTCATATTTGTTGATGATTTTTCACGCTTTATTTGGATTTATATGTTACACTTTAGATCAGATTTTCTTCAGGTTTACAAAAACTTCTCCACCATGATTCGAACTCAATTCTCTAAAATCATTAAAATATTTTGTTGTGATTCTGGTGGTGAATTTATATCTAGATCTTTCAAAGATTTTCTTATCTCTCAAGGAACTCTTCATCAATTATCCTGAGTTGATACCCCTCAGCAAAATGGGATTGCTGTGAGGAAACATCGCCATATTATGGAAACAGTTCGTGCCCTAATACTATCTTCTGTGGTTCCTAAGAAATTTTGGGGAGAGGCAGTTCTCACTTCTGTCCATGTTATAAATCGTATTCCCTCATCTGTTACCGCAGGCATATCTCCATTTGAGCATCTCTATGGAACTACTCCTGACTATTCTGAGCTTCATGTTTTGGTTCTACTTGTTTCGTTCTTCTTCCTAAGGCTGAACGTGACAAGTTGTCCAAAAAATCTGTTATTTGTGTATTCTTGGCATATGGTACTGAACAAAAAGGTTACAGATGTTATGACCCACTTTCTCATAAACTTCGTATCTCTAGGCATGTCACCTTTTGGGAAAAATTCCTTTTTATTCCCTCCCTAGTTTTCGTGAATCTTCAGATTCATCTACTGCATCTTTCAAATTCCTTGATCCATTTTCCGAGTTTGATACCCCTAGTTCATCTTCTGAACCTATTCCCACGGTACCTTTAGAAATTCTTTAGTCCCTCCAGAATGTTTTGAGGCATTGAGACAATTTTTTTATTTAGTGCCAAAACTGACTCTAACTCTTATTAATTACAATTATCACTAGTAGAGTTTAAGTCAAAATTGATGCATATAATAACTTAAGATTTGCTTGCATTTAAATTGTTTGTTAATTTAATTTTCTTAATCTTTTTAATCAAAAGTTCATTTCAATTCAATTAAAATTTACTTATAATTGTGGTGTCACTAATAGTATGAACATTAAATCAAGAAATCATGATAAAAGTATTGTCCTTGATAAATCAAAGTTTGTACACATGGATGGGTTGATGTTAGGTAAAGAATTGTTCGGAAACAAAACAACTTGTCAGACAAATGTAATGCCTGCTCAAATGTACCAACTACGATCAATAACCAGGAATAAATTAGAAAGCTCGTAAAGAAGCAAGGCACAATATGAGTACATGATAACATTTTCCTGACCTCCTCCAATAGATGTATTTGTTTCGTTGACACTCCGACACTCAAGTTAGTATTTTCCTTAGATAGTTTCGGACTTTACCTCGGATTCAGTACGATCTCTAGTCTCTAGCGCACACGATTCATCCCATCTTCTTTTTTGTTCCCAGAAAAACCTCATTTTTTCCTTCCTTTTCTGTTCCCTGAAAAACCTGTTTTCGTTTCTCGCCTCCCCACTGTAACCAAAGTATTGAAAGTGATTACATCGAGTTGAACTAAAACACCGTCCTTGTCTATTCCTTCAGACATTTTCTCAAAAACTTGCAATGCCTCATCGACGGTACAAAGATGATTGATAAGAATTCCAAAAGTTACAACATTAGTCTGAATATATAAAAAAAGACTAAACAAAGGGAAATCAAATAAGAGGAAAGCAATAAATTAGTTTGATAGGTTTTATGTTGAGCAGTAAAAGCAGAGCGCATCACAAATTGTAACTGAATTTGTGTGGCTTCATGACTATTCTCTCTGGAACATAGGAGCAACAGTGATAGGCATTGGAATGTATTTGACCTTATGGGGCAAAGTTCAACAGAATCAAGAAGATTCTAATCATAGGAGCAACAGTGATAGGCATTGGAATGTATTTGACCTTATGGGGCAAAATTCAACAGAATCAAGAAGATTCTAAACTAAGGCCGACAGAAGTCATGGTAGAGATACAACAACCAGAACCTGGTTTTCTTGCACATGAAGTAGTTCAAGCATTTCAAGTAGAAGGACTTGATCATGATGTTCTCCCATATGGAGTAGAAAAAGATCCTTTAACAGTGGGTAATTCACGATGGGAAATCGAAGAAGACAACTTAGGTCCATCTACAGTCAATTTTTAACTGGAGAAGAAGGAAATAAGGAGGTCTATTAAGAAACCAATACATTTTCCCGAGTCTCTCTGGGAATTATTCCTAATTTCTCAACTTCTCATTGATCAGGAGTCAATGAGAAGTTGAGAAATTAGGAATAATTCCCAAAATAGCTCGGGAAAATGTATTGGTTTCTTAATATACCTACTTATTTCCTTCTTCTCCAGTTAAAAATTGACTGTAGATGGACCTAAGTGGTCTTCTTCGATTTCCCATCGTGAATTACCCACTGTTAAAGGATCTTTTTCTACTCCATATGGGAGAA
This sequence comes from Tetracentron sinense, assembly GCA_015143295.1. NCBI lineage: Eukaryota > Viridiplantae > Streptophyta > Magnoliopsida > Trochodendrales > Trochodendraceae > Tetracentron > Tetracentron sinense. The sequence continues at coordinate 28,512,568 of CM026564.1, forward strand.
CATCATGATCAAGTCCTTCTACTTGAAATGCTTGAACTACTTCATGTGCCAGAAAACCAGGTTCTGGTTGTTGTATATCTACCATGACTTCTGTCGGCCTTAGTTTAGAATCTTCTTGATTCTGTTGAATTTTGCCCCATAAGGTCAAATACATTCCAATGCCTATCACTGTTGCTCTTATGATTAGAATCTTCTTGATTCTGTTGAACTTTGCCCCATAAGGTCAAATACATTCCAATGCCTATCACTGTTGCTCCTATGTTCCAAAGAGAATAGTCATGAAGCCACACAAATTCAGTTACAATCTGTGATGCGCTCTGCTTTTACTGCTCAACATAAAACCTATCAAACTAATTTATTGCTTTCCTCTTATTTGATTTCCCTTTGTGTAGTCTTTTTTTATATATTCAGACTGATGTTGAAACTTTTGGAATTCTTATCAATCATCTTTGTACCGTCGATGAGGCATTGCAGGTTTCTAAGAAAATGTCTGAAGGAATAGACAAGGACGGTGTTTTAGTTCAACTCGATGTAATCACTTTCAATACTCTGGTTATAGTGAGGAGGCGAGAAACGAAAGCAGGTTTTTCTGGGAACAAAAAAGGAAGAAAAAAATGAGGTTTTTCTGGGAACAAAAAAGAAGATGGGATGAATCGTGTGCGCTAGAGACTAGAGATCGTACTGAAACCGAGGTAAAGTCCGAAACTATCTAAGGAAAATACTAACTTGAGTGTCGGAGTGTCAACGAAACAAATACATCTATTGGAGGAGGTCAGGAAAATGTTATCATGTACTCATATTGTGCTTTGCTTCTTTACTAGCTTTCTAATTTATTCCTGGTTATTGATCGTGGTTGGTACATTTGAGCAGGCATTACATTTGTCTGACAAGTTGTTTTGTTTCCGAACAATTCTTTACCTAACATCAACCCATCCATGTGTACAGACTTTGATTTATCAAGGACAATATGTTTATCATGATTTCTTTGTTTGCAAGGTTGGTAATCTGTTTTCTTGTTACTAATTCAGGATTGGAACTCACAACTCTAATAGATGTATTTTTTTTGTTGACACTCCGACGATCAAGTTAGTATTTTCCTTAGATAGTTTCGGATTTTACCTCGGCTTCAGTACGATCTCTAGTCGCTAGCACACACGATTCACCCCATCTTCTTTTTTGTTCCCAGAAAAACCTCATTTTTTTCTTCCTTTTTTGTTCCCAGAAAAACCTGCTTTCGTTTCTCGCCTCCTCACTATAACCAGAGTATTGAAAGTGATTACATCGAGTTGAACTAAAACACCGTCCTTGTCTATTCCTTCAGACATTTTCTTAAAAACCTGCAATGCCTCATCGACGGTACAAAGATGATTGATAAGAATTCCAAAAGTTTCAACATCAGTCTGAATATATAAAAAAAGACTACACAAAGGGAAATCAAATAAGAGGAAAGCAATAAATTAGTTTGATAGGTTTTATGTTGAGCAGTAAAAGCAGAGCGCATCACAGATTGTAACTGAATTTGTGTGGCTTCATGACTATTCTCTCTGGAACATTAATTTCTTAACTCTTTTTGTCATTATTATTTCCCAAACTTATTTATTATAAATAAAAATTACAATCTACAATAAAAAAAAGTTTAAAGTATTATTTTTGCATTAATATAGATTGTAATAGTTATTATTCATAACAGCCTTAACCAAAAAAAAAAATTATTCATAGCAACAATAATTTGAAAAAGGAAAATAAGAGAGCAATTTTTAGTAATTGTTATGTGGTAGTAAATTGTCTATACAAATGAGAAATAAATCACTTGTTAGGTTTAATATTACAGTACCTTTTAAGTTTTGTAGCTAATGATTCTTTACCGCCTATCTCTATTGAGTACTTCATGTTTTGCGAACGTACAAATTGCCTTTGTTTGTAAAACAGTCTCAAATATAATATAATTGTGTTGAGGAGTTAATATGTTCATTTATTATCAATATATATCGTAATATATCAATTTGCATTTATGTCAAAGTCGAAAAAAATACTTTTTATAATTTTTTTGAAAATTACTTACCTAATTTTATCAAAAAATTACATGTCCGAACATAAATTATTAAGTACCTTTATTAAATTGTTCCCTTGTGGGAATAATACACCCATGCATCGACTAATACACCCCCTACCCTTTTTTTTAAACCTCTAATCATCAATTCACCCACCCTTGACCTCTAACACCCCATTTGAGCTTGTGTGAGCCTTTTGTCTGTTAAATAAGTAAACGTTACCTCCATCTAGTGCATCGCACTAGGTCCACTAAACACAAATGTGAGGTTAAACCCATGAATCTCAAATGATTCATATGGAAAACACATCAACCCATATGTCAACTAAACACACATGTGAGGTTAAACCCATAAATCTCGAATGGGTCATATGGAAAACAAGTCAACCCATACAATTTGGATACCTAGCTAGACTTCAAATGGATAACATAGGTAACCCATTTCAAAATGGGTCGAATGGATAGCCCACCAACACATGTGAGAAGAATACATTCAATTTTTTTATGATATCTTTTAGAAGGTGACAAACTCCTAGATGTGGTGCAGGTTAGAGTGACTGACCAAACATAGTCAGTAATATCATGCATCAAAATCAATTAATCAATAGATTCTCACTCAAATTGTTAACCATATATTTGAGAGACAAAACAAAGTAATGGATTTGCAGTCCTACCGAATACACTTCAGATTCACCCTTTGATTCATATAGATTTTCGGATGGTATAGTTCATGATTCTTCTTGATTGGCAACTTCCTCAAGAAGGAACGGTGAAAGGAAAAACAAGAACGAGGAGGAAAGACAAACTATTTCATTGCAATGGATTTGCTAGTTCTTAATGGATTGCTTATGTTATGTTGTTGTAGCCATCTGTCTCAATTTTGCTTGCAAGATTACTCCATCTTCACCTGCTCTGCTAATATGTAGAATGGGCTGACTAGAGCCTTACAAGACTAAAAAAGGGTGGGGCGTTAGCCCATATATATCAGTCCCATTTAGAATCAAGCCTAATCAGGCCTACCCCTGAGCCTGGCCTGGCCTGGCCCATTAACTGCCCTGATCACACACCCACGCACACACACATATATTGGGCCTAAACAGTTCTTTGAACTGTCAAACTGTCCAAATCCCTTTTTTCTCCTTTTATCTATCTTCTTCTAATATATTTTTAACAGCAGGAGTGTGCGAAGCCCTACAATGTCAAAGCTTTCCAACTTGAAAAATGGGTTGTTAGTAGTGTTGGTGATGATTCTGATTGAACTGTCATATGCGGCAGTGCTTGTATTTCTGAAACAATTGCTCAATCGCGATGTACCTCCAGCGGTATATTTAGCTTATAGATATGGATTGGCAGCGATTGGTTTGCTCCCACTCGCACTCTTCAAAGAAAGGTAATCTTAATATGTTTTTTACTTTATGTTTATTTAAAGTATTTTACATTCTTGACATTGAGACAATTTTTTTATTTAGTGCCAAAACTGACTCTAACTCTTATTAATTACAATTATCACTAGTAGAGTTTAAGTCAAAATTGATGCATATAATAACTTAAGATTTGCTTGCATTTAAATTGTTTGTTAATTTAATTTTCTTAATCTTTTTAATCAAAAGTTCATTTCAATTCAATTAAAATTGGCTTATAATTGTGGTGTCACTAATAGTAAGAACATTAAATCAAGAACTTAAGCTATAAAGCTTATAACTTCTAAATAGATTAAATTAGCAAACACCCCGTGCGATGCACGGAATAACTAAAAAAAGTTTTTCATTAAAAAAAAAGAATTAATATTTAAAAAAAAAAACCAAGGATGGATGGGTGAACCCTAGGGGTGGGTGAACCTTACCCATGGTTACACCCCAAGATCATCACAAGTTTAGGAGTTCTTTCACCTTGCTCATTCACATTCTTCATTCTCATTGAACTCATATTTTGAGTTCATGGATCATCTTCTAATCTTTCCTTTGCATGCTGCCGAGCTTGTTGAAATAGTGAAGGGGGTATTTGCCTGGTTATAACTGAAAAACAGAACTGTCAATGTCTAACAGCTATACCTATCCAGAGTTTGAGTTTGAGTTCAAGTTTTAGTTTGCAAAGAGAGTGGGTTCTGTGGTAACTTTACCACCCATATCGTTGGTCTTGTGGAGAAGAAATGTTCCAAAGAGAATAGTCATGAAGCCACACAAATTCAGTTACAATCTGTGATGCGCTCTGCTTTTACTGCTCAACATAAAACCTATCAAATTAATTTATTGCTTTCCTCTTATTTGATTTCCCTTTGTTTAGTCTTTTTTTATATATTCAGACTAATGTTGAAACATTTGGAATTCTTATCAATCATCTTTGTAGGGTCGATGAGGCATTGCAGGTTTTTGAGAAAATGTCTGAAGGAATAGACAAGGACGGTGTTTTAGTTCAACTCGATGTAATCACTTTCAATACTCTGGTTATAGTGAGGAGGCGAGAAACGAAAGCAGGTTTTTCTGGGAACAAAAAAGAAGATGGGATAAATCGTGTGTGCTAGGGACTTTTCATAATGCATTTTAAAATCCCGCCCTATCAAATTTGACCGATGTCATGGCTTCTAAAAGTGGAATAGCAAAACAGGATTCCCCCTGAATATCTGGAATAAAGCATTGATGATGATGATGATCTGTATCTCCACATCATTATACACAAATGACAGTATGTTGCAGTGTTGTATTAGTCAAGCTATGATCCGGTGAATAGACGCTCAACCCAAATCCGACCTATTTATAAATGGGTTTAAAGGACAACCCAAGCCCAACCAAATAGTCAAATTAGAAAAGGAATCCAACCCAATAAGTAACTACAGGCCATTGAAAAAATTAAGGTATTGCTTAACAAAATGTGGCCACCTACTCCCAAGTCTCAACCCAAAAACTAACTGCAGGCCACCCAAAAATATTAAGGAACTGCTTGACAAAACGTGGCCACCTACTCTACACACACACAAACTCACACACACACACACATATATATATATATATATATATATATTCACATAGAATAGGTAGCGTATGCGTATGTATAAGCAACCTTGCCTACGCGTCACATGTTTGAGTCACAGGTTGAATCCTCTCTTTTCTAACATGTGGCAAAAATCAACACAATTGAAAATTTCTACGCCATCTTATTGAAGATTGAAAACGGCTGTGATCAACCCTAGTTGGTCAGTATTACCCCTAGGTTTACCGCGACTCAACCTAGGTTATATTTACGTTGTTTGATTGGATTGCTTAAATATCTCTTATTGGCCTGATTTTACAATGTCTTGAGGGGGACCACATCATTTATTTTTACCCAAAAGAGGGCTATGTGTCACTCAAATGAGTGATGAGTAGGCAAGGTTGCCTATGTGTCATGCATAAGCTACAATTTCCATATAAATAATTGTACACACAAATTTCCTTCACTTGTTATAGTGAAGTTTATTTTTTTGTGGGGGACTATCCTTTCAATTCGGATAAATACGGATTCTTTAATTACTTCCCGCTGTTAGGAGAGGAACCTCTTATTAAGAAGAATAATAAGAGAAGAGAAATTGACAATATAACTATATGTTTTATTGAAAGGGGTTGTCCAAGACCATGTAGGCATTCAGAGTGACTCATTAAGATCTTTTTCCAAAATGAAGAGAAGAAGAAAATGAAATGGCCATTTGAGGGCTCACCTAGTGTTCTCCATAGTCTTGGCTATTGAATGAGTCTTTTGCTTTAATGGTGGAGTGTTGTTGTTGCAATGTAGGGAGCTCTTTATTTTAGAGGACTTATTCGTATCTCCTTTTGGAATATTTTATTCTTTTGGGAGTTTCCAATGGAGACTCCCTCTCTAATATTCGGGAGAGAGTCCTCTCTCTTGGTTTCTCTTTTTTCATTGGAAAAAAAATTGGGGTCCAACTTTCTGTCTAACTTTCTTTAGAGAGGGTCATCTGTCCTTGGACAGTTGGTTCCCATATATGGGCAACATCTAGGAGCAAAGCCCTCAGGCTCTATTATACGTTTCTCCCCCTTTTCTGGAGAGAAACTTGTATTACAAAAGGAGAGGGGGGAAATAAATCCTCTCATTAATGGGGTGGTAGATGACAATTCTATTACTGGGACCTCAAAGGGGAGTCCCTGTCATTTTCATAAGTGGGGTGCCAGGTGGCATCCCAACATTGGGAGTTAATGGGGGTCTTTATCTCGGGATCCCCTTAAAGCAACAATAGGATCCTTTCTTAAGATCCTCAGCTACATGGTGGCCATATATTGGTTGCCAACAAGGTGGTCTGTAGACATTCATCTGCAGATTGCTTAAGTCCATAGCCATTTTGAGCTGTGGATACGTGTTAATCTAATATGGAGTAGCACTCAGCCCGTCTGCGAAGTTTGTTTGCCAAGCATGTTCGCGAAGGATACTGTTTACGAGCATTTAATGTTGACTGACTGATTAGTTTGTAGCTGTCAATTAACTACCACACGTGTTGATTGGCACATGTGAAACTCAACTGCCCATTGTGGGTGGTGATCTAGTGTGTACGGGTACATGGCTACAATCATGAATGGTGAAATTTCACAGCCCACAATAATAAATAAATACGTACTATGACTCCACTTGTTTGGGAGCTAGGGCTATAAACGGAGCAAATTCGAAGCAGATAATAGACTATCATATTTCAATTTAAATACACTATTCGACTATTTAAATTTAATTTGATATCCAACAAATAGTGAAGAATATTTTTATTTGAATTCGATTATAATATTCAAATTTGGATATTATCCGATTACTTTAATAAAAATTTTTTAAAAGACAAAATACAAATTTCATTAAAGACTAAGATAAATTACTATTTTATCCTCATTTATATTAAATAATTTAATGTTAAGATTAAGTTAAAATGCAATTCATTATGAGTGTTTGTCTTATGAAATTATAATATGATATGTGTGTGTGTTTGTTTTAACATTCTTATTGTAATACTTTTTAACTTGTAATAATCAAGTTTAGGAGATTATAATAACAAAAGGAAGTTGAGAATTCAAAAGCAAAACTGTAATTTTTGTGTATGAATGGATTAATTTTGTGTAATTTCTTGTATTGTGTAAGTTTTGGTAATTTCCGTTCTTCTAGTCCAGGTTAAACTTTGAGACTAGGACTTGATATCCAACCATACGCACCTGAAAGCTAAAGTTTTTTGCAACAATACACAATGCTGGTTTTGGGGGTGATAGTAATTTCATCAAAAGCTCTAAACTTCTGTGGCTCTTCTTCACACACACAAAGACACCATAAATAATAATAAAAAACGATATAAAACTAGTGGTTGGAATGTTGAATTCTTGATAATTCAGTGTTTCTAAATCTTAACAGTTTGCTTGAAGTAGTAAATTCTATTTATTTTGCTTTCTTTAACCCAAATTGATTCAAAACTTTAAAAATTTTCTCTATTTACCTGTCTATATCTGCAGGCTGCAAAGGAAATTGGTGCTCTCCAAGCTGCTAAAAATAAGCAGGAAAAGCAAGTTGAAGAACTGACATGACGATTACAGTTGGAGAAATGCATGAGGGTAAATATTATAAAGAAGTTCATTATTTATCATAATAATAGTTTGCATTCTTCTGTCTATCCATTCAAACATTGCCAAGTGAGGCTTTGGAAAGAATCGTGAGAGAGTTTCTTTGGAACTGACTGATATGGGAAAGGGGGGTTAGGGTGAGATTATGTGGCATGACTCTCGAGTGTTTGGGTAAATGGTTATGGAGATATGGGGCATTTAGAGAGAGAGCTTTTGGAGGAGGGTGATTGTTGCTCGTTTCGGTTTGGGTGGGATCCGATAGAAGTTAGGAAGGTTCACGGGGTTGGTTTGTAGAAGGCTATTTGGAAGATAAAAGAGGATTTTGGGAAGCACATCACCTACAAGGTTAAGAGAGGGGACAAAGTGAGATATACGTGTGGGAGCAACTCTTTAAAGAATGACTCAAAAATCTTTTCTGAATAGTGATAAATAATAAATGTTTTTGAACTACTTTGAAGTTAGGGGTTACTCTTTATTCTAGAACCTTAGGATGAGAAGGGGTACAAATGATAGGGAATTAGAGGATTTTGATAGGCTTGTCCAGTCTAGTTCTGACTAGGCCTAACACTTAGAATAAAGATGGTTGGATTTGAGATGGCAAGGGTTGTTTCACAATGAAGGTTTTCTACCGGTCTATATATATTAGTCCAAGCTCCTTGTTTCCTCAAAAAGCTATCTGGAACCCAACTATTCCATCTTAGGTTTTGTTCTTCCTTTGGACCACTCCCTAGATAAAATCCTCACCACAGACCAAGATGGAAAATGGCTAACAGATGCTATATGTGCTTGAGCAAGGCAGAGACGGTGGATCACCTCTTGCTTCATTGTCCTCTTGTTAGTATACTATGGTTTACAGTGATACAGTCTTTTCCTGCTCAGGCTTGCGCTCAGACTTGCATTGGGTGTTCCCACTCAGCTTCAGGTCCTTTATATCAATTGGGTTAGATGGAGTTTCGATGTTCTCATTAGACATTGTGGAGCATGATCCTTGGGGCTATTGATGCATTTGGGAGGAGAGGAATAAGTGGGCGTTCAATGATTCGAGCTCTACAGAGCAGGCTCTTTGTAATTGCTTCACTTAGTTGATCCTTTTTTGGTACTTCATTAGGGACAGTCTTGGAGACATTGACTTGGGCCAACTATTAGGATCTTGAGATTTTGGTCCCTTTGCCTTAAAAGGGTGGCAACGCCTATGTACACCATCTTAATTTTCTTTCTTTACACAGTTAATCTATTGGCGAACTTCTCTTGGATGCTTTTTGCTCATTCCAATACATGATATTTCGTTATTGATAAAAAGAAAGTGATATCTCTCAGAGCCATTGATTTTTCTAGTCTTATTATCCTTGAATATGAAATTTGGTATTGTGAATGTCATTATTGTTTTGGTTTTGCTTGTGGTTATTTAGCAATGATTAGTTTTGGAAAAGGGTAGATGAATATGACTTAATGGACACTGGACTGTTTGATTCATAGGTTTGTGTTCTGGACATTTCATAAACCACAATGTTGTATAGCTGCTCTAATGGACAAGAATAACATTGTCGATAACTTGGTTTAGAGTGGTGCAAAAAGAGGCTGTCTCCGTATATGGGAACTGGATTTCAAGTGAAATCCAATTAACTTACTTGCATTTACTAATTTGTTTTGTAAAGTAATTAACATGATTTTGATAAAAGAAATGAGAAAACTTACCTGATTGAGCGATTCAAGTGAGGTTTTTGAGGTGGATTTTTTGAATTCGATGATTCAAACCCCAAATCAAGTTTTTAATCACAAAAAACCAAAAGGAATTCAAGCTTTGTGGTGTAGAATAGGAAGGGAATGAGAGACATGAAAGATGTGAGTTTTATGGGTTTACGGTAACCCCCATGTATGTAAGGCATCGAATGAGTCCTACGACTGAAACCGATACATATTGGTAGAACTCGCCCAATACGGATCCCGGAATCGGTTTCGGTTATCTTACAAATCCAGTAAAAAAACATATCGATATTAATAACCTATCGACTCCTCTGAAACCAATACGTATTGGTTTCGGTGATTTTTTAAACCATGCTGATTACCGATAATTTTTTTTTTTTACTGAAGGAGTTGTATAGGGAAAGAAAATGAATAAGCGAGTGAACCCAACTACATAGGTTGGGAGGGCTGCTTTCCATTTTGGTGGCTGCATTCTTGATTCTCCTATTGTATGCTTTGGATTGATCTACCAAGTATTTTACTGAAGGAGTTGTATACGAAAAGAAAAAGAATAAGCTCGTGAACTCAACTACATAGATTAAGAGTGATGCCGTTTATTTTAATGGCTGCATTCTTGATTCTCCTATTGTATGCTTCAGATGGATCTCTTTCTTGTTCATTTGGCTAAAACGAAAAGGAAGAAGAAGCAGAGAAAGAGAATGTATATTCTATTGAACTATCTTTTACGTTTCTGATATATTCTTATCCCTAATTGAGGTATCTATACTATGTTTGTAGGCTAACATGGAGGAAGTGAAAACACAAGAAAAATGAGAATTTGCAATGTACTTTGCAAGAGATGCAACTCCAATTCAAAGAAACTAAAGCAATGCTTATGAAGGAACATGAGGATGCAAAAAAGGCAGCATGGCAAATCACCGTCAAACAGGAGGTCCCAGTTATTGACAAGGCAATGTTGGATAAGCTTACTGTTGAAAATGGAAAACTCAAGGTAAAGTTTCTGAAATTCTAGGATCTACATGTTACTTCAGAATGCTGCCTTCATGTATTCATTGAAGTCATTTCAAGTGCATGCTTTGTAAGTATGTGGTTAAAAAAGATAATGCATTTTATTGCTTTCCTGTAAGTCTGTAACTAATTATAGGCCTTGGTGAGTTCACTGGAAAAGAAAATCGATGAAACAAAGAAAAAATATGAAGAAACAAATAGACTTAGTGAAGAAAGATTGAAGCAGGCTTTGGATTTGGAGTTGAAGATAGTTTAGTTCTCTGTAACAAAAAACTCCGTTTTTTTCAAAAATTCGAGAATTATTTGCGCATTTTTGGGTTGCTGAATTATTAGAATCCCGAATTATTTGCGAATTGATCCTGAATTTTCCGAATTATTCCTGAATTATTTTCTCAAATTTGACAAAAAACTACTTATTTTGTATATTTTTAAAACTAATCGTTTGGTCTATTTTTATATTTATTATTCTATTTTTATTTTTTCTGAATTTTTCCCGAATTTTCCCTGAATGCTTCCAAATTTTTCCGAACTTGACCCCTGCCGAATTATTCCCGAACCCCGACTTCGTCACTATAGTTCAGTTGAAGACTGTTATGCAGAGGTTGTTAGAGTGGCAGGACTACTTTATTGAGCATAGTTGAGGATTCATTGCTTCTTTCTTGATCAGTTTGTGATCAATCAAGTTCTATCTTTTTCTTGCTTGTCTTCAGTTATTGATTTTGGTCTTGAAGTAATACTTTGTTTTTTTTCACAACTCAGGCTTGAAGAAAAACTTTCAGACATGGAAACCGAGGACCAGATTCTACGGCAGCAACCTTTATTTGATTCACCTGTAAGACGGATGTCAGAACATTTAGCAATTCCAACAACTCAGGTAAAGATGGCTGCAGAAAGTATAGAGATCCTTTTTATCTTTTTCACTTTTACTGGATTTTTATATATATACACGTTTTCTTTACTTAGAGTTTGGAAAATGGTCACCATATGGGTGAAGAAGAGAGTGGAGACAATGTAATCTACTTACCATATCTCTTAACTATTATCTATTTATTTCGCTCCATTTTGTTGCATTGTACTTCATTATGTCTATTGGCATGCGAAATAGTAATTTCTACAGGAATCACAGAGTGCAACACCTACTAACAAGTTCTGGACAGAATCTGATAACAAGTTGAGGAGGATATTTCTACAAGAATCACGGAGTGCAACACCTGCTAAAAAGTTCGAGACAGAATCTGATAACAAGTTGAGAATATTTCTACAGGAATCACAGAGTGCAACACCTGCTAACAAGTTCGAGACATAATCTGATAACAAGTTGAGAATATTTCAATAGGAAACACAGAGTGCAACACCAGCTAACAAGTTAGGGACAGAATCTGATAACAAGTTGAGGAGATTCAATATTGAAAGACAGCATGTATGTGCTTACTCGAATTAGAATCTGCTTCATCTGCATGCTTTCCTCTTCAGGTGGAGTCAAAATGGATTCATTCTAACCTTGGGGGTCTTATTTTTTATGCAGGAGAATGTTGATACTCTTATCAAATGTGTTATGCAAGATCTTGGGTTCAGTCAAGGAAAGCCAGTTGCAGCATTTACCATTTACAAATGTCTTCTCCATTGGAAATCGTTTGAAGCCGAAAGAACTAGTGTATTTGATCGGCTATTCAGATGATTGGTTCTGCAATTTAGGTAACTGTACACACACTCTACAAACCATTATTTATTTTCTGTTAGAATCTCAGTATCATTGGTAAAAGTGGATTATATAATATCCTATGAGGTTGTCTCTCTTTCTGTGAGAAGGATAAGGATTAAGTATCTGCTGACATTATTTTGCAGATATTTTTGCAAACTATTGTGCCAAATAACGTAAACTTACAAATGAAAGTCTCAAAAATTTCCGTGACTTGCAAATTTCAAAAATACCGACTGGTATTTGCCAAAATCAGTGTATACTGTGTATTAAAAACCATGATCATAGACTTGATTTGAGATGTCCCCTTGTCACCTCTATTCCATTATGGTTGACTGTTCTTTCATTTTCGGAGAAATGCTTATTCTGTATGATCCTAGGTTGAAGGTGAACCCTTACCTCGAGGATTATAATGAACTGGTTATTCTGTATGATCCTAGGTTCAAGGTGAAAATTAATGCAGATAATTCCTACTAGTATAGTATATACATATACATATATATTTGAGTGTGTGTGTGTGTGTGTATGTGTGTGTAACGTATGTGGTAAAAATTTTACCGGGAACATTTTCCCCTAATCTATAGATCAAGTTTTTGCTTACGTGCTAAATATTAAGTTTTACGGTTGAGATGAAGAAATTGCTATTTCCTGAAATTTCAGTTTTACCTATAAATGCAAAAATTCATTAGTTAATCTATTCTAAATGCCTTAAAGATCCATAGGTTTGATGCATTTATATGTAGAAATGCTAAAATAAATCTAATTCTATTGCATAGCTAACATACGAATAAGAAAAGTAGAGAAAAAGTGAACATCAAAGTGAGTCGAATCTAAAATCCCTACTTTCATTGATTTTTCCATTCATGTGTTGTTGGTTTACGGCCTAAACATTAAGTTTTAAGGTTGAAAAAAAAAATGTTGGTTCCTCAAATTTTTTATTTAATTTATTAAAATCCATCAATTATTCTAGTCTAAATGCTTCAAAGATCCATAGGCCTGTTGCCTTTACATGTAATAAAGTAAAATTAATCTCAATCTATGAAGCAGATAACATACAAATAAGAAAATTAGATAAACAAAAACTAACCTGAAAGTGATTCAAATCGAAAACTTCCACGTGTTGTTGATTTCCCCATTCATGCTTTCTTAAGTAGGTTGTTAGTTCTTACTAGAGAACACAACAACCCAAAATAATTTGAAAATTAGTTAGGGTTTGAGGGATTTTTGACGAATCCTCTCTGTGTCGTGGTATCTGTTCATTTCGACCAAAAGCTATGAGAAATTTTATAAGGGATGATCTCCAAAAAGATTGTGATATATCATGATATGCGATAGATTGGCCGATATATTGCAAAATATTGCACAATGAATTATAAAATAGGGAATGTTCTTAGGGACATTGTCGGTAGCCACTGAAATTGTAAAACATCAGCCGATATTTTACAAATTTGTGCAAAATGTAAAAGGCTATTATTTTGGAATTCTACTATCCATTCTATTACAGAACAACGCTTTCATGTCAGCAAATCTCCCTCACTTTTGAGATTTGTCATTGATCATGCATACCCCTACATGCATCTGCTACAACTTTCAATGTCATTTCTCAACGGCGTGAAGAGGACACTTGTGTAGGTTGAGCCCCGAAGACCATTTTCTTGCCTTCTACTTGTACCTTGTAATATGTGCAAATTTCTGGAAAATGATTGACCCTGCTAGAGATTCTTCTTCCTTATGAGGAATTCTAGATGCTTATACCTCTAATGGGAAGATAAACAAAGTAAGGCAATTTCCTAATGCAGTAAATGGTCCGAGTCTGGGTGGGGTTGAGATAGAACCAGTCTGACTTAAGAATGGGTTCATGTTTAATTTAGAGAGAGAGAGAGAGAGATAGAGAGAATCCCTCTTGAATTCAAAGAGTAGAAACTAAAAAGTATAATCACCATGATTTCCTACTAATTTAAGGTCTGTTTTGTTCAGATTATTGCAATTACAATTGATTATACAATAAGCATTGTTGTGAATAATCCTGTTTGGAGAGCACCCTGTCAATAGGCGATTATTTGCAAATAATTGATTATGTGCAAAATAATCATGTTTGGTTCATCGAGAAGTAGAAATTGATTATTTACTGTTATGATTTATGGTTATAAAAAAAACTTTTCTTTAATGCAATTATTACAAAGAGATAGAATGACATGTAAAATACAATAAGAGTTAGAATCATTATACATCAACAAGATGCACACAGAAGAATTCATTCCCTCTTTCTTTCCTCCATCATGTTCTTCACGTTATGTTGGATTGTTGTGCTCTGACTGTTACCATCATCCTCATCAACCTATATGAATGAACCAGGGTGGTTCTGTTGCCATTCAAACACAAAAACATTATATTTGGCTAATGTCTATAAATTTGATACATATTGCTCATATTTATGTGCCAATGAGGACATTATGAAAAGTTCTGGTGGGGTGGAAATGCCACAGAGGACTTTTTATTTCTCACGAGAATTTCACCAGTACCTTTAGGACTTTTTGAAAATGTAACGTGATCATTTCTCCAGAATGTTGAAAGCATTCTTGCATCAGCCTATTTAAAAGAAAGATGACGACTTGTTCCTCCATAGGCTTATTTCTTTTCCCCTATAATCATCCCTTCTTGAAGTGTAGAACATAATCTTAAGAAGACTACTTTCTCCATTCGAAATAATTTGTAACATCTAATAGGATGCCCATCCAGTCCACGTAAGAACCCATAAACTGTAAGAATTGAATCTCTACATGGTACTTTAGACTTGTATGATGATACGTGCTTATGCGCACATAATTAACTCTGGTTAAGAATTTTTTATTTTTTTCTAAAAACCAATGTTATATTGTTGAACCCCAAGGATGGAACCTTGTTTTATGTGATGATATGGGCCCTCTTGTTGATATGAGATGTGAACCTTGTAGGCCCCAAGGTGAATGCTATTAGAGAATATCTTATTGTAATAAAGTGAATGAGATACACTGTATCATTATTAGTGTATCTCTTCACAATTATATAGTATCAATTATGTTTGAATTTAGGATTTGATTAGATATGATTAGATTAGGATTATCTTTGAGAGATATTTCTATATTAGGAGTCTTGGAATATTATTTAAACCCTCTTAGGGTTCTTGTAAATCATCCAAGATTATTCTCAATAAATCATTCTTCTTTAAATGTATCATCCAAGTTCACCATTGATCTTCAATTTTTCCACCATTACTTTTGATACCAAGTTCACACTCGATTTTCTATCAATGAGGATTGTGCATAATTTCCCTCCGTAAGTACTCTTTATTCGAAAAATGTTTGCACGGAGCCACTTCTCATTATTGATCTTCTTTCCTGGGAATAGAGGAGTCTGTCGTATTATTAGACTTTCCACATCATTATCTAGTCCAAGCCCTTTAGCCATATGATTAGTCATAACATTTTTGTCATACACCGCATCACCCTCAAAGTCATGTAGTTCATCTTCTATATCATCCTCCAATTCGTTATCTTCTGCTAGGTTGACCGGATTGCATTATGGATGCTCATTCGAGCAGTGCCCTACTTTTCGACATCTGTAACAAATGACTTCTGCTAATGAGTTGTCATTAGATGTATTCCATTCCCCTATGGTTTGGTTGGCATTCACGCTTCCTAAATTAGAATTTTGACCAAATGTGTGGGGCCAACGACCTCTTGTAGGCTTGCGGGTAGCAACTAAAGGAAGTTTAGAAGTAGATGCTTCATTCTTCAATGTGTGTCGATAATCAAATTTCTGGTTCTTATATGCTTCGATCTTTTGCACAAGACATGCAACATGTTTAAGGGTGGAAAACTCTCGCAACTCTAATTTTTGTTTAATGGACATACGTAGACTATTGACATACCTACATATGTAGAGGACTATTGACATACCTTAAAAATACGCTGTTCTTTTGTCTCTTCAAATTCAGCCCATGTCGCTAACATGTAGAACTCTCATGTGTACTCTTTTACGGGTTTCTCCCTTTAACGCAAATTATAACACTTGTAGATGTCTCTTGAAAAATTAATTGAAAGAAAGCTTCGGCATAATTCCCTATGCATCTTCTCCCATTTGGTGATCTTGGGCTTTCCAACACGAACACGTCCCACTTGCAATTCATCCCACCAAATTAAGGCGTATTTGGATAACCTAGTGGCCAAAAATTTGACCCTCTTATGTTCTGGCACATCCTTTAAATCAAACACTTCTACTTTTGAAATTCAATCTTGGAATTCTTCTGGACAAGTCTTTCCATTAAATTCCGGTAATTCAATCCTCATTCCTTCATCACAACTCGTTCAAGAGCTTGAATTAATAGATCCTCATTAGAGTCACGATTGCACCCTTGATTCCTACCTCGATTTTGATTGTTCTGTGGAATTCAATCAACATCTGGAACCCCATATTGATGGAAAGGATTGCTGTTGCTATTGAAAGTATCTCTATCAAATCCATCTTCATTCTTCAGCATCTCCTTATGCTACATTACTTGGTGTGCAAGACTAACCTCTCTTTGATGCTTAATATGGATTGTTTGGGATGATCCAACTGATCGATTACCCCGATAATCATGGAGATATTCCGAATACTCAGACGAATACACATGACTTGCTCTGATACTAAACAATGCAGTCGACCACCATTTGAATTCTCAGGCAACAGTAATTGATGCTAGAACTAGAAGAGCTTGGCTTAACTTATACAATTTCCTTTGATTGATCACAAAAGTTGTTCTTACAATCCTTCCCACTTGGCCTTATATAGAGATTACATACATTTAGTCTAGATAATTATGATGCCAACTACCTTTGGACTATTCTCGACACTTTGAAAATATGATTGAACTATTTTCAAGGTTTTCTAGAAGTCACATAAGCATAAAATGAGTTACTAGTTCCACTTAACATGTTTGTTATTGATAAACCAGGATCGGTTTATGTATGTATATCAGTGCATATCTTTATTTAGTCTTAAGTGTTCTCCAGGCATACTCTTTCTTGGTCTATGAGTGTAAAAGTTTACATTGTGAGGCCTTGTTAAACTAAAATATGACATGATGAATTATTTTTAATTAAAGTGTCTTCTTTTTGTTGCAGAGTCAAGAAAACAATGATCATATGGCTTATTGGTTATCAAATACATCTACTTTGTTGTTCTTGTTACAGCGAAGTCTAAAAACTGCTGGTGCAGCTGGCGCAACGCCATGCAGGAAACCTCCCCCTGCTACATCATTATTTGGGAGGATGACCCAAGTAATCCGATACTTTTATTTCTTCATGTTCCTCCCAACGAAGTTTGATTACATCCTCCATCAAAATGACTTTTCACTGATACAAGTTTTAGAGACTTCACTCTAATAATTCCTCTCTTACATTACTCATGGTATGATGTTGATTTCCTCAGGGATTCCGGTCTTCCCCTTCTTCTGCCAACCTTGCTGTAGCGGCCCTCGATGTGGTATGCCAAGTTGAGGCCAAGTACCCAGCTTTGCTTTTCAAGCAGCAGCTCACAGCATATGTGGAGAAGATATATGGAATCATTCGAGACAACTTGAAGAAGGAGTTGACATCACTACTTTCCTCATGTATTCAGGTAGGATTGACTTCAGCTTGCCACGAATCTTTTAAAACTCCACATTAGTTTTTGGACGTACAAGTGTTCTTCCAATAACTTTACTTTGGAATTCTTGTCCAAAGCCTTAATCTGGAAGATTTTCTGCATGATGTTTAATATTTTGAGAAAGTACATACTTTTAGATTTAAAGCTAATGAATTTATGTGAAACTTGTTTCAAAGATTTTCAAATGTTTGATTATAGTTTATGTTCTTAATCTATATTTCATTTCCTTGTAGTGTTCCATTTATTATCAGAAACATGCATAGTTCTATGGTGAAGCTGCTGTTTGTCTTTTTTGGTTGTCAAACTGTTTGTTTCTTTACATAAATAAATAATAGTTAATACAATAGACTTTCTTTAAATATTTGAGCAACAAAAGTCTCTTCTAGAACCTTTTGGAATGGAATCAGTTTGCATGGTTCTGATAATTATATATGAAAGTTGTAATTCTTTACTCACATTAACATTCTTCATGAAATTTTAGGCACCAAGAACATCAAAGGGAAGTGTGCTGAGATCATTTGGGCAGTCCTTTGGCAATAATTCTGCAACTATTCATTGGCAGAGCATTATTGAGAGCCTCAATGCACTTCTCAGTACATTGAAGGAAAATTTTGTATGGGATTTTCACTTTTTGCTTGTCAAAATTTGAGTGACATCATACTATTATTCTTTGCTTCTTAATGCGCAGAGATTCTTATGGTTGATGTTTCAGATGCCTCCAATTCTTGTTCAGAAGATTTTTACTCAAAATTTCTCATATATCAACGTACAACTCTTTAACAGGTAAATAGAGTTTTTTTAAAGTTGGTGTTGTTTTGGTGTACTACACTACATGGTTAAATGGTATGAATCCTGCTTTATGCTGCTGCAGTCTTCTCCCACATCAAGAGTGTTGTACATTCAGCAATGGGGAATATGTGAAAGCTGGGTTAGCTGAACTGGAGCTATGGTGTTGCCAATCAAAAGAAGAGGTACTTTTCTTGCATTGCACTGGTGAACCTTATCTAACCATGTTGATTTTCACTATATCTCTATACTGTAGTTCCTCTGTAATCACCCATAAAAAAAAAGCATCTCTGTAGTCACCTCTATATGTTTCCTATTGTTCATACTTCATATCTGAAGATTCCTTTTACTGCAGTACGAAGTCTCATCTTGGGATGAACTTAAGCACATAAAACAAGATTCCTGGTATGTGTATCCTTTACTTTGTCGAAGCCCCACTTACAACATCAATATGGTCGTAGTTTCTTATATCTATGTTTATTATGAACTTTTTGCGAATAATGTTACTTTGAATGTCTCTCAGTAAATTTATGTGCTTGTAGTAAACTTGTCATATAACTAGGGTTCATACAGTTACTGCAAATCAGTTTTTAGTACAGCATTTATGGATGTCTAAATTTTCGGTTTACTTGTTCTTGGAAATTAAATTGGTGATGAATTATGTAATTATCACTTTAATTTGTTTGTTTGTTTATCAGTTAGACGACATATTCAAGTCCAGATTGAAAAATTGAAATACAGTCACAATCAAGACGAGTGACACTACAAATTTAGAACAATGACTGACTCAAACTTCTTCTAACATCACGACAGAAATGATGACCATGGCCCTTGGTAGCTCATTGACATTGCAAATGAGGTTTCTGTGGAATCCTTGTATCCGTTAATAACATTTGTAATCTGTATTCAATATCTAGATTGTTTTATAAAAAAGGAACATCTAATTTATCTTCTCTAGTAGTTTACTGTCTTTCTAAGATCTTAAGTGCAAGTTAAAGCATGTCCCAGGTGTCAAAAAGGGTTTTGTTTTGAATGTCTCTCCTTGTGAGAGTTCCTTCCTTTATATAGAAATTATTGGGCTAATTACAAGGCTGAAAACCATCCATTACATCTCACTATGCAAGGTAAGTAGCTGACAAAAATAAACGCCTATCAATTACATGCCTATATACAATATACTCTTCCATACATAGCTAGACTAAATAAGGTAGAATATATGCTGCCTTAATAGACTAGGCCAGCACGTATCCCACTGTCAATTATGCTAACATCCCCCCTCAAATTGATGTTGGGCGATCAAGAAGCATCAATTTGTCAATCAGGAACTGATGGCGATGACGAGAGAGAGCCTTGGTGAAGACATCAACGGTTTGGTGTTCAGTGGAAATGTGTGGAGAGTAATCTCATGACGAGCAAAAGCTTCATGAATGGAATGACAATCCACTTCAATATGTTTGGTGCGCTCATGAAAAACGGGATTGGCAGCAATCTGAATAGCACTGGTATTATCATCATGAAGAGGAGTAGGAGTAAGTTGCAGAACACTAAGTTCGCCTAACAACCCTCAAAGCCATACAATTTCAGAACAGGCAGACGACATAGCCCGATATTCAGACTCAGTAGATGACTTCGAGACACGAGCCTGCTTCTTACTCTTCCAAGAAATAAGGGCATCGCCAAGAAACATACACCAACCTGTAACAGAACGACGAGTATCCTCACAACCAGCCTAGTCGGCATCACTAAAACCTTCCAACATTAAAGAATTCCCTGAAGGAAAAAAAAAACCGTGACCAGATGTCCCTTTGATGTATCAAAGAAGACGACAGACAGCAGCTAAATGTGTCTGGCAAAGAGCCTGCATAAACTGACTGACCTGCTGAACAGCAAACGAGATATCAGGTAGAGTAATGGTCAAATAATTCAAACTGTCCACCAGCTGCCGATACATTGAGGGATTAGATAAGGAATCACCACCCGCCTAATGTAGCTTCAAATTGACCTCCATAGGTGTAAGAACCGAATTACCGTCTTGAAGACCGGCTAAAGAAAGAAGTTCTTGGGTATACTTATGCTGATGTAAGAGCATGCTATTCGGACAATGTTGGACCTCAAGTCCAAGAAAATACTGCAATGGACCAAGAACTTTCATATGAAACGAAGATTTGAGGCGCTGCTGGAGCTACTCAATTAACTGGAGATCAGATCCGCTAATCACAATATCATCAACATACAGAAGAAGTATAACGATCCCAATAGCAGTCTTGCAAAAGAAGAGAGAGGAGTCATACTGACTCTGAGTAAAAGTGAAATCCAGTAAAGTAGTACGAAACTTCTCAAACCATGCCCACAGTGCCTGCTTCAAACCATACAAAGATCGCTTCAAGCGACAAACCTCAACAGAAGAGGGAGGAAACAAGCCAGGAGGAGGAGACATAAATATTTCTTCCTTCATATCACCATGTAAAAACGCATTCTTCACATCCATCTGGCGAAGCGGCCATCCTTTCAAAACAGCAATGGCCATAACAGTGCGGACAGTAGTCATTTTGGCCACGGGAGCGAATGTTTCCTCATAATCGAGCTGATACTCCTGCTGATTCCGAGTGTCACCAGACGAGCTTTATGTCTTTTGATAGAGCCATCAACACGTAACTTGATGGTGTATACCCATTTGCACCCAATAAGCTTAACTCCATCAGGAGAAGGGACGATGTCCCAAGTGTGATTGTCCTGAAGAGCCTGAAGTTCGTCTTGCATAGCTTGGCGCCAACACTCTTGAGTAGAAGCTTGAGAATAAGACTTAGGCATAGAAGTAGTATCAAGAGTAGCCTGAAGAGCGGAAGAAGAAAACTCATACCAATTTGGAGGCCGGGAAACCCTAGTAGACCGGGGGGGCTCATGCAAGACAGGATCAGGTGACGGTTCAGAGGAAGGAAGAGGCAGTGGGCGACGTCGCTGATACACAATACCTGGCTGAAAACGAGTAGGAGTACTAGACACATCATCAAAAGGAGGAAGCGAAATAGAGGAAGAAACAGGATTAGTACGAGATGGAAAGAAATATTGATTTTCAAAAAAAATCACATTTCGAGAAATACAAAGCTTGTTAGCATCCGCATCATAACACACAAACCCTTTATGAGAGTTACTATAGCTAAGAAAAGCACACTGAACAGCTTGAGCAACAAGCTTGTGACACGTTCAATGGGAGGTAAGTGAACAAAACAGACGCAACCAAAAACATGCAGAGAATTATAGTCAAGAGGAACACCAAACAAACGAGAATATGGAGAATCAAGATGCAAGGTAGGAGAAGGCAGACGATTAATCAAATATACAGCCGTAGATAATGCCTCTACCCAAAATCTAGGAGGGACAGAAGATTCAAGCATCAAGGTACGAACTACATCTAAAAGATGTCTATTCTTACGCTCGGCGACTCCATTCTGTTGAGGGGTGTAAGGGCACGAATGCTGAGAGAGAATACTCTTCTGTTGTAGGATAGATTGAAAATCATGAGACATATATTCTCCCCTGGAATCTGAGGGTAAGGTCTTAATACAGGTAGAAAATTGTGTTTCTACATAGGGAAAAAAATTTGGAAGGTTGAAAACACATCAGCTTTAGAACGAAGAAAATAGACCCAAGTGAAACGACTGTAATCGTCACTAAATGTCACAAAATACCTGTATTGAGCATGAGAAAGAACAGTGCTAATACCCCAAACATCCAAATGAATAATCTCAAAGCATGTAGAAGCACGACTACCCTGCAAAGGAAATGGTAAAGATTTGCTTTTACCAAGTTTACAAGGTGCACAATCAAAAGACAAGGAAGAAAATGCATTTGTATTGCTCAAATAACCATGTTTCGTAAGATGTGTCAAAATTACAGAGTTGGGATGTCCCAATTTCTTATGCCAAAAATGGCTATTATTAGCAATAGCGGAACAACCAACAGAAATTGAACGAGGAATGGAAAACGACTGAAGAGGAAAAAGACGTCCCACTTTAGGCACGCATGATCCTGCACACGACAACCACTACGAATAAAATGAAGAGAACAATTTTCTTCTACTAATTGTCCAACAGAAATGAGATTGGCAGATAAATCAGGAGACACGAAAATATTAGTAAAGGAAGACCTCAGATTTCCAACCGCAGTAATAGGAAGAGTAGTACCATCGGCGATCTGAATATGCTGCTCACCATCATACTTACGAACATCATGTAAAGCTGCTAGATTGCCAGTCATGTGATTGGAAGCCGCAGGAGAAGTAAGAAGATGTTTCTTACCCTGGAGACCAAGAGTCATCTGTTGAACCTGCTCGGGAGTAATGTTGGAAAAAGAACCCAGAACAGCGGGTTGAGCGGAAGATTCAGGCACAAAGGTGGACTGAACAGCAGTATGAAAGGTAGGAGTGGATTGATTCTTAGGACGTACACGACAATCCTTAATGATATGGCCTTCCTTCTCTGCAATTTCTTGTTGCAATGTGCCCAACTTCCTTGCAACTGTATTCATCAAAAATTGATCCCACTGGCTCTCAGAATGAACTGCTTGTAGTGCCGCTAAAGCATCTTTGGGAACCTTAGAATGCTCCAACCCAGAATAATCACTCCATAAATTAAGAAAACCGGAATAAAATTGTTCAATCGAGAGATTCCCCTGGCGATAGTTTCCGATATCTAACTCCAATTGAAACTTGTGGGCAGAATTATCTTGATAATAAATCCGCCCAAGGTAATACCAACCACATCTCCTTAACAGTAGTGAACCCACAAAGATTGTTGACCATATGGGATTCAATAGAACTGAGTAGCCAGGAATCAATTTTGGCATCCCTGCCTTCCCATGAACTAAGTTCCTTGGGATCAGTTGGAGCCGTAGAAGACCCATCCCAATGACCCCATAACTCCTTCCCTTTCACAAACATCTTGAACTGGAATTCCCAACTGGCCTAGTTCTTGCCATTAAAGTGATTTTTGCCTGACATAATAACCACCAGAAAAAAATTGAAACATCCGACAGATCACAACAGTCACAGGAACAGTATGATCGAGCAAGACTTCCCAACAATCCAAGACAAGGAGCTGTTCAGAAAATTAAAAAAAAATTCGACAGCCCCACACCAGAATTGCCACAGCCCAAACGACCAAAAAAATCCAAAAAAAAAAATGCTCAGGAAAGCTAAAAAGACTGCCGACAGAACCTATGAAGAGGTTTCTGACAGTCCTGATGCTGAAAAAAAAACAGGAATTCAGCCGAGCCCAGAGAAAAAAAAAATAACTTAGGGCTGTGATACCATGTCAAAAAGGGTTTTGTTTTGAATGTCTCTCCTTGTGAGAGTTCCTTCCTTTATATAGAAATTATCGTGCTAATTACAAGACTGAAAATCAGCCATTACATCTCACTATGCAGGGTAAGTAGCTGACAAAAATAAACGCCTATCAATTACATGCCTATATACAATATACTCTTCTATACATAGATAGACTAAATAAGGTAGAATATATGCTGCCTTAATAGACTAGGCCAGCACATATCCCACTGTCAATTCTGCTGAAACCAGGGTGTCACTTTCACAGCTTTGTCAAAGAGTTCTGTCTTAACCGATTGTGCTGGACTGTGGATGCCTCTCTCAAAGTACTGGAACAAGGGCGCACTCTATGAGTTGTAATCAAGGTTCAAAATATCGACAATATCGGTGATATATCGCCGATATTTGTCGGTATCGGTGGTGACCGATGCATCGACATGATGTGAGGAAAAATTTACCTGATGTCGTGATATATCGACGATATATCGCCGATATCGGCGATATATCGTCGATATATCACCAAAATCTGGTGAAACATGTGAAACCCTTTTTCTTCTTAGTGGGTTTTGCAGATTTGTAAGAAAATATGAATTGAATCTTTGATTTAGAAGGAAAAAAAGAAGAAAAAGGGTTAAATTTGAGAGTAGAGAAGAAATAATCAAAGAAGAGGGAAGATTGAAGAAGAGGCAAGAGTCAGGGTACATACCTGTGACTGTGAGAGTGAAGCGTCACCATCGCCGTCGCCATCGCTGTCGTCATTTGCCGTCGCCGACTGCTACCTGAGTCGCCGAAGCCAAGGTAATCGCCCTCCCCTTTTGCTCTTCCTCTTTCCGAGCTCTGTCTGCGTGTGTTTTTTCTTTCTGTTTTTTTTTTTTTTTTTCTCTATCGAATGTGAACTTCTGAAGGTAAGGGGTTTACTTCAAATGGGGTTTTTGCATTTAAGGCCCTTAGTTGTTCATAATTTGCAAATACACTATTACGAATAACATCTTTTCAAATTAACTCAACATTATTCCCACTTAACCCTAACCTTGGTTCCGTTAGACTTTTTCGTTATCACAGTTAGTAAAATGACTATTATACCCTTAAGATATTTTATAACCTCACAAAGTCCACTTTAACTAGCCTTGAACTATGGTTAACAAGTTTTAACTCTTGTAATTAAATTTTTTTTTAAAACTAAAGTTAAATGTTTTAAGCCTTTAATCCTAAGGGTCAGTGAATCTTAACCAAAGTTAAAGGGATGTCCCCTCCTTAACTCCCTTTAACTGTGGTTAAGATTTACTAACCTTTAAGGTTAAACCATCTAACTTTAATTTTTTAAAATTTAAAAAATAAACGTCTCACCTTGTAACTCCTTTTAACTATGGTTGAGATTCACTAACCTTTAAGGCTAAAGCATCTAACTTTAATATTTAAAAATTAAAAAAATAAACATCTCAGCTTGTGAACTCCCTTTAACTGTAGTTAAGATTCATTGACCTTTAGGGTTAAAACATCTTACCTTGGTTTTTAGATTTTTTTAAAAAATTAACATGTCTCAAATTAACTCCCTCTCACAAATCATGCAAATAAAAAAATCTTCTATAATTTTTAAAAGAACTAAAATTATATTTGCTTGATTACATTAAACTTTTAATCACTTAATAGACCTAGAGGTCTTGCTTGTTTACATCAAAAATAAAATTACATCCAAATCATGGGCCTCGAGTCCTAATCTAACCAAAAAAATTACATCCAAATTAAAATAAAATTCGCATCCTGCTTATTTACATTAAATAGGAGTCCCGTGCATTTAAATAAAATTACATCAACTTCTTTTTGTATAATTACATCCACTTCATAGTCAACTAAAATTACAGCCCTCTTCTTTTTCTCTTGATGCAGAGACTCCGATAATATAACCATCTCCTCTTCTTCCCATATTGATTCAGCCCTGTAAAAACATGGAGCTCATAAATTGCAGATAGAAATATGTTTAGATACTAAATTAAATTTTAATTATTTGTCAAATTTAATGTGCATTCATAAGATTTTCAAAAGTTTAAAACAATTAATATGGATAATCATTAAAAAAGAGAATCAAATAGTCTCACATATTTGTTCAAATGAAGTAAAATTGATTATATTACAATTAACATAGAGGTAAGAGTACATTTTATTGAGAAATGAATGAAACATGAATTAATCATACATTATCGTCACTCGTCAGCGCACATCTTTACTCTCTTCTCATTACATCTCTTATATATTGTTGTTTTTTAAATATTTTTATTCTAAAAGGTTTATTAATATCTATTTTAACATTTCCTAAAGTTTCACTGTAAAATTCCATGTTTTACCTTTTTTTTTTGCAATTTTTTCAAAAATCACCGATAAACGATATATCTTCCGATATATCTCCGATATATCTTTTTTCCCGCAGCCCGACATGTCGAGCGATATCGACATTTAGAACCTTGGTTGTAATTGTTGGACATATATGCCCTCGAAAGCCAATAAGAGCCTTTTCTATGTTGATTAGACAAACATCATATTCACACAACCAACTATAAAGGGTATTTATATTAATTACTGTCTCATATGATGATAACATAAAGTTCCATAGGTAACATTGTAGGAAAATCATGCAAAGGTTGCGAGGAGATATGATTTTCCGGTTCCTTGTAAACCTAATATTGTTCGAAGCCTCTAGAGTACTGGTTGGGCGCTGTACTTCATCATGGCTTGCACATGTGTAGTTCTATGAGATAGTGTGATGAATCTCATTCACAGAGAGTGGTGACTCTTGACTAACATGTGAGTATGTGTAGCAAGTACATAATACTGAACGGGGTCACTAGTGGATACCCTATGGAATACACTGTCAGATTGTATTAGGGTTATCCATTTGACAAATTGTCCTTAGACCTGAGAGGTTAACATTTTCTCAGACATTTGTCTATATGGCTTTGATGTACCAATCGGCAATGTCTAATACACAGGACTAACTCCGGGTACGTTGGGTCATGTACACTATGTTTGGAGAAGTGTGTAAACACTCAATAAGGAATCCACAACTCCTTAATTGGAGATAATGATATCAAGGTGATACTTGTTGAACTGAACTGTTAAATCCAGTACTGGTGCTTTTAGGTAAAATGGTCTTTATCGAAGTTGATATTTTTAATATGGAAAAGTATATATAAATATATATGTCAGTTCTTTTCTAATGTTTTGGAGGTTCAGTTCAATGAAAAGTAATCATGAGAAAGAGTTCTATTCATAAGCTAGGGACTAAGACAGTGGAATAGTTCCAATCCCGGAAGCTTACAAGTGATATCGGAATGTGGAAGGATTTATTTGTAAATATATTGTGAGATGGTACTTACAAGCAATTCTCTAATTTCTGGAGGTTAATCACATTGTGTTAATGGACATTAATTGTGATTGGTGGAAGTCCAGAGACTTAGATAACATTCTATGATCCTAATAGAGTTTTAGGAAAGGTGTTTCCTAGTAACAATGCTTCAACCAAAAAGGTGAAGTACTTGGTCCCACAACCCGAAATAGGAGATCCCTTTAGATCCCACACACAAGGACCTTCTTAAAGTATTTAATTTAATTTATAATTAAATTAATTAATTTCTCTAAGTAATCACTATATGGTATAGTGAAGCTCTAAAAGGTGGAATCACATTAGATGTGAAAAACCAAATGGGTAGGACCCATTGGGAATTATTATAAAAGAATAATTCAAGTGACCAAGAAGGGTTTTGGAAACCCTTTGGGCGTGTGGAGTGGGACCCACCTAGGGTGGGACGCCCACTTTATGGAGGAAGTTTTATTTTAATTAGTTTCTAATTAATTAACACCTTATTGGATAAGGTTAGTTAGTTAGTTAGTTAGTTAGTTAGTTAGTTACTAATTAAAGATTCCCTAATTGTTAGGGATTCCATTAGTTAGTTACTAATTCAAGATTCCTTATTGGATAAGGATAAGATTAGTTACTAATGGATAAGGTTGGTTTCTTTTAAGATTAATCCTAATTGGATTAGGAGAATAATCAATAATGGAAACTATTGAGGAATCCTAATTGGATTAGGATAAGGTTAATGAATTATAATTGGATTACAATTCAAGCAACCAAGAGAGAACTTATATCAAGGATTGGATGCCCAGCCCTTTAATATACATAATTCTCCAGAATTTTTTCTTCTCTCCCTCTCCTAAAAAACCTCACACCCTCCCCTCTCTCTCCTTGAGGTGTACGGTCACACCCATCTCTCTCTTCTTTTGTCTTCTTGATTGGATCTTGAGGAAAAGCAAGAATTCATCTTGTTCATCAAGAAAGGTTCTTGATCAATAAAGATTGGATCTTTATTCAAGATTCCTAGAGCTGGAAATTTGGAAGGGCCATTAGCTTCCATTAGAGAAAGCTTTAAAGGAAAAAGAAGGTTCGTGTGAATCGACAGGAGACTTGACACTTGTGAAGTTTTGCGAGTACTATTCTAACGTGGATTTGACTTAACAATATCAAAGTCGCAAATGTGAATGTTATTTTAACCTTCATTGAATAAAATCAATTAGAATCTTAGTCAGATCTTGGGATTCGATGTATGCCCCCCAAGAACTGTGTTTCTAAAAATTAAAAAGAGGCATACTTTCAGTAATTTGCTTCTTTTCTTGTTCCTTAGGAGCTTCTTGCTTCTTCCCATTCCACCCTCTTCTTTTATAAAATCTCTTCGTTACCGAGAAAAAGAAAGTGCTGGAACAAGGGCATACCAGTATATGCTCCCCTTACAATGCATGGAAGATTTTTCACGTACCCTTCCAGCTGGTTGTTCTATCCTCAATTCAATATTCTGCCTTTCCTCTATGTATATCAATCTTCTTTGTTTTATGTTTCCAACTTCTCATTCTTTCTCCCTTTCGGAACTCTATCATTGTGTTTATCATTCCTGCCTAATTCGTTTTTCTTGCTGAATCTTGTGGGGATGCATTGTTCTCTGATCCTGCCTCATTGTTTGTTGAATTTCTTTAGTTAACCAAAGTATTAGGGATAACTATCAGGTAATGTATTTCTGTATAAGATGCACATTATTACTGGTGTATCTCATCCCAATCAAATTAGTGTGTCTTTTATTTTTGGTAATTAAAGATTAGTTCATTACAAAAAGGAGCAACTGCCAGACAAGTTTGATTACCATGCCGGTGAGTCATGCTGTCTCCGGTGACCATTATGAAACCTGAATCCTATCCCAGAGATCTTTTGGTGGGGGGATCGATGGATATTTCTCCATACTCTCGGTGGAGAAATCATTGCAAGCATTCCTTAGGTTAGAGGCCCTTAGTGCAGGCATCCAGGAAGAATAGAGGAGTGGAGTCCTACAAACTCTTCTAGTATCTTTACCTCGTACTTGGTTGTCACTGGTATATTTTCTATGGGTGCTCTGTGTGACTTCTTGAGCATATGTGTTTTTAGTAGACTAATTGATAGATAATCATGTATAGGGTCTTTGTGAATCTTATTTCAATTCAAAATGAATCCAAATCATTCGATTCTCTATAGTAGGCAGAGAATTCCTTCAAATCACAAAAAGAGGGAGGGGTTACCAATTGAAGGTTTATGTAGAGGTCTCAGTGGTTCCCTGGATGTTTTGAGCAGATTCTCAAAGTTAGCTCACCAAACTTCAGAGAAGGGATAGTGGGGAGGAAATCTATCATAGGTAGCACTAATAGAATTCTTCAAACTTAGTAATTCCAATGGAGTTTTCATTAAACTTGTGTCCTTTAGGAATGAACCTCATTAATTCCAATGCCATCTTTATTCCTAAGGGTGTGAAAGGGTGGGGATGGAAGAATTTCAGCATCGCAATCAAAGGGTTCTCCATGCTATCCATAATAGCAAAGAGTACTCAAGATCTTATACTCATAGTTTTACCACCTCTTTCACCCAAAAATGGCCCCATTCTAGCGTCTTGCAATGTGGTCTCTACCTTACTAGCCTGCCAAGATGGCGGGTAGAGGTGAAAATGGTGTAGGTTGTTCCATTATTGAGGTTGGTGGTCAACCCCTTGTCCAGGTTCATCATGATTTTGATCTTGGGTTTTCAAGTAAATGGAGTTCATCCATGGTGGTTTCAGCCTCATCTACTCTGGTGAACTGGAAAAGGGCGGAAAGTATCGCGTGGTATAAATTAGATAAGATTAGGGGAAAACTACTAGTTGATGTGCATATATTATACTTTGGCAGCCAAATATACATTGAAGCATTGTTTGGAATTCCCTCCCCCTTCATCCAACACTTTCAGAAGGAGAAAAGCAAAAGCAAAAGAGTAGAAACTGAAAATATAATTTTTGGGTCTAGTGCGTGTAGTTTATTAGTCTTTGTACATGGGAAAAATCTTGAATGTATGTGAATGGTTTGTTCCTGAAATAATAAAATATGTAGTAGGAACAGTAAGAAAAGAAAATAAGGAAAGAAAAGAAGAAAATAAAGAAATTGACACAACGTATTTTGTTGTTTTTCCGCACTCTGATTATTACGTGAACTAATGTATGAATTTGTATACTGCATGTAATTTAATATTCATTATATTGTCCTTTATAGTCTGTTATATACGCGGAGTAACTGGTTACTCAACCGATGACTTTTGTTGTCGGCAGGTTCAGGTTTGATATTTGTGCGCCTAGACTGTGGGAAGAAGAGGAATACTTTAAGGAACCGGAAGGTGATCATCCTGAGGAAGAACAGGATCTTGATCGTTGGCCCTACTATTGAATTTTATTTGGTTATGGTCGAATTTCAAGGAAACTTAAATTTACCTTATGGATATTTATGTTAGTTTAGTTTGAGGATGATCATAATGGAGGATCATATTTAATTTATTTCAGTTGCAGTAAATGATTATGAATTTAGTTGATGTTTTAATTGAATGAATTTTTAAGATCGTATTTTAGTATGCCTTAAATGCTTTAACAGGATGATTTGTTAAGTAAGTCACGTGCCAAGATCTTGAAAGTATGCCTCTTTTTCATTTTAGAAACACAGTTCTTGGGGGGCATACATCGAATCCCAAGATCTGACTAAGATTCTAATTGATTTTATTCAATGAAGGTAGGAATAACAATCACCTTTGCGATTTTGAAATTGTTAAGTCAAATTCCCGTTAGAATAGTACTCACAAAACTTCATAAGTGTCAAGTCTCCTTCGCAATCCACACGAACCTTCTTTTTTCTTTAAAGCTTTCTCTAATGGAAGCTAATGGCCCTTCCAAATTTCCAGCTCTAGGATCTTGAAATAAATATCCAATCTTTATTATCAAGAACTTTTCTTGATGATCAAGATCCTTGATCTTCTTCTTCTTGATTATTCAAAACTTAGAGCATACAAGAGAAGAAAGGGGAGAGGGGTGACCGTACAACTCTAATAGAGAGAGAGGGGGCGTGAGGTATTTGAGGAGAGGGAGAGAGAGATCCAAAAATTCTGGAAAATTAAATTGCACACAAGCCTTGGACGTCCACCTCCATTTATAAGGATTTGGGTTGCTTGCAACTCAAGAGTCCACTTTCTAATCCAATTAAAATTCCTCAATTTGTTTCTAATTCTTGATTTCTCCTAATCCAATTAGGATTAATCATTAATAGAAACTAACCTTATCCATTAGTGTCCAACTAATCTTATCCTTATCCTAATCCAATTAGGATTCCTTGATTAGTAAGAAACTAATAGAATCCTTATCCAACAAAGAATCTTTAATTAGTAACTAACTCTAACTAACTAACTAACTAACCTTATCCAATGAGGATATTAGTTATTAGAAACTAATTAAATAAATAATAACAATTATTATTTCCTCCATGAAGTGGGCGTCCCACCCTAGGTGGGTCCCACCCCACATGCCCCTAGGGTTCCAAACCCTATTAGGTCACTTTAATTATTATTTTAAAATAAATCTCAATGGGTCCTACCCATTTGGTTTTTCACATCCAATGTGATTCCACCTTTTAGAGCTTCACTATACCATATAGTGATTACTTAGAGAAATTAATTAATTTAATTATAAATTAAATTAAATACTTTAAGAAAGTCCGTGTGTGTGGGATCTAAAAGGATCTCCTATTTCCGGTTGTAGGACCAAGTACTCAACCTTTTGGTTAAAGCATTGTTACTAGGAAACACCTTTCCTACACTCCATTAGGATTATAGAATTTTATCTATATCCCTAGACTTCCACCAATCGCAATTAATGTCCATTAACACAATGTGATTAACCTCCAGAAATTAGAGAATTGCTTGTAAGTACCATCTCACAATATATTTATAAATAAATCCTTCCACATTCCGATATCACTTGTAAGCTTCCGAGATTGGAACAATTCCACTGTCTTAGTTCCTAGCTTATGAATAGAACCCTTTCTCATGATTACTTTTTCATTGAACTGAACCTCTAAAACACTTTTGAAGAAATATTAGAAAAGAACTGACTTATATATTTATATATACTTTTCCATATTGAAAATATCAACTTCGATAAAGACCATTTTACCGAAAAGCACCAACACTAGATTTAACAGTTCAGTTTAACAAGTATCATCTTGATATCATTATCTCCAATTAAGGAGTTGTGGATTCCTTATTGAGTGTTTACACACTTCTCCAAACATTGTGTACATGACCCAACGTACCCGGAGTTAGTCTTGTGTATTGGACATTGTCGATTGGCACATCAAAGCCATATAGACAAATGTCTAAGAAGATGTTAAGCTCTCAGGTCTAAGGACAATTTGTCAAATGGAAAACCCTAATACAATCTGACAATGTATTCCATAGGGTATCCACTAGTGACCCCGTTCAGTATTATGTATTTGCTACATATACTCACATGTTAGTCAAGATTCGTCACTCTCTGTGAATGAGATTCATCACACTATCTCATAGAACTACACATGTGCAAGTCATGATGAAGTACGGCGCCCAACCAGTACTCTAGAGGCTTCGAACAATATTAGGTTTACAAGGAACTGGAAAATCATATCTCCTCGCAACCTTTGCATGATTTTTCTACAATGTTACCTATGGAACTTTATGTCATCATCAAATGAGACAGTAATTAATATAAATATCATTTATAGTTTGTTGTGTGAATATGATGCTTGTCTAATCAACATAGAAAAGTCTCTTATTGCTTTCGAGGGCATATATATCCAACAATCTCCCACTTGCACTCTAAGTCAATTAGATGTAACGCACATCTTCTCAGCGATGTTTCTCAAACACCAGCTGAAGCATAACTTAATTTACATGGGTCTGTCATGCTGCTTTACCACAACTATTGTAGTGATGCAATAACACTTGCAACTCTTGCAATTTATTATCGATAACCACAATCTTAAAAGACTAAACAAAAAATGATACTGTCCAACAGTCATTTTCTGAAGTTAACTTACTTGTGCTTTACTATTGTGCAATGCTCTGGACTAACCTGACAATATCTTATCACATCAACATGTGATGAATATCCGGTCTAGTACAAGTACACTTTCTCATGATATCACATATCTAAGAGAAACAGATTCAATTCCATAAAGGTAGAAACTCTTTTCTTGGAATCTTACTTGCACAAAAACATGATTGTTATTGGGAGAATAACAATATCATTTTCCTTTTGTCTCTAAACTATTTAGGACTAAGAAAACATGTTGTTAAAGTTTTTGTCCTTCATTGCAAAAATTGTTAGATCAAATCTAAGAGAAGAATAATATTCATACTTCATTCACAATGAAAAGAATATTATCTTTGCATAGAGCCAAGAAAGTAATTATGCTTCCACTAACCAAGTTGCACACAAAGGATACTTTCATTCTTAGATGAAAGTCAAACAGTTTGATTACTTCATCAGAATAAAAGTTAGTCTAACCATAGATTTTGGGACCTGTGGGTTATGGTGTACTATTTAGGTATAGTGAGAGTAGAGAGTTAATCTCTATCAATTCTCATAGTTATTGGTCTATTGGGCTTCCGCTTCTAGAATAATTCTAAATTCAGTTTCTCTACTAGGAAACTTGTATTCCTATTAACAAATATCTTTTGTTATCCAGGAATAGAGACTAAGTATCTCTAATGCGAATCTCAAGCTCATCTTCTATCAAATCATATCCAATATAATTCGATTTAAGAACACTAACATGCTATGGTTTGTTATGGGAATTATTTGAGACAAGATGTAATGAGAGTAAATTATGAAATTTCTATTAAGAGGTACTCTTCTCAATCATGGAAGACTTAACTAGCTGTTTCTTTATTTCAATGCGGAATTCCTTGAACTTTTCAAAGAAGGTGAAATAAAGTTAGCTACCTCTTAATGGAAGATTCATATGGTTACAATCATCTAACTTTTGTCTCATTCCCAAGTAGAAGTTTTATCTACTTGGATTTCTCATTTTCCTTAACAAACATGCAACTATTGCACTTATGCAAGATCATACCAAGCATTAGGAGCTGGAGGTTCCAACAATTAAGTTGGACTTGATGAGTATACAAGCTGGACATTCCTTCCAAAGGTTTGTCCTGTATGCAATGACCAATTGCTTCACTATGAAGCACAATCCTTATACTTTCCTTTCTTCTCAGAAGAGTCATTGTCCATACTACCAGAATATATTTCCAATGGAAAAACTTGGATTTCTTTCCTTTGCATAAATGCTCAGGATTTAGAAAATCCAACTCTTTTGAACATTTTTGCAAATAGCATTGAACTCTTCAAAGGTTCTTAGCCATATGTAACATGTGGGATTTCAGACAATCTGATTTCCTACTTGTTCAACATAACCATATTAAAGGACTGCGGAAGTTTGTTGAGGATCATATCCTCTAATCCCATAAATTTATCTCAATATATCTCAGCACCAAGATTTAGGATTTATGAATCCAATGATCTCTATCATATTCTTTATGACTGGGTTTCTCTAGTCAACTTGGTGTCCACTTGTCCTTTTATATAGTAAGTTGTCTAATAGTCCTATTGTATTCTGTAAACATCTCATATGAGATTTATTTGTAGTAATAACTTGGGCAATTCTTTAGATAGTAAGCACAAACTTGAGATTCCTTTTCCATTTCAAACACTTTGAATTGGTCAAGAGATTCTCATTAAAGTCTTGGTAAGGTGGTTATAGAATGACATGACAATAAAACATCCATCATAATATTTCACACATATTAATATCATTAGATCAGGGCTTTCAATCTTTGATGATATTGCTCATCATTCAATCAAATTTCATAGACCCCTCAATCTATAAAATTAGGAAATATGTTATTTCATATTTCTGATGAGTATTGAGTGCCTTATAATACACATGCAATCTTCCATTTTAGGATAGTACTACACATGCACTACAAGGTGGATAGTAATTATCTATCACTGAGCATCTTATGCATAACTCCTTATGTATATCAGTGATTCCCAATTTTCTTACGATCTTCAAGGACAACATAACTGTCACTGTTTCAGCCGCCATGTTCCTTGGTTAAGTGAAACTCATCATTCTGGTTCGTCATATGATCAAGTAAGGTTGTGCCCCCATTTTAGTTGACACTCCCTATCAGGCCATACAGAAACCTATCTACTATAGAAATAAGGCTCTAGGAGTTTAATTCAGACTGAATTATGTCAATACCTTTTGGCAAGACAAAACTCAGGCTAATTAATTCCTAGTCTTATTGATAATGGAAGGTCATAGGACAAATTATCCTGTAGGATAAATTAGTCAATTTAATTCACTTACTATTTTTCTTGAGAGAAAATAGAATATCATGAACAAATTATACATCTAATGCATATGTCAAAAACATTCACAATATTTATCATTGTGTCACATGTATAAAACAATATACAAAATCATGACATGATTATAAATCAAATTTTGTTAATTAGATCAAACTAATTCCAATGAACTCCCACTAGCCCCAGAAATCTTAATGGATCTAATCCAAGGTTACAAATGTCATTTTAACATCGGTGGGCTTTAGATGGTTCATTCATCTATATGATGGACCATTGATCATACCAAGCATCATGGGCCCAAAATAACAATTATAAAGTGTCCATGTGTATCACTAAAGCCCATATGTGAAAATTGACTATATTACCATTTAATTCTCTATGAATTAATTTCAGCACATTAGGATTCATCAACCCTAAGTCTAAAAGAAATTATAAGAGTCTTTAAACAACACTCTAAGACCTCTACTAGGGTCTATAAGTGTCACTCAAGCACTTCCCATAATCGTGAATATTGTTAGCTTACATCTATGTTAATTAAGACACAATTATCTCATAATCATGTAAGTAATATATTACACGTAAAAATTTCAACATGGACTACATGCATCACGTCCAAAAGGGCTATAATAATGTGTCTTATTTAAACACAAACTTTTTATGTTTCAACAAAACACATATTGTGGGGTTTGATCCAATTATCCAAAATTTACACAAAAACGATAATCACATTATCACAAGAGTTATGGACTTTTCTAAGTAACTAAGAGCTATAACAAATCATCATATGAAATATATAATATAGCCACACAATGGGTCCACATGATCATGCTATCTTAGAAATCCTACAACTACTCTTGTAGAACGTCTTCCAAGATTTATTCTCCATGCGATCACCATCATCTTCTATCTTCAATTCAATTTCTCCATAGAAAAATCAGCAACTCCTAATACTAAGATTACATCATATTCAAAATAAGAAACCTTGAGAAACCATCCAAAATAGGGTGCTCAAGAGGAGTACAACCCATAAGAAGAAAGAGAAGAGAATAGAGAGAGAAGAAGGCATGATCATAGAACCCATCCACCATTCAATAAGAATATATATTAACTATTCATCAACTATGAATAATAACATGACATGACAAATTACTTAGAAAGTCCATAACCTCAACAAGGGTTTTGTTAACCTTAGTGAAACTTTTTCTCATATGATTAAGGCATCTATTAACATTTAATAGAAAAACCCTAGAGCAAAGAAAACAAGCATGTCTAAAATGAATTCTTAGGGTTTTTAGATCATCATTAAAAGAAAACAATTTTCCTTTAATACTTGAGAAATCATTAAGAGAAACAATTTCTCTAAAATTTAATCTAACCCTAAAATTCATCCTCACATTCCTCAATTGATAAACAAATAGAAAACACTATATTAAATTTGGCTAGTCTAGGGATCTAATCCCTTCCATATTATTTTGATCTAATAACTATTAAAAGACCAAAATAAAAATCAACAAATTGCTAATTTTTAATATCATTTTATACTGATTCCAAAAATAAATTCAAAATCAATAATAGGTGAATTCAAAATTTTCCATAAGGGCCAACTGCTTTAGGGATTATTTGATTTAACAATTAAATAAAATAATACCCTAAACAATAGTATTAAATGTCTATAAAATAATTGATCTCTATCAATTAAAATTCACTTGAGATAAAACCCTGTATCTCAAACAATGACATTTATGTAATTACTTGATTGACTATTAATCAAATAAAAACTTATAAATACTATGTAACCGATAATTCTGAGCACATGTAATTGATTTAAATCAATTACAATAATTATGGTATAATTCTCATAAACTTTTTAGGGGACCATAAAAGATATCATAATTAACATTTAATTAAATGATAGCCCATGGACTCGAAGCAAATAATTAAACAATTTGATTAAATCTCAGCCCTTGCTCTCAAATCAAATAATTAAACTATTTAATTAATTGATAGCCCATTAAACGATTTAATAGCATGTCATGCTCTCAAATCAAATAATGGAATTTAGGAAAAATTTGAAAGTCTCTTGGAAAATTAATTTAGAAAACTCATTTTCCCGCTTTAGATTTTCGACTCAAGTTTTGACCCTCAAAATGATTGATTCTGGAAAAACGTTCTTCACCAAAGTTGTAGATCTTTTCGACGGCTTCGAAACGATGTACTGATGGACCTTAATTGGACTTACGGTCACAAATTTGTGGACGAAATACCGAAACTGTATCGATTCTTCTAATCAAATACAAATGCGAAAATCCATGAATCAATTTTAATCGAAATAAGCTTTAATTTCCAAGAACGCTTAAGCAAGGGTGTCTAACACCATGAGATTTATTAATTAACATTTAATAAATAAAATCTCATCTATATATGCTAGCCAAAATATCAATGGGTATCTAAGTGGTCTAAATCAAAGGGAAAACTTGCCCGGGGCTCTCAAGAATAAATTAAACAATTTAATATAATATTCTAAAAGGATCTCCAAATCCTTGAAGGTTATAATCAAGATTTAGATATCTCTAAATACCTATCCCTTATGAAAAGATGTTTTGAAAAAATTAAAAACCAAAATTAGTATCACACTAATTAATAAGGGTTTGATCTCTCCCTCAATAACTAGAGGGATCCCTTAGCCCTAATAAATGATTATCCAATAATCAAACATCTAGAAGATTGATTCATTAGGGTAACCAAAATTCATAGGGAAGGTAATATGATATAATAAAAATTGATTATACCCTAAAATCAAAGAGAAGCATAGCAAAGGCTCTGATACCACTGAAAGTATGCCTCTTTTTAATTTTAGAAACACAGTTCTTAGGGGGCATACATCGAATCCCAAGATCTTACTAATATTCTAATTGATTTTATTCAATGAAAGTAGGAATAACAATCACCTTTGCGACTTTGAAATTGTTAAGTCAAATTCACGTTAGAATAGTACTCGCAAAACTTCACAAGTGTCAAGTCTCCTTCGCAATCCACACGAACCTTCTTTTTTCCTTTAAAGCTTTCTTTAATGGAAGCTAATGGTCCTTCCAAATTTCCAGCTCTAGGATCTTAAAATAAATATCCAATCTTTATTATCAAAAACCTTTCTTGATGATCAAGATCTTTGATCTTCTTCTTCTTGATTATTCAAAACTTAGAACACATAAGAGAAGAAAGGGGAGAGGGGTGACCATACAACTCTAATAGAGAGAGAGAGGGGGCGTAAGGTATTTGAGGAGAGGGAGAGAGAGATCCAAAAATTCTGGAAAATTAAATTGCACACAAGCCTTGGACGTCCACCTTTATTTATAAGGATTTGGGTTGCTTGCAACTCAAAAGTCCACTTTCTAATCCAATTAGAATTCCTCAATTTGTTTCTAATTCTTGATTTCTCCTAATCCAATTAGGATTAATCATTAATAGAAACTAACCTTATCCATTAGTGTCCAACTAATCTTATCCTTATCCTAATCCAATTAGGATTCCTTGATTTGCAAGAAACTAATATAATCCTTGTCCAACAAAGAATCTTTAATTAGTAACTAACTCTAACTAACTAACTAACCTTATCCAATGAGGATATTAGTTATTAGAAACTAATTAAATAAATAATAACAATTATTATTTCCTCCATGAAGTGGGCGTCCCATCCTAGGTGGGTCCCACCCCACACGCCCCTATTTTAGAAGTCCTTGTGTGTGGGATCTAAAATAATCTCTTATTTCCGGTTGTGCGACAAAGTATTCAACCTTTTGGTTAAAGCATTGTTACTAGGAAACACATTTCCTACACTCCATTAGGATTATAGAATTTTATCTATATCCCTGGACTTCCATCAATCACAATTAATGTCCATTAACACAATGTGATTAACCTCTAGAAATTAGAGAATTGCTTGTAAGTACCATCTCACAATATATTTACAAATAAATCCTTCCATATTCCGATATCACTTGTAAGCTTCCGGGATTGGAACAATTCCAGTGTCTTAGTTCCTAGCTTATGAATAAAACCATTTCTCATGATTACTTTTTCATTGAACTGAACCTCTAAAACACTTTTGAAGAAATATTATAAAAAAACTGACATATATATTTATATATACTTTTCCATATTGAAAATATCAACTTCGATAAAGACCATTTTGCCGAAAAACACCAGTACTGGATTTAACAGTTCAGTTCAACAAGTATCACCTTGATATCAATATCTTCAATTAGGGAGTTGTGGATTCCTTATTGAGTGTTTACACACTTCTCCAAATATTGTGTACATGACCCAACGTACCCGGAGTTAGTCCTGTGTATTGGACATTGTCGATTGGCACATCAAAGCCATATAGACAGATGTCTGAGAAGATGTTAAGCTCTCAGGTCTAAGGACAATTTGTCAAATGGAAAACTCTAATACAATCTAACAGTGTATTCCATAAGGTATCCACTAGTGACCCCGTTCAGTATTATGTACTTGCTACATATACTCACATGTTAGTCAAGAGTCGCGACTCTCTGTGAATGAGATTCATCACACTATCTCATAGAACTACACATGTGCAAGCCATGATGAAGTACGGCGCCCAACCAATACTCTAGAGGCTTCGAACAATATTAGGTTTACAAGAAACTGGAAAATCATATCTCTTCGCAACCTTTGCATGATTTTCCTACAATGTTACCTATGAAACTTTATGTCATCATCAAATGAGACAGTAATTAATATAAATATCATTTATAGTTTGTTGTGTGAATATGATGCTTGTATAATCAACATAGAAAAGTCTCTTATTGGCTTTCGAGGGCATATATGTCCAACAGATCTTACATTCTCCTAGGTGGGGTTTTGGGGCGCGACATTTACACAATGACATCTCAGATTTATTGGATTCAATTTAAGTAGAAGTTCCAAATGTATGAAACTTTAAAAATCCAAAATTTTTTGTTGAACTTGAAAATCCCATATTCGTAGAAACCTTTGCACTCTATGATATAATATAGTTCTAGACATTAAGTAAAATTAGGCATAAAACAATGAAAGTTCTAGACTTTAAAAGTTTCACATGAAGAACGAACCCTTAACTCCCTAGTCCCATCCCACTGGTCAATACGTGTCCCTTTTAACACCATTTAAATGTGATTAAGATTTACTGATCATTAGAGTTCAACCATCTAACCTTGGTTTAAATTTTTTTTTCTTTAAATACTAACCCTTAGAGTTAAAACTTATAAACCCGAGTTTAGCAATTAAAGAGGCTTTGTGTGTGAAACCCAAAAAAAAAAGGCTCTCTGTGGGGGCAGACCAAATCCGGTCTCTAGTTAGAGGGAACATGAGTCGGTAAAGGGGATAGGACGGAGTAACTCACTCGGGCTTCAGCCAGAGTATATCCGTTGCCGTATAAAAAATACAGAAGCTAAGCTGGAATGAAGGGCATTCCCGTAAATTAATAGTCAGGATATGGTTCCATCGCATTCTCAATTGCAATTCTCTTCGATTCTCCCCAAAGATGGGCGAGGGTTTCAACCAACCGCTCTGTAAATGGAGAAATGATTGAATAAAGAAACGATTTTTGATCTGATCGTTTATGATCTCAATTTGGAAAATCTTATCTTCTTTGAGTTTGGATTTTCTGTTCAGAGTCGAAGGAGACATCTGGGATTGGAATTTGAATTTCAATTTCCGAGGCTGTCGATTGAATCAGAGGTAATTCTATTTTTTTTTTGTTGATTTAGTTACTACGTTACATGATTGCATGTAGGGTTTTGATTCTGATTTCACCAGGAATTTTAATTCTGATGCTAGATAGAGAAAATGCTAGGGTTTCTTGCATTTGCTTGATGGTTTTTCTTGTTTGAGTAATTGGGTTTTAGGGCTTGTTTTAGAGCTGTATTGACTTCAAACTGTGGAATTGTGTTTGACTGGTATTTATTAGTTTATTCTGGTTTTGTGTGTGTGTGTGTGTTAGAACCAAATTCACATTTTCTCGATTGCCCATTAGCTGTAAGTTGGATTAGTGTTTGTAGGTGTTGCCAAAACCACTTAGTTGAGATAACCCAGATAGTTATTAAGCTATTTATCTGAACCCCTCAACATCTCAGCTATTCTGATAGTTCATTGCAATCATTAAATTGGAGTTGGGGTGGTCTTAACTTGTCGGGTATATTGATTAGTACCTACAAATGACTCGATAAACCTTTACCGGAAGAAATGTGAAATGAATGTTTGGTGTTTGGGTAATTCAAGTCAAAATCATGTCTTTTACTTGTTATACTTAAGTACGGTACCCGTTGTGTACTTGTTATACTGTGCAAGCACAAATTTACCACGTGTTTAAATCGATACTTTTGTTTCATTCATTGTATCTTGCATGACCTAAGCAATGCGGTTAGAACACCCGCTAGAATGTGAAATATCTATTGAAGTTGCTTGCTGACTGACCTATAAACAAATGGCTATTGGAGTTACAGAAGGATATGGTGTAGTCGAATGCCTGTTTACAAAAACTCCTATGTGATGGATTTGGTCTTTGCCTATGTTCTTCACAACTGCAATATTTTTCATTTTGGCTCGTCTGGACCTTGCTTCTCTTTCTTTCCCACCCCCTTCTACTGGGAATGTAAAAAGTTCTACAATTGCTCATGTAGGACCGCACCTCAATTATTAGCATATCAAAATTTTAATTATCATTCATATTTTCATAGACAGTTATTTGGTAATTATTTGTGTGCACTTTCTCTAAAGGCCCCAAAACTTCAACCAATATTTGTGCTTTGAAACTAATGCATTAGTTCTTTTGCCTTGTTATTTGATTTATGTTTAATAATATTTTTGTACAATCAATGGTGATTTATAGTAGAGAAAGAGAAAGGGGTAGTTTTGAGGTTCATTGGCCAACAGGTTAGGGAAATTTATTTTCTCTGCTGAATGGGAGAGATTATTCTTGAATCTCATTCAATTGTCTCTTCCTAGAACTACCTCGGATCACATCCCAATCTTGTTGGCCTCAGAGAACTATAAAGAAGGGCCTACTTCTTTTCGTTTTGAAAAATTACAGAGTGGCAAAATGCCACTCTGAGAGAAAGGGCCGGGTGAGTGTTGGTGGCTGGCGGCTGGGGTTTCGGTGACGCTGTGATCGTTTTGTGAGATTTGCACTGGGTTAGGGATTAAGGGAGATAAATATTGAGAGATGAGCGGGAAGAAACCACCCAGTTCTGACCAAAAAATAAAATAATATTATTTTTTTTATTGGGTATTCTGCTGAACTGACGCAATGTTTCAAGTCCGGTGAATCATTCGCGAATACTTCACAAATTGTTCGCCCCAGTTACACATTCGCATCTATTTGCCGTACCTATGAATTAGACAGCTGAATACTTTCTGTTCCAAATTTGACGTCTAATTTGTGTACAATTCGCGTATAGTACGTGACTTTACAGTCTTTACTAACTATGGGTGAGCGATTGTAGATAGATCAATCACTCGAAGTCATTAGACTACACAATTTTTTAGTTTATTTACATGCGCTGCTATTGCCCTATCAACAATAATTTGCTTCTCATCTAGACATGGATCAACCAGTGATTCTAGTACAGTCCAACATTTATTATAACCTGTTTTTGTTAGCATTTCATTTTTATATTTTTTTCCTCTAACCTTTGTTTACTTTTGCAGATTTTCACATTGTTCTTAGAAAGAGATGAGACACTTGTAGATGACTAAAAAAATTCACAAGTGTTCCAAACGTCAATAATTCTTTACTAGTCATGGTTGATCTATTAGTGAAGAGTGTTTCTTCTGATACAAACGGTGTTCGAGTTTTTCTCTGTTGAGGTTTTATGTAGTGGTTATATGGCCAATTTTCGTTCATGTGGATGCATATATGATGGCATGAGGGGAAGCCTTTGAATCTCCGTGTATCTCAGCTGTTCTTTTTTTGTGTGTATTTATGGCCGACCATACTTTAGCTGTGCCTGACCATTCTCTAGTTGGGACTGACCATCCTTTAATTATTGGACAAGAATTCCTTGATGTTGAGACTTGCCAAAGGACAGTGCCTGACCATTCTCTAGTTGTGACTGACCATTCTTTAGTTATTGGGCAAGAATTCCTTGATGTTGAGACTTGCCGAAGGACGCTAAAGGAGATTGCTATAGCATTGCATTTTGAGCTTCGGATAGTGAAATCGGACAGGAGCCGGTTTATAGCCAAGTG
Organism: Tetracentron sinense; assembly: GCA_015143295.1. Taxonomy (NCBI): domain Eukaryota; kingdom Viridiplantae; phylum Streptophyta; class Magnoliopsida; order Trochodendrales; family Trochodendraceae; genus Tetracentron; species Tetracentron sinense. The sequence continues at coordinate 28,556,402 of CM026564.1, forward strand.
CTCTAAGGAAGGTTGTCCATGGCGTGTCCATGTAGCAAAATGTCCTGGTGTTTCAACCTTTTCAATCAGAACCTTGCATGGAGAGCATACCTGCGAGGGAGTTCGCAACCTCCATCATCAGCAAGCTTCGGTAGGTTGGGTTGCCAGATCAGTAGAAGCTCGCCTTCGAGATAATCCACAATACAAACCCAAGGAGATATTGCAAGACATCCGTGAACAGCATGGAGTTGCTGTGTCTTATATGCAAGCTTGGCGTGGGAAGGAACGAAGCATGGCTGCGGTTCATGGAACTTTTGAGGAAGGATATCGCTTTCTTCCTGCATACTGTGAGCAACTAAGGAAAACAAACCCAGGAAGTATTGCATTGGTTATTGCCACTGGGCAAGAAAACTGCTTCCAACGTCTCTTTATTTCATACCGTGCATCAATCTATGGATTTATAAATGCGTGTAGGCCACTTTTGGAACTTGACAGAGCACATCTGAAAGGAAAATATTTGGGGACTTTACTTTGCGCTGCAGCTGTTGATGCTGATGATGCACTATTTCCGTTGGCATTTGCTATTGTTGATGTGGAAAGTGATGAGAATTGGATGTGGTTTTTGTCAGAATTGCGGAAACTTCTTGGAGTAAATACTGATAACATGCCTAGACTTACAATATTATCCGACAGACAAAGGGGCACTGTAGAGGCAGTTGAAACACATTTTCCTAGTGCTTTTCATGGATTTTGTTTGCGTCATGTGAGTGAAAATTTCCGTGATGAGTTCAAGAACACAAAGTTGGTGAATATTTTTTGGAACGCTGTGTATGCCCTCACTGCTGTCGAATTTGAAAGCAAGATATCTGAGATGGATGAGATTTCACACGATGTCATCCAATGGTTTCAGCGGTTTCCACCCCGCCTTTGGGCAGTAGCATATTTTGAGGGGGTGCGATATGGACACTTCACTTTGGGTGTCACAGAGTTGTTGTATAACTGGGCACTTGAAGGTCATGAGCTTCCTGTTGTGCAATTGATGGAGCATATTCGTCATCAATTGACGTCTTGGTTTAATGATCGCCGTAATATGGGCATGGGGTGGAATTCGATACTTGTGCCATCTGCTGAAAAGCGCATTTTAGAAGCGATTGCTGATGCTCCTTGCTACCAAGTACTTCGTGCAAATGAAGTGGAATTTGAGATTGTGTCAACTGAGCGGACAAACATTGTGGATATACGCAGTCGCATATGCTCGTGTCGCCGCTGGCAGCTCTTTGGTTTACCGTGTGCACATGCTGCTGCAGCACTTATCTCCTGTGGCCAAAACGTCCATCTATTTGCTGAGCATTGTTTCACGGTAGTGAACTATCGTGAGGCTTATTCACAGATGATAAATCCTATTCCTGATAAGAGCCTCTGGAAGGAGCTTGGTGAAGGAGCAGAGGGTGGAGGTGCCAAAGCTGATATTGCAATACGCCCACCCAAGACTCGTCGACCACCTGGCAGGCCCAAAAAGAAGGTTCTTCGCGTAGAGAGCTTTAAGCGCCCAAAGAGGGTTGTTCAATGTGGTCGTTGCCGTATGTTAGGACATTCTCAAAAGAAATGCACAATGCAAATTGACTCTTAATTTGCTCTCTGTTGAAAGGAATTAATGGTGTGGTTTGTGATTTTTGTGTTGTTTTAATTAATTGGTCTTAATTCAATACTTTTTCCTTTTTGGTAAAGTTCCAGCTGTTTGCGTTCCGTAAGTGGTGGTGGCAGTTTTTGTCTTTAGTTTTGTCATCTTAGAATATAACTAAATTTCCTTCTTGAATCTTCTTTTCGTTTTGGCTTTTCTCATGCAGGAAAATTTTGAAGGTTGTATACTTGGTAGCTAGCAATAACAAAGCAAGTCGGCATTTCCATTCAGTGGTGGAGCTACATACGACCATGGTAGCAGATTTGGGCAAAGGTTATTGACCACAAACATCTTTAGTTTCACCTCATTTTAAAAATAGGTGCATCTTTGTATATATATTTCTCATGTTACTGTTTCTCTCTTATAAGTCTTGTCTCAGTAATTATTATATGCTAATTGAAGGTATTAACACCATTGAAATGCTTACATGATAAGGTTTTTGTTATTATAACTATACTGGAGATCTTCACAGTAGGCAGGCATTGTGGATTCCTGAACTAAAGTAATTTGGTGACAAGATTAACTTGGCTATTGGCATATCTATTTAATTTCTGTGGATTTTAATTGGCCCCTTTTCATCATATAGAAATCATCTGTATGCAGTTATTATTCAAATGCCAGCAGGCTATAATGTAGAATATGCGCAGGATGCAATCCTTAATAGCTCACTGTTGGTGGAAGCCAATTTCCCGGGGTCCTGGAAACTCATTCTGACTGAAACAAGGGGTGGGTCTTTACCAACTTCAAAATCCAAGATTTTAAGGAAGAAAAAAGAGGGGCAAGGCACTCTGGGCCATGTTTCAGGAGCGAGGCTTGCCTCCCATCCCCAAACCCTATATATGGCCCGAGCTTCATCATTTGAATGCTTTTAGGTATTATCCTCAAAGACATAACAGAGTAAACACTCAGGATAAAGGAATACCAGTATTGATGGCTTTCTCTAAATCTGAAGGCTTATCAATTCTCTAGATGTGTTTGGGCCATACTGCTTTTGAAGATCCCTCTCCCCATAAGAAGGATAGTGGAACTAACTGATTTACCTGAGAGGTCTCTCAGCCTAACCTTTCTTTAAAATAGCATAAATAAGGAACGGGAAATGGATGGAAATCCTAACTCCCTTGAAAACAGAATCTAAAATCTATTAGGAAAAGAGGTACTTCTGAAAAGGATATTAGATGTCTTCCTCCCCAGATCACAAATTTTAGTTGCAGTAACTGTTCTTGATGGGAATTAAGTTTCACACATGTGCTCAATGAGCAGCCTGTTAACTTTTGTTGCAGCCTATCTTGATCTGTGTCATGTCCAACATGTACAAGAACTTGAAACCACGTAGTATCACTGCATATTTCCTCTACTTAAATCTTATGAATTGCCTCATGCATCTCTAATTGGTGTCAAGCATCTCTTGGCATGCAGATATGTCCTATGGTATCATTTTGTATGCCATTGTTGGTCCTATTACTGTTTGGAAATGCTGGTCCCATTCGCACCATAAAGGGAAAATGTCAAAATATTTTTTGGTGGATGTCATATCAAAGTGTTTGACTTTCCCCTTTATGGGGCGATTAATAGTTGACTCGTTGGGGCTAGCACTCACAATCCGTAGGCACACATGTTATTTAAAGTCCCATGATGGGTGAAATAAAATTATGTTCATAAACTAATTATAAGTCAAAATCAACACAAATTACCAGATGGGGCGATTAATGGTTGACGCGTTGGGGGCTAGCACTTCCAAGCAGTAGGCACACATGTGATTTAAAATCCCATGATGGGTGAAATAAAGTTATGTTCATGAACTAATTATAAGTCAAATCAACACGAATTACCAGATGTTCTGATTTATGGATTTTTTTATTATGTTTTATAGGATGATCCTAATTATCATGTGTGCATTCACTTTTATAAAATCAGAAGTCTTTTGTCACAGATTTGCCAATGTTTTTAGAAACCAACAGCAGTTATCCCTGAGTTTCTGAGATATTCGCTGACAGCTGTCAGCATGGATTCTTTTAGGTTCTGCAAAGCTTGCCATTTGAATTTAAATCTGTAAGTGTCAATGGTTAGTTGTGGTTCTTTTTTCATCCCTTCAGAGTTCAGACCAATATTATCTCATTTGAATTTTTTTGATGATTCTAGTGCTTTCTGTAAAACACATATTGATTATCTTTGTTATTAATGGGCTTGTATTCAATTTCTTAGGGTGTTTTGGAGATTATATTTGAATTTATTTTTCTTGTATGAAAACCTAGAATTCGTGAGGTGAGTGGAAGTTTCTTAATAGTATTAGATGGGACTCACGAAGACTCTACTGAGCATGTGGAGCAAGAATGATGAAACTAAGGATGTCTGTGTTGTGAATATTTGTGCTTTCTTGCACTATAAATTATTAATACTGACTAAACATTATAAAAAAAAACTGAATTTGGAAAACTAGGCCTGATGTGGGCTATTGCTTCTTGGAGATAGGCGAAACTTCCACTATTTCTAGGGATTTGGCCATTCTATTTATGAGATTCAACCAAGGCTGGACTTGATTAAGGTTTATCTGTGAACTTGTACTGTTTAGTGGAGGCTAAGTACTTAACCTCCTTGCTAGGTGCTTTACTTAACCTTCTTTCTAGATGTAGATTTTTTCTAAGAGATAATTTAAATAGGTATTAAACTTCGGTGTCGGTTTAAACTTCCGTCGCTAAGGAAGTTGACACACATCGTGCAAGTTTAAGGAAGTCCAAGGAAATCATGTAAAAATTAAATAAACTTAGGAAACAATAAGGAAATGTTGGAAATCTAAAAGGATATTTTAGGAATTGAATACATAAACATAAATACACATCAATATTTCGTTACATAACAAAATGCAAGAATGCCATCAAATTTGAAAATCATGCCCAATGACATGCGTTGTCTTAACTTTGAAGCCATTTGCACGACTGAGTGTTTTATACAACAATACATCCCAAAAGAAAGAGAAATAGAATAAGATAACCCCCATTAACACTCAAGTTCCAACTCATGACCCATAACCACATAGAGTTCCGATGTGACTCGAAGTCATCATCCTTGTCTCTACGAGAAGGCTGACCAAATCGTAGCTCTAGGTAATATATATACTGAACCCACGACAAATAACTGTGGTATCACCCATTATACTCTCGAATATAGGCAATACAATCTAGATATTAAAACCTTACATTCAATGAATTAAATAAGAAATATTGTATTACAATCATAAAGTAAATTAAATATATGATACAAGCTCAATACCATATTGAGCTCCGTGCTGCTTCGAATAGTGTGGGCTCAGGAACTAGATAAAGTGATACAGTATAAGTGAGATAGACATATTGACAATAATATGGCCAACTTATGTGAACGTGGTATGTAGACTGATACATATGTATGTACATTCACAATAAATCTGAGAATTGTGGAATCTGTTCATAAATGTCACTCGATGTTTGGGATTGAGCATATAGTGACCTAACACCACCATATAGAAGCCAATGTGTGAAATAATTTTACCGGCCTTTGGGGTTTTAACAATGTTTTGATATATTAAAAATTATAAGCCCATAAGATTTGAAAACCAATCAAAAAAAGCCTTGCAATTTAGAAGTTGCAATTTAGCCAAGACGGGTATAAATCGAATTTTAGTCTTGCCGAAAATTTGGATTTTGATTTTTTTTGGAATTTAAATTTGTGAGTATTTTTAATGAATTTAAATGGTACCCAACATATGTATAGAAGTTTTTTTGTAAAGCTTGAATGTAAGTCTTTTTCTGTTAACCTAGTAGTTAACTTTTTGACCGTGTAGATGGAAATATTTTTAAGATTTATGATTTGAGAAATACTTTAGCATTTGAATTTGAAATTTTGACCTAATCCCTAAAAAGCTTTTTTTGGTTCTTAAACTGGAAAATTGACTTTTTATTCTTTAGTAATTTCGATAATATTTTTTGAATTCAAATGGGTTATAAACTTATTTACATAGAAATATCTTAAGTAAATAAGTTGTAAATAGGCTTATAGTGTAAATGGAAGGAGAAAGGGTACACTTCGGTTGACTTTCACTGAAGTTCAAGTTATTTTTTATTAGATATTTACAGTTTAGGCCAACACATACCAAAGTCATATGAAGTTGACCGAAACGTTTCAGGAAATCATTTATTTTTTATATACCTAGGGGTTATGATTTGGACACCATCGAAACCGACACGGCCAAAGTTGACCGAAACATGTCGATTTTGACACCTTGATTCAGATTTCATTACATAAAAAGCAAATAACAGGAGTTCACAAAGTGAACCAAAAAAGACTCAAGAAATGCCAGACAACAACCTAAAATTACATGAAACTCCCCAAGAAAAAGAGAATGTAATAACAAAAGATATCACCCAAACTGAACGCAAATGAATCTACCCCCAAATCCTCGAAGTTTCTTGTGATGGAACACCAAAAGAGAATTAAGGGGGCAAATCCTCACTACAAAGATGGGACATAGAAAAATCAACCCTCAAAATTCGCCTATTCCCCTCTTTCCAAATAGACCATGTAATAATTCCCGAAAGGTAAGCCCATACCGTCGCTAGTAAGAGGCTTAGCGAATGTCGCAACCCAAAATTCCCCCTAAGAGTTAGGAGACTTTTGGCTCATGACTTATCATATCAAACCATCCTGCAAGAGCATGCAAGGCACACTAAAAGGTGAACCTAAAAATTTCTTAATAACATAACTGTATTCCAAGGGCATACAAGCGTAACTAATCAAAGTGGACATTCCCACTTAGTTAAAGATACATGTCTCTCCCTCTCATCACTCAAAGCAATAAAAATAGGGTCGCCTGTCAAGACCCTCTTCTCCACAATATGACCCCGAGCAGGATCCTCCACCAAGTACTCTTCCTCTAACTATGGTTCCGGTGTGCATCGTCAAGCAGTGTACCTACCGGAATAACAATTCGGCTGAGTATTGAATACTCAACATATACAAACTACTAGCTAACCATGCTATGAACATCAATCATAACATGCTCGCATATGTATAGCATAAGACAGTTCAAGATAGAACTAAACAGAGAAAACATACTTTAAATCAGAGAGCAGAAACCATAATCCTTTTGAAACCAACATGTGCATATCTTTTGAAATCATAATTCGAAATCATAATTCTATCAATGCATTTCAAACCTCATTTCAATATCATTTGCATATACTTTTCACATCACATATTTCACACATGCATCTTATCTTTACCAATATCATATATTCTTCACGAGTACTATATTCACTTCACACATGCACTTCACATACTTTACTCTTTACAATATTATATTCATCACATGCATTTCTCTTAACCCTTTCCACATTCAATACACATGCATATCTTTCTACACATATCACATTTAATACATACATATCTAGTACTCGGACTATGATTGAACGGAACATACTAGCATTATTCACATACTTCACACATGCACATTCTGTAATTTCATTTAACTAGTGCCAGGATTATGATGGAACGGAACCACTAGCTTCATTTCATTGCTTTTACATTCCTTTACTAATGTCCGGACTATAATGAAACAGAACACATTAGCTTCGTTTCTTTTCTTGACTAGTGCCTGGACTATGGTGGAAATGAACACACTAGCTTATTTCCTTTACTAGTGCCCGGACTATGGAAGAACGGAACACACTAGCTCTTTCACTTTTTTAACTAATGCCTGGACTATGATGGAACGGAACACATTAGCATATTTCATTTTACTTGACTAGTGCCCGGACTATGATGGAACGGAACACACTAGCATATCATCTTTTACTGGACTATGATGGAACGGAACACACTAGCTTTTTTTCTCATGTATAACTAATGCCCAGACTATGATGGAACGGAACACATTAACTTATAACCCATACTTAACTAGTGCTCGGACTATAATGGAACGGCACACACTAGCCTCGTTGCACATAAAACATCACACATATCACCTCACACTTGAGCACATACTCCTTTTAACCAATACCTCTTTGAACAAAATCCATACTTTTTGCAAAACCCCTCTTTGAACCAAAACCTTTCTTTGAGCTCAACACTTTGAAAAACCCTTCCTTGAGCCAAAATCATACTTTCATCAAATACTTCTTTGAGCGGAAATCATCTATTTAAGCAAGTACTACTTTAATCAGAAATCATGCTTTGAGCAAACCCATGTTTAAACCAAAGCCCTTCTTTAAGGCAAAATCATTCTTTTAATGGAAATCACGTTTGGAACAAAAAACATTTCTTTCAATATTTGTATTCGATACAAAACTCGGTCATATAAACGTGCATGAACATGTATAACATTTGTGAGCAATAGGAAAGCGAGGAAATCCTTAAATGTGAAATCCATTACATAAAGAACAAGGCCATAGGCAATGGAATTCATCAAAAACCATTTATCAATTCTCATCGTATAATCTTGCTTAATCATGTATATAATTGGTGAGCAATTTATATACTTTACAAGGATAAGGCCAAAGGCCTTGATTTCATCAAACAATACAACAAATCCTACTTATTTAGCAAGGAATCATAAAATGGCCAACTAGTAGAGTGTATCTACACTCTTTTTCTTAAAACCCCTAACATCTCATATTCCTTTTCATAGGTTCTTACACCCCACATAGCATAACCTTTCATTAATTCATGCATGAATCATAACATGGAGAGCTAGTAGAAAGTATCTACCTTTTCTTGAAAACTATACATTGATCATTTCTAAATAGCTTAGTAGAAGGTGTTTAATCATTTTTCATCCAACTACTCATTCAATCAATTCTATAATTGAGAATTCATAACAAAGCTAGACAGTAGATTGTATCTACCTTTCAAGACCGATTCCCTACGGTCTAGAGCTTTGGAAAACACCATGGTAGCGAGATCTAAGCTTGAGAAGAACCCTTGAGGCGAAATCCGGACTTCACCCTTCACCCTTGCACAAACCCTTGAAGAAACCCTTAATCTCTCTCTTTCTCTATCAAACTTTCTCCCAAAAACTTGCTTAGGATTGTAGAAACCCTAACACCCATGAAAGTGGTGTTTAAATAGGCCAAGGGGGTTGGCCAAAGACCCCCCATACCCTTAAAAATATCCCTAAAGTTGGCTACAAGCAAAAAGAGGAGTGGTCGACCGGATTTATGTGTGGTTGACCGGATTGGTCCCCATTTTTCCCCTTTTTCCCGGTTTGGTATTTTGACCATAACTTTTGACTCGCTTATCGGATATTGACAATTTAGCTTGCGTTGGACTCGTCATTCAAAGGGGAACAAACTTGTCTGTAATATACAAATCCTAATTCTGTCTTCTTAATGGTCTAAATTGGACTTAAAGTAGACTGGTCCAAAGTTGACTGTGCTAGGAATTTCAGTAGACCAGTCTTCAGAGAACCTACATTTGACTTAACTTCCACTTAAAATCTAAAAAAGTAATAAACATGAACATCGAAGAGGGTTTCGATATCTTTCTAATGGCTTTCATTCGATTCCGATCAATGATGACAAAACTAAAGTTTCCTAAAGTTGAGGATATGTCACCAAGCACTATTCACCGCACTGTTCACCGCGCTATGAACACAGTGAACTCAGGTTCTGGGGTTCTACCTCGAGAGTGTCGGCTAGCAAGATAAGAAGTTCAAAAGGATTTAAGAAAGACCCAAACCACCCCTAGCCAAGATAAGAAAAAGCTTCCAATACTCACAGCCAGCAAAAGGATAGTACAAGAGTAAGTGATCCACCGTTTCCATCTCAGCTTGGCACATAATGTAATGATTGGCTTAACTCCAACCTCAGCTTTGAAGATGATCACACATTAGAATCTTTTCCAGACATGATGTCGAAATGAAAAAACATATTTTAGAGGGAATTCCTGGATTCCACATGATTCGATGTGGGAATCGTGAGATTAGGGAGGAATACGTTCAAAAGATTCACCGAAAATCGACCTTTAGGGTCCTTATACCAATCATTGAGATTATGCCTTTACCTGGGGATCCCCAAACACCTGGCTCCCGACTCCAGTATAAAAATGATGATACTATCACATTCCTATCAAACAAGTAGAGCCCTTAAATTTTCAAAATCTCAACTTAAAGAAGATTGACCACACCAAATCATCCCAAAATCTTACCACCTCTCTATTTTCCACTTTGAAACGAATATTCTTATAAATATCATATGTGGTGATTCAGAATGTCTTTCCATAAACCAATCCTAGGAGGACCATAACTTGCTGCTGCTGCCCGAGGACATGATCTTCTTAGCTATCCCTATGTTTGTGTTGATATTCTGATTTTCTAGACTCTGGAATAGGGCTCTTAACTTCAACCAGCCAATTTCCTACTGCCCACGGACATGATCTTCTTAGCTATCCCTAGGTCCGCATTGATTTTCTGATTTTCTAGACTCTGGAATAAGGCTTTAACTTCAACCTTATGACCAACGTAAGACAGACCCATAATTTCTGAATTCTTCAACACCCACTCTGACACCTAATTATGATTCTTAGGACTCAGAACCTCTACCAAAACTTCCTCCTTTACACCCTCAACTTGCTTCCACAACCCTTTATTGCTTGACGGGAACCCCTCCTCCACTAACATAGACAAGACATCCTGGACAGGGGACCCTGACATAATAACTGTCCGATTTTTTATGGAATTTCCCTTAGTCTCAAATACATCCAGCCCTATATTCCTACCCGGTCCTAACTCAGACGGTGGTGTCAAGGTTGATTTGCATAGCAATAAAGGAATATGATCGCCAAAAATAGAACATAAAGATTGATCTTCCTCACTAATATCCACCCCATCCGAGCTTCTACTATGATTGTGAGGGATAGAAGAGTCCGAGGTCGAAAACGTACCTGACCCTGGAGAGAGGATCTACTTATCAGCATTAACCTTGGGAGATGCTTCCATAGTGTTCTTTGGAGAGACTTCTTCTCCCCCTATAGAGTGAAACCAGGTCGATACATTGGATCCCGACTTTACTTCCTTGGCAAAGCATCTGATACTAACTGTGAAAACCCACTACAGAGATTTCTTCAGATTTTTTCTCAGCACTCTCCGCAGAATAGACCTGCCTCACTAGATTCAAATTGGACACTGTCAGAAGACGCAGAACTAGAAGATGACGACGAATAGCCTTGCACTAATGTTATCTAAAGCGTAGGAGGAAGATCTGCATCACACCCACGTAGGAGGAAGATCTGCATCACACCCTTTCGATTTTACGTTCAAACAGAGGATGGAGGCTAGCTAACAAGAAAAGAACTTGAGCTCGCCAAAACCTCTACAAAAGCTAATCGTTGCTCAAATGGTAATGAATGAAGCTCCCCTACCTATAAGACTTGTTCCGAGGCATTTCCAATTTTATACATCCCATTGATAGGCTGACTTTGTTCATTCTTTGTATAGGAAATTCCAATCGGGACGTCACTTTTAAGTTTTTAACTTTATCACTTCGCTGAGTTTGCAGCAGCACTACCAGCGACACCAACTTTGAGTCCAGCTCTGCTACCCCTTAGTCTGAATCAGTTGCTAAAACTATCACTGCCCTTGAAACTTCTGAAGATGACATAAACCATCTAGAATTCTGAATCAGGTTCCTTACCCAGATTATTCATGACTGGATCAAGTTTTATACTCATCATCATTGGTCTTCCTGTAGAAAACATAGTTTGTGCAAACCCAAGTCCCCTTGTTGTGGATTTCTGAATCAACGGGCGTAAGTCAAAAGGATTGTCGCTTTTGACTGAAGTAGGAGAAAAATGAGATGAGGAGCCATTCACGTCCATCTTCCTCTTACTGATGCTCACTGGTAGGGTGATTAACCCTTGGCCATTAGCTATCGACACTACCTGGGGCGAGGATCAGTGTACAGGCGACACCAACATAGGATCTTCACTGGATGTGAGATAGAATGAACTCGATTGTAATGAGGCGCGGGAGTTCTTATTTCACCATTAACACGGATCTTTGCCACTGAGAGACTGGTCATCTCTTTTGGGGAATGGTGAACTTTGATCAAGCCCCTATAGACATTTCCAACCTGAGACCACCTCCGGCACCCACATATGAAATGGAATACCTTTTAAAGTTAACCGTCGTGACTTGAACAACTGTGTACGATAGAGCATTGGTTGTCGGACACAACCATCTGTGGAAGGCTACAAAAGTTCCATTACCTAAAGGAAAACGCTGGTGTAGACATAACTCTGATAATTAGGCCCCAGAATTAGGATGAAAAATTGCTCTCTATGTAATTAATGTCTTGATTTTGCTTTAATGGAAGTTTTGAACTTGCAGGTCTTGTAATCCATGAGCTCATCGATGGCCTCTTGATCTTGCATTTGCTGCATGTGTTTCACTTCTGAGTGTGGTCAATATTAAGGATCAATATTTCTTATATTTGCCATGAAATTGATCAATTAGAGGTTTACTAAGACAAAATCTTTCATGTAATAGGTTGAATAGCAGTAACAAGGATTCCTTAGTTTGATCATCTAGGATACTGTAGTTCCTTCCCAACAAAGACTCTGTTCTTGCTAGAGAAAAATTCATTTCCCTTCGTAAATATTCCTATGTCCATGCTTGTTAAGCATACTGGTATGTGGCTATCAAAATTCAATCTTCGGGAACAAACTGTTGAAAAGGTCTTAACCGATCGAGTAAAGATGATTAAAGTTGTTGATTCCGTAAAAAAAGGCAGGCTAATGGTGGAGAGCAGACGGTCCTCGGAGATAAGAAATGCCCTTTGTGGCTGGCCCCAGTGCTTAACGTTAGGTCCGACCCTTAGTAGTTAGCCATATACGGTTATGATTGGGGAGTAGCCATAGACAGTCTTCTTCCAAGGGTGAAAAGACCGAAAATGGTATACAGTTATCACCGACCTGCCCAGATAAGTCCTACAGTTATGTAGTTATTATTGGACATCTGATGCTGGGAATCCATTTCTTCGCATGTGTTTGTTCTTCTAATGACTAATTTGCCTAATTTTAGAAATTTGTGGAATCGATATAAATGTACAGAGTTCATCTGTGCCACTTATATCTTAATGGATTTTTGGAAAATGGTTTCTGACCTGCCCAGATAAGTCCTACAGTTGAAATGTTCATCAGTGATAATCTCGAATCCAATACAGTTTCTACGAAAACCAACTAAAAACATTTCCAGATAAAAAAACCATGTATATACCAAGAAAAATAAACACCCCTTAAAGGTGGTTAAGATTCACCCACTCTTATGGTTCATCCATCTATCCCTATTTTTTTTGAACAGTATTGCAAATATTTTAATTTCTTTTAGGGAGCAACTGTCCATTGTTTATGATTATGCCCAATTAAATAATTAATCAACTTAATATAGAAGATACGTTTTTGATACATTTTTAAAAGTTAAGGAGTTGGAATCAAGTCAATTGTGATTAAATTCGGGAGAGTTCAATTGCACCCATAGGTCAACACGTCTGTTTAATGGTCCAACAATCTAACCTTGGTTTTAGAATAAAAATTAACCCTCCCACTTTTATTTTTGCACCCCTTTATAAGTATAAGTGAGTGCAATCCTAAGTTCTCGTAGCTAGACAGATTCGAACTCAAAGCTCAGGGGGCAAGAGCCTCCATTCTCAGAAATCGAATCACAGCCAATTGTGATTGAACTCAGGGAGAGTTTAATCACACTCACAGGCTAACACATGTTCCTTTTAACCCTTACTAATTATGGTTAAGATTTACTAACTACTGGGTTTTAACAATATAACCTCGATTTAAAAAAATACTAACCCTAAAGATAATTTTTTTTAACCATAGTTAAATTTTTAAAAAAACCAAGGTTATATTGTTGATCCCCAAAGATTAGTGAACCTTAACCATAGTTAATAAGGGTTAAAAGGAATACGTGTTGTCTGTGGGTGCAATTGAACTCAAGTGGGTGTGATTCGATCTCCTATTCTCATGGATATATTCAAAAAATAATTTTACAAAATTTCAAGTGCCCCCACAGGCCCCTACCTGGCTCCGCCCGTGGCTGCAAGGAGCAGTCTCTTTTTTCTAGCCAAATGTCCCTTTTAACTATAGTTAGTATTTTTAACCATTTTTTTCCCTAAAAACTCAAAGTTAAAAATATGAATCCAAAGGATTAGTAAATCTTAATCACAAAATAAGAGAGTTAAAACGAGAGACCCTCCTCATGGAGATGAGTGATGACACCCCGCAAGGAAGTGATTATTTTTCTAAAAACAATTTTCTAAGATTTGGTCATTGGTTTTTCCGTAATAGGGGATTTAGAACCTGCAGTTAAAAAAAAATCACTGGCCATTTAATAGAGTGACATTGTTAAATGACTAAAATATCCTCCCATAGAGAAATTGGCGAGGAAGCGCGTATTGATACTCGTCATTTTGAAAACCCTAAAACCTTTTCTTCTCCAATTTGATCTTTCATTCCTCCTCAGCTGGGTTTGATCTCCTAATTTGAGAAATTTGTGGAGTGGATGTAAATCTAAAGATTTCATCGATCTGTGCCTCTCATATCTTAATGGATTTATGAAAAATGGTTTCCGACCTGCCCAGATAAGTCCTACGTACAGTTTTTACCGAGTTCATCTATGTGTTCATCAGACACAATTTTGAATCCAATACAGTTTCTACGAAAACCAGCTAAACAAAATTCGTTCCAAAAAAAAGTATATGCCTAGAAAAACAGCTAAACAAAATTCCAAATAAAAATCCATGTATATACCCAGAAAGAACAATAGTCGCACCATCTATATATACATGCACCAAGAAAAAACCTATAATCGCATCTCTCAACTTTGATTTACAGTTACCAAAAATATACAAAAAAACTTTGATCAGGATTATATTCTGCTCCAAGAATTCAAATACAGAAGAAAATATAATATCTAGCTTAGTATCTCTCTAAATTCTTACCCTTATATCGAAGTGGGCACATTCCAGTTACTGTTGAAAAAAAGCAAGAGAGATGAAGGAGGGTTAGTTGGGGCTCCTCTTGAACTGAACTTGCAGGAGCCGGAGCCACTGGAATGGCAGGAGCAGCTTTGAGAAGAGGGCCGTCGTTGAAAACCACCGATGTTCGTAACTGTCCGGCTTTGATGATTCCTTCTCCTGGTGGGGTTTCGACGGGGAGTACCGGTTGATGAGTAGTCCGGTCTCCATTGATGGGCAATTGAAAAGGAGGGAGTAGTTCGGTGGGAAAGAAGTGGTAGAGCATGCCTGCCATTGATACCTTCTGATCAGTAACCTCTGAAGTACTGAAATCTGAGTACTTCGTATCTGAAAGTGGTTTGCATATATAGAAACGAGAGATGGTTGCAGATTTGTAGTTGGAGAAGGAGACGGAATCTACACGGTTAACTCCAATTCTTTCTAATTTAGAGAAAGAAAAATTAGAAGCTTCTTTTTTTGTAAAAAAAAAAGAAGCAAATTTCGAAGTTCCCTTTATTCATATGAGAGGAATTCTCACCGTTTTAACTTTGGAGCCAAATCCTCTACGGTGATAACCGGATTTGGCAAATCCGGTTATCACCCCTAGAGGTTGCCACGTGTCTCCTTTGACACCCCTTAACTGTGGGTAAGGTTCACCCACTCATTTTTGGTTTTTTTTTTTTTTAATATTAATTCTTTTTTAAAAATTTAAAAACTGTTTTTAAACCCCTAGGGTTCACCCACCTATCCTTGGTTTTTTTTTTAAATAATACAAAATTTTGTTAACTGTGGTTAAAATCTATCAACTCCTAGGATTAATTTTTTAAAAATATTTTTTCTAAAAACCAAAGATAAGTGGGTGAACTCTAAGGGTAGGTGAATCTTAACCACACTTAAGGAGTACAAAAAGGGACACGTGATGACCACAAGGGTGTAACCGGTTTTGCCAAAAACCGGTTACAACTGGAGAAGATTAGGAGTCAGTTTGAAAGAGTACTAGCCCTACTCTTGATCAACCTCTACTCTCACTATCAACCAACCACCTAACCACTTGTACACTTTATTGAAATTAAAATATTTTTTCACAAAACCGTAGATAAGTTGTTGGTAGGGAGTGAGAGTATGAGTTGACAGAGAGTAGGGCTAGCATTCCTCTTTTTGAATACCCTTTGTTGAGATACTGTTAATGTGTTATAAATTATTTAAAATTGCCTTTATTTATATTAGAGTGGATCCAACTCGTTTACAAAGTAAAAAAAAAAAAGGGATAATGCAAGCATTACAACATTGTTTTGATACTCACACCCCATTTGATTGGAGAGATTGGGAAAACACATGTCTTATGATTAATAGAAGACAAGAACACATGTCTTGATTATAAAGAAAGTTAGCTTGAAAGAATGGGTAGTTAGCATTGCCCAAGAAGAGACAGGTTGAAAGTATCCTGATATGTCACAAGTGAAGACTAAAGTAAAAAAAATATAAAAATTTATTGAACTCTATTCTAATTAATGGACAAGAAACTTGATGACAATCAATTGCGACGAGTTCAATCTAATTGCACTAACAAGTTAACTGTCTTAGAGTTCAATTGCACCCACAAGTTAACACGTGTTCATTTCAACTATCCTTGGTTTTTAGAAAAAAATATTTTAATATTTATTTTTAAAAAGAAACTTGATCACAATCAATTGCGACGAGTTCAATCTAATTGCACCAACAAGTTAACATGTCTTAGAGTTCAATTACACCCCACAAGTTAACACGTGTTCATTTCAACTATCCTTGGTTTTTAGAAAAAAATATTTTAATATTTATTTTTAAAAAGAAACTTGATTACAATCAATTGCGACGAGTTCAATCTAATTGCACCAACAAGTTAACATGTCTTAGAGTTCAATTACACCCCACAAGTTAACACGTGTTCATTTCAACTATCCTTGGTTTTAAAAAAAAAATATTTTAATATTTATTTTTAACCGTGGTTAAAAATAAATATTAAAATATTTTTTTCTAAATTATTTTTAACCGTGGTTAAGAATAAATATTAAAATATTTTTTTCTAAAAACCAAGGATAGGTGGATGAATCATAACCACATTTAAGAGGTATCAAAAAGGACAAGTGGCAACCTCAATGGCATAATCGGACTCCCTATAATTGTTGAGGATTTGGTTGTAGTTGGTTTAGATGGTAGAGAACGTGGTAATACCACAGAAGGTTTTTAACAGTATTTTCAAAATCGGACGGGCCTCCAATCGGTAGAGTGGCCGGCTCTCGATTCCACCGTACATACTTAAAAAAAAAAAAACCATTTTTTCTCATTTTTTTCCACTTTCCTCTTTAATTTCTTAGCCGGTTTTTAACCCCGGTTTTCCAGTTGAACCGATCGGACCTAGCTGGTTCTACCAGTTCTTAAGACATTATGGTTTTGGGGGTTCATGACTAGTGATTAGGATGGTTCTCAGTTTTACCAGTTCAACTGGCTGGTCTAGTCCGGCTTTAATAACACTACTTTTTAAATAAAAATAAGACCAATAATCCGCTCTTGTTGGGTGATGCAAGGATCAGTCTTTTCTCAAGTCCCTTTTAATTATGGTTAAATTTAATTGTGGTTGATATTTTTTAACCATTTAAAAAAAATCAAGGTTAAAAATATGAATACAAAGGGTTAGCGAATCTTAATCACAATTTAAGAGAGTTACAATGAGAGGCCCTCCTTGTGGCACCCCGCAAGGAAGGGATTTCCTTAAAAATAATCCTCGATTAAAAGTTGCAGTTTTTTTTTTTTTTTTTGAAAATTCACGAGTCATTTCATGAGATTGAATCACAGCCAATTGCGATTGAACTCGCTCTGAGAGAGTTCAATCACCACCTATAGCCCAACATGTATCCCTTTTAACCTCTATTAAATGTGGCTAAGATTCACCAATCCTTGGGATTCAACAATATAACTTTAACTTTAAAAAAGAAATATTGTACAAGTATTAACCTTTAGGGTTAAAAATTCTTAACTAGAGTTTTAAAAAAAAAAATTCTCAAAAACAAGATTATATTGTTGAACCTCAAGGGTTAATGAATCTTAACCATATTTAATAGGGGTTAACAGGGACACGTGTTAACCCGTGGGTGCGATTGAACTCTCCCCATCTTGTCCGGCTACGGGCAAGGAGAGAGAATTTAAGGCTAGGGGCGGAAGCCACTCGACTTCTCGTTGCTTCTTCTGGACAGAGGAAAAGGCGGTGGACTCTCTCTTCCATAAAAGGAAGAGCTTCCCCTCGCTCCTCAGGAAGTTTGAAGGCTGACTCCTACTTACCCAGCTTAGTGTGATGCGATCTTTCATTTCATAGAGTGACAACGTTAAATGACCAAAATATCCTCCCTATAGAGAAATTATAAAGGAATGGCGTATTGTTACTTGTCAGCCCTAAAACCTTTCTTCTCCAATTTGATCTTTCTTTCCTCCTCTGACGTTTCATTCTCTATTGTCTTTTGCTAGTCCTGTTAGAATAATTGTTCCCATTCTTCTTTAAATAGAGAAAATAGACGATAAAGTAATTGGTTCTTTGATTGTAAGAATAACTAGTTATGGTATTTTGCAAGATATCGAGATGGAGTATTCGAGAAACCGACTCGAGTGCATTCTGACACATATGAGTTTCCATAACATAAACCAGATTGTGACAATATTGAAGGACCAAGTCCCTTAGATGACGGATTGTCAAGGATCGAGCTCAAAATGCTCATTTCAAATTGGGTAGCTGTCCTGGACAGACACCCTTTCACAATCTGCACTATTCTTTTGATCATCCTCTTCAAACTCCACACTTTCAATCCCACTGACCTCTCTCCTTACTCAAAGATCAGTCAAAGGTTGCCTATGCTGGCTCTTCGAATGACCAGGTCGTAGGTGATTTTTGGGGGTATGGGCTTAATTTAAGGGTTCTGGGTTTTTGGAATTTACAGATTGTTGGGCTGAGGGGTTTTTGGTTGGTGGGATATGGATGGGCCTGGGGCTTGGTTGATCCAGGATGGGCCTACTATTTTGAGTTTGGGGTGGGTATTGTGCTTGGTTTGAAAGTATGGTGATTTGTGACGAGATGGGGTCCACTAACGGTGATAGTTGTGTCAAAATGATGTCTGCCTCATTGCTACAGAGATTTTTGTCTGTTTGTGCATGGGAAGAAGGTTCTGGGTCGGCATGGAGAATTGATGGGTTATGGGGAGTGAGGAGGTGTGGGAAGGGCACCTTGGGGCCTGTTTGTGTGGCTGGTATTTTCTCTGATGATGGCCTAACCAGAATTAGAGGAGTGGGTTGGAGAGTGATCGTTTGACATACCAAGCGTTTCGCGGAGGTTCGGGTGATCTCTGGCACATGTCGCTCTCTGGCTTACTTCTTTTGCAGGAATCCTATCGCCGTGGCTGCTATCACCATAGCAATCCGCTCATCAAGGTCTCGCTTGTTCTGTTTGGTCATTTTGTTCAGTGCAACATTGCATCTCATCGGCCTCATCCCTATCAATTGCTTCCTCAAGTTTTTCCTTTCCGCCCGTGGGGCGAGCGATTTTCAGTTCAGCCTTTAACTAGGGCCCAAACTCACTAGGTCCCTGCTGCCGTGTTTCCTTTTCCTCTCTTGATATCGCCATAGTTCGGTCATAGTGACACTGATCGATCGTGACCTATTATCCCACACTGGTAGCAGAAGGTATGCAACCGTTCCTATTTTACCTCTACTAAGGTTCGTTTGAGATGATTTCCTTGAAATTGGGATCCAACCCTTTAGAGGTTTCACCACATCCAGAAGCACTCCAACTCTGATGAAATACCCCTGATATAAGCCCCAAGTCCTCTGCTAGTTTCTTTACTATTTTTTAAGTGAGAAGATCCGGTGGTAGCTCGTGAATTTGGGCCCAAAAGGGGACAATATTGAGAGAGATTCTTGGGACGACCATCTCCGGTGACCACTATTTCATCGCCAACAAATACCACGATTGGTTGTAAACAACCCTCAATACATCCCGTTCTTCAACAAACTTGGAACAAAAATAAATTTTCCTTCAGGTCTTCAACTCTCGCATCCACCTTCGTTTTCCACACTTTAATTTAATGGTGGTTCTTGTAGCCACGTTCCAGTTCAGGTTCTTCTCAATAATAAATTTGCCAATAATGCTGAACTGACAGTCATTTTGACCTTCATCGAGTATATCTTTCTTGATTTTCACCACCCTTCTTCTCTTTGAATGATTTAATAAGCAAACTAGGTTGAATACCCTCTTCCTCCCATGGAGCGCAGAGAGAACTAACAGTACCAATCCACAAGTACCTGAAATCCTAGAAAAACTAAACCCCAAACTAGGGTTTACCTTGGCGGTAACGAAGGCCGAAAGGTAGCGACCAGTGAGACCTATAGCTCTGGAAGCTAAGGTCAAATAAAACGGTCCACAGAGAGCGACCAGTCCCATTTCGAAAAAACACAAATACAAATGTTCATTAGTTAAAATTAACGTCGGGTGCCCATTTGTCCCATAATTTGAAAGTTGGGTATGTAAAGGAAATAGTTTTAAAAGACACTTATATGTCATTTAAGGATTACATTCCATCACTCTTCCCATAAAGTTCCATAGGCCCTCATACGGTTGATACCGTTTTATGAGGTGTGTGGAGTGAAGCTTCATGAGGTGAGTGGTATGTGTGTATCAGTGAGTGCGTGTAAGTTTTCTTTGTAATTGCCTACAGTTTCACCTTGTGTTGTTGTTATGTTCTACAAAAAAAAAAAAAGATAAAAAAGAAGGATAAGTTCTGATATGGAATTAACTAGGGGTGTATTTGAGCCAGGTTGAGCTGCTTGACTTGCTTTGAAATTGTTTCATCTATGCTCAGCTCAGCTCCACTTGATATGTAGTTCAAAAAACTCAGCTTGGATCTGCTCAGCTAGGTTCAAGCTCGAATTTATTTGAGCTCAAGTTGAGCTATTTAAAAATTATTTTTAAATAAAAATAATAATATTTTTATTATATATATAAAAATTA
Organism: Tetracentron sinense; assembly: GCA_015143295.1. Lineage (NCBI taxonomy): Eukaryota > Viridiplantae > Streptophyta > Magnoliopsida > Trochodendrales > Trochodendraceae > Tetracentron > Tetracentron sinense. Next base: position 28,577,082 of record CM026564.1, read on the forward strand.
TATTATTTATTTATATATATGATATTATTTATTTATATAATATTCAAGTTGAGCTAGGCTCTAGCGGAACCAAGTCTCAATCAGGCTGAGCGGAATCAGACAGACTTTGGCTCGACCTCGGCTCGAATACATTTTCAAACTCAAAAAATAGCTCGGCTCAATTGAGCCTATTTTTTGAGCTCAAGCCAGGCTTGATCAGGTCGGGCCGAACTGACTTTGAGCTAGCCCGGTTTAGATACACCCTTAGAATTAACTCAAAAATAAAATAAAGAAAAATGACAACGCATATGATATCCTTTTCAAAATCAAATTCGAAACCCGCCTGAGTGGTACTTTCGATATTTGATACCAAGTCTTGGTCGTTAATCAATAAGAAGAAAGAACAGAACTGCGCTTCCCATTGAAGGGAAGGGAAGGGAAGACTTCTCTCTCACCATTCTGACCGAACATTTCTGCCAAATAAGAACGCGATCCCACCCACCTCCGATCGTCTCTCTGCTCTGCAACTTCTAGGGTTTCTGAGATGGGCCAACAGTCTCTGATTTACAGCTTCGTTGCTCGAGGAACCGTGATCCTCGCTGAATTCACCGAATTTACTGGCAATTTCACCAGCATCGCTTCTCAATGCCTTCAAAAGCTCCCTTCCACCAACAACAAGTTCACTTACAACTGCGACGGTCACACCTTCAATTATCTTGTTGAAGACGGTTTCAGTATGTTTTCAGATTCCCATTTTCTCTTCTTCTGTTCTCGGATTTGGTTGTTTTGATCGGATTAGGGTTTACATTTATGCTTTATTTATCTGATTCTGTATTCTCCATCGATCATCTCTATTTTTTTTTTTTAATTCAATTCGATTAATGTTTTTTTGTGGATCTTGTAAATTCCTCAACTGCTTGTATTTGTTGTTTCGGATTATTTTCCATATTTTTTGTTCCTTGATCAATCAGTGTGTAGAAATAATCTTCTTTATCTTTATCTTTATCTTTATCTTCTTCTTTATCTTTACTATTACTAGCGAGTGGCACGTGTAATGTACGTGAGCGAGGGGGGAAGGAGTTAACCACAGTTAATAGGAGTTAAAAGGGAAAAGGGACACGTGTTAACCTGCGGGTGCGATTGAACTCTCCCTGAGTTCAATCGCAATTGACTGTGATTTTATTCTTTAAATAGATATAGATAGATGAGGGTAGTTTGGGAATTAAAGTAAAACATTAAATTAAAGTTTTGTTTTATATAAGGGTAGTTTAGGAATTCAGAAAATTCAGGCTGCCTCTCCTATTATCTTTACTATTACTAGGGGGTGGCACTCGCGATGCACGTGAGAGCAAGGGGAAGGTGTTAACCACAGTTAATAAGAGTTAAAAGGGACATGTGTTAACCCGCAGGTGTGATTGAACTCGCTTGTGGCACGTGCGATGCACGTGAGAGCAAGAGGAGGAGTTAACCACAATTAATAAGAGTTAAAAGGGACACGTGTTAACCCGCAATCGCGATTGAACTCTCCCTGAGTTCAATTGTGATTGGCGGTGATTCTAAATAGATAGATGAGCAAGGGTTAGTTTGGGAATTAGGCAAGGGGTAGTTAGAGAATTAAAGTAAAACATTAAATCAACGTTTTGTTTTTATATAAGGGTATTTTCAGAATTTCGGAAAAATCATCTACGGATGCCTCTCGCATTATAATAGGAAAGATAATGGGAGAGGCAGGCGTAGCCTGAATTTTCCAAAATTCCTAAACTACCCTTATATAAAACAAAACTTTAATTTATTGTTTTACTTTAATTCCCAAACTACCCTCATCTATCTATTTAAAGAATAGAATCACAGTCAATCGCGATTGAACTCGGGGAGAGTTCAATTGCACCCACGGGTTAACACATGTCCCTTTTAACTCCTATTAACTGTGGTTAACTCCTTCCCCTCGCTCTCACGTGCATCGCACGTGCCACCTGCTAGTAATAGTAAAGATAATGGGAGATGCACGTGTAGCCTGAATTTTCTGGAATTCCTAAACTACCCTTATATAAAACAAAACTTTAATTTAATGTTTTACTTTAATTCCGAAACTACCCTCATCTATCTATTTAAAGAATAGAATCACAATCAATCACGATTGAACTCAGGGAGAGTTCAATCGCATCCGTGGGTTAACACGTGTCCCTTTTAACTCCTATTAACTGTGGTTAACTCCTTCCCCTCGCTCTCACGTGCCACCCGCTAGTATACCATAACCCGAAATACAACGAATATGGGTTCAGATCTTTCAAGAATTTCTCGCTCTTTCATATTCTTTTCTTCTCTCTTTGATATTTTATGCATAAGATTGCAATTAAAGTAAATGTTTCAGATCATTCACCAGATGCTGGAATTTGTGCAGAGGAAATTAATGCCGCGGGGATTTTTTTTTTCGAGCGTGTTCGATAGTGTTTTTCCTTTTTATTCCTTCATACAAGACAGATAAGATAGCCTTAAAGTGATAAAGGCTTAGGAATTTGAACGTAGACTTTGTTATTGCAATAAGATTTTATCTCTATTTTTAGTTTTGATGCATTTTGTTTTGTTCTTAATTAACTGATATCTAGTCTGTTGATTAGGAATGGTAGGAAGTCTGATACACTAAAGGTTTGGATGGCCAGTTTGATTGTTTTTAATTGGTAAAAGTTGATTTTTTAAGCTTTCAGACATTATGGTGAGTTTATACTGTTGTAAGCTACTGTATCATCTCAAAACTTTGTCTGTTATCTGATTAGTTGATCAGATCCTTACACCCCCCACTAGGATAGAATTTTTTTATTATTATATATATTTTATATAATAATAATAATAATAATAACATATTTTAAAATATATAAATGTCTGTGACAGATTTTATTTATAAACACATCAGTAGTTGAATTCAGCCTCATATAAGTGTTATGTATTGCTTTTAGTAAAATATAAGCTAATATAACTTCTGCCTCATAAATTGATTATCATAAACCCTTTCGTTCTGGCCCATAACCCTACTAATCCCAAATCTAGCATTTACTCGCGACGAAACAGAAGAATTCTCTTCAGTAACGATCCCTACCTTCGACCCTCCAGACTTTGAACCAACAAATCACACCCCCCATCTCCCCTTTCTGAACTTGGAACCCTTCATCAAATTATACCGACCACCTATCCATCCCCATCAAACCTGGGAAGCCCGAGCCACACCCTCCCTAACTTCAAAACCATCCACCTCAGTCTTCATCCCAAACTACAACCTCTTGCAAAGATGCAAACTTAAGAAGGTCAAATCCACCAAACCAAGACTAATCATTGTGACAGAATCTCAGTCCTAAGAAAATTGGAAACGAACCAAGTTCCTTCCTTTATTCGGAGAATCTGGAATAAACTTATATTGGGACGCAAACTTAAGAAGGTCAAATCCACAAAACCAAGACGAATCACTGTGAAGGATCAACAAACTTATATTGGGGCGGTTGCCAAGGGGTCCCCCAACAATCATTCTTACAAGCTTTGTAAAGGATTATACTTTATAGACTTCAAATCAAATCCAAGCCTGATGGGGCTCGTTGGATTCTCAGTTGTATTTATGGCCCTTCTAAGCGGGAAGATAAACTGGAATTTTTGGAAAATCTGGTCTCTAGATTCAACTCTAGAAGACAGCCATTGCTACTATTGGCTTAATGGGGCATTTAATGAGGTCCTAAGCCAAGATGAGAAACAAGGAGAGGAAGTGACCTCTACTCGATCACTATATGCTCTCTCAATGCAATCTTACAGACTTAAGTTTCAAAGCATATCCCTTTTAAGTGGTACAATAACAAGGAGGAGCCACAGACAACCCAGAGTAGAATTGATAGGTTTGCAACCCTGAATGGAGATTGAAATTCCAAGATGCCTAACAAATTCTGGGTCGGGTCACTTCCCCATCTTGCTAGATGTTGATTTGGAGATCAAACAGTGTAGTCAAAGCGTATAGGTGATGCCTAGGCGATTAGGCCTAATGCGACACGACACGACACCTAGACGATAAAAATAATTAAATTATATAGCAATTCAAACCTCCTAGGGTTGACAATAATCTAGGCAAATTAATATTTAAATTGCTTTACTGGTCAAACAAGGTTGGAGAATTATCAAAGAACCTGAAGCTTTGTGGGTCAAGTTACTGAGAAGTATCTACTTTCCAAATATGTCATTTCTTGAAGCTAGTTTAGGGCTAGACCATCGTGGCTGTAGAGGAGTCTGATTCAGATGGAAGATAGGTGTTGGATCTGCTGTCAATCCATGGAAGGTTGCTTGGGTTCCTGATTTGCCGGGATTTAGGCTGGTGACTGACTGAGAAAATATTGACCTCTTGAACTCGGTTGAAGATATGATTGATCTCCATACCAAGCAATGGGGATATGCAGAGATTCAGCAGCACCTTAACCTCTTTGAAGAAGAAGCAAAATTGAAGATCCCTATCAGCAATCAAAATAGGGAAGATGACCTAGTCTGGCACTATAACCAGTTCGTAAATTTAAGTGTCAAAGCAGTATATCACTTACAAACTGCAAGAAGAGAAAATGCTCTAGCAAACAATGCATCCACATCGAGAAGAACAGAAAGCTATGTTTGGAAATCAGTGTGGCAGCTCCAGGTATTTCCTAGAATAAAAATATGGAAGCTTATGCATGAGGCCATTGCAGTCTATACAAACCTTACAGACAGGAGGATTAGGTCAAATCCTTTGAGTCCTTTTTGTGAAGGATTCCCAGAAACGGTGGTGCATTTATTTTTTGAATGCCCCTTTGCTCAGTTCACATGGCAAAGTTCTCCATTTGGTTTCCAGCAAGGTAATGCTCCTTGGTTTTCGGAATGGTGGAACACTTGGATCTCAATTCGATATGTATCGGCCGAGTCCTACCAATACATATCGGTTTCTAGCTGATATTTTTAATTTTTTAAAATTGTTTTATATGTATTTTATTTCCATGCTCTATGAGATCCAGAGTGTGGGTCCTACTCTCTGGAGATCAGTAGTTTTGAAAAAGATTGTTCCTAGAAACATCCCCAAATATAGTCAGGTGCATATTTGGGGAAACTTCATGATGGTATGCGAAGGATGTATAGTTATTGGAGTGGTAATTGTTATATTTATTAAGAATAGGGAAAATAAAGCATGCACCAGATACCAAACTTTATTGCTGATCTTAAATAGATAACCAACTTCAGGGACCTAACTGGACTCCCTTGAGTCTGGTTATAACTGTAGAGGATTACGTCTCCTATTAAAACAGTTCTCACCTAAGAGAGAAAACACATTAATTGTTATCGATAAAAGAAAAAAAACATTTTGTTGAAAGATTTATTGGAAAATATCATCGTCTTAAAACTCGATGAGTTAACTCAAAACTCAGCCAAGTTGACTCGACTCGATTGGTTTTCAAGCCAACTCGCCCTAAAAATCGATTTTTCCCAATAGTAACTAGAAATTCGGTCGAGTCAGTTGGGCTAACTCAACTCGGTTGACTCGTTTGATTCCTTTTTTTACATTAGTATGAAGGCGGGGGGGGGGGGGGGAAGGGGCTAGGGTTGCAAACAAAACACTTGGTTTCCCCCTTCCTCTACTTGTAGCTCTCCAGCAATAGGTACCTCTCTCTCTCTCTCTCGTCCCTCTTTCTTGATATTTGTTTTGACTATATAAAGGAAGAGGAACGAGAGACAGAGAGAAAGATCTACTCCTTACTAATGGCATCCCATTTGGATAATTTTGATAAAAGAATGTGTAATCTCTACTATTATAATGAGAAAAGGAGGGATAGAATTGTTGGTTGAATCTTTCCCACAAAGCTTATCCTTAAAGAATTACAAATATAAGGTAAAATAATAATAGAGATATATTAGGAATAGTTACAACTCCCTATAACAATTATAACTCCATTTTTCCTATTGTGCTCATATTAAAAAAAAAGCCACTATTATGTTATCAATTGGTACATGAGATCAGTGACGAAAGGGTACTAATGTAAAGTACCCCATGTTTCTTCCATCCCAAACAACGCACGTCTTTTTCCTCCTCCTCCAAATAAGGAAACTACCCAAACTAGTGGTAGATCTATGTTTCATGTTTGAGACGTAGATCTATGTGCTTTCTGATGCAGCGGGCGCTAGAGAGTGACTTCGATCGCGCCAATAACACAACCTTCCACTAAATCTGTGGATTTTCCTCAAGGAAAATACCAGGGATAATGGATATCCATTGATGCAGCGAGCGCTAGAGAGTGACTTCGATCGCGCCAATCACACAACCTTCCACTAGATCTGTTGATTTTTCTCAAAGGAAATACCTGGGATAATGGGCATCCACTGTCTTGTTGATTCGTAGGAATACCAAGAACAATAGGGAAAAGAGAAAACTCTTTACAATTTTATTCAAAAACAAACTCTCTTTGCCTTGTGGCTTACAACTCTATAAATACGATCCTAAATTAAGCAAAATACGGAAATTACTAAAAATGGCAAAAAGTGAACCAACCACAAGGCATTTAAAAAATAATCGGTCGATATCAGTGAGATATCATGTAAACATTCTTTAACTCCATATACATGTGTCGGCAGGTAACGATACCGATAAATATCGGCAATATATTGCCGATATTGGCGATATTTTGATCCTTGGTCAGGTGCATATTTGGTGAAACTTTATGATGGTATGTGAAGGATGTATAGTTATTGGAGCGGTAATTGTTATATTTATTAAGGATAGGGAAAACAGAGCATGCACCGAATACCAAACTTTGTTGCTGATCTTAAATAGATCACCATACTACAACATTTTATTGAAAGATTTATTGGAAAATATAATAGTTTTAAAACTCGATGAGTTAACTCGAAACTCAGCCAAGTTGACTCGACTTGATTGGGTTTTGAGCCAACTCGCCCTGAAACTCAGTTTTTCCTAATAGTAACGAGGTCAAGTTAGCCGAGCTAACTCAACTCGGTTGTGGCTCGATTAAGTCATTTTTTTACAACAAGGGGAGAGGGAGGGGGGTTAGGGTTGCAGAAAAAACACTTAGTTTTCCCCCTCTAGCTGTAGCTTTCCGGCAATAGGTACCTCTATCTCTCTCTCTTTCCTCTTTCTTGATATTTGTTTTGACTATATAAAGAAAGAGGAACGAGAGATAGAGAGAAAGATCTACTCCTTACTAATGTCGTCCCATTTGGATAATATTTGGATAATCTTGATAAAAGAATGTGTAATTTTTATAGTCAAAATAGGTTGAAATAATTGTCTTCTTTGTTTTTAATTTATGGTAATGGGTTTAGTCAGTCAATAAAGTCTAGTTAAGCAGAAAAACACAAACACACTCTCATTAGTGTAGTGTTTGGAGTTTGGACCTGTGTTACCTAGTTTGCTACCTACTAGAACGAACCGCAAACTGGTTCGAAGCGAACCAGTTGGTCCAATTCGTGGTTTGGGTTCGTAAAAATGAGTGTACCCTATATCCGAACTCGATAGCTTTGGCTTGGCGAACTTTTTGTTTGGGTTCGGCGTATTTGTTCTTTAAGTTCACCGAATTTGTACTTTGAGTTCGACGAATATGTCTTATGGGTTCGCAAACCGACCATAAAACCTATTTTTAATGCTTTTAAAAAAATGAGTATTTATAATATATTTATTTACATTGTTAAAATATATATTTATTAATATTATACAAGTGAACCAAATTAAAGAACCTAAGCGAACCGAGAAACGAACTGTCTCATCCTACACCTAGTGAACCGGGTTCACTCTGGAATTCGAATTGCGAACCAATGAAACATTGCTTCGGACTATAATGGTAATTGAGGACATGTTTATTGCTTTATTTCTATTTTTGTTATGTAATTTGAATTTATGAGTTATGTAATTGACTTGCAATTTGATACTTTGATTCACTTAATGTAAAACTTAGTGTGATTAGTTCATATATATATATATATATAGAGAGAGAGAGAGAGAGAGAGAGAAGGTTTCTCGTTGGCTTAGCTTACTAGAGATTCTAGTAAGCTACGCAATCATGGCCGTTAGATCAATACTATTTTCAAATCCAAAAGATGATATTAAAACCACTTATTTCCTGAAAAACCACCCTAATACGTAACCAACTTCCCCCACCCCCGCTTAAATAGGAGTTTCTCCTTTTTCCTTGTTCTCTCTACTAGTCACACACTCTCTCTCTTTCTCTCTCTCTCACACACACACACATATTATCTCTCTCATGTTACTTTTTTATAATCATATTTGGTTGAATCCCAACCCAACCCAACACGTGTCCTTTCAACTGTGGTTAAGAATATCTTAACCCAAAGTTTTGTTTTTTCTCTAGGCTTCAACCTCTTCTGCTTAGGTTTTTAGAAAAAAAAATTACAGTGAGAACAAGAGGAGAGTTTTGTTTTCTAAATCGTATTTGGCTGAATCCCATCCCAACATGTGTCCTTTTAGCTGTGTTTAAGAAGATATTAATCCAAAGTTTCGTCTTTTATCTAGGGTTCAACCTCTTCTCTTAGGTTTTTAGAAAAAAAAACTTACAGTGAGTGAGAGAGAGAGAGAGAGAGAGAGAGAGAGAGAGAGAGAGAGAGAGAAAACACCTCTCGTGTGGTTTCCTAAAATTAAGGGGTGGTTATACAAAAACCATCTATCTTGAATGTAGGTGAAATTTAAATGGGTTTGTGGTTTCCTAGAATTAAGGAGGGTAGTTTTATAAAAATTACCTATCTTGGATGTAGGGTTGGATTTAAATGAGTTTATGATCTAAAGATTAAGAGTCCATTGCTTACTAGAGTCCCCTAACAGGTAAGCTGTTAGGAATGTTAATATATATATATATATATATCATTTTAGGTACATTTTGTCTTTATTTATAATTTATACCATATATATATACAAATATTGAAAAAAAATTATATTTTTTGAGCTTTAGGTGTCATTACTCGGACAAAGCTTTGACAGAGTTTTCGAGATGACTCGACTCGGCAAGGTTCAGAGTCGAGTCGAGTTTTCGAGTTTTAAAACATTAGAAAATAGTTTCTTCAGTAATTGTTTTTTGATTTGTTGCTTTTCTTAATAAATTCTCACCTATTAAAAAAAAAACTCACCTATTTCAAAAGAGAACAAAAAAAATGAAACTTTAATATCCAATAGTGAGAAACATAAATAGAAACTTAATTGATACCAATTCAATCAAAATGTTGCTTAGCTAATGCCTAGGCCACAACCTTGCCTATCCTGGAACTTTATCGCCCAATCAAGGTCTAGGTAGGCACTCGTAAAGACAATTTTGCCTTGTGGTGCTTAAGCCTTATGTCCTTGGCATGGTGCTAGTGACAAAGACTCACATAGTGTTATTTGTTATTCACGAAAACTTAAAATATGTATTTTATTTATATACACGTATATACATATTGTAATTTTTTTTTCAACCAAACCATCTATCTATTATATAAAGAAATAAGTGTCACCTAACCCCCAAGAAATAAGTGCCACCTAACCCCCTCTCTTTACTCTCCAATCTTTAATCCTAGGAATCTTATGAATTCTATTTTAAGGATGCCACGTGGCACCCTTTTTAAAAAATCTCAACCGTTAACTCTCTCTCACACACATCTCCCTTTCAATTCAAAAACTATTGGAGAGATTTTAGGGGATACATACGTTTTCTTCACAATTCAAAAATCATTAGAAAGAATTTAGGAGATTGTGATAAGAGAGATAGAGATTGTAGAGATATTTTAGGGGATTATGATAAGGGATAAAAAGAGAGATAAGAAGGATAGAGAGAGAATGTAGAGAGAAGTTTTAGGAGATTGTGATAAGAGGGATAGAGAGAGAAGTAGAGATTTTTATTTTATTCACACCCGTGCATCGCACGGGGTCTCTACTAGTCTATAATATAAAGAAATAAGTGCCACCTAACCCCCAACAAATAAGTGCCACCTAACCCCCTCTCTTTACTCTCCAATCTTCAATCCTAGGAATCCTATGAATTCTATTTTAAGGATGCCACGTGGCACCTTTTTTTAAAATCTCAACCGTTAACTCTTTCTCTCACACACGTCTCCCTCTCAATTCAAAAACTATTGGAGAGATTTTAGGGGATACATACGTTTTCTTCACAATTCAAAAATCATTGGAAATATTTTAGGAGATTGTGATAAGAGAGATAGAGATAAGGATAGATAGAGAATGTAGAGAAAGATTTTAGGGAATTATGATAAGGGATAAAGAGAGAGATAAGAAGGATAGAGAGAGGGAATGTAGAGAGAAATTTTAGGAGATTGTGATAAGAGGGATAGAGAGAGATGTAGAGATTTTTATGTTATTCACACCCGTGCATCGCACGGGGTCTCTACTAGTTTTATTATGTAGACCGATCCTTTAATATCTTTTTGAAAGTATTCATGAGAATATATGCTTTTATGTATTTCTTTTGCGTTTCTTTATAAATTCTCACTTATTTCAAAATAGAAAAAAAAATTTAATGTTCAAAATCGAAGAGAGGCATAAATAGAAACTTAATTGATACCAATGTAGTCAGAATGGCATCTAGTCAAAATTTCCGTTCTGAAACCCAGAACGGGATTTGTCTTGTTATTTCAATTCTACAGTCAAGTAATAGTTGTGAAATGCTCCAATGATGATAGTCATGTTAGTCTCTGTTTCTCAAAGTATGAGTTGAAACTGATATTCAATAAATTTCAAATGGGGGATAGTAGCTTCAGTATATCTTTGGCAACCTCCATCGGGAATTGGGATCCATGTGTGTACAGGTGGAACATATAGAGAGTTGGAATCAGTGCTTTGAAAACCGACAGTTCATAGACCTGTAGAAGGGCATTGGGTAGCAGTTCAACGGTTCAACTGTCTGGGTTGATGTTCGATCGTGACATGACATTTTAATATTATCAAAAAAATCCAGAACTCAGAAAAAAATAGGAAGATGTCAAATATTCAACGGCCATTCCATTTACGATTCAAAAAGCATTCAATTAAAAATGCAAAAAAGTAAACCAAAAATTACTTGATTTTTTTCCCAGTAAAATAAATAAAGAAACAATCAACTTGAAATCTTGCTTGTATATCTGTAATTGAGAGAATCAGAATGAAGAACATGTTTATAATCAAATTCCTACGGGTAATTCACTGGCCAAGTTCTCCTATCTGTGGCTCTTTGATGCAAGAACATCTTGGACCAATTCTAGTTGGGTGTCACATGATTCAAGCAAGCAAAGGGCTATATGGTTGGGGCGTAATGGATTATATCCACAGCCCATAGGCTTCTATGAGCCCCCCCATTCAAGAGAAGGGCCCAATAGAAGATTTTGGTCCAGGTCTTTTTAGATTAGGTGCTTTCTTATATTATTAAGTAGTTACTAATTGGAGTTTGGATACCAATAGGATATATTTCTATTATTATTAGTCTTAGTTGGGTCAAAGATTTGGAGTCTAGTTTTTTGGAAAATATATTTAGAATAGGATTTTTAAATTTTCCAGCTCTGTATATTTAGAGAGAACCATACTCTTTAGAGAATGGTTTCTTTCACTTATTTGTTTTAAGAAGTATAAGAAGACTTGTGCACTTTGAAGCTGCTGATTGCTGATTACAGAGGTTGGTTATTGCTTGATTTAATCTTTTTTGATTATTTTCTTGTTGATTAAGAACAAGATATTGAAGCCGTTGCATTTAGATATTGCAATGCAAGAGAGATTTCGAGTTGAGCGAAATAATAACTTTGAAAAATCCCTCTCTATTACTACTGGTTCACTGGGTTAGAGGTATTTTTTGATTGATCTTATTATTTTGATCCCACTACTTTCTTTGGTTGATTCGATCAATCTCTTCATTATTCTTTAGGGTTTCATGTCTAGAATTCAATCTTGATCTAATTCTAGCAATAGGATTGATTTAATCACTTGCAAAACACTTTGATAGTCCTATTATAGCATTCAAAACATACCTTAGAGATCCAATCTTGACTTTTGATCTCTAATCAAACAAAAACCCTAAATTGGCTATTTGGGAAACATTGGATTTATTTTCTTCAAAATTATCCAATTTCTGAACGTTATTCAAAATCCCTTGAAGGGTTTTGTTGATTATTCACTCTTAAGTTTATATTTGCTTCCAATTTCAAATTTGGAGTTCAACCCTTGGTTTAATTTGACGTCAGTCTTTTCTGTTAATTCCAGTCATTCCTTTATGCCTTAGTTCTTCAATTACTTGATCTACGCATGTTAGATTAAGGGGCTGTTGGGCTTCGTTCCTCGGGAACGATTTTTCTTATTTGGGGAACAGAAATAGTCTAAATGCGTTTGACAAGTCATTTTTAGGAAACAATTTTAAGAATCGTCCTACTTTAGGCTCAGTTTTTAGGGAACAAAAAAAAGTCTCTTTTCAGAATCAATTCTAAAAAATGCGCTTAAAACGAATGAGATAAGCATCAAAATTGACGAGATAGATGAGACATAATTAAAAAATTGGTAATTTATGATTACTTATATATGTGTTGATGATATTACCATATTTAATGCCTAAAACAATTTTATTTATTTTCTTTTTCTTTTTTTTCATCTCATCCAAACGTAATTCTATTATTTCTTTTCTTTATAATTGATTCTAACTGACAGTTACCAAATTCATTCCCAGTACAAAATTGGTTATAAGAATCAAAACTTATAAGAATGAATTCTTTTTCAGAATGAGAGAATCGCCAGAATTGATGCCAAACGCCCCTAAGCTGAAATTTGGATCAGATACAATTCTTGACTCCTAGATCAATTTCATAATTCTGATATTTAAATTTGAGTGTGAAAGTACCAAAATACCTTTCTGACCTGAACTTTAGATTTTGGGGATTTGTATATTTTTTGGTAATTAATGTTGATCCCTTGAGACTTCAAGGCTACATTTCTGCGGCACCATCACTCTTGACTCTCTTCGAAACCTAACCCTATTCTCTTAAAAGCCGCTTTAAAATGAAACCCTTACACTCAATTCTTTCTTTGAAACCACTGAAGGATCTGTATTACTTGTGTTCTTCAATGTACGTAATTTTGGTGAGAAAATCCAGCCAAATGACCAGATTTTGATACCATAAACTGATGACATCATTTGATCTCTTAACCTGGACATGGGTGGTCTAACGAACTGTCAAAAGGTTTGTTGGTCCGAGCTGAATGGTTGGCATGCTTCTAGAAAGTTGTTTTGTTCCCCCTCTCTTTCTTTCTCTATGTTTAAAGCAGTTTTGGATCTTGATGGTCTCGACGGTTCAACCATCTTGTCCTGTCTGGATTTCAGAACAGTGGTTCGGATCCGCTGTACAGTGATTCAGACAGAGAATTTTGTTGGTTAAATTTTAATTGTTTAATCTTTTATCTTTCACATTCTTTGGATTGTCAGGAAAAAAGAGACCATTCAGAAGAACAAAGTTTTATAGTAGGACCGTAGTACCAGATTAGTTTTAGGTGGTCGGCATCAAATGGTGGGTTCAATCCCCCTCTCACTGTGCATCACATGTCAGAGGTGATCTGGAAGTATGGATGTCCTGAACTTGCTATTTGTCATTAGGTCTAACTATTAACTTTGATGTGTCAGTTCCCATTCCTAGAGACATCTGTTTAGATTGTGGTGTCATGCTGCCATTTTTCTACTGATATGCATTGCTTTATCTAACTTACCAAGTGCTGCTATTATAATGGTTCTAAAGTTATGTACAATCATTGGAAAGAATATTAGAAAATGCAAGTCAGGAAAAAAAATGAAAAGGTGTTAAATTAGTTGATGCTTAAGCCTTGAGGGAGGGAGGGGGACCTTCTCTTTGTTTTCCTTGATAAAAGGTGAAATATGTTCTACTTATGTGTTATTTTGTTTTGGTTAGTGCCTAGGTGCCACTACGCAACCATGCCTTAATGAGTGCTTGCCTACATGTGGATGCAGGTGCTTGGGGTCCTATCAAAGTGACACTTTGACTACACTGATTACACATTGGAACCCAAAGCAATATAATTGACAGTTGTTGTTATCCAAATATGCATATTATACGCGTAGAATACCTGTATACGTTTAGAGAGCTTGCTGTTTAAAACAACACACTTTTGTTGTATCATGTATAATATGTGTATTACTGTATAATATGCGTTTAATATGATGCGGATTCCGTATTGAACGCCTATAATATGCATATTTTTTCCATACTTTTGCTGTGTTATACGCATGTTCCGTATTAAACTATTGCTATTAGTTATTATAATTTCTATTTATTTATTTATAATTAATTTTTCGTTTAATTTTTCCTTTACTTTTGCTGCCTAACACCCGTATTTCCCAAATGGATCATTGCTGGATTATACTTGTACCCATACTTGATAACTATGCTTCTTACATGGATCCATCTTGGATATTGCAGCCTACTGTGTAGTAGCAGTTGACTCTGCTGGAAGGCAGGTTCCCATTGCCTTCCTGGAGCGAGTTAAGGATGATTTCAACAAGAGATATGGAGGAGGAAAAGCTGCAACTGCTGTTGTTAACAGCCTGAACAAAGAGTTTGGGTATTTGTTCCTGTCTCTGACCCGTCAAAGGGAGGTTCTTCTTTCGGCTGTTATATTATGAAAGTGTTGAGAATCCTCAATCAAATTTTATAGGCCTAAACTGAAGGAGCACATGCAGTATTGTGTGGATCATCCTGAGGAGATCAGCAAGCTAGCAAAAGTGAAGGCTCAGGTTTCTGAGGTCAAGGGAGTGATGATGGAAAATATTGAGAAGGTAAGGGCATTGTTAAATTATCTTGGAACTGTAATATATGACTTCAAATATAAGATATTTTCTTTTTTAGCAACTGACTCTGCCCTGATTTCTTATTCATTACCTATACTTCCCCTCCTGATACCAATGGTTATGATCTTCCATTCACCACAGTGTTCTATTTTATATGATTCTGTATTATGGTGTATGGTTTGGTTACAGAAGATCATCTTTTGTGCAGGTTCTTGACCGTGGTGAGAAGATAGAGCTTCTTGTAGACAAAACAGAGAACCTTCGTTCACAGGTTAGTGAAGGAACATGTCACTTATTTCACAGCTCATATGTCAACAGGTGAAAACCACTATTTGGGATGCTATATCCATTGCGCAGATGAGAGTCATGGGATTTTCTCTGAACTTTGGTCCTTGTTTCAGCTTCATTTTCCTTGCTTTCTGTTCCTTTCTGCATGTCCCTTTCTTCAGTTATCATCAAGTGTGTATGCATATATCATGCAGGCGCAAGATTTCCGGCAAACAGGAACCAAGATGAGGAGAAAGATGTGGCTGCAGAATATGAAAATAAAGCTGATTGTTTTGGGTATCCTCATTGCCTTGATTCTCATAATAGTTTTATCTGTTTGTCATGGATTCAAATGTTGATGGGCCTCACCAACTTTTCCTTACTACAACTGTGACTAGGATTATCTTAGCATATTTGTGCTGCTCTGTTCTAATGTTTCCTTTGTAAATGAGTATTTTTTTTTTGCTACACCATCCCTGTCTAGTGTTGCCTTTTTGGATGAGAATGATTTAATAGGCAGATTAGTAGAACATGATTCGTGTTGCCAACCCCAAAATATTTGAGACAAGGCATTAATGATGGCATGTATGCATGAATTCTTGCTATTGAGTAGAAGAGTTGCTTAATACTCCATGTTATGGAAACTTTATTAATATTTTAGTTATGAAGAAAGATAGGTTTGTTGTTTAATGCAAGCGGAAGATCTGGTTCCGTATTCTCCAATAAATTCTAAATGGCTCAATCCCTTACCATGGTATGACTTAATATGGTGGTAATAAAAAATTACAATAAATTCTATATGGTGGTATTTTATACAATCCTACAAATATAAATCGGCATAGGAAATCTTGCTAAATACCATGGTATGACTTAATAATCAAAATTTCCTCCTTTTTAGGTCTTGGTCCATCCTTGGGCCGAACTTGACCAGTCTCGGACTCTCCGCCCTTGAAGGTAGGGCTTGGGCCTAGCTAATTTAGGCTCTTCAAGGGCTAGGGCTGAGCTTGGCTTGACCTGTTTACAGCCCAATCATGAGTGAAGATACAAATGATGAAGGAAGAATGAAGAGAGGACTGAAGAAGGAAATTGCATTGCATAGCAATACCGTGAGTGAAGATCGAGGAAGAATGAAGAAATAGAAGAAAACAACTCTTGAGAAGCATTGTTAGGGTCCGATCTTTTGCCGGAGACTTATAAAGTCCTGCCACTTTGCAAGTTTTGTCATTTGACAAAATGAATTTTCTTTTGAGAACTAGATGCATTATGCTTTTTATCTCTTGGGTTGCAACTTTTGTAGATTTCAAACGGAATCATCTCGAGTTGCAACTTTTGTAGACTTCAGATGTAACAAAATGATTACAAATCTCACAAAAATGATAAGACTTGAAATCCCATGATGGTAAGAATTCATTTTGTTAAAAACCTTGATAACTCAAGTTTCCTAACAATTACCATTTACCATGACAAAGTGCAAAGTGCCACGATTTATAAGTCACACCAAAAGAACGACCTTTGGGGGGAAAATTAGACTTTTGGTAAAAATAAGACGGCGTGGGTAACGAGTCTTGCATAGAAGTAAAGTTGAAAAGTTATGGCTTAAGAGAGTGCTAGCCTCAATTTCTCTCATCCACATTTTTTCTATGGACTAACAAGTATCCTCACTTTTCCGTTACCTATGTAGTCAGTTAAAATAAAAGGTAACCAGTTAAAATAAAAAGAGAGGTTTGAATGATGTAGCCTTAAGGGGGAGAGTAGCCGGCAATTAGTGAGGATACTTATCGGTCTGGGTCAGCCCATTTAGAAGACTACCCAAAGGGCTGATGGGTTTAAAACCCTAATCCCGGCATTATAATTTAACGAACCAGCCCAGCCCGAAATATAAACAGGCTATTCTTAACGAATACTAGCAAGCTCAAACTAGGTCGGGCCACTGACCAGCCCGTCCCATTTACACCCCTTACTTACATAACGAAGAGTGAAGAGCGTCTTTAAAACGAAAGAGATTTTAGGAGATACATAAGGTAGAGGAATGCTACCCCCCAGTCTAAGCATTTGAAAAGTTCCCAAAGTCGCAAGTACATAGCCTTAACCGGTTGCTTTTAAAGCAACCTATCTGCCATTTGCTTTGTTAATAACCCCTATATATATATATATTTTTTTTTTTTATATATTAAACTAGTAGAGACCTCGTGCGATGCGGGTATGAATAAAATTAAAATCTCTACATCTCTCTCTATCCCTCTTATTATAATCTCCTAAAATTTCTCTCTACATTCCCTCTCTCTCTTTATCCCTTATCATAATCTCTTAAAATCTTTCTCTACATTTTCTATCTATCCTTATCTCTATCTCTCTTATCACAATCTCCTAAAATATTTCCAATGATTTTTGAATTGTGAAGAAAACGTATGTATCCTCTAAAATCTCTCTAATAGTTTTTGAATTGAGAGGGAGACGTGTGTGAGAGAAAGAGTTAACTGTTGAGATTTTTAAAAAGGGTGCCACGTGGCATTCTTAAAATAGAATTCATAGGATTCCTGGAATTGAAGATTTGATAGCAAAGAGAGGGGGTTAGGTAGCACTTATTTGTTGAGGGTTAGGTGGCATTTATTTCTTTATATTATAGACTAGTACAGACCTCGTGCGATGCACGGGTGTGAATAAAATAAAAATCTCTACATCTCTCTATCCCTCTTATCACAATCTCCTAAAATTTCTCTCTACATTCTCTCTCTATCATTCTTATCTCTCTTTTTATCTTTTATCATAATCCCCTAAAATCTCTCTTATCATAGTTTCCTAAAATCTTTCCAATGATTTTTGAATTGTGAAGAAAACGTATGTATCCCCTAAAATCTCTCCAATAGTTTTTGAATTGAGAGGGAGACGTGTGTGATAGAAAGAATTAATGGTTGAGATTTTAAAAAAGGGTGCCACGTGGCATCCTTAAAATAGAATTCGATTCCTAGGATTAAAGATTGGAGAGCAAAGAGAGGGGGTTAGGTGACCCTTATTTGTTAGGGGTTAGGTGGCACTTATCTATACAATTATATAAAGAAATAAGACTTTCTCTCTGCTCTCCAAACTCCAATCTCTCAAATCCTATACGTTCAATCCTAGGAATGCCATGTGGCTTCTCTCTTTAATCTCCACCGTTTGATTTAGGTCATCAGTTATCAAACAACAACCTTTAACCTCTCCTAAATTTTCTCTCACACATCTCTATCTCCCAAAACACTTATACGTTCAATCCTAGGGATGCCATGTGGCTTCCCTCTTTAATCTCCAACGTTTGATTTAGGTCATCAGTTATCAAACTCTTTGCTCTCCAAACTTCAATCCCTCCAATCTCATAAGTTCTATTTTGGAAATGACATGTAGCTTTTCTCTTTAATCTCTACCATAAAAATTTGGGACCCACTATTTCATCCTAGAGCCCTCTCTATCTCCACTATTATAGACTCCTCTCTTATCTCCAACTCTTACAGGTTTAGGACCCACTATCTCATCCTAAAATCCTATCTATCTCCACTATTATAGAGTTCTCTCTTATCTCCAATCTCTCTTATCTCCAACTCTTGGGTGTATTAATTTAAGTTTAATACTAAATAACTTATGATTTTCCTATAAATGTTATTAAAATAATAAAAAATTATTATTATAAAATTAATTAATTAATACAAATAATAATGTATATCAAATAATAAAAAACTAATACTATTAAAAATAAAATTTATGAAATATTCTTAAAATATATTACTTAATATTTAAATAAATAAATAATATTATTTAATTTTAGATATTCTTAATTATTACCGTGCATCACACAGGTCTATGCTAGTTTCTTTATATTATAGATAGACTAGCAAACACCCCGTGCGATGCACGGGATTACAAAAGTCTAAATTGTATAGTATTATCAACCAAAATTTACCTTAATAAGGTTAAATAAAATAACATTTAGAATAAACTACATCATGAATTAATGAAGGTGCATATATAAAAAAGCAATCATTAATCTATAATATATGATACTATTATGTTTGATTAGAACAATCCAGCACTAAAGAAAGATATTTTTAATGAGTCGCACCATGCAGGAATTACTCACTAATTTAGTAACAACTAAGGGTAAAAATGATTACATATGCACAATGTTTGAAAACACGTATGTATCATGCATATGAAATTTGAAAATCAAAAATTCTTATTGACCACTTGGAAAGAGAAAACAGCCATAAAATGATAGCAGCAGATCTAGAATTAATTCTTATGCGGCACAAAATTGATATTCTCTATAAAGAAATCTGGGTCTAACAAATCTATTCTAAACATACTGAGGATGTTTAACTGTCAGCGATTCTCAATGTGAAGAGCGATACCACACCCCTAGCTAACTTATTGTTCCAAAACATGGCTCTGACCGGGATGACTCTCCACATGCGCCAACACTAAGCAGAGCTAAAACCATATAATGATAAACAGGCATCTATCTAATGATAAAAACCCACCATGTACATAATTCTACTCCAAACTACAATAAAGTTCCTGAGTATTTGTGATTATGCCCAAATAGAAAGGTTCTATAACCTGTATATCTAAAACCAAGTGAAATTTTGGTTTGCAATGTGTTTCTGCCAATATCAACTGGTTCTTCAACTTGTGTATGTGAAACTTGTGTTTGTAGGGATACATTGTTTAACAAAACCCGATAAACAGAAAAAATAGAAAGCTGAGTAGGTTGAGTACCTGTAGATATCAACTGGTTCTTCAACCTGTGTATGTGAAACTTGTGTCCGTAGGGACATATTGGTTAAAAAAACCCGATAAATAGAAAAAATATAAAGCGGAGTAGGTTGAGTACCTATAGGATACGTAGCGGGAGTAATGAGATAAAAA
This sequence comes from Tetracentron sinense, assembly GCA_015143295.1. NCBI lineage: Eukaryota > Viridiplantae > Streptophyta > Magnoliopsida > Trochodendrales > Trochodendraceae > Tetracentron > Tetracentron sinense. The sequence continues at coordinate 28,597,040 of CM026564.1, forward strand.
ATGAATGTTGCTCTGCCGATGCCCGCAATATGGGAATCAATCTGTCCCTGCCTAAATCGTCTAGTTTTCAACTTGTGTCTGTGAAAGTTGTTTGGTTTGTAAGAATTTGTGTTTCTGCCAAAAACCTATTTATGTGAAACTTGTGTCCGTAGGGATAGACCTGATATTTAAAATCACAAGAGATAGAAAGCAGAGTAGATAGAGTACCTGTTGGATGCCCAGCCGGAGTAATGGACAAACAAAGCGATATGGGAGAACAAAATATTGCTGCCTCGATGGAGAAGAAGAAGGTAGCGCACGCAAGTTCTCTCGCTTCCGGCCTTTAATAGGGAAGCGGTTATTAGGAACTCTAGCAAAGAGTAGTGTAGTTTAAGGGTTTCGAGAGAGAAAAACGTGATAGGGATAAGGATAGGGTGCCTAATCAACATATCTCTATTTTTCTTGAATTAAGAGGTTAATACTAATCTATACGTTTGAGATAACTCTTCACAAGAGTTGTGTCGTTTGAGGATAGAGGAAAGAGGCGGGAAGAGGTGTGTCATTCGAGAATGAGAAGAACAAAGGTGATCAGTGTGACACGTGTCATAAGATGAACATTATAATCCTACGTGGTGAAAGGAGGAGGGGAGAAAAAAGTATGCCTTATATTTAGTTCATAGATTACACATAAGCCCCAAATGGGTACACATGCAAATCATAAAAAAGTATATTCTGTAATTTTTTAAAAGTGTTCGTGATTCCCTACCAGTACAATGTGCGCCTTACATGCTGCAACGTGCCCCTTTCCTCTTCTCTTAATTGTGGTTAAGCTTAATTAACCCAATGTTAATGTTGTTATTTTAAAAAGGGACACGTGGAAGCCTAAGGAGGTGCTACATGTCCATTTCATCTCCTCTTAGCCGTGGTTACACTTAACTAACTCAAGGTTAATTTTATTCTTTTCATTATTTTCCGGAAGCTAAGGTTAGATGGATGAAACCTAGGGGTTCTTCCTCCACAGCCCATTTCCTTTGTCCGAGAACTAGAGGACTCTTCCTGTTAGAGGTGTTAAAAGGGACACAGGGCATCTGAGGAGGTGCCACATGTCCCTTTTCTCTCCTCTTAACCGTGTTTAAGCTTAATTAACCCAAGGTGATTTTTTCATTGTTTTTTCCCTAAAAACCAAGGTAAGATGGATGAACGCTAAGGGTGAGTCAATCTTAACCACAATTAGTAGGTGTTAAAAGGGACACATGGCAGCCTGGGATACTTAAAGTTGCAAATCGTGCTATATCTCTCTTCTTTAATCCTCTAAAGTGAAAGGGCATCAACTGGCTTGAAATTTATTATCTTCTCAAAAAAGTCTACATGCCCATAGTAAGCTGAAAATCAATCTATTCCAAAAATAACATCGAAGTCTTGGAAGTCGAGGATGATCAAATCTACCGATAACTCATGTTGCCCAATGCGGTTCACACAAGCACGGTACACTTTATTTATATCACTGAATTGTTAATCGGAGTGGCAATATACAGTTCTCGGTCCATTTGACTTGGCTCTGAAGGAAATCCCTTAGCAAAACTAGATGTGATTAAGGAATGAGTTGATCCAGTGTCGATCAACTCATGGGCTAGATAGTCATTAATCATCAAGGTGCCTGAGTTTTATACACTAAGTGTATCAATAATGTGCACAATCAAAAAATCATATAAGTAACATGTTTCTACAAACATAGTTCAAGCATAATTATCACAAAATCATGTAAACATCATACTTAAATAGTCCTAAGTAGAATGTATCCTAGACTACTGTCATTAGATGCTTGGCATCAGATATAGCAAAGACCTTGCTCTGATTCACCTGTTAAGGAGGCTGCTGTTGAATTTCAGAGTAGAAATGTGTCAAACTTTTTGGAGTGTGTTTTTAAACCGTTCTTCATATGTGTTTGCTGGGGACTATTTTATTCCATATCAAGTTTTTTATTTGAATTCGGTACTGTTTTATGCCAAGCTATCCGCTGGAGTCCTTTATCGGGTGTTACATTAATCAGCCTAGCTATCAGGAGACAGATTTCAGTCCTTTAAAAAGTTCATGTATGCAATTGGCAAAAAAGAGAGAAGACATAGACATCTACAACATTGATGCTTTGGACTTAATCTCTCATCTGACAGTAGAGAAAAGGCAGATTTCTATTGTCATGGTATTGGTAAGTTGTAATAACAAATGACTTCTTGACATTCGATCATGTCTCTTATTTATTTCTTTATTTCACTCCTTTTGTTATTATTACTAAATACATATCTCTTAGGTATGCAGATCATGGTAATAAATGGGACATGTTACTTTAACTCTAACCACTAACCTTTCATCAGTCCCTGTGGGGCTCTCAAAAAAAAAAAAAAACCCATTGGATAATGACGAGTGGTTAATATTGGGTCAAATCTTTATTCCTCTCTTACTTCATCATGAACTAAGTATCCCACTGTCTCTTACATAAACACTGCAAGGCAATGAAATTTTGTAAATACAAGAGTAGTTTAGGTCCAAAACAATACAAAATAGCCGACAATTTTGCAATTACTAAACATGATGTAGTTAGTGGTACAAAACCATATGATTTGTAGCATGTGGTACAAAAAGGTAGCATGTTAAGAATTTTTAAACTTGTGGTTAATTTTTTTTTTAAAAAATCTAAAAACAAGGTTAGAATGTTGAGCCCTAAGGGTTAGTGAGTCTTAACCATAGTTAATAGCGATTAAAAGGGACACGTGTTGACGTATGGGTACGATTGAACTCGGGGAGACTTCAATCATGATTAGCTGTGATCCGATCTCAGAAAAACAAAGTTTCATAGTAGGATCGTAATACCAGATTGATTCTAGATGGTCAACATCAAATGGCGGGTTCAATCTCCCTCTCACTCGCATCATGGATCATGAGTGGATCTAAAGGCGTGGATGTATTGAACTTGGTATTTGTCACGTGTCACAAGTGGATGGGGAGGAAGATGTGCCTATGGAATATGAAGATGTGGACTTCTTCGATTTCCCAACTTGAGGTACTCAATGTTGTAGAAGTCTTTTCTACTCCAGATGCTAGAACTTCAGTATCAACTACTTCTAGCTCTATCAAAAATTTGGCTGACCTTAATTAGTCGTTGGGACTCATCTAACTCCTGTCGGTATTTGCCCCACAGGGTCAAATACATTCCCGCGCCTATTACTGTCAATACAGTTAAAAATACAATTTCCTTTCTGTCAGGATATCGTATACGAAGCCTTGCATTGATGCAAGTAATGGCGCGCATATCCAAACTTTTAAGCAATAGGTTCGTGGTTAAGGACCCTCTGAAATTAATATTGAAAAAATTATCATAGAAAAAATTTCATTAATGCCTAGAAAATTTGGTATTATAATAACATTTATTCTATTTTCAAGACTCTAAAATAGAACAAGATATCACTTACCTTAGTAACCCACTAGCAAATGACAAGAAGACCACTGACCATATTAGTTTTGGTTTATTCTTCCTGCAAATATTAAATATATAATTCATTAAACCACATGAAATAATGCATTCGATCAACATATATATATATATATATACAAATCTTTCCTATGCATATTGAATTTTTTGATCAAACCTAGAAGACTTAAATTATAATAACAAAGAAAAACAAGAGTCTTGAATCTTCTTTATTTTATTTTCTTCCAAAGAACTCTTGATATGTGTTTTATTTAGGATAGAACATGTTATGACTTCATATTAATACATAAACACTAGAGATACAAAAAAGAAGAAAAAAAAAGGGAAAGAAACCCCATTTTGTATCGCACTACATTCCAAGACCTAGAAGAACTCTAACCCTAATATCCAAACACATAGAGGGCTCGATCCAGTAATGTTAGAGCGTAACAATGTCTATGCACTACTAAAAATGTGCCTATTCATCGTTGTTATATTTTCAAGAACAATTCCAGTGTTCACCGGAAACATAAACCGGCAAAAACATAAACCGGCAAAAACATAAACCATAAATTATTACTCAGCCATAACATAAACCATAAATAAAAAAGCATAAGCAATTTAAACAGTTAATATAGATCGATCACAGGGTTCCATATGCACTATACGGAGTGTGGCAGAGTAGGAACAAGGTTGTTAACTAAAGACCCAGAAGAACAGTAAATAGATTATAAGAGATTTGCTCAATTAAATAACTAGATGTATTGCTTATGAGACAAGAATTGACTTTGAAGCCAATAACAGAACAATAGAAAGCAAAAGATAAAGAAAAAGAGTAATTGCATAAGGACTGTATTGATTCAATTCAGGCATAACATAAAAATGCATAAACATAAATCATAAATTACAACACATGCATAACATAAAGCATAAATAAATAAATTGACATAAATAGTTTAAATAGTTAACAAAGACCACGAGGATTGATCTAGACAATTGATTTTTATCAAAACTTCTACATAGGATTTTTATCAAGACAATTGATCCCTCGGCAATTATCGTTGGTGATATAGAATTCTATTACCAATACATTGATACTTTCATATATGTAGATTCTTTATCTTATAATTAATCAACTGAAATTGATTAGCAACTATGTAATTGCATTGCATAAAATCATGATTATTTTACTCAAGATTGGATCTCAAACATGAACCATCAACTTAATTTTTTTATTTTTTTATTTTCGTCTTATAATCTTCTATTTAGAGTTTTTTTTTTAATTTTATATTTACTGATTTTTATTTCTAAACATTTGTGCTCCCCTAGAAGTTTTAAGTTACTTAATTTTTTTTTACTATAATAAGTTATTTATTATTTCAAGTGTTCTAAGAAAATAAACAATTAAAATAAATTGGATATTTAAACGTTTTTGCTATAAGTGGGATTCACTATAAAGATTAAGATAGATTTAGTCTTAGTGCAACCCACTAATACAAACTAAATTCTATTTTAAATAATGTAAATACTAAAAGTCTCAACTTTTATTATAGGTAGAGATTTACAATTCAGAAGTTCTATTACAATAAACTAATTTAATCTATTTACAAGTTCTAAGTTTGATAGCTTAAGTTCTTGATTTAATGTTCTTATACTATTAGTGAGACCACAATTATAAGCAAATTTTAATTGAATTGAAATGAAGTTTAGATGAAATATATTAAGAAAATTACATTGACAAACAATTTAAATGCAAGCAAATCTTAAGTTATTAGATGCATTTCAATGAATATTCACTTAAACTCTACTAATGATATATGAATTATTTTTTGGTATAGTTGTTGTAATTAATAAGAGCTAGAGTCTGTTTTAGCACTAAATAAAAAAATTATCTCAATGTCAAGACTATAAAATATTTTAAATAAAAACATAATAAAAAAAGAAACTAAATATTACCTTTCTCTGAAGAGTGCGAGTGGGCTCAAAGCGAAAGCTACAAATGTATATCTATAAGCTAAAAATACTGTTGAAGGTATAGTATAACTGATCACTTATTTTCGTTTCTGGAATATATTCATGGCGGTATATGCCAGTTGGATTAGTACCATCGCCAACGCTGGTTTCAACCCATTTATGAAGTTGGAGAGCTTTGACATTGTGGGACTTCGCACCATCACTCCTACTATTAAAAATATATTAGAAGATAGAGAAAAGGAGAAACAAAGGGTTTGGACAGTTTAACTGCTCAAAGAATTGCTCTGGCCTAATATATGTGTGTGTGTGTGATAATGGGCCAGACCACAAGATGTATGTGAAAGATCTTCAGCAAGAAGACTCCCTTGGTGGACCATTAGTGTAAAAGTCATACAATATCTTAAATCCGTGATGTAGACAATTTGACCATCTTTAAACTCACCATTTCTTTGGCCATATTCATCTAACATGTGAGTCGTCATGCAATTTGATACAAACTATATGGGTGATATCTTTATTTGACTTCTAAAGTTATATGTAGATCTCCTGAATATTATGGGTGATCTTAGTTAAATAATACTTGATTTTTTTTTTTGGCTTACCCTAAATTTTACTTCTTTTTGGTCAAAACTTTCTTAATTTTATTTTTAGAACATATGGTGCCTAGGATTTAAAGCACACATTGGTTGTTAAAGAAGCCTATTATCTATCTCTTAGACGAGATTTTTTTGACTATTAAGAATAATATCGATTGTGAACTCGATCCAACTTAGGATTAGATCTTATGACTTTAATTTTTCTTTTATTCTTGAAGCTTGCTCAAGTTTAGGATATTTAGCGAAAATTATGGCATCAAGGGAAACAATATCATTTTACAAGATTGTTTCATTTTGGAATGTTGTGTGTGTTGGTGGTATTTTTATATGAAAGGTACAAATGCACGAAATCTGCTCCAGTTAAGAGTGACGCTTAGAAATTCCTCACCCAAAAAATGTTGTTATATTATTTAGCAATTTAAACATCAAAAAAAGTGACTGTATACTAAGTAAACTAAATTATAAAACTTAATAACCAAAAAATTTGATGTGTAACTGTATATGCAAAAAAGAACTCTAAAATATGGTCATGTTGACAAGCATGACTTGATTATTTAATTTATCTTAATATATTTCTTTGGGTTAGACTTCAGCTTTTTGACATTATTTTAGTAAAACAAAACTAATACCTTTAATTAGGCTTAACGAGTTACTCTGTATAAAGTATAGAGGTAGGTCGGTATTAATCATAGTGTATCCTTGAAAAATGAAAATTTCTACCTAGCTACAAGTTTTATCAAGACAATTGATCCCTAGGCAATTATCGTTGGTGATATAGAATATGTTATAAAATTGTGTTAACAAGACATTGATACTATTGTATTTGTATATTATTCATTTTATAAATAACTCAAATTGATATGCAACTATGTAATTTCATTGCATCAAAATCGTGATCTTTTTACTGGAGATTGGATCTCAAACCACCAACATGAGTTTTTAATTCAATTAATTAAATTTTTTTTTTGTGTTTCAGTCGTCTATTTTGTGTAATCTTTAGATTTACTGATTTTTATTTTCAAACATTTATGCACCTCTTGAAGTTGAATTGATATAAAAAAAAATATTTGGTAGCCCAGGGTTGTGCGGGTGCTAACCTCTAGCTCATAAGAAATAAGGAAAGGAAAACTCATAAGGACTCATATGATTCACAGACATGGTTTGGTTTTCATGAGAGCTATGATTGATGAATGTTATGTATGATGTTGTTTTAAATAATTATGAACTGTACTCTTTCCAGCACTTACCCATGATGTTTTGTTCGTTATTACTATTGTTAGTTAGGAGCTTGTATTCGCTGAGTTTTCTATCCTCAGCCGTACATCTTATGTCGGCAGGTACACGTGCCCCTTTTGACATATGTGCTTAGGAATCTTGGGTAGAGGAAGACTACGGCGAGGAAGAACCATTTGAGGATCCGATAGTCAAGCCTCAGGATGAGGCGAGGGACTTAGACTATTGCCCCCACTGGGGTGACTATTGAGTGAGATAGAGTTGTATTATGTCTTTTATATTTGGATAGATGGGTATGTCCACCTTTATTGATATGTTTTGTATAAAAGTTGGAATGCAGTTAAGTTATAGAAGAAAGAAAAAGTTGGTTGACGTTTCCTTATTGTTTAGCTTCCGCACTCTGTACCATGTTATTAATATAGCATGTGTTACCTCGTTCATTACAGGATAGTTTGCTAGGTTAAGTATAGTCACACCTAAAGTATCCCTTAACTCCTAGCGGGTATTTTGGGGCGCGACAGAACGGTTTGGACCAACCTGTCCCCTTGACCAGGTTATTGTCCATTCTCGGTTTTAAAACACTTTTTTTCATAGTTCTTTAATTGTGGATGTGAATCCCTATTGTTTTGGATTGTGAATGTTACATTCACTCATTTTCTAATGTCATGTTAGATTATTGGAATGTGGATGATTATATTGAACAGGTTATTATGAATATAGGTTATTGATCTACAAGAAAAAAAATGGCATCAGAGACAGAACTATATCTATCACTAATGATATTTCAATATGTGACGGAAATAGTTCCGTCACAACTACGATATTAGCGACAGAACTATTTCCGTCACTAATGCTTCATTAGGGATGAAAACATTAGCATCACAAATGTTGAATTCTGTCACGTCCAATCTAACAAAATTAAGGTAATAGATATGGAAGAGTTCCATCGCTAATAGAAATTAGGGACAAAAAGTACATTCCGTCTCTAATGGCATCAGTGACGCAAGCATCGATAACAGAATAGGGACATAGACTATTTCCATCTCTCATATTAGTAGACACAAAAATAGTACTTTTAGTGACGGAAATGTTTCGTCGCTAGTCGGTAGATTCCTTGTAGTGGTGAGTTAATACTAATCACAGTAGGTGTAACACCCCCAGAATTTTAAAGAATAAAATTATACGTTCATTGGTCCTTAACTGGGGTTAAATATTTGAGTGCTTGCTAAATTAATAAAAAGTGGGTTTTGCTCGGGATTAAAGTGCACCGAGGAAATCTCAGTATCTTTTCTCAAAAATCATACACAGTATGCCAGTCAACTATCGGAACACACCCTTATCGTATCGTTTCCTTCAGGTATCATTTCACGGGACCGCGGGACCATTATGTGTGATAAAATTGAGAAAAACTGAGAAATTAGTGGGTTTTGCAGTTTTCTTCCAGACTAAAGTGCAACTGTCAAAACTCAGTTTTTTTTCCCAAAATTTTTATAGTAAGTGTCGGACTACCCCAAGTTTGGTCACCTGAAGTTTTGGTTATGTTGCGTATCTATTCGTGAGACCACAGGAGTCTTAAATGTAAAAAAAATCGAGAAAACCAGGAAATTCTAAATTTTTCAGAATTCAGTTGGAACTCCATAATTGTTGGGGATTCTAATAGAAATCCATATGGCTAGTAGCACAGTGTGTCGGCCGGCCATGAGGATGATCATCTGTCATTTCGGTAGTTAATTATCTCAAACGAAGAAACGACAGCATGTTTTGTGTCCAAAATCAAGAAATTAGTTGGTTTTGCAGTTTTCTTCTTGATTAAAGTGCAGCTGTCAAAACTCATTATTTTTTCCTGAAAATTTTACAGTAGGTGTCAGACTACCCCATGGTCGGTCATCTGAAGTTTCATTTGAATTGGACGTCGTTTTGTATGGTTATGCGGGCCGTTTCCATGAAAAATCGGAATCCGGTCAAACTTGGTCAACCAAGTCAAATGGTTGAAAAGTCAAAGTTCACACAATTTCCTTATGTGCACGTTGTGCATGATCTAAACTCTTTCCTTGTATAAGGCTTTGTCTTAACCCAAAATTTTCATCCGCACAGTGGGTTCCCGAATTTTAGAGAGAGAGAGAGTTTCTAGAGAGAGAAAGAGAAAAAGGAGGAGAGAGAAAAGTGGCCGCACGTTGCATGCGTGCTACCCCAAGGTTATTCGATGTGGTGATCGCATTGGCGGTGACAGATCGTCCTCACGGAGCCCCAAAACGCTAGAAAAAGGTAAAAAAAAAAACCCCACTTTTCTTCTCATTTCCCCCTTTTATCGCTATATTTTGGAGTAGTTTGAATGTGTGGATGGATGAAAGGGTCAGAGACCCTGAAATGATCTATGAATGTGTGTGGATTGTTGTGGGAAAGGATTAAATGGGTCCGACACCCTAAAAATGATGTGTGGATGAATGTGAGAAGGGATTTGATCATAGTAGAGGGATGTAGCCTCGGTTTTGGACTATCCGCAGTCCAAAATTTAGACTGTACAATATTTTTTGACGTGGTTTGAAATGTCATGGAAAAAAAAGGGGGTCCATGACCCTGCATGTGATGGGCGACTGATCATCATGGCGATCGATCGTCCCTGACAGAAAAAAATTTCTGAAGCCAAGGTGGGCTTCCCTATGTACTTTGTGGTCATCCTTGGATGACAAATGATATGTGTTGTAATTTTTTTAAGCAATGGAAGTGTCCATTGGCCTGGGTACGCTCCCTATCGGAGTGGTATACTTGTGGATTTGGTATACGGGCGTGATACCCAAGTGTGTTGGTTATCCAAGCGGTGCTTGGGATAATCGGGGTTGTTTGTGGTTAGAAAACCTAACCCATGGTTACTTGGGGCTGTGGCTCCTTCTTGTCTAGGTCCAGGAGGGCGGCATTGGATGTCGTGGGTTCCCTGGGACTGATAGATGAGAGATGTCGGTTTGTTTTTCTAGGTCATCCGTGGTTCTTCTCGGACTAGGTCAGGAGTGGCGGCATTGGATGTCGTGGTTCCTTTGGGACTGGTAGTCAAGAGATGTCGAAGTTCTAGGGAGTCAGTGGCTGAGCATCCGATGGTGTATATGAAGGGGGATCCGTATAAAAATTTATGCGGAAACTGGATCTCCTAGATCTTAACACCATAAAAAGTATCAAAATTATCTAAGAGTTTTAGTCATATCACCTCGGTGAATGTTTTTCACCGGTGAAACTTAATCCACTCGAACCATCAGAACTCTTTGTAGAGATTTCTCCGAAAAAATACTAGAAGCTCGATCCTTATTCTTCGCTATCCCCATGAAGCTTTAGAATCTCCTTTGGAATTATAGAAGCAAGAGGAAGAAGATGGATCAATGGTGTAGACCTTCTATCACCAATAATACTAAGGTTCAAAACCCTAGATTTGCAAAACCCAACTAGGACCACCAATATAGCTCACGAAAATCCCTTGGGCTCTCCCCTAGGGCTCACGGTTTGGAGAGAGAGAGGAGAGGAGAGGAAAAATTCTGGAGAATTCTACTTAATGGTCTAGGGTGTTGGAGTATTTATAGACTAGGATCTTATCCTAATCCTACTCCAACTTAACTTATCTAGTAGGATTTATTAATTAACAATAACTCTTATTATTAATTAAATAAACTCCTGCTTAATCTATAACTACTTTAGTTATAGTAATCCTATAAATTAAAGAGTCCCTATTATAAGAGGATTCCTTAATTAAAAGGGATAAGTCAATATCCTACACCAAAGTAGGAAACCTAGTCAAATTAGGAATCCACAAGGGGGGGCGTGAGCTTCTATGGGGCTTGAGTTTTGAGGAGTTAAAACTCCTTATTGTAATCTAATTAGAATAACATCTTAATCCTAATTGCAATCCAACACTTGGATTTTAATTCCATAATAAAAGGAATTATATTTCAATAATTATTCAATTAAACAAATCCTAATCCAATTAGGATTCCTCAAGTGAGCGCCCCACCCTAGGGTTTAAACCCATGGGCTTTGGCCCATATTAAAGGTCCATTTTAATGGGTTTATGGATATGGGTCAAACCCATTTCCTCTTTAATTATGTTAATCAAATAATTACTAAAATAATCCCTTAGTTTAAATTAACAATTAATTTAAACAATATGTTAACCATTAATCTATTTAATTAAATGATTAACTTTTAATCACTTAAAATAATTGATTAAATTTTAATCAATTATTGAGCTTGTATTTCTTATGTGAGCACCTCCACAGATTGCTCTGGGACATTCTTACCCTAGCTTATCCAATGTTATCCCATTGACCCTAAATGAGAATTACATCGGAATTGTAAGTGACGTGAGATATCCATGTTGTAATTGAATCCCAGTGTATGAACATTAACCATTACGGATCCCACCACATGAACTTTTAAATTCAATCTATCCTTCCAAATACATTATCCCTAATGGGCCTTCGAGATTGACATACTATCTAACCCATAGCCCATTGCAAATCATCCAGGTTTCCAAGACTTATGATTAAGCCATGAGAAATAATTTCTCATGAAAATCATTTTGAAAAAAATCTTCTTATAAGTATAATACCTTTTAATAAAAGTATATTTCAAAACTTATTTTGTTTTCAAAATCACCTGCGCAGGATTTGAACTTAATCAACTGTCTTACCCGAAACTTGGATAATCTCTCAAATTAATGAGTATGGATTTCTTGTTTGAAATTCATCATGACTCGAACAACTTTCTGACTATCCAACTATCACTGTATTGTATTCCTTAAGTTAGAAAATACGTTGGCGGAATCAAAATAGTCAGATCACTGCCCAATCATAGATGAACTCATCAAATCTAAGGATATCGAAACCGTTCAATGTGAATGAGAGACCAACTATCTGATAGTATGTTTATGCAAGAGGTCTCTCATTGATTGCAATCAGTCAGTGTACATTTAAGCACCTATATGCTGATGTGTAGTCTCCACTACAATAGTTTGAGATAGAACTACATCTCAACTATTGAGAACATCTTAGCATTCTGGTAGCCAAATAAGTGAAGTGCCTAGCTTCACCCATAGCTATGACTATATAAGGTATAAGGAACCGGAAAGTTATATCTACTTATGATAATCTAATCACATAACTTTCTTATAATATATCCTATAGACCTTTATCGATATCTCATATCGTATAGATCATCTCATGATCATGGTCAATTACCCATAATAAATACCAAATAGATTAAGAAGAAGAATTTATTAATAAAATTAATAAGCTTCTAACAATCTAAATGACTTTTCTGGCCATCATGTCCAACAGTATAGTCCGGTGGTTCCTCTCTGGATGGACTAGAAGAGGGCGGCAGCCGGGTCTATCAAGGTTACCTTCATGGTGAGACGTCTAGGAGTGGTGGCATTGGATGTCATGGTTCCTCGATAAGACTAGCCAGAAGAGGCAGGTAGACAGGTTGGCCGCGGGTTCCTTCTGGACTAATATCTAGCTGAGATGGCGGTGAATACACGAGATGTGGTCGGCCAGTGGATTTGAGGAGTTAATTCTTGTTGGGCAGGTGCTCGTGTGGTATAAAATCTTCGGCTTCGCAATTTATTTAACCAGAGTGCTCATGTGTCGAAACAGTTGGTCGAGCCGGAGTGCTCAGGTTGGTATTGAATCTTTGGATTCAGTGTTGTATGAGCAGGTGTGCTCGAAGTTGTAGTGAATCTTCGGATTCTAAGTTAGTATTTGGGGCAGAGTACCCAAAGTTCGGTCTTGATCGAGTATATATTACCCGGGATTGTGTAAGTGAGTCTAGAGGACTAAAGTGATGATTAATGATTGGACAAGAGTCCAAGTATGTATAGCGCAAATAAAATTGTGCATGAGCCTACGGCCAGTTAATAGAGTTGGAGGACTTGAAGAATAACATGATTGTTGTGTGGAAATGTTAAAATGAATTCATAACCGGATATCTTCGAGATTGAGAATCTCGTGTTGGGTGAAATAACCCTGTGTGACCATGTGCCACATTATAACTTGGATATATTATTATACTATATCATAACACTGGATCTGTACTATTATGTTGTTATTGATGTATGTTAATTCATGAAAAATAGTATGGAAAGACTGTGGTGTTTATTGGGCTTCATAGCTCACTGACGTTTTATGTCAACAGATACAGGAGCTGTTGAGCAATAAGTGCGGATCCTGCACCTTGGACCTTTTTGGATTTTGGATAGAGATTACCCGGCACGTTAGTGGCTCCTACGTTTTGTAAACAGACATAAATGTAATTGATACATGTATTTGTTTTGTGGTGATGACTATTATGATGACTAGTGATGATTTGCCTCATTGGGGCAAAGTTTGAAATTTCTCACAATTTTCGTAGGCAAAGTCTTTCGCTTCATTGGTATGAACGACTGGGCGCACTTCTCAGAACATGATTCCCTAAGGCGTGGGTTTGGGGCATCACAATTGGTATCAGAGCCAATAGCAATAACCATCACACAAATCATACTTGAGCATAATACACCTAGGAACCGTTGGATAGGCGATCCCTTAGGGATTTATTCGATATTCCTAGTTGAGTGATTATTGTACATGTCATGTTTCGGAATCAGTTAGTGATTTGAAATATGTACATGTGCAGGAATGGCGAGGATGTATCGGACTCCTACCTGACGAGATGTCGAGATAAAAAGGTGGGTTCAGACGATGTCAGCCCGCCAATACCAAGGGTGGATAGCCTACCACACCATATACCTGAAGGCTGTGAAACCTCTTGTCGATGTTCGGATTAATCCAAATGGTTCAATTTGGGTACCTCCGCCTTCACTCCCGAAAAGGCTCATGAAGAGGGAGTATAGAAAGAGACTGAGAGAGAACATGTTGGTATGTTTGATGGCGGACCTGAGTCTAGAGGACCAGGCACTGCAGGAGGATAGTGTAGCGGTCTCACTGATAGAGGTTGAGACTTATTGAGTATAGGATCATGGGAGAAGAGCGTGGTGCATTTGTATCGTTTTGGAGTATAATAGATGCCCTAATCGGTCTTCCCATCAGTAGATCACTTTTTGTATGTGTACAGCTACAAGATGTTTTGTATACGCTGGTGTACTACTTACTGTACAGTGTTGCTTTGTATATCTTAACAGTGAAATGAATGAAATGTTTCTTTTTGACTATCGAACTCTTGAGTGCATTTCTTTTCATTTCATTATATTTATAAAGCGTTCACTATTGTATAATTATCATACATTAGAACACACGATGTCTATATCTACTCCGTCAGGGAGGGTCATTTGCACAAAAACAGTCTATGATAGGTGTCCTATCCTTATTAATAGTGTGCAAATGACCATAGATTTGATTGTTTTGGACATGAAAAATTATGATATCATCATTGGGATGGATTGGTTGGCCAACTACCATGTAGTGGTAGACTGTAAAGCCAAGAAGATGATATTTTGAATTCCGGACATTCCAGAGTTCGAGATGCAAAGTGTTGTGCGAGGTGAGGCACCCAAGCTGATCTCTGCTATTAAAACATGCCACCTTTTGGATAAAGGCTATACAGGTTACTTGGCAGCCATTATAATTGATAAAGATGAAGACATTGTGCTGAGAAATACGCTAGTGGTACGAGAATTTCAAGATGTATTCCCAGAGGAGTTCCCAGGACTTCCTCTCACTCGAGAGATCGATTTTTCGATCAATATAACTCCAGGCGTAGCCTCAATATCAAAGACTCCGTATCAGATGGCTCTAGCATAATTGCAATAATTGAAGATTCAATTGCAAGATTTACTAGACAAGGGTTTGATTCGCCCTAGTGTGTCGATGTGGGGAACACCGGTGTTGTTCGTCAGAAAAAAAGACGAAAGTCTTCGTCTATGCATGGATTATCATCTGCTGAATGAAGCAACGATTAAGAACAAGTATCCTCTCCCTTGAATTGATGATCTATTCGATCAGTTGCAAGGTGCTCAGGTATTTTTGAAGATAGATCTTCGTTCTGGTTATCACCAGTTGTGGGTCAAGGAAGAAGATATTCTGAAGACAGTGTTTCGAACTCGCTACAGACACTACGAGTTCTTGGTGATGCCGTTTGGATTAACAAATGCACCTGCAGCCTTTATGGAATTGATGAATCATCTTTTCCAGCTGTATTTGGATCAGTTCATTGTGGTATTCATCGACGACATCTTGGTATACTCTGCTAACCACGAGGAGCATGATCGGTATTTGAGAATTACTCTGCAAATGCTACGAGACAATTTGTTGGATGCTAAGTTCTCCAAGTACGAGTTTTGGATGATGGAGATAGTCTTCCTTGGGCATATTGTGTCAAGGAATGGAATATCTGTGGATCCCTCCAAGATTCAAGTGGTAACTGAGTGGGGAAGGCCATCCACTGTCATGAAAGTTTGAAATTTTCTGGGATTGGCCAGTTACTATCACAGGATTATGGAAGGGTTTTCTAAGATCGCTGCCCCATTAACAGAGTTGATGAAGAAAGATATGAAGTTTGAATGGACTGTAACACAGGAAGTTTTCAAGAATTGAAAAAGAGATGAACAACTGCTCCAGTGTTGACCAATCCCTCAGGATCGGGAGATTTTGAGGTATACTGTGATGCTTCTGGCAAAGGCCTTGGCTGTGTGTTGATGCAAAATAAAAAGGTCATTGCTTACGGTTCTCAGCAGCTCAAGATTCACGAGCTGAACTATCCCACGCATGATTTGGAATTGGCAGCCGTGGTGTTTGCATTAAAGATCTGGAGGTATTACTTATACGGAGAGAAAATTGTGATCTACAGTGATCACAAGAGTTTGAAGTATCTCTTTTCTCAGAAAGAGCTCAACATGCATCAGAGGAGATGGATGGAGTTTCTAAAGGATTACGATTATGTGATCCAGTATCACCCTGATAAGGGTAATGTGGTGGCAGATGCCTTGAGCAGAAAGATGGTCCGATCCGTTGCATACATGAGGGTGGATCACTGAAAGATGATAGAAGAGTTCAAGAATTGGAATATGAGTCTGGGATTCCAAGGAAATAGCGTTCGTTTGGCTAGTATTCAAGCTAAGCCGGTATTATTACAGAAGATTCAAGAAGCGCAGTTAGAAGATTCAGAGACCAAGGCAATTAAGGCAAAATGCTTCAGGGAAAAGGGAGTGATTTTGAAGAATCAGAAGATGGAATCCTTCGATTTCAAGGTCGTGTGTGTGTACCTGTAAACCTCGAGCTGAAAAAATGAACTACTCAACGAGGCACACCGATTGTGTTTCACAGTCCACACTGGAAGCCCGAAGATGTACCATGATGTGAAGGGAAACTACTGGTGGAATGGCATGAAAAGAGAGATTGCAGAGTATGTCTCTCGCTATCTGGTCTGCCAGCAGGTTAAAGCGGAGCATTAGAAACCATCTGGTTTGCTGAATTCACTACCGATTCTTGAGTGGAAGTGGGAACATATCACGATGAATTTTGTAGTGGGACTAAAAAAAACAAGGAATGGACACGACACTGTCCGGGTGATAGTCGATAGACTAACTAAGTCGGCCCACTTCCTCGCTATTAAAGACACCATCACGTTGGAAAGTCTGTCGAAGCTATATATCAGAGAGATTGTGAAGCTGCATGGTATACCGGTGACAATTGTATCAGATCGCGATCCGCGATTCACTTCTCGGTTCTGGCAGAGTTTGCAAGAAGCCTTGGGTACGTAGCTCAACATGAGTATAGCTTATCATCCTCAGACCGACGGACAGTCCGAGCGCACGATTAAAACACTGGAAGATATGTTGCGCACTTGCAGCCTAGACTTTCGAGGAAACTAGGATGATCACTTGCCTTTGATTGAATTTGCATATAACAACAGTTATCAGGCAAGTATTCAAATGGCTCCTTGTGAAGCCTTGTATGGCCAGAGCTGTCAGTCGCCAGTATGTTGGACTGAAGTTGGAGAACATAAGATGCTGGGACTAGAACTGGTGCAAGAAACTACTAAGAAGATCGAGTTAATTCAATCCAGGCTATTAGCTACTCAGAGTCGGCAGAAGAGTTATGCCAATGGAAAGCATCGGGCCTCGAATTTCAAGTCGGGGATCACGTCTTCTTGAAGGTCTCCATCAAAAGGTGTCGTATGTTTTGGGAAGCGGAGTAAATTAAGTCCGCGATTTATCAGGCCTTTTGAAATTTTGGCCAAAATAGGCAGTGTAGCCTACTGTCTGGCGTTACCACCAGAGTTGGAGAGGGTTCACAATGTATTTCATTTATCCATGTTGAGGAAATATGTTCCTGATCCTTCGCATGTGATTCGTCATGAACCAATTCAAGTTCGAGAAGAATTAACTTTTGAGGAAAAACCAGTGCAAATCTTGGACCGCAAGGAACAAGTATTGCGGACTAAAATAATCAAGCTGGTCAAGGTTTTGTGGCAACATCATAGCGTAGAAGAATCCACCTAGGAGCTTGATAACGCGATGCGAGATAGCCATCCCCAGTTGATTGAAGATTAATCTGTGTTGTAAATCTTGAAAACTGATGTGGCAAATTTCGAGGATGAAATTTTTGTAAGGAGGGGAGATTGTAACGCCCTAGAATTTTAAATAATAAAATTATGTGTTTATTGGACCTTAACTGGGGTTAAATACTTGAGTGTTTGTTAAATTAATAAAAAATGGGTTTTGCTCGGGATTGAAATGCACTGAGGAAATCTCAGTATCTTTTCTCAAAAATCATACAGTGTGCTGGTCGACTGCCAGGACACACCCCTATTGTATTTTTTCCGTCAGTTATCATTTCGGGGGACTACGGGGCCATTATGTGTTATAAAATTGAGAAAATTTGGGAAATTAGAGGGTTTTGCAATTTTCTTCCGGACTAAAGTGCAATGGTCAAAACTCAGTATTTTTTCTTGAAATTTTTACAGTAGGTGACGGACTACCCCAAGTTCGGTCACCTGAAGTTTCGGTTCCGTTGCGTATCTATTCGCGAGACCGCAGGAGTCTTAAATGTAAAAAAATTTGAGAAAACTAGGAAATTCCAAATTTTCCGGAATTCAGTTGGGACTCTATAATTGTTGGGGATTCTAATAGAACTTTGTATAGCTGGTACCACAGCGTGCCAGTCAGCCGTGAGGATGACCGTCTGTCATTTCGGTAGTTAATCATCTCAAATAAAGAAACGACAGCATGTTTTAATGTAAAAAATCAGGAAATTAGTGGGTTTTGCAGTTTTCTTCTAGCGAGAAAGAGAAAAAGGAGGAGAGAGAAAAGTGGCCGCGCGTTGCATGCATGCTACCCCAAGGTTATTCGACGTGGTGATCGCATTGGCGGCGACGGATCGTCCATGCGGACTCCCGAAACGCTAGAAAAAGGTAAAAACCCTCTCTTTTCTTCTCATTTTCTCCTTTTATCGCTATATTTTGGTGTGGTTTGAATGTGTGGATGGATGAAAGGGTCCAAGACCCTGAAATGATCTATGCATGTGTGTGGATTGTTGCGGGAAGGGATTAAATGGGTTCGAGACCCTGAAAATGATGTGCGGATGAATGTGGGAAGAGATTTGATCACAATAGAGGGATGTAGCCTCAGTTTTGGACTGTCTGCAGTCTAAAATTTAGACTGTATAATTTTTTTTGGTGTGGTTTGAAATGTCGTGGAAAAAAAAGAGGGGTCCAAGACCCTGCATGTGATGGGCAGCCGATCGTCATGGCGATCGATTGGATGATTGATCGTCCCTGACAAATTTTTTTTTTTAAAGCCATGGTGGGCTTCCCTATGTGCTTTGTGGTCATCCTTCGATGAAAAATGATATGTGTTGTATTTTTTTAAGCAATGGAAGTGTCCATTGGCCTAGGTACGCTCCTTATCGGAGTTGTATACTTATAGATTTGGTATACAGGCGTGATGGCCAAGTGTCTCGGTTATCCAAGTGGGGCTTGGGATAGTCGGGGCTGTTCGTGGTTAGAAAACCTAACCCGAGGTTACTTGGGGCCGTGGCTCCTCCTTATCTAGGTCGAGGAGGGAGGCATTGGATGTCATGGGTTCCCTAAGACTGATAGATAGGACATGTTGGCCTGTTTGTCTAGGTCATCCGTGGTTCCTCTTGGATTAGGTCAGGAGTGGTGGCATTGGATGTCATCGTTCCTCCGGGACTGGTAGTCAAGAGATGTCGGAGTCCTAGGGTGTCAGTGGTTGAGCATCTGATGGTGTATAGTCTGGGGGTTCCTCTCTGGATGGGTCAGAAGAGGGCGGTAGCCGGGTCTATCAGGGTTGCCTTCGTGGTGGAACATCTAGGAGTGGTGGCATTGGATGTCATGGTTCCTCCGTAAGACTAGCCAGAAGAGGCCGGTAGTCCGATTGGCTGTGGGTTCCTTCTGGACTAATATCCAGCTGAGATGGCAGCGAATACACAAGATGTGGTTGGCCAATGGATTTGAGGAGTTAATTCTTGTTGGGCAGGTGCCTGTTAGGTATGAAATATTTGGCTTCTCAATTTGTTGAACCGGAGTGCTCATGTGTCAAAACAGTTGGTCGAGCCAGAGTCCTCATGTTGGTATTGAATCTTCGGATTCAGGGTTGTACAAGCAGGTGTGCTCGAAGTTGTAGTGAATCTTCGGATTCTAAGTTGGTATTTGGGGTAGAGTACCCAAAGTTCGGTCTTGAT
This sequence comes from Tetracentron sinense, assembly GCA_015143295.1. Taxonomy (NCBI): domain Eukaryota; kingdom Viridiplantae; phylum Streptophyta; class Magnoliopsida; order Trochodendrales; family Trochodendraceae; genus Tetracentron; species Tetracentron sinense. The sequence continues at coordinate 28,616,965 of CM026564.1, forward strand.
CAGGTATATATTACCTGGGATTGTGTTAGTGAGTCTAGAGGACTCAAGTGTTGATTGATGATTAGACAAGGGTCCAAGTATGTATAGTACAAATAAAATTTTGCATGGGCCTACGGCCAGTGAATAGAGTCGAAGGACTCGAAGAATAACATGATTGTTGTGTGGAAATGTTAAAATGAATTCATAACTGGATATCTTCAAGATTGGGAATCTCGTGTTGGGTAAAATAACCATGTGTGACCATATGCCACATTATAACTTGGATATATTATTATACTGTATCATAACACTAGATCTATACTATTATGTTGTTATTGATGCATGTTAATTCATGGAAAATAGTACGGAAAGACTGTGGTTGTTATTAGGCTTCATAGCTCACTGACATTTTATATCAACAGATACAGGAGCTGCTGAGCAGTAGGTGCGGATCCTGCACCTTGGACCTTTTTGGATTTTGGATAGAGACTACCCGGCGCGTTAGTGGCCTACGTTTTGTAACCAGACATAAATGTAATTAATACATGTATTTGTTTTGTGGTGATGGCTATTGTGATGACCAGTGATGATTTGCCTCATTGGGGCAAAGTTTGAAATTTCTCGCAATTTTCGCGGGCAAAGTCTTCCGCTGTATTGGTATAAACGATCGGGCCCGCGTCTCAGAACACGATTCCCTAAGGCGCGGGTTCGGGGTGTCACAGTAGTTAAGTACTTAAAATTTGGGTGTGGACCAATGAGGACCTGCCCTTCGGTTATAAAATAGAACCCCGTATACGTTTACTATTTTCCTTAATGCAATATCCTTACTCATATTTTTGTAATTTCCAAAAGAGTCCTGTTATTTAAGGTTGTCTTTAGGAGCTCCATCCATATTTAAGCTCTTATATAAAGCAATGTAGAATCGTATGGGGTATATTCAGCATTCAAGCCCAAGGATGACTTTCTAAAGCAAGAAAATATGTAAAGTAGAATGTAATATGGCACAAACGGGTAGATCCACACACTCACTCCCAAATGGCCTAACTAATGGAGTAGTGGAAGCCCCTTATACACCCCTATGAAGCTTATTATTAATACCTAACCGATGTGAGACTAAAGGGGCTGGTTTAGTAAAACCCAAACAGCAACACAGCACATTTGCTTTTTTTGGCCCTAAAGTTAACAATTATCCTTATGGCACCTTAGCGATTACCATAGGTTCGATTCGGTGTTGAATCTCTAAGGTGCTATAAGGGTAACTGATTACCTTAAACCAGGAAAAAAATATAATATGGTACCAAAAAAAAAAGTATGAACTATAGAGATAGATAAAGTTGGACTTAGTATGCAAATTTATTCATTGTCATCCCGACATACAAAACAAATATCCTTTAGTTTCCCCAAGAATTAAACAACTTATACTTTTCATCATCATGGCTGTAATAATACAATACAATCCATCCATTATCGAAAGCCATTGAGTGTTAGAGTGGAGACTTTGATCTGATTCGTCATTGTACTGTGTAATGAGCGTTGACGCTTCCCCATTTGAAATCACTCCAAAAAAGCATTGTTTCCCCTAAGTTTGACCCGAATCCCCAAGTGTAGTTGGCGCCGTATGGAAGCACATGCGTTCCCAGATCATCGTCTCTGCCTTCACTCAGATCATTGCCTACATATACATGGTGTTTTCCTAATGAAAAAAAATCCAGTGAATCCCAAATCTATGTTTGAATCAAGAACTCACAAACCCAAGGGGGTGGCTAGGTCTCCCTAAAAGTCTATCTACCCTTTTTAAGATTAACAATTAGATTATTAACTAAGAGATGATGAACAATAAAGTTCGGAATATGGGAAATAAGCAAACCACAGCACAATGATTTTTACATGGAAACCCTTCTAGGAAAAAATCACAGGACCTAGTCCAGCAAAGAGATGTCACTAAGACAAAGTCAACAAAAACTTACTATACTCGAACCTGACTCCTTCGGACTCGAGACTACGATCCTTCAGTTCTTAGTCTTCCACGCCTCGATAAGTCATAACTTACCTGCAAGTCCTGTGATCAACTGCAACCACTTGTACTCCTCTTAGATCTCCACAACCATGATCTTCCGATCAATCTCCGTCAATGATGGCTACGGATTCCTCCGACAAAATATCCACGATCCTCCTTGGATCGATCTCCTTCTCAAAGGCTCTGGTTCTCACCAGTCAATGTTCTTAACAGAATGGGTTAATGGTTGTTTAACAAAACAAAACTTAGTTGTATTCCCAACAATAGAATAACAAGCAAGAATGATCAACAATGTCTTGCAAACTCTAGGGTGGAAGAGGAGAGGAGAATGGGTTTGGGAAACCCTAATTTTCCTTTAAAAACTCTCCCTAAACTCTCAAATGCCCTTAGATTCAAATGGGGATCAAACCCTCTTTATATAGAATCAAAATTGGTGTTCTAAACAAGGTAGGAGTCCAAAATCACGAGGACCGGTCGATCGGATGTATGGTTCGGTCGACCGGTCACTATGCAACTCTCTGGAAAATTTTTGCCATACAAATATTATTGCACCTCGTATGCCCTTGAAAATTTGTATCTAGTCACCTAAGGTACATAGAATGATTCTAAGTCAATTTCCCCCTAAGGTATAAGGTATTTAGGTCACTTACCATCCTATGAGTGAAACGAAGGCGATGCTTTAAATGTCTTCAATCAAATTTCTTCGGTCTTCATCTTCAGGGACTTTGGATGCTTGTTGGCAATGACACAAGACACGACTAAACACTTTGTTTTGACACCGGAATATGCCATACCAAAAGTATGGACTTACAACCTCCCCCTTTGGCAATTCCATGACAAAACCCAACTGCAGTACATGACTTGACACAAACTCACTCACATCAAACGGTGAATTAGGTCATTACATGACTCCAACACAATCACATGATACAAATTGAAATACAACCGAAGTTGTACACATTGAACCTTCTGTCATGCAAGATTTGTCTGCTGCAAACCTGCACCTGCACATGCTAATAAATATCTAGTGAAACATGTATAGAATATGAAAATAAATAAACATAGGTATTGCAAGGAATGTACTACACTAGGAAAATAATACCCTAACATTCTCCCCCTTTTTGGCACGAATAGCCAAAGCAAGGCAGGGAGCCAATATCACAAAAACTATCCAATTTATAGCACATGTAATATCAAAGCAACCACAATACAATCAAGCAACTGCAGACAATACGAGGACAATAGAGCGGGGAACAAAATATAGGACATAAAACAAAAATCTCCCCCTCAACAACTTAACTTGATCTTCTCCCCCTAAGATCAAAGACACCACCTAAAGGACAAGGCAACTCATGCTAGAAAGGCCCATGCCAACTAAAAATAAAAAACACATAATAATAAACTAAAAAGTATTATGTGCCACACAAACATGCATCATAAGCATTTCAAGCAACAATAATTTAAAATTACTATTCCAATGAAGAGCATGATTGGTTAGTCCAACTGAGGATAAACATTTAACCAAATCTTACAAAATGCTAAAGCATAGCCAATTCACTTAGTCACATTTAGTGAACAGTTCAAAAGTGAAGCTTTGTGTGTTGTGGTGGTCTGACTAGATATTAAATCAAGGGTTCTCTCCCTTCGACGGATATGGAAGTAACCACTCAAGGGGACTCCCGGAGACTCAAATCTATGAAGGTAAACCTAGTTAGATCTAGTTATACTAATTTTTTACTTTTTAATGCACCTTTGTCCATTTTGATTTGACATGATATTTTTCTTTTACTTTGGTCAAATACCTCCTCAATTTGTAAGATTTCTTTTATGTTCTTTATCTGAACATATCTTTTCATGCAATGATGGCTTTCACACTATCTAATTACGTAGCTCTTCTCTATTGATAGTAGGGGCTTTCACACTAGCAACCCTGATATATACCTACTGTCTTCATAGGTAGCCATTACTTACTGTTTACACCCAATAGTAGCTTCACACTAACCTAGTAGGCAGCCATTTTCATTGCAACAATTTTTTTCTCAAAGAGGATACATGAAACAGGGATGACAAACAATATTGTCATTCTAGATTGGTCATCTTAGGTCACACTTTGGGATAAGACATACACCTACAGATTAGAAATTAGACCACTCAACAGAATCAATCAGAGTGCATATGATAGTGCAAAGCATACACACATGAATAAGTCTATAACTGTGCAAGATAAAATTAGTCTAATTTTCAGCTTAACCAAGAGACTATGAAGGTGATATATCCTCAATCAGCAACATAAAACATGTTCATCCTTGGACAAGTATGAAAATAAAGATCACACAAGGAATGCAAATGATGCAAGTCAAACAAGGACAACATGACAAAATTATTTTTGGATTTTATAGTTTTTCAATATTTTTGAATTTTTCAAAATAAATAAAATAGAAAAACATACCAAATCAAATAATAACTAGTAAAAAAAACTAGTATACACAAACATCATAGCACCAGGACAAGATATAACACTAACATCACTGAAAGTATGCCTCTTTTTAATTTTAGAAAAATAGTTCTTGGGGGCTATACATCAAATCCCAAGATCTGACTAAGATTCTAATTGATTTTATTCAATGAAGGTTGAAATAACATTCACCTTTGCGACTTTGAAATTGTTAAGTCAAATCCACGATAGAACAAAGACCGGCAAAACTTCACAAGTGTCAAGTCTCTTTTCACGATTTACATGAACCTTCTTCTTTTCCTTTAAAGCTTTCTCTAATGGAAGTTAATGGCCTTTCCAAAAATTCCAGCTCTTGGATCTTGAACTAAAGATCCTTTTTTGATGAACAAGAATGGCTTGATCTTCTTCTTCTTGATAATCAAACTAGAAAACAAGAAAGAAGAAAGGTGGGAGAGGTGTGACCGTACACTTCAAGAGAGAGAGAGAGAGGTGGGCCAGAGATTTGAAGAAGGAGAGAGAGAGCAAACTATGAGGTTGAGTCACTCTCCAAGGTGGGCGTCCACCTATACTTATAGGGTTTGCTTGGGTTGCTTGCAAACCAAGACTCCATATCCTATTCCAATTAGGATTCCTCAATAGATTATCCTTATCTATTACTAAATAACTAATCTTATCCTTATCTATTAAGGAATCTTTAATTAGTAACTAACTAATTATTGATTAGTAACAAACTAATGGAATCCTATTTAATTAGGGAATCTTTAATTAGTAACTAACTAACTAACCTTATCCAATAAAGAGTCATTAGTTAGAAATCAGTTAAAACAAGGTTCTTCCTTGAAGTGGGCATCCCACCCTAGGCAAGCCCCACTTCCACACGCCCCTCATGGGTTTCCAAAACCCTTTAGTGCATCTTTGATCTTTTATCAAAATCCCCAATGGGTCCTACCCATTTGGTTTATCACATCTAATGTGATTCCACCTATTAGAGCTTCACTATACCATATAGTGATTACTTAGAGAAATTAATTAATTTAATTAATAATTAAATTAAATTCTTTAGGAAGGTTCTAGTGTGTGGGATCTAAAGGGATCTCCTATTTCCGGTTGTGGGACCAAGTGCCTAACCTTTCTTGGTTAAAGCATTGTTATTAGGAAACCATTTCCTACAACTCCATTAAGATTATAGAATTTTATCTATATCCCTGGACTTCCACTAATCACAATAATTTCCATTAACACAACGTGATTAACTTTCATAAAATAGAGAATTACTTTTAGGTATTTCTATCACAAGATTTATTTACAAATGCATCCCTCCACTTCCAATATTATTATAAGCTTACAAGACAAAATATAATACTGTCTTTAATCCCTGGCTTATATTGAAAACCCATTCTCTTTGATACTTTTAGTCAAACTTGGACTTTCAAAACTATTTTAGAAATTCTTTAAAAGAAATAATAATAATTATTATATTCCTTTTATACAGAAAATAAACTTCTCGATAAAAACCATTTCATTGATAAATATCAGCGTAGTGGAATCCTTGTTGTGCGTACGCACACTTCTTCTAATATAGCGTACATAATCCAACGAGCCCATATTCAGTCCGATGTGTTGGACATTGACGATTGGTTACATCAAAGCTATATAGGCAAATACTAGAAAAGATTTCGACCTCTCAGGTTAAGAGCAATCTGTCAAATGGACTACCCTAAATATAAAGACAGCATATTTCTAAGGGTATCCAGTGAGCGATCCAGTTGCAGTATAAGTACTTCTTACTTATATTTATATCTTAGTTAAGAGACTCTATCTCTCAGTGATTGAGATTCATCACTCCCTCATATGGAACTAACAATGTGTAAGTTAGTAGGAATACATTATCTAGGTGTATCGTGAATAACTTAGAAGAATACTAGGTCTACAAGGAACCGAAAAACCATATCTCCTTAGCAATTAGTTGATAACTAATTGGATGGTTTTCTTACAATGTTACCTAAGGGACAAAGTAGTCTCATCCAATGAGATACTTTTGTTTAATTACCCAATGTAGAAGACAATGCGTGAATGTAAAAAATGCTTTTATTAATTAAGTAGACTAATACAATTCCGGAATGGCTTTTGTGGGCATATATGTCTAACAATCACACCTTAGGCTATGATAGGCACGAGTTAAGTGAAGCCCTTCTAGTCTTGCTTTCTCACCCAAACGGCTTTAACCGATTTATTGATCCTTTGGTCATTAACCATTTCAGATGAGGTTACAGACAAGATCTTTTGCCTCTTCCTCATGTTCCTCCTTTTCCAATATTGAGTCCTAGAATTATGACGAGCATATTGGTTCTCCATGTTACCTCCTTTATATCTAGTATAAGGAGTGTCATGACCATGCTACTGTTTAGAGTTATTATAGATATTCAATATATCATTATTTAACTTCCTAGACATATCCACTAGGATATCAACTCTCCTTCGAAGATTTCCATTGAAATTGTTTTGGTTCCTAGAACCATGATTAGGCATTCTTCGAAGTTTAGGACCTCGAGGCCTAATATGACCCTTCACTCCACATTTATGGCATGTAGGAATGAATTTTTGAGTAGAAAGGTCTTTCCTATTCTTAGGAGGGTACCTTTTATCACTAGGCTCAGTATTTGAGGTAGATGGAGTTCCCTTCTTATCTCTATACCTCTAATCTTGCTCAAGATTTACTAACTTGATTTCAAGACTTGTCTTTTGAGTAAGACAAACATGTAAATCAGATTCCAGAATTTGAGTCTTGACAAGAAGGGAAGCATTCTCTTCCTCAAGCTGTGACATATGAGCTTTCAACCCAGAAGCTGCTTGATCTAAGGTATCTCTTTCCATTTTAATAGATTTGACCTTTTTGATCATGGAAATTTGAGCCTTTTTCAACTTTAGGCATTCCTCAAACAGCTCATCATAAACTGCCTCGAGGTCTTCCTCACAACTAGAGTCACTTTGACTCTCTTCATCATCCTCACCATCAATATGGTGTTGGTTACTCACACTTAAACTTGAAGAAGATTCTTCATTCCTATTTATGGAAGCAGTGGAGGCCATATAATTCCTAGTTTTCTCACAAGAAGAACTATTCGATTCCTCAGATTCAGATTCACTATCATCGCTTGCCTTGCTCTTAGATTTCTTCTCATTTGAGCAATCAATAGTAATATGGCCGAAGCCTTGGCATTCAAAACACTGAACACCTTAAGATTTACTTTCCACACTTTAAGATGTTTCTTATATTCATAGAGTTTGGACTTAGGCTTTTCAAAAGATCTTTGTCCTTTTAGATTAAATCTTTTATTGAATTTTAGAAATTTTCTGAATTTCTTTGTAAACATAGCCAACTCTTCTTATTTATCCTCAGTTACAATCAGAACCATCTATAGATTACTTTAAAGATTTTAGGACAATTGATTTTAGTTTCTTAGATGGGTGTAGATTCAACTCATAGGTTTGGAGAGAACCAACCAACTCTTCAATTTTGAGAGCATCAATATTTTTTCTCTCTTCGATGGTGGTAATATTTGATCTAAATCTCTGAGGCAAAGATCTCAAGATCTTCCTAACAGTTCTGGACTCAGATATAGTTTCTCCTAGGTTAAAACTAAAATAAACAATGTCACTCATATCAGCATAAAAATAATCAAAAGTTTCATTATAATTCATTCTCAGATTTTTAAATTTAGAAGTAAGCATTTGAAGTTTACAGATCTTGATTATTGTAGTCCCTTCATGGGTAAGTTTAAGAATGTCATATGCCTCATTCGAAATGTCACATTTAGAACTACGCCGAAATTCTTCGGGTGTGACAGCAGTGAAGATTGCATTTAGACCTTTACTGTTCCATCTAAAACTTTGAAGTTCTATATTGGTCCAATTAGTAGAAGGCTTGGGGATTATCTGGTCATCTATGGTCATTGTTGGATGAGCCCAACCTTGTTCAACAGATATCCATACTCTGTCATCCAAGGATTTTAGAAAGACTCCCATATGAGTTTTCCAATAGGAATAATTGTTCCCATTAAATAATGGGTGACAAGAGATGGATCATCCCTGGTTTTGGAGGTTCATATTCACCGAATAAAAGAATAAGATCACACTAATAAATTAGTGAATCAGCTCTAATACCAATTGAAAAAAAATCCGGTGAATCTCAAATCTATGTTTGAGTCCAAAACTCACAAACCCAAGGGGGTGGCTAGGTCTCCCTAAAAGTCTATCTACTATTTTTAAGATTTAATAATTAAATTATTAACTGAGGGAGGATGAACAATAAAGTGTGGAATAAGGGAAACAAGCAAACCACAACACAAGGATTTTTTTGTGAAACCCTTCTGGGATAAAACCATAGGACCTAGTCCAGCAAAGAGATAACACAAAGACAAAGTCAACAAGAACTTACAAGACTTGAACCTAACTCATTTAGACTCGATACTACAATACTTTAGTTCTTAGTCTTCCACGCCTCAAAAAGTCATTACGTACCAGCAAGTCCCATGATCAACCGCAACTGCTTGTACTTCACTTAGATCTCTACAACCACGATCTTCCGGTTAATCTCCGTCGATGATGGCTCCGGATTCTTCTAACCAAATATCCACGATCCTCCTCAGATCGATCTCCTTCGCAAAGGCTTTGGTTCACACCGGCTAATGTTCTTAACAGAACGGGTTGATGGTTGTTTAACAAACCAAACACTAGTTGTATTCCCAACAAAGGAATAACCAGCAAGAATGATCAACAATGTCTTGAAACCCTCTCTATATAGGATCAAAATTGGTGATCTAAACAAGGTAGGAGTCCAAAATCACGAGGACCGGTTGACCGGATGTATGGTTCGGTCGACTGGTAACTATGCAACTCTCAGGAAATTTTTGCCATACAAAACTTATTGCACCTCGTATGCCCTTAAAAGTTTGTATTTAGTCACCTAAGGTACATAGAATGATTATAAGTCAATTTTCCCCTAAGGTATAAGGTATCTATGTCACTAACCATCCTATGAGTGAGACAAAGGCGACGCTTTAAATGTCTTTAATTGAATTTCTTCGGTCTTCATCTTTATGGACTTTGAATGCGTGTAGGCAATGACACAAGACACAACTAGACAATTTGTTTTGACACCAGAATATGCCAATACCAAAAGTATGGACTTACACCAAAAATAGGACTCACGTCTACATTGCGTTTGCCTATGACCCCATTCAAGGCCAAGGCCAATGCCAAGACAAACATTAGCACAGAACGATCCAAACTAGTCATCTTGTCTCGAGCTTGAAATGGCTTTACCCTTTTCATTTCCTTTTATTGCCCTAAGAAACCTATTAATATAGAAACCTCCAAATCTCATAGTTATGTCTTTCGAAAAGTATTAAATTTTTTCCACGCATAGTGTCAATACAAGTATTGATAGAAACCTAATCAAAGGAAATCCTGAAAAGATATGACCATTAACTATCTTTCCATACTTTAGAATATATTCTACATAAAACCAATGTTTTAAAACCCGGATTGGATCGGACCGGTGGGTCATCCCGGTTAACCCAGGACCCGGTAATATTAGTTGGTTGGGTTGATCCTTTAATGGGCTGAATATCAATACCAGAGTGACCCAGTTAGAACCGTTTGAAACCGGCCTGACCAGCCCAATCGACCTAGGCAGTTATTGCTTATTCGTACGGGTCATGGAAAAAGATAATTTTAGACTTATTTATCCAAAACAAAATATTTTAATCAAAAGTAAGAGTTTTAAAACAAAACCTAGAGAAGAAGAAAGGGCTAGGTTGGATAGAGAGGAGATTCTAGATAAAGAGAACTCAAGCCAATGTCAGGTGAGATCAAACTATTCTTTTTTCTATAGATTTGAAGGGTTCGGTGCTTCCTCTTTGAAGGTTTTTTTCATTAGAATTGTGCAATGATAAATTTTTCTTTTTAATCAACCTGTTAGCTTCTTTCTTTTTAATTTGTGTATCATTTTAATCTCTTGAATTACCCAAAAAAATTATATCTCTTGAATCAAAAATGTTATTAGGAAATAATATTAATATTAAATATTTTTATGGCCTTACTTAGTGTCATTGAGTCAACCCGGATTAACCCGACGGTCCGACCGGTTTGGACCAACCCATCCCCTTGATCAGGTTAGTGTCCAGTCTGGGATTTAAAACACTTTTTTTCATAGTTCTTTATTTGTGGATGTGAATCCCTATTGTTTTGGAAAGTGAATTTTTTATTCGCTCGTTTTTTAATGTGATGTTAAAATATTGGAATGTGGAATGTGGATGATTATATTGAACATGATATTCTGAATAGAAGTTACTCCGAATACTTGGTACAGGTTATTGTGAATACAAGTTACTGATTCTGCCAAAAAAAATTGGCATCAAAGGTGGAACTATTTTAGTAACTAATGGTATTTCAATATTAGTGACGAAAATAGTTCCATCACTAAAATCCATTTTCGATACGAAATAATTCCATCACAACTACGATATTAGCGACATAACTATTTCCATCCCTAATGCTTCATTAGGGACGGAAACATTTCCGTCGCGATGTTGAATTTCGTCAAGTCCAATCTAACCAAATTAAGGTATTAGAGACGGAAGTGTTCCGTCATTAATAGAAATTAGCACAGAAAATACGTTCCGTCTCTAATGGCATCAGTAACGCAAGCATCCATAACGGAATAGGGACAGGGACTATTTCCGTCTCTTATATTATTAGACAAGAAAATAGAACTTTTAGTGATGGAAATGTTTCGTCGCTAGTCGGTAGATTTCTTGTAGTGGTGAGTGAATACTTGTTAGCCTAAAGGTTACAACCATAGGTACACTTAATAATTTTGATGATAACACAATAATGAAATGACCATTGTGTTACTAATGGCTTTATTTTGTTTCCATGAAAATCATTGTATGAGAGCATTACTACAAAATCCAAAGCATAAAGCATGAGAATGACACCAAGCATGAAAGGATTCAATGAGCAAGTCATCAAATCAATTTGAAGTATACCAATCCAAAGCGAAAAGAGCCAAACTCATGAAGAAGAAGATCTAATAAGAAACACTCTTTGGACATGAGGATGTATTCAAAGAAGCCTAATCAAGATCAAATTTGAAGGACAATGAAGACTCTCCAACTAGAAAATTTCAATAGTTACATTTAAGTTTGAAAGTTCTTAGGACTTATGTAAAAAGTCCACAAAGTTGGAAAGTTGAATGTTCAATGACATAGATCGACCAGAGGATCCTTGGGAACCAAACTACCCATCCTTATAAGGTCCTTACACATCATTGTGAAAACCCTAGAATCCCCAAAATTTATTCTTGGAGCTATTCAACTTCAATCGGGAAGCTTCGGGAAAAGTCAAGAGGGGGTGTTTTCTTGCAAAGTGTATAGGTTTGATCTTCACCTGGAAGAAGATCATACTATTGGTGAATTGTGGTGAATCCTTAAGTGGGTGCTTGAGGCTGGGACGTAAGCAGGAAGGCCAAACCTTGAAAACTTACCCTGTCTTTGTTTTCTCTCTCTCTTCTCTATCTTTATTTTACTGTTGCATTGTTTTTAGAATTGCTAGATTGTTATTCTCTTATTAATTAGATTATTTCAATTCCGCTAAATGGTTTACAAAAGAAATTTGAATTTGTCAAGACCCTATTCACCCCCCCTCTAGGGTCAAATACTTGGGCAACAATACTAACCTCAGTTGGTAAGTATTTAAAATTGGAGCGTGGACCAATGAGGACTTACCCTTCGGTTATAAAATGGAACCCCGGGTACATTTACTATTTTCCTTATTAAAAAATCTTGACTCACATTTTTTAATTTCCAAAAGAGCCCTATCAATTAAGGTTTTCTGTGGGAGCTCAGTCCACATTTAAGCTCTTATATAAAGCAATGTAGAATCGTATAGGCTATCTTCAACATGCAAGCCCAAGGATGAGTTTCTAAAGCAAGAGAATATGTAAAGTAGAATGTAATATGGCACATAAGGGTAGATCCACAGTCTCGCTCTAAAAGGGTCTGACTAATGGAGGAGTGGAAGTCCTTTATACTACCAAAGGCTCCCATAAGTGTAACTGATTACCTTATACCAGAAAAAAATTTAATACGACACCAAAAAAATTGTAATAACTATAGGGATAGATGAAGTTGGATTTAGTATCCAAATTTATTCATTGTCATCCCAACATACAAAAAAAATATCCTTCACTTTCCCCAAGACATAAACAACTTGTACTTTTCATCAGAATGGATGTAAAAATACAATCCATCCATTCTCGAAAGCCAATGGGCGTTAGAATGGAAACTTTGTTCCGTTTTGCCATCGTACACTGTGCAGTTCTGGGCATTGACGCTTCCCCATTTGAAGTCGCACCAGAAAAGCGTTCTTTTCCATAAGTGTGACCTGAATCCCCAAGTGTAGTTGGCGCCGTATGGAAGCACATGCGTGCCCAGATCATCGTCTCTGGATGCACAATGAAGGGTGAGTGTCACGCCTTCACCCAGATCATTGCCTACATACACATGGTGTTTCCCAAAAATAGGAATCACGTCTACATTGCGTTTGCCTATGACCCCATTCAAGGCCAAGGCCATTGCCATGAAAAACATTAGCACAAAACGATCCAAACTAGTCATCTCGTCTCAAACTTGAAATGGCTTTCCCCTTTACATCTCCTTTTATTGCCCTAAGAAACCTATTAATATAGAAACCACCATATCTCATAGTTATGTCTTTCCAAAAGTATGATATTTTTTTCCATAGAGAGAACCATGCATAGTGTCAATACAAATATTAATAGAAACCTACTCAAAGGAAATCCCAAAAAGATATGACCATTAACTATCTTTCTATACTTTAGAATATATTACTACTTAAAGCCAATGATTAAAACCCGGACCAGACCAGACCAGTGGGTCAACCTGGTTAACCCAGGTTACCGGTAATCTTAGTTGGTTGGGTTGATCCTTTAATGGGCTGAATATCAAAATCGGAGTGACCCAATTAAAACCGTTCGAACCGGTCTGACCAGCCCAGTTGACCCAGGCGATATTTGTTGATCCGTACAGGTCACGGAAAAAGATAGATTTTCACTTATATAACAAAAAACCCAATATATTAATCAAAAGTACAAGTTTTAAAACAAAACCTAGAGTAGAAGAAAAGGCTATGTACGACAGAGAGGAGATTATAAATAAGGAGAACTCAAGCCAATGTCAGGTGAGATCAAACCATGCTTTTTTCTATGGATTTGAAGGGTTCATATATGTTTTTTTTACTTGATTTTGAGTTTTTGAATTATAATCTCATTTTTTAATAGTACATAATTGGGGTTTTCCCTTGATTTCAAGAGGTGCTTCCTCTCTGATGGTTTTTTTCGTTAGAATTGTGCAATGATGATTTTTTCTTTTAAATCAACATGTTAGCTTCTTTCTTTTTAATTTATGTATTATTTTAATCTCTTGAATTACCCTAAAAAATTATATCTCTTGAATCAAATATGTTAATAGGAAATAATATTAATATTAAATATTTTTATGGCATTACTTAGTGTCATTGAGTCAACCCGGATTAACCCGACGATCCGATCAGTTTGGACCAACCCATCTCCTTGATCAAGTTAGTGTCCAGTCTAGGTTTTAAAACACTTTTTTTCATAGTTCTTTAATTGTGGATGTGAAACCCTATTGTTTTGGAGAGTGAATGTTATATTTGCTCCTTTTTTAATGTGATGTTAGAATATTAGAATGTGGATGTTGTTTGAATATTGGAATGTGGAATGTGGATGATTATATTGAACAGGATATTCTGAATACAGGTTACTCTGAATACAAGGTACAGGTTATTGTGGATAAACGTTACTGATTCTGCAAAAAAAAAATTGGCATCAAAGGCGGAACTATTTTTGTCACTAATGCTATTTCAATATTAGTGACGAAAATAGTTCCGTCACTAAAATCCCTTTTCGATGTAGAATAGTTATGTCACAACTACGATATTAGCGACGGAACTATTTCCTTCACTAATGCTTCATTAGGGACGGAAACATTACCGTCGCAATGTTGAATTTCGTCAAGTCCAATCTGACCAAATTAAGGTATTAGAGACGGAAGAGTTCCGTCGTTAATAGAAATTAGAAACAAAAAGTACGTTCCGTCTCTAATGGCATCAGTGACGCAAGCATCCATAACGCAATAGGGATAGAGAGTATTTCCATCTCACATATTATTAGACACAAAAATAGAACTTTTAGTGATGGAAATGTTTCGTCGCTAGTCGGTAGATTTCTTGTAGAGGTGAGTGAATACTTGTTAGCTTAAAGGTTACAACCATAGGTACCCATAATAATTTTGATAATAACTCAATAATGAAATGACCATTGTGTTACTAATGTCTTTATTTAGTTTATGTGAAAATCAGTGTATGAGAGCATTAACACAAAATCCAAAGCATAAAGCATGGGAATGACACCAAGCATGAAAGGATTCAGTATACCAATCCAAAGCAAAAAAGAGCCAAACTCATGAAGAAGAAGATCCACTAAGAAGCACTCTTGGACATGAGGATGAATTCAAAGAAGCCTAATCAAGATCAAATTTGAAGGACAATGAAGACTCTCCAAATAAAAAATTTTAAGAGTTATATTTAAGTCTGAGAGTTCGTAGGACTTCCACAAAGTTGGAAAGTTGAATGTTCAATGACATAGATTGGCCATAGGATCCTTTGGATCCAAACTGCACATCCTTATAAGGTCCTTAGACATCATTGTGAAAACCCTAGAATCCCCAAAAAAATTCTTGGAGCTATTCAACGTCAATCTTTGGGAGATTTCCAAAGAGCATTAAACAGATTTTGTCAGCTCATTCAAGGAGCAATTTTGAGATTTTAGAACTTTCATACAACTTTTGTGTTGGAAATCAAGAATCGATAGATTCTTGTGTTGAAGCGGGAAGCTTCGGGAAAAAGACCAGAGAGGGGGTTTTCTTGCAAAGTGTAAAGTTTTGATCTTTACCTGGAAGAAGATCGTGCTATTGGTGAATTGTGGTGAATCCTCAAGTGGGTGTTTGAGGTAGGGACGTAGACGGGAAGGTCGAACCTCAAAAACATACCCTATCTTTGTTTTCTCTCTCTCTTCTCTATCTTTATTTTACTGTTGCATTGTTTTTAGAATTGCTAGATTGTCATTCCCTTATTAATTAGATTATTTCAATTCCGCTAAATGGTTTACAAAAGAAATTTTAATTTTCCAAGACCCTATTCACCTCCCCCTCTAGGGTCCAATAGTTGGGCAACAATACTAACCACAGTTGGTAATTATTTAAAATTGGGGCATGGACCAATGAGGACCTGCCCTTCGGTTATGAAATGGAACCCCGGGTACGATTATTATTTTCCTTATAAAAAAATCCTTACTCACATTTTTTAATTTCCAAAAGAGCCCTATCATTTAAGGTTTTTTGTGGGAGCTCCGTCCACATTTAAGCTCTTATATATAGCAATATAGAATCATATAGGCTATCTTCAGCATTCAAGCCCAGGGATGAATTTCTAAAGCAAGAGAATATATAAAGTAGAATGTAATATGGCACATAAGGGTTGATCCACACACTCATTCCAAAAGGTCCTGACTAATGGAGGAGTGGAAGCCCTTTATACTCCCCTATGAAGCTTAGTATTCATACCCAACCGATGGGGCCGGTTTAGTAAAACCCAAACAACAACACGGCACATTTGCTTTTTTTGGCACTAAAGTTAACAATTATCCTTTTGGCACCTTAGCGATTACCATAGGTTCGATTCGGTGTCGAATCTCTAAGGTACCATAAGGTAACTGATTACCTTAAACCAGAAAAAAAATATAATACGGCACCAAAAAAAATGTAATTACTATAGGGATAGATGAAGTTAGATTTAGTATTCAAATTTAATTATTTATTGTCATCCCAGCATACAAAACAAATATCCTTCACTTTCCCCAAGAAATAATCAACTTGTACTTTTCATCTTCATGGCTGTAATAATACAATCCATTCATTCTTGAAAGCCAATGAGTGTTAGAATGGAAACTTTGTTCTGATTTGTCATCTTACACTGTGAAGTGTTGGGCATTGATGCTCCCCCATTTGAAGTCGCACCAGAAAAGCGTTGTTCTCCATAAGTGTGACTTGAGTCCCCGAGTGTAGTTGGTGTTGGACATGAGGCCTAAAAAAGTCATTTAGATTGTTAGACTCTTATTAATTTGATTAATAAAGACTTCTTCTTAATCTATCGTGTATTCATTATGGGTAATTGACAATGATCATGAGATGATCTATACGATATGAGATATTGATAAAGGTCCATAGGATATATTGTAAGAAAGTCATGTGATTGGATTATCACAGGCAGATATAACTTTTCGGTTCCTTATACCTTATATAGTCATAGCTATGAGTGAAGCTGCGCACTTCACTTATATGGCCGCCACTATGCTAAGATGTTCTCAATAGTTGAGATGTAGTTCTATCTCGAACTATTGTAGTGGAGACTACACATCAACATATGGGTGCTTAAATGTACATTGACTGATTGTATTCAATAAGAGACCTCATGCATAAACATAATATCAGATAGTTGGTCTCTCATTCATATTGAACAGTTTTGATGATTCTTAGATCTGATGAGTTCATTTATGACTGAGCAGTTATCTGACTGTTTTGATTCCACCAAAGTATTTTCTATCTTAGGGAATACGATACAGTGATAGTTGGATAATTAGAAAGCTATTCGAGTCATGATGAATTTCAAATAAGAAATCCATGCTCATTAATTTGAGAGATTATCCAAGTTCCGGGTAAGATTGTTGATTAAGTTCAAATCCTGGCCAGGTGATTTTGAAATCGAAATAAGTTTTGAAATATACTTTTATTAAAAGATATTATACATAGCAAAAGATTTTCTCAAAAAAAATTTCTTGAGAAATTGTTTCTCATGGCTTAATCATAAGTCTTGGAAACTCGGATGATGTGCAATGGGCTATGAGTTAAATAGTATTAAAAATCTCAAAGACCCATTAGGGATAATGTATTTTGAATGATAAATCGAATTAAAAAGTTCATGTGGCGGGATCCGTAATGGTTAATGTTCATACACTGGGATTCAATTGCAACATGGATATCTCACGTCACTTGCAATTCCGATGTATTTCCTATTTAGGATCAATGGGATAACATTGGGTAAGCCATGGTAAGAATGTCCAAGAGCAATCTGTGGAGATGCTCACATAAGAAATACAAGCTCATAAATTGATTAAAAGTTAATCAATTATTCAAGTGATTAAAAGTTAATCATTAATTAAATAGATTAAAAGTTAATGTATTGTGTAAATTAATTTTTAATTTAAATTAAGGGATTATTTTAGTAATTATTTAATTAACATAATTAAAGGAGAAATGAGTTTGACCCATATCCATAAACCCATTTAATATGGACCTCTAAATTTGGCCCAAACCCATGGATTAAAACCCTAGGGTTGGGCACCCCTTGGAGTAATCCTAATTGGATTTGGATTAGGATTAGGTTAATTGAATAATTGTTAAAATATAATTCCTTTTATTATGGAATTGAAATCCAATGGTTGGATTGCAAGTAGGATTGAGATAAGATGGAATTGGAAAGGATCTAGCACTCCCCATATCTCACGCCCCTTTAAGCTCACGCCCCCCTCCCCCCCCCTCCCCCTCCCCCTCCCCTCCCCCCCTTGTGGTTAAGGTTTCCTAGTGTGACTAGGATTCCTCTCTTGTGTTGGTTGTTGACTAATCCCTTTAATTAAGGAACCCTATTTTAGAAGTACTCTTTAATTATAAGGATTACTATAACTAAAGTAGTTATAGATAAACTAGGAGTTTAATTAATTAATAGTAAGAGTTATCATTAATTAATAATTCCTAAGGGATAATTTGTAATTGGATTAGGATTAGGATATGATCTAAATCCTATATATACCCCAACACCCCTGGACCATAAAGGAAAATTCTCCAAATTTTTTTCACTCATTCTCTCCTCTCTCTCCAAACCGTGAGCCCCTAGGGATTTTTGTGAGCTACTAGGTGCATCCAAGTTGGGTTCTTCAATTCTAGGGTTTTGAACCTTAGGTTTTTTGGTGATAGAAAATCTACACCATTACTCTATCTTCATCCTCTTGCTTCTACAATTCCAAAGAGAGATTTTAAAGCTTCGTCGGGATAGCGAAGAACAAGGATCGAGCTTTGAGTATTTCTTGGAGAAATCTCTAGAAAGAGTTCTAACGGTTCGAGTAGATTTAAGCTTCACCGGTGAACATCATTCACCGAGGTGATATGACTAAAACTTTTACATAGTATTTGATGTTTTCTATGGTGTTAAGATCTAGGGGATCCTGTTTTCCGCATAAATTTTTATCCGGATCTCCCTTCAAGTGATATCAGAGCTCATTGTTAGAAGTATTTTTTTGTTTATTTTGATAAGATAATTAAATGGGTGATTTAATTCATGAGATGAATTAAATTTTAATTGATTTAATATTGCTCGTGGTTTTTATTATTTTATTTGTTCATGAGATAAATAAATAAATAATTATTTTTATTATGTTATCAAGTGAGATTTGATAATAATGATAATTAAATAATTTTAAAAAACTAGTATTATATGTGATATAATTAAATTTGAATAAAGAGTTTATTTTGAAATTCCCTTTTAAATGATTTGATCATTTAATATATATTTATTAATTGTTTGAAATAATTAATAAATGATTTTTCCCATAAATAGATTTTATTCGGAAAATTATAAAACCCTAATTTATGATGAGATCATATTTAGGATTTTTGATTATCTTAATTTTTATTTTAATCTTGGATAATAGTAGAACCAATCTATATGAAAGGATCTTGCATTCGAGAAAGAAATAAAATATTATAGAGATTTTAAGAAAATTCTATCTTATATTTTAAAAATAATTTTATGAAAATTGTTTTATGAAAAATTCAATTATTTTATTCTCCAGGGTTTGATCTATATAAGATATAGATTTTATTGAGCGATTTGATAATTGTTATCAAATTTTAAATCCTTTTAAAATAAGAAAAAGTACTCCATCACCAGGTAGCATCTTTTTTTTTCTATTTTATATGAGATTATAGCTATGGGTCATATTTTATGATAAATTGTTTATCATTCATGCATTAATATTAGAGGTTAATATGTAGTAGGTTTTGGCAATCTATAAAGGGCAAATTCATTCGGTTTCCCTGAAAATGGCGAATGGAATACTAGTTTCCCTAATACCATTTAAATTTTGTTTAATGCATTGGTGGCGATGCTGTTAAGGAGGATGCTGCGATCTCGATAAGATAATAAAGGAAGTGATCGCGAAGGAGTTTGCGAGCTATCTTCGTTCTTATCCCATTCTCTTGCATCCATGCATTTTAATTTATTGACCCATAACGATTAATCTCGTGTATCATTATTTTAATTATCATGAGATGATACTTGTTTATTTTATCATGAGGTGATATCTGTTAATTATGTTTAATTATTCTACTGAAATAATTGTCTTAATATATCATGTGTATATAAGACTGGGGACAAGTCCCTAAGTATTATGATATTTTACCATACACTATGTGATCTTATAGTGGGAAGTGTGAGTAAGCTGACAGGCCAAAGCCGGGCCCAATCCCTCTTACCTATGTGTGAACATGATGAAAACTATATAAGCAAATAGTGAGAGCAATAACGCCAAAGTGTGAGCTTTCGTTAGGTGTTTATTAGGTTCATGGTAGGTGGACACATGAATAAGAGATATTATACAATAACGTCAAAGCGTGAGTATAACATCTCTTATAGATCAGACAGTAGATCAAATGCTCCAGGATTCACAAGATGAGATCTGTGAAATTGAAGAAGATAGTTTATATCTGCCTATTCAAGGCGATGTGATGATGTGCCCAAAGGCAGGATCACATTAAGCCAGTGTCTAGGTTTTCGATGCCAATTGAAACTTCCTAAATCGGCAATACCATTAGAAACAGACCCATAATCTAATTGGTACTAATGAATACAATAGATCCCTAATACTATCTTATTTGTCATTTGATTAGATCATGACAGACCTACACCCAATGACTGAAATTCTTCATGATGAAAAGTTAGTCGGAACTAACTATTTAGACTAGGATATACCTGGTACTCTCCGCTGAAAAGCTTACCATGTGTCTTACAACTCTTAAACCTGTGGTTCTCCTGGATTCAACACTAGATCTGTTAGCTGAAGCTGATTTATGGAATTGTTCTAATCAGACAGCAAGAGATTGGGTGTTAGCATCATTATCCACTATATTATATAGCCATCATAATCATATGGAAATTACTTCATACATATTGCATCACCTACATGAGATGTTTGGTGAAGAGAATAAGTCTTCCAAATAAACAGTGTTAAGGTCTCTTCTTACCACCAAGATGAAAGAGGGAACTTCAATCAGAGAACACGTCATGACGATGATAGGTTTTATTAAAGAACTGGAGATGTATGGTGGAGAGATGGACCATATCACCAAAATCAATACTATTCTGCAGTCACTCTCTTGGCCATTCAACTTGTTTGTAGTGAATTACAGTATAAACAAGTTAGAGATGACACTAAGTGGATTATTAGACTCACTGTTTGCTGTGGAAGATAAGATCAAAAAAGATATTGATGGTGAAATCATGTTTGTTGAAAGACCTATACCTATGATGGTGTCTGAAAAGAAAAGGAAGAGAAACAATGGTAAAGGAAAGCTGAAAGACAACTGGGGTATGGCAATAGTTGCCAAAGGTTCTTCAGAAAATGCTGGCAATAATAAGAAAGGCAAGTGAAAGTGTTTCCACCAAGCTCTGGATTATAAGTGTTGGAGGGTAATAGTCAAGGGCCCGCATCTTCCTATAAAAACTCATGAAGGGGTACAAATTCCCAAGACTGAGGAAGAATGGAATGAGGCGGATGTTAAACTCATCCAAATCAATGTTAAAGCTATAAACAATCTTTATTGTGCTTTAAGTCTTCATGAATTTAATAGAGTATCCGGATCCGACTCTGCAAAAGAGATTTGGGATAAACTCCAAGTCTCATATGAAGGAACAAATCAAGTTAAAGAAGAAAGAATAAGCATGATTGTTCACAAGTATGAATTATTTAAGATGGAAAAAGAAGAATCAATAGGTGACATGTTTACCCGAGTTACTAACATTATTAATGGATTGAAATCTTTGGGTAAAGTGTTTACCAATGCAGAGAATGTAAGGAAGGTTCTTCGTTCGCTACCAAATAAGTGGACTCCAAAAGTTACAGCCATCCAAGAAGCAAAGGATCTCACCAAGCTGCAAATGGATGAGCTACTGGGATCTCTCATGACCCACGAAATCATAATGAAGGACCAAATCGAAGAGGAACCAAGAGCCAAGAAGGGGCTGACCCTAAAGTCCTCACTTGTGGAAGAGAGTGATGAAGACTCTAGTGGTGATGACGAAGACATTGCCCTAATGGCAAAGACAAACGGCTTCTCAAACACAAGAAAAACTTCAAGAAGAGACCATACTAGAAGGATTTCTCCAAGGAGGTGTCTAAAATGAAGACAACCAAGGATTCTCCCACATGGTATGAGTTCAAGAAACCTGGCCACATCCAAACCGATTGCCCTCAACTCAAGAAGAGCCACAAATTCAAGAAGAGAGCTATAAATGCCACTTGGGATGACTCGGAAGGAAGTTGGTCAGAAGACTCAAGCGATGAGGAAGTAGCAAACTTGTGCCTCATGGCAAATGAGGAAGAGATAACTTCTACCCCTAATGATTCTCTTACATATGATGAGTTTAGGGATGCTTTTGATGAGTTATATATCGAATTTAGAAGAATAGCTTTAATGAATAAATCTTTTTAAAATGAAATCCTTACTCTCACAAGTACATGTAATAACTTACAAAAAGAGAAGGATATCCTTCAAAAAGAGAATGAGGTATTGAATGGAAAAATTAATGAAAATAAATCACTACCTCATGACTCAAGTGAATGTGATGAACTAAAAGCCAAAGTCAAGGATTTGACTAATACTCTTCACACATTCACAAATAGCCAAAAAAATCAAGAAAGACTTAGGCCAACAAAGGTGTGTGTTTGACAAAGCCGGTTTAGGCTATAATCCTTCTAACAAACAAAAGGATTATCAAAATTTCTTCACCAAACCAAGCACTTTACCAACACCCTCCATTGCCTTTTACACTGTTAAACATAAAAAGATTATTAGGAAAGTTTTGGTTCCAAAGGGAACATCTTCTCTCAAGTCTAACATAAGAGGACCCAAGATGGTGTGGGTACCAAAGAAAGTTACTTGAACTTTTCTTGTAGGTATGCCTCAAATCAAGCTCCTCCAAGACAACTTGGTTCTTGGATAGTGGATGCTCATGGCACATAATTGGGAACAAGAAGCTATTTATCTCGTTCACCCCAAGGGTGGAGGGCATGTGACCTTTGGAGACAATGCAAAGGGGAAGATCATCGGGATAGATAACATTGGCAAGAATAACTCTACTTACATTGAAAATATTTTACTTGTAGATGGTCTTAAACATAACCTTAATAGCATAAGTCAATTATGTGATAAGGGGTTAAATGTGTTTCTTTTAAATCAAACATTTGAATGATTAAAGATAAAGACAACATTAACACCATATTTATAGCCCATAGAAATGAAAATGTTTATACTTTAGAATTTGATGAACTTATATCACATAATATGATTTGTTTTTTGCTTTAGATGAAACTAGTTGGTTATAACATAGGAGATTAGGACATGCTAGCATGGATCTTTTGTCTAAGTTATCTAAGAATGATCTAGTTAAGGGTTTACCTAGAACTAAATTTGTAAAAGACAAAATTTGTAATGCTTGCCAACTAGGAAAACAAATAAAATCTTCATTCAAGAAAAAGAAAGAAATTTCTACCTCTAGGCCTTTAGAACTATTGCATATGGACCTATTTGGACCAAATGAACTTGCTAGTCTAGGAGGTAAGACATATGTCTTTGTAATAGTTGATGACTATTCAAGGTACTCTTGGGTGTTATTCTTATCTTACAAAAGTGAGGCACATCCTCTTTATTTGAAAAATTCTGCAAAAGAGTACAAAATGAAAAAAGGTTATGACATTAATAATATAAGAAGTGATAGAGGAGGAGAATTTAAAAACAAAGAACTAGAGTTATTTTATGAAGAAAATGATTTTAACCATAATTTTTCAGCTCCTAGAACTCCTCAACAAAATGAAGTTGTTAAAAGGAAAAATAGATCACTCAAAGAGATGGCTAAGACAATGCTCAATGAAAATAAACTACCTAACTATTTTTGGGCTGAAGCCATCAACATTTCATGCTATGTAATAAATAGGGTAGTAATTAGAAACAAATTAAATAAAACTTCATATGAGCTTCGGAAAGGAAGAACTCCTAATATAGGATATTTTAGGGTGTTTGGTTATAAATGCTTTATTCTAAATGACAAATATCACCTAAAGAAATGTGATCTTAAATCAGTGGAAAGAATCTTTCTAGGATATTCTACAAATAGCAAAGCTTATAGAGTCTTTAATAAGAAATCTTCAAATTGTTGAAGAATCAATTCATGTGGTGTTTGATGAATCAAACTCATTTAAAAAGACTCAATCTATTGAAGTTAAAATAGATGATGAAATAGAAAATCTCCTCAAAGAAATCTCTAACTTGGAAATTAATGAAATTGATAACCAAGTGGAAGAAGAATCTAATGATAAAATCATTGAAGGAGATAATGAGGATGAAGAATCATATCAACTTCCCAAAGCTTGGAAATTAATAAAAGATCATCCTAAAGAACTGATTCTTGGAAATATGAAACAAGGGGTTAGAACGAGAAGAAATTTAATAAACCTTGTTTTCCTAAGTCAAATTGAACCTAAAAATGTCATGGAAGCCCTTGAAAATGAATCATGGGGCATTGCTATGCAAGAAGAGCTAAATCAATTTGATAGAAACCAAGTGTGGGATCTCGTACGTACACCATATGATAAATCAATAATTGGTACTAAATGAATATTTAGGACTAAAGATGATGAAAATATAAATATAATTAAAAACAAAACAAGACTAGTAGCTCAAGGTTACAACCAAGAAGAGGGCATAGATTATGAAGAAACTTTTACCCTGGTTGCTAGACTATAAGCTATAAGAATGCTACTTGCATTTGTAAGTCACAAAGAATTTAAATTATTTCAAATGGATGTGAAAAGTGCATTCTTAAATAGATATATAGTTGAAATAGTCTATGTAGAACAAGCTCCTTGCTTTGAAGACCATAGATTTCCAAATCATGTCTTTAAATTAACCAAAGTCTTATATGGATTGAAGCAAGCTCCTAAAGCTTGGTATGATAGACTAAGTAGTTTCTTAATAGAAAATAGATTTATTAGATAAAAAATTGATACTACTTTATTTGTAATGACCAAAGATGATGATATGCTAATAATTCAAATTTATGTAAATGACATTATATTTGGATCAACAAATGAATCCTTTTGTAAAATATTTGCTAAAACTACTCAAGATGAATTTGAAATGAGTATGATAGGAGAATAAACATTCTTCTTAGGACTCAAAATTAAGCAAACAAAACAAGGAACATTTGTTAATCAAACCAAGTACACTAGAGAATTGCTTAAAAAGTTTAGAATGGAACATACTAAAGTAATGGATACTCCTATGAGTCCATCAACCAAACTTGATAAAGATGAAAAATGCAAAAATGTTGATGAAAAATAATAGAGTTATGATAGGAAGTTTACTGTATCTTACAGCAAGTAGGCCTAACATCATGTTCAGTGTATGCATGTCTGCAAGATTCCAAGCTTGTCCAAAAGAATCACATATGATTGCTGTAAAAAGAATTTTTAGATACATGCTAGGCACTATAGAATTAGGTTTATGGTATCCTAGAAACACATTACTTGACCTAATAAGTTATTCAGATGCTGACTTTGTTGGAAGCAAAGTTGATAGAAAAAGCACCAGTGTTAATTGTCACTTTCTAGGACATTCTCTTGTTTCATGGTTTAGCAAGAAACAAAACTCCATAACTCTATCTACAGTTGAGGCTAAATATGTAGCAGTTGGGAGTTGTTGTGCACAAACCTTATATATGAAACAACAATTGCAAGATTTTAAACTTTTCTACTCTAAAATTCCAATTAAGTGTGATAATACTAGTGTCATTTGCATGACAAAGAATCTCATTCAACACTAAAGAACTAAACATATCGAAATAAGATATCACTTCATAAGAGATCATGTGCAAAATAGGGATGTAGTGTTGGAATTTGTGGATACAAATAACCAACTTGCTGATATATTTGCTAAACCTCTACAATTTGACAGATTTGATTCATTGAGAAGAGATCTTGGTTTAGGAAGGCTTAATGACTATTTATAAATTTATAAGATGCCAAGTAGTCCTTCATGTTGAATGAAAATGTAATTAATGACTCAAAAGAATATTTAATTATTTAAATTAAAGTTTTTAAGAGTTTGATAAAAAATTGAGTTAAACTGTTTAAGAATGATGTATGATGGTTGAATGATGCTTTGGAATGGTGCAAAAAAGAAAAATTAAAAGAAAATTGGATTTAAAAGAAAACAAGAATTTTTCAGGTTTTTCTTTTATCCAGTCGACTGGATGAAGGCATCCAGATGACTAGATCAGAGGAAAAGTCCTCAAAATCGGTTTTGAATCAAAACCGAGAAAAATTTTAGTTATTCTTCTATCCAGTCGACTGGATGAGGTCATCCAGACGACTAGATAAGGGAAAAATCCTCAAAAATAGATTTTAGACTAAACCGAGAAAATTTCCAAGATTTTCTTCTATCCAGTCAACTAGATGGACTCATCCAGTTGACTAGATAGTTGAAAAATGTGAAGTTGTATGAAAAGTTGGATTTTAGGTCACTTAAGTGGAATAAACCATCCAGACGACTAGATCAACCCATCCAGTCGTCTAAATGGCTTAAAATATAAATCGGTTTCCAAAATCCCCAAATCGCATTTTATTTCAAACTTTTCCCTCTCTCGAGCTCCTGTTCACCTTCTTCCCCAATCTTTCATTCACCTCTTCCAAATCGTCAATCCCTAAAGATGGTGAGAACGAAGAATGCTAGTGAGGAACCGAGCCCTAAAAGACGAAAGACTTCAAAAGGCAAAGCTACAGCATCGTCCTCAGTTCCAGCACATGCCCTAAGCTTCCTCAATGATAAATCTGAGAAGCGTTACCGAGAAATCTGCAATAAACGTACTATGGTATACAGTAAGTTCCTTGACCCTGCCTTCTTCACACTTTGGGGTCTAGAACACATAACAGAGCTCTTCAAAGCTCTGAATTGGGTCAACTTTCCTACCTCTAGTGAGCCAATATATCCTGAGCTCATTAAGCTCTTCTATACTCATTTCGAGTATGATGCCACCATCCACTGAATTTCTTCATTCCTCTGTGGTCAAGAAATTATCCTATCCTTGCAGAATTTACCGATCTCCTTGGACTTCCTAATAGAGATTTCCAATCTTATACCCTAAAAGACCTCACTCTTAAGGCAAGAATAATCCATCACATAATCACCTACAACCTGATTCCTAGGTCAAGAAGTAGAAATTACATTTCTTATCTAGATGTTTTTCTAATGTGGTGCATCCTCAGCTGGAAAAACATTGATCTTACATTCATTATCATTCAGTCAATGGTAGATAGTGTGAAGAAGAAAAGTACTTGTCTCCCCTATGGACAAGCACTTACTCAACTATTCAAATATTTCAAACTTCCTCTTGACTCTTTCTCAGACAAGGTTGCCTCTACTGCAACTGATTTTTACAGTGTACCTACTCTGTTGAGAATGGGGTACCAGTGGCACAATGTCATGAAAGCTTGGGTTCCCAAGCCACCAACTACACAATAATCTACTTGTGCTCCTGCTATTCATCCCTCCACAACTCAACCTTCATCTGATTTTGCTCCAACCAATGAGTCAGTTCTCCCTGCTCAAGATGAACCATCATCCTCTGCTGCTCCTGATCCTTAAACTTCACCTCTGCATTTTGAAATTCCAACAGCTAATGCAACAAAGATTGAAACTCTTGATCAGTCTTCCCTTCCTCCTCGGGCTTCTTCACCTCCTAGACCTTCCCTTGAATCTAATATGTTTTCATTAATTATGGGAAAGCTGGAATCTATGAGTTCAAACATAACAGAATTTCAGCAAGAGGTGAGAGACAGATTAGCCTCATTAGAGTCAAAGGTAGTAGACCTTCAGGCTGAGAACAAGGCAAAGCATGAAGCTAATGAAGGAAGATTGGAAGAGCTGAGTATTGAGGCAAATATAATAAAGAATAGAGTGGATTCAGCATCTTCCCTCATAGAGAGAAAAGCCACTGATGCTACTGAGAGTTTTGACAAGATAGAGCTTGGAGACTCTCAAATCAAAGGCAAGGCTGATGCAATGGACAAACAAATTAGAATTCAAGGTACAATGGTCAACAAATGGCCTCCTTGATTGGGAATCAAGCCCCAATGGTCCATAACATTGCCTCTCAAGTCACTGAGATAGCCATTGAAATTTTAAGTGTCAAAAATCAAACCTTCCAAGTGGTTAAAGGTGGGACATCTTCTACAAAACCTCCAAAGTCCTCCAAGAAGACTTCCACGATACATACCATCTCCTCTGTCTCCTCTGACTCATCTGATGACCCTAGTGATTCACCTAATTGTACTGATGAGAGCTTCTCAAAAGTGAGAGAAGTTCTAGAAAAGCTCCGAGGAAGGGCTGTAATAATTTTTTTTTTCTTCTTTTTAATGCTGACAGAGGGAGTTAATGTAATGATTGAATTTTGAAAATGAAATTTTCTATTTTGCTATGTATTGAATAGATGTTATGATGTAATGAAATTTTTTGGTATATATATATATAACATGACTTTTTCCTTGATTACATTCTTCAATTGTCATATCCTGTATTCTTATTAAACATAATGCATAAAGCTTGGTACAAATGATTTAGAATTTAGAATGCATATGTTTAGGGGGAGCTTACCTCAAATTTATAAAAGTATGTACATATTGAGGGGGAGCTTAATCCCAGATCATTCAATTATTTGTGTCATCATCAAAAAGGGGGAGATTGTTAGCCGAAAGGTTACAACCCAACACCCAAATTGATTTTGATGATAAGTTAAATAATGAAATGACTTTTAAGGTACTAATGTCCGTTTAAGTGATTATGAATATCAGTGATCTAAAGGCATTAGCTACAATTCAATTCAAATCATGGATATGTCATAAAAAATGAAGAAGTATAAAGAAGCTAAAGTTTTAAGAAGTTTCAACCAACTAAAAAGACATCAAGGAAGTTTATGTCAAACTCTACGAAAAGAAGGAGTCATCTGGGAAGATATCAAGAATGAATCATCTAATGAAGACCCAAGACTCTAGAAGGTTATACAAGTTAAGTTGTAGTTAGTAAAGGCATTTAACCTTGATTTTACAAAGAAAGACCAAGGAGTCACTGAGCCCTTTTAAATACCCAAATGCCCCATTTAGGTTTTACCTGTTATTGATACCTGAGTTCCGACCGCTAGCTTGTGATTCCGACAAACTTTCTGACGAGATTTCTGACCCCTTATCGATCTTCAGACTATTCTTCTGAGATCCTCTATGACCATTACGGTATGCTTTATCCTCTAAACAACGCCATAACCCTAGAATTCCTATTTTTTTGTTTCTTTTAACTTTTATATATTTTTTAACAAAAATAATTGAGTGTAATCATCGGAAAATGGCTCACAGTCATTGGTATCGATAAATGTGTTAATATTGATACCTACACTTAGTATCGATATAGTCATTTGTAATACCGATAGGTATCGATATACAGAGAGTGCCAATAGAGGGTATTTATAATATCGATAGGTATCAATATATGGATTTATAGTACTTATATAGAACATATTTAATATCGATATACTTATTTAGAGTATCGATTCGTGGTATCAAAATGCTTTTTCGATCTTTACTTTCCTATGCAGGATGGTTTTAAGAAAGACAATTGTACCGAAGGGGCATCTTGAGGCTGAGAAGAAGAAGAAGAAGATTGAAACCCCTCAAGCTCCACAAGCTCCTTGGGCACTTTTGAATCCAGAGTTGGTAAGGGGAAGAAGCATGTCAATTTGAAGTATCCTCCTAAAACTCCTCTGATTAAAATGGATGACCAGCCATCATCGAAATGTACTCAAAAGATTTGACTAGAGATGAAGTCCAAATTTGAAAATGTACCAAATAGGATGAGTCTATAGACTAAAGTGTCCAGTAGACTTTTGTGTTCTATGGTCAGATTGAACACTTCTTCCTACAACACCATCAAGGGGGGATGGAGTTTGAAATAAGGGAGACTCTTATGAAGTTTAGGAAGTTGGATTTTACCCAGCAATGGACCTCGTACCATTCCCTAGTGCCCTCCCTATGGTGGAAATGGTGGATGGGGTGAAAAAGAGGATGTTCCCAAATATGAGTCCCGGGAACATCCGTAAGAAGGATCTATTGTAGAAAATTAAGAATATAGCACTCGAACAACTTCGGTGGAGACATCCTCTTGCTTGAAAATATTTGCAACTCGAATTTTATGATCTCTAGCAACTACGATTGGTTTGTCCTTCAAAACATTTATTTTTTCCTCTTTGGATTCCGAATGTGCAATGCCACGGAAACAATTGAAAGCATGGAGGTTGAGATCACATCCCTCCAACAACAGGTCATGACCTTGAAGGCGTGCCCGGCCGCTTGACTTTGCCATCCCTGATGGACCTACCTAGGGTCGAGTCTTTTTCTTTTTGTTGAGTCATTGTCCTGTACTCACTCACTCAACATGCATCAATGAAAAATCATTTCTTGCATTTTTCTGTCTTACAAATCATACATAATCTTGATTAGCCGTTGCATCCTTTTTAGTTGCATGAGCCGACCCATGACTCGCTCTATGACTGTAATTCTCGCAAAAACAGTAATACTAGATGCAGTCTTGACAGAGGTACCAATCACAGAAAGAGTATCCAACATTGCCCAGTTAGAAAGCAGCTCAGATTCAATGGCAGAACTGGTAGATCAACAACAGAGAACTAGTGAGATCCTGCAGTCTCACCAAAGGGACATTACGTCAATGCAAACAAAACTAGACAATGTTCTGGAATCCTTGAAGTTTCTCATTGGAATCTGAACCGAAGAACCCTCTTCCCAGATCCCGACAGGTGAATCATCAGAGCAGCCTACCCTGAGCCTCACCCTATTCCTATTATCATCTCTAACCCTAGACCAGCTACAGGTGGGGTTGACGTGGAGTATGAACATTTTGATGGGGTGGAGTTGCCAAGGCCTCTCACATCAACCAAGACAGACCATCTTCCTCAGATCTTACACCGTCTCTCCGAGACCAGCACGAAGAGATCAAGCAGATGAAAGAAGAATGAGAAGGATGAAGGGTGCATCTGTCAGCACCAGTCTGTCACTAGAGGACTTGACTTTCTCCTCAGGGGATGCTATTCCCGCAGGTTTCAAAGTACCAGACTTGGATAAATATGATGGCACAAGCTGCCCAAAGCAACATCTACAGCTGTATCTGGGGGACATGCTCCAACACAATAAGAACCAGCCTTTGCTCATTCAGTATTTCCAGAAAAGTCTGAAGGGAGCTGCCCTTACCTGGTGGATGTCTGTGGATAAACAAAGAATCAAAACTTGGAAGGATGCCATGGACTGCTTCGTGGAGCAGTATTCCTTCAATCAGGAGCTCCGACCTCAACGGAGCCAGCTCGAACAAATGAGTCAGCACAACAACGAATCATTCTTGGAATACGTCACCCGTTAGAGGGAGACGGCAGCAAAAATCCCTACTTCGATTCCTAAGGAGTTAGCGAGCATGTTCATGGGCACTCTGAAGCAGCCCTACTCAACTTTGATGGTCACTTTACCAATAGTAGACTTTGGCACAATCATCAAGACAGGTGCCCGATTGAGATTGCCATCAAGAGTGGGGCAATCCCTTCCAGTTTAGGGCTTGCTCCCCCTAGAACAGCAACCACAGCCTCAACAGCAGGAACAGCGATCCTAGGGACCAAAGAAAGAAAGAAGATGTACACATGGTGGCTTCTACAGCACCCATCAGATTGGACAAGGCACTGCTTTCATGACTTATCAATTTGAGCATGTCAGTTCTATCGCCCAGATAGAAAAACAGAACAAGCAACAGTTACCGCCATTTGTCAAGATGATGGCCAGGATGAACTACCAACCAGGATCAGGCCTGGGAGCCAGAAATCAAAGGATGAAGAAGAAATACGTACCTCTTCGCTACACTCTACCCTTTAGATTGGGCTACAAGCCCAAGTTTGAAGACTATCTCTCCAAGCTTACACAGAAGAACAACCAGTCAGCAAAACCAAAACCTCGACCCCACATATTTGTAACTTTCCCAGTCAGAACCTTCTGATCCTACCCTAACACCTCTACTGCACCAATTTCCTTAACACCCCAACCCAATACCGAATCTTCAAGGATCCAGATCCAGAGGTTTTTAGCATAGCCCAGATGTTCGATGAGCTGACTATCAAAGACATTGCCACATAAGCAAAATATCCAGCAGGAGAGCAAGTGTGCACTCTCTCCAATAGCGTCGAAGCATCATCCAGTCGCCAGCCACTAATCCATTGGTGGACTGAGGCCCTCACCATTGAACCCGTACAGGACCGGGACAAAAATAGTACAGGACAGGTCGGTCAGACCGAGTAGTGAACAAGCATCACCCTTCTCCTCCTTCTATTCTCTCTTTGCTCCTGTTTGTAGAATCCAAATGTCGGCCTCTTTCTGTTTGAGTCAACTTTTGTAAACAGCAATCAAATCATTTTATAAATGAAATCTGATATTTTGACTCAAAAATATGTTTTACATCAAACATTTTGACTAATGACGGAATCACACGGACTCTTCCCCCAGAAGGCCTAGTGTCCTGAAGCTACCATAAACAAACATCATAAGCATGCTAAACTAAGCTAATTGATTTGTCAGGAAATCACCTCTGACAGGGCCACCCCTGAAACCCTTCTGGAATTGTCAGAAGTGGAATATGACTCAGAACAGGAAGAGGAACCATCTCAAGAGATACTGGATCTCCTGGAACGCAGCGAATGACTACTACAGTCAAACATTAAGGACACCGAGACCATTAATCTTGGATCTGAGGACAACCCTCAACTCGTCAAAATTGGCACAACTATGAGCCCAAAGCAGAGAACAGACGTGATTAGCTTCCTGAAGAGCTACAGTGATGTCTTTGCTTGGTCATATATAGACATGTTCAGCTTGGACCCAGTATTGGTAGTACACAGACTGCCCCTGAACCCTAAAGTCAAACCAGTCAAGCAGAAGCTGAGACAGATGAGACCCGAATGGTCACAGAAGGTTAAAGAGGAGGTAGAAAAGTAGATCAATATAGGCTTCCTGACAGTATCAACCTAC
The DNA here is from genome assembly GCA_015143295.1 of Tetracentron sinense. Taxonomy (NCBI): domain Eukaryota; kingdom Viridiplantae; phylum Streptophyta; class Magnoliopsida; order Trochodendrales; family Trochodendraceae; genus Tetracentron; species Tetracentron sinense. The sequence goes on from CM026564.1 coordinate 28,650,085, forward strand.
CCTGGATGGTTGGCCAGCATAGTGCCAGTGCCCAAGAAGGATGGCAAAGTCCGGATGTGCATCGATTACCGGAACCTGATCAAGGCCATTCCTAAGGACAACTTCCCTCTCCCGTACATTGATATCCTAGTCGAAAATACTGCAGGGCATAAGACTCTCATTCATTGATAGTTTCTCCAGATACAACCAAATCAAAATGGCAGAAGAAGACATGGAGAAAACCTCCTTCATCACACCTTGGGGTATGTTCTGCTATAAGGTCATACCTTTCAAACTCAAGAATGCAGGGGCAACCTATCAGAGGGCCTTGTCGGCACCGTTCCATGACATGATTCACAAGACGACTGAAGTCTTTATAGATGACATGATCATCAAATTGCCTACTGTTAGGCAACACTCGGAAGATTTGAAAAGACACTGTGACAGACTCAGAGAATTTGACCTAAACTGAATCCGACCAAATACGTCTTTGGAGCCTTATCAGAAAAGCTCATCGGCTTCATAGTCAGCAAAAGAGGCATTGAAATCGGTTTAGCTAAAGCCAAAGCTATCATCGAAATGTTAACCCTTTAGACTGAGAACGAAATCCACGGCTTCCTGGGCAGAATTCAGTACATCAGCAGGTTCATATCTCAGCTCACTCCGATATGTGAGCCGATCTTCAAGCTTCTCTAGAAGAACGTACCGACAGTGTGGAAGGACAAGTGCTAGGAAGCCTTTGACAAGATAAAGCAGTATCTTCTCCACCCTCCGGTACTTGTACCTCCTACACCGGGACGGCCACTATTACTCTACATCTCAATGCAAGAAACTTCCATGGGGTGTGTCCTGGCACAACATGATGAGACAGGCAGAACAGAACAAGTCATCTACTACATTAGTAAGTGCCTGCTAGAGTATGAAGAGAGGTACAGCCTGCTCGAGAAGACTTGTCTGACACTGGTTTGGGCTACTCAACATCTACGGCACTACCTACTCTCCTATTCGGCTATCCTGATCTCCTGGATGGACCCACTCAAGTACCTACTAGAAAAGTCAGCCACCACCGGGAAGATAGCCTGATGGCTCATGATTTTGTCTGACTTTGACATCATGTACATGACGCAGAAGTCGTTTAAGGGACAGGCGATTGAAGATCACTTGGCCCATAATCCAACACAGGACAGTACATGATCAATTTCTAGATGTAGCCATCCTGTATGCAGAGTCTGAAGACCAAGAATACCTCAGTTGGGAGTTATACTTCGACGGAGCTACTAACAGTCATGCACATGGGGCAGGAGCAGTCCTGATCTCACCTAAAGGAGCACACCTCCCTATCTCAGTCAAGCTGAAATTCAGATACTCGAACAACGAAGCAAACTACGAGGCAAGCATAGCCAGACTGAAAGAAGCCCTAGGCATCGGGATTGAAGAGATACATATCTACGGCGACTCATCTTTAGTAATCTATCAAACAAACGAATCTTAGGCCATCCGAGAACCCTGGCTAGTCCCGTACTTGGCCTACCTCAAAGTGCTGATTACTTAGTTCAGAAAAATCACCTTCAGTCACAAGTCCAGGAACCACAATAGATTTACCGACGCACTGGCTATTCTCGCCTCCATAGTACAAATCCTCAAGGGCATTATCCTTTGGCAATCGAAATTCAACAACAGGATCAGCCTGCCTACTACTTTAAGATAGATGCAGTATCAGAAAACAAGTCTTGGTATACGGACATCAAGCAATATCTCGAATATGTGACCTTCCCACTCGACACTACAAAAGCAGACCGTCGGGTAATCAGAAGACTGACCATTCAGTTTATCCTCTCGGGGGGAATCTTGTACAAAAAATCGCCGAACTTAATCTAGCTCAGATGCCTCGACACTCATGAAGCTGCACAGGTAGTCAAAGAAGTTCACGGAAGAACTTGCGACCCACACATGAATGGGTTGATGCTTTCCAAGAAGATACTCAGGCTAAGTTACTACTAGTCCACCATGGAAGCTGACTGTTGCAGGCATGTACAAAAGTGTCATCAATGCCAAATCTATGCTGACAAGATCAATGCACCGCCAACAAGTCTACATAACCTTACTGCTCCATGGCCCTTCTCTGCTTGGGGCATCCACATCATCAGACCCATAGCTCCGAAATCGATTCATACTGGTTGTAATCGATTACTTCACAACATGGGTCAAGGTAGCCTCTTATGCCAACGCCACAGCCTATATGGTTCAGCATTTCCTGAAAAAAGACATCATCTACCGATACGGTGTCCCATTTGAGATTGTGACAGACAATGCTCTCAACTTCTGCAATAAGGGGATGATTGAGCTCTGCCAGAAATTTAAGATACAACATCACAATTCCATATCATACAGGCCACAGACCAATGGTGCACTGGAAGCCGCCAACAAAAACATGAAGAAAATCATTGAGAAAATGGCGACCAACTCCTCTGCCTAGCATGAGATGCTCCCATATACACTCATTGCCTACAGAAAATTCCATCTAAACCTCAATAGGGGCAACATCATTCTCTTTGGCATATGGTATGGAAGCAGTCCTCCCCATTGAAATAGAGTTTCATCACTTTAGGTGTTAATGGAAGCAGAATCTCAGAAGCAGAGTGGGCACAGACCCGATACGAGCAGCTGAATCTGATCGAAGAGCGGCGACTGAAAGCCATCAACCATTCTCAGGCCTATTAGAGGCATATGGCTAGAGCTTTCAATAGGAAATTCAAGCCCCGAAGCATCGAAGCCGGTAACCTGGTTCTCTGAAAAATGTTGTCAAACCGCCCTGACCCGAGGGGCAAGTTCGCGCCCAACTACGAAGGCCTATACATCGTCCGGGACAAATTCTCTGACGGTGCCCTTCAACTTGGACGTATGGATGATGAAGACCTCCCAGAGCCCGTCAACATGGACAAAGTCAAATGATACTACGCTTAAGGTCTATATCTGATAGGTGCTTTGCACTCTTAGCTTCTCTGGGAAATGACAGGAGGTCATCCTTGGCACACTCCTTATCACAACAATGTAAAAAGAAATCAATGAAACCCGCTAGTTAGCCCCTTGAGCCTAACAGCCTTTCTTTCACAAAACCACTTCAGGGACACCCTTCCTCGCCATCTGTGGCATTTGCTTGAACTACATCATAACCTGATCATGCAAATGGTACATAGGCAACCTGACAAATCAGGTGCAGTCACAAAAAAAAGGGAATCGAAACTCCCCTACGCAGAGTCAATCCTTCTTCCCCATAAAGAATCAAACTTCCCCAGCTCTCTCCCCACAGAGACAATTTGCCCCATAGAACCAATCACTCTCCAAGTAGAGTCCAACTCTCCCAAATTCCTTGGCCGAGTCGACACCCAAGCATACAAAGTTTCCATCAAAGGAAAACTCAAAATAGAAGTTGAAACATTCTCAAAAGTCAGGGACTTGCTGAGCGAAAGACAACCTCTTCGGGCTTTCTCCCCAACAGAATCAACTTCTCTCAAAAACATCCTAGTGGAATCACACTCTCCCCAGTAGAGTCCATCACTCTCCCTAGAAGAGTTAAACCTTTACCAAAGAGGACAAATCCCCAGTGGAGCAAAAAAAAAATCCATTGGAAATCTCAAAGGTACAAATCCACAGGAGAGCGCAAGTCAGTTGCAGCAAAAACAATTCCAGGGTGTCCCAAACTTCGGTCCCCTAGCCTATATTTCATCCCACTCTAAGTCCTCCTAGATCCCCTAGAAGTTACGAGTGCAAGTGCAATATCACATCTTCATCCCCAGCGGAGCATCAATCCCTGACAAATGGCAATCAGGGCAATGAAGGGAGAGAATCTAAACCCTCAAACAAATCGCGGGCATGAGTGAAAATCGACAACATCCTCATTACGCAAAAATTACGCGACTCCCAGACCTAGTCTTGCGACTAGGGGCAAAAATGGATAAAATTGATCAGATTCGTAAGCATAAGGAAAACTGGCAATGGCCTCATCCCGTAAAAATTATGCGAATCCCATGACTTGGTCATTCCAAGGGTAAAAAAGAGAGAAAAACTGAAGAGCAGTTTGGCAACAGAATTCGACAGCAACTAGTCTCTCCGGACTCCCCCGTCATCCCCAACAAAATCATCTCTCTATGGACCAGTATCCCAAGCAGAGATTCCAACAGGAAATATCCCCCAGCAGATGGTTAACTCCCAGGTACTCCCCAATAGAGAATCTCCAAGAAATATTTCCTAGCAGATCTCTGATGGTGAATAATCGCCAATCCCCAGCGGATCCCCCGTGGAAGCCTCCAATGGCTTACAACTTTACTCTTCCCCAGCAAGAGTCCAAAAAGCTTCTCCTCAGGCAGGGTCCTCAGCCTGCACCAACATATAGACAAGCTTGTCTATCCCTGGTAGTATCCTGCTCTGAATCGTACCCCACTCCTCGAGAGTGAAGGACAACCCACAAATTCTCTTAAGCCCTAACATAGGCGGTTTTACTGGCAAATTTGAAAGCTAACTAAGCATTCTTCTGTCAAAACTAAAATCTTTACAAAAAGTCTTCTAACTTCTTTCGGAAAAGGATTTTCAAAATCAAATTCTTGGTATCAAAATCCGTGAGTACCAACCTGAACCAAGCAGCCCCGACAAACAAGTAGAGGAAGCCAAAGCCGCACATCCCCGACAATTGCGAATCGCCACAGAGTCATGTGAAAACATCCTCGCCTTTATCCCTGCATGACATCACCCATCATAGCATCATATCCAGTGTAATCAAAACTTCTAAGCAGTATTCAACAAGATCAAAATCCAACCCCGCTTGGACAATTCCAATATCAATCCGACATCACGCCTCAAACCTTTTTGACACCCCCGTGTGTCCTCAACATCCCATGTGTACCTTAACAGTGTACACCACTTAAATATCTCCTTTGTGACACCCCCGTGTGTCCTCGACATACAGTGTGTACCTTAACAGTGTATACCTATCGTGTCCTAAAATACCCCCTAGGAGTTAAGGGATACTTTAGAGGTGACTATTCGTACCTACCAAACCATCCTGTAATAAACAACGTAAACATAATACTATGACCACAATAATCAGAGTGCAGAAGCTCAAACATAAGTGCGAAAGCGTGAACCAACTTTTTCTTTTCTTCCCATGATCCATCTCAGTATTTCAAGTTTATATACATAACATATCAAGTCAAAGGTGGACATGCCCACCTCTCAAAACACAACAGAAGTATCGAGCCCACTATGCTCAACAATAATCTAAATATGGTCAAACGTCATGATCTCTATCCTCCAGTGACTGCATCGGGATGGGAGGCTCTCTCCTCTACATACTCTTCCTCAACCCAAGGTTCGGGGTTGAGGGCATCCACGGTACCTGCCGACATAAAAGTACGGTTGAGTATGGAATACTCAGCGAGTACAAGCTACAAGCTAACCACAGCAATAACAATCACACAAAGGCAATAAGATATAATTCATCACATCAATTTAAAACAATAATAGCACCATATGACATTCATAGCATTGAAAGTAAAGCAATGTAATAATCTTGAGATACTTGGATGAATGCGAAAACTCTGGTAAAACTCGTACTTTAAAAGTCATGTCTTATTCTTGAAAATAGCCTTTCATGTTTCTTTAAAAACTGATTTGCCAATGTTTGAAGACTTGTTCTTGTCTTGGTCTTGTTCGTGAGAATCACACATGCTTGTCTTGTCTAGCTTGGAATCATTTGTCTTGCTTGTTCTTGTTATGCTCTTAACATGTTCTTAATATGTTCTTGACTTGACTTGCTTGTTTTCTTGGGAGCCAGAGGTTAGTGCCCTTGAAGCGACTTGTGAGTCGGGAACGTAAGTTCCCTTCAACGAAATATGTATATATATAGAAAAGGGTACACCAACCTCCTTGATCAACTTGTTTTCTTGTGAGCCAGCTATGACATATCTTGCAATATGCCCTACCCTTGACCAGCCCGATGTTCGGCTCTATCATTCGTGCTTGTTTTTCCTTGTGAGCCAGCTATGACATATCTTGCAATATGCCCTACCCTTGACCAGCCCGATGTTCGGCTTTATCATTCGTGCTTGTCTTTCCTTGTGAGCCAAGTATGACATATCCTAGGGATATACCCTACTCTTGACCGGCCCGATGTCCGGCTTTATCATTCATGCTTGTTTACTTGTGAGCCAAGTATGACATATCCAAGCAATATGCCCTACCCTTGACCAGTCCGATGTCCGGCTTTATCAATCATATTGTAAATCACATTCTTGTTCTTATTGTTTCGTAAACTTTATACTTTAGAAAAAATCTTGGTTAATACATGCATGTGTGTGTGTGAGGAAATGTGTAGTAATCATGATGACATGAACAAATAAAAGGAATCATGTGTGTAGCACTTGTGGTGATCATGGTAGCATGTGCAACAAAAGGGATGATGTATAACATTTTCATTCTTAATATAATCATGCGAGAATTTAGACAATATATAAGCATTTGATCAATTTATCATTTTTAGAGAAAATTACATAAGGCCTACTTTCATCTTCTTCATTAAATCCATTTTTTTCTCGTTTAGGTATTTTATCAAACATATGGCGTGCATATTTCATAGTCATTCTTTTTAAGTTTTTAGTGCATACGTTTCATCAAACCACATAGGGTGCATTCGTTATGTATGAAATGCCCTTCCATCATTTTCCATCACAAACATCATACCACATCCACACGGCATCCAATCACGTCAACCACCATCCAATCCATACATCCCACACCTCTTATTTATATTGTTTATATTTAGGGAAATGGTACATTTCATGGAGAAGAACACAAGGTCAAAAATCATCATTTTCAAGAGAGAAACCTAAATTATTACTAAGTGAGTTAGTAGGGTGTACTAACCTTGAGATTTGGAGAGTAACTTGTGGGGACTTGAGAAAAATGAGATCCAAGCTTTCCCTTGATCAAAAACACCAACCTTTGGCCAAACCCTAGCTTTCCCTTCTCTTCTTTCTCCAATCTCTCAAAATGCAAGTTTGAGGGTTTTGGAAACCCTCAACCCCGAAATTGGGTTTAAATAGAAAAAGGGGGAGGGGGGGGGGTCAAAACACCCATTTACCCTTAATGAAAATCTGAAAAACACGAAAGACCATGCAATCTGTGGCCTACCGAATGATCAGTGTTTTTGATCGAGTGATCGGTTGAAAACACCCTCTCTGATATTTTTCCCCATACAAAATTTTGGACTAGTCGATAGATACCAATCGATCTGTTTTGGACCGATCGATCACTCTTGTGACCGAGCGATCGGTGCTCTGCAAATTTTGACACTGAGTCCATTTTACACTCATTTCCACTACTTGGACTTATCCCACTTCTATCCTAACCCTTTTCTTTTCTTTTTTTCACCCTCATAATTTAGGGAAAACATCCCTAAGGAATTTACTACTCTAATACCTCATCTTAATCATTAATAAAGGCTACACAAGATTTCAAAATTCTCATTTCATAGAGAAGGGAAGATTACAAAGGCGTCATACCTTGACACACATCCCGAGACGCATATAAAAGTTTCGGGGTTCTAGAACATCACTTGCATGTCATGACATCCCCGTGTGTCCTTGACATCTCATGTGTACATTAATAGTGTACACCATCCGCATGCCTCCTTTGTGACACCCCCATGTGTCCTCGACATCCCATGTTACCATAACAGTGTACACCACCTGCATATCCCCCTCTGTGACACCCCCGTGTGTCCTCGACATCCCGTGTGTACCTTAACAGTGTACACCACTTGCATGTCGCCAACCCGGAATTCAAGAGCTCTCCTACAGGTATTGGCATAGCTCTTTTGTCAATCCTGTGCGATCTTTAATCTTTCCTGGATAAGCTTGACCCTTTCTGCGGTTTGCTCAATCAATTCTGGGCCCAGGATCTTCCTTTCTCCCACTTCATCCCAATACAAGGGAGATCTACAACTTTTCCCATAGAATGCCTCAAAAAGCGCCATCTGGATACTTGCCTGATTGCTATTGTTATAGGCGAATTTCAGGCAAGTGGTCTTCCCAACTACCCTTGAAGTCTAGCATGTAGGCTCGGAGCACGTCCTCTACTACTTGATTTACCCTTTTGGTTTGCCTGTCAGTCTGTGGATGGAAAGCTGTGCTGGAATCCAAATGGGAACCCATGGCACTCTGGAAACTCTTCTAGAACCTGGAGGTGAATCTTGGATCCCGATCTGACACGATGCTTACTGGCACCCCATGCAACCGAACTATTTCCTTGAAAGACAGCGCTGTTAGCTGGTTTGAGTTAAATGTAGTCCGATATGGCAAGAAATGGGCAAACTTTGTTAATCTGTCAATCACCACCCAAATAGCATCAAAATTTCTAACCGTCCATGGTAATCCCACAATGAAGTCCATGGATATGTGCTCCTATTTCCATTCAGGAATAGGGAGGGACTATAATAGACCTGCGGGTCTCATATGTTTTGCCGTCACTTGCTGACACACCAAGCACCGAGACACATACTCCGCTATTTCTCGCTTCATGTTCTGCCACCAGAAGAATCCCTTGAGGTTCCGATACATCTTTGTTCCTCCTGGGTGTACCGTGTACTTAGAATGGTGAGCTTCATCCAAAATTTCTCTCTGGCGATCTACATCGGTTGGGACACAAAGCCTACCCTTGAACCTGATCGCCTCATCACCATTCATGGTGAACTCATCACTTCCTTGGCTAACCGCCTTGTCTCGGAAAGAAATCAACTCGGCATCCTCTACTTGCAACTCCTGGATCCGATCAATGATGCACGGTTTTACCATGATGTTTGCCATCAATGGCCCATGAGTAGGACGACTGAAGCTATTGTCGAGGTTGGAGGCATCTTCCAACAACTTCCACTCTTGAACCATCATATATGCCACAACCCCATGTGACTTCCTACTCAAAGCATCCGCCACCACATTCGCTTTGCCCGGATGATATTGAATGAAGCATTCATAATCTTTTAAGAATTTCATCCATCGTCGTTGCCTTAAATTCAACTCCTTCTAGGAGAATAGGTACTTCAAGCTTTTGTGATTTGTGAACACCTCAAAATGTTCCCCGTAGAGATAATGTCGTCATATTTTCAAAGCAAACACAACCACGGGGAGCTCTAAGTCGTGTGTAGGGTAGTTCTTTTCATGATCTTTTAATTGCCTTGAGACATAGACAATGACCTTACCGTGCTGCATGAGCACACATCCTAACCCCACGTGGGAGGCGTCACTGTAAACTACAAAACAACCACTCCCAGATGGCACTGTGAGGACGAGAGCCGTAGTAAAGCGTTTCTTCAATTCCTGGAAGCTAACTTCACATATGTCGCTCCAACTAAACTTGGCATTCTTCCTCGTGAGATAAGTTAGCGGTGCAGCTAGACTGGAGAATCCTTCCACAAATCTCCGGTAGTAGCCTGCCAAGCCGAGGAAACTCCAAATCTCGATGACACTTCTAGGTCTCACCCAGCTTATCGCTGCCTCAATTTTTACCGGATAAACTAAAATACCCTCAGCTGATACTGCATGCCCGAAAAATGCCACTTTTTCCAACCAGAAGTCGCACTTGCTTAGTTTGGCGCACAACCTATGCTCTCAAAGCATCTCAAGAGTAAGGCGAAGATCTCGATCATGCTCTTCCCGTGTCGGGGAATATACGTCTATGAACACCACGACACATTTGTCGAGATAAGGTCTGAATACCTAGTTCATTAAATCCATGAATGCCGCTAGTGCATTTGTCAACCCGAAAGGCATGATAAGGAACTCGTAGTGCCCATACCGAGTCTTGAAAGCCGTCTTTGGAATATCCTCTGCCTTGATTTTTAACTGGTGATAACCCGCTCTAAGGTCAATCTTGGAGAAATATCTAGCTCCCTTCAGTTGGCCAAACAAGTCGTCATCCGTGGTAAAGGATAGCGATTCTTGATATTGACTTTATTCAACTATCTGTAGTCAATGCATATTCTCATCGACCCATCCTTCTTCTTCACAAAGAGGATCGGAGCTCCCCATAGAAACACACTTGGTCGTATAAAACCAAGTTGTTGTAACTCTTCAATTTGTTTCTTCAATTCCTCAAGTTCTATTGGGGCCACTCTATACGGTGCTCTTGAAATTGGAGTTGTGCCCAGAGTAAGCTCTATAGCGAACTCGATCTCTCTATCAGGAGGCAATCCGAGAAGTTTCTCCAGGAATACATCTAAAAACTCACTTACAACCGGAATGGCTGCGGAGTTTTGTGCCTCTGGGTTCGCTAAGCTTAGTGCAGCAAAGCGAGCAATATCATTTTCTCTCAATCCTCGAAAATGAAATGGCTTAACTCCTTTCGGCCTGAAGTTCACCATCTTCTCAAAGCATGCAACATGGTTGTGGTGGTTTGACAACCAATCCATCCCTAAGATGACGTCGAAGCCCAAGTCCTGGAAGTCTAGGATAATAAGGTCGGCTAGTAATTCATTATGCACCACTTGCACTACACAATCCTTGTATATTCTATCCGTATTAACCGACTTGCCTAGCAGAGTTGCCATGGTTAACCCTGCTCCAACAGACTAGACTCAGATGCAAAACTAGATGAGACAAAGGAGTGAGTAGATCCCATGTCGATCAACACTTGGGCTAGACGTCTGTTCACTAACAAAGAGCCTGTGCGATTAAATACTAACATCAATAGTTTTTAAGCAAGAACACGCATCATACATAGGTAACCCCTACTATAATTAACAATATATCACATGATAACAGGCTGAACTTCAACCGTACTTAGAGTCCCACGCTAGGAACACGGATTGTATATTGTGACATTATTATGTAAACCATGTGTGCATTGTTCTATGCTTAGTGTATATGTATTGAGCAAATTGTGAAATTGCTACTAAATGCGTATCCAAGTTAGACTTATGTTGTATTGTCGTTCTTAGGATCTAATCATGAGACGCAATGCTCGGGGTCGCGGATACAACACTTGGGGCAATGGAGGTGATGCTCCATCAGGTGATGAACAACCCGATTTTGCCCAAGCTTTTGCATCAATAGCCGAGACTTTGGTTATGCTAGTGGCGAGGCAACCTACTCCACCTCTTAATGTCACGCTTATAGCTGCTCCTCCAAATTGAGCACAAATAGGGATAGAAGCCTTCCGGAGGATGAGGCCTCCTGTATTTTGTGGTAGTATCGATCCACTAGTCGTCGAAGGATGGATCCTGCAACTTGAAAAGATCTTCTCTGTGTTGATGCCTACTGAGGCAGAGAGGGTCACTTGGGCCGCCTTTATGCTTGAAGGTGAGGCCTATCATTGGTGGAGGTCCGCACATAGGACCCGAGAGTTGACTCGGCAAGGCCAAGCATGGAGTTGGGAAGAATTCTTGGATGTCTTTTACAAGAAGTACTTCCCTATCGGGATGAAAAAAAAGGAGGTCGAGTTCATTACCTTGGATCAAGGTAACATGTCGATGGCGGCTTATGAAGCCAAGTTTTTGGAGCTATCAAGATTTGCTCCACACATGACTGCTACTGAGGCTATGAAAGCGCGAAAATTTGAGAAGGGATTGAAGGCCTACCTCAAGGATCAAGTTTCGATGTTCCGGCATGAGACATATGCTAAGGTAGTGGATGAGGCACTTTTGGTAGAGTCGAATTCTGAGGAATTCTTCAAGAGAAGAGGAATGAAGAAAGGCCAGTCCAGTAGTTCAGGGGAGAAAAGAGCAAGGACTAGTTCTTATCAGTCTTCAGGGCCGGCACCGTCATAGAGATTATACTTTGCACCTCAGTCTCATCGCCCTTTTGCTCCACCGGTTTTTCGCCTAGCTCCCACTCAGGCTCCTCGCCCCGTAGTGACTCAGGCAACGAGTTATGCACCTTCCACCCATTCTTATGATATTTGCACCCTTTGTGGAAGGAGGCACCTGGCCGGTGAATGTAGGAAGTCTATCGGAAGTTGTTTTCATTGTTGCAACCAAGGCCACATAATTGGAGATTGTCCCCGTCATCACTTGCCCGCTCATTCTCAATGGAGTAGGCCCCATGTTAAGCAGGCATCTCAACAGAGCTCGTCTCAGGCATCGAAGCCCTCACCGACTACCCGGCCGCCTCGTCAAGCAACTCAAGGACAAGTCTTTGCATTGTCAGAAAGGGATGCACGTGCATCGGATGATGTCGAGAAAGGTATGCAAGAATGTTAGAATTTTAAGTTTTGAATGATTAAACTTGTTAGTCCATGCTTGGAATACGAATCTTTCATAACGCATATTGCCTTATTCAATCTTGGTATCAGTTCTAAATGACCCTAGAGACTCTAATGCCTAGAGCTCTAATACAACTTCTGTCGCGCCCCAAAATACCCCCTAGGAGTTAAGGGATACTTTATAGGTGAATATTCGAACCTGCCAAACCATCCTGTAATGAACCAGGTAAACATAATACTATAACCACAATAATCAGAGTACGGAAGCTAAAACATGAGTGCTGAAGCATGAACCAACTTTTTCTTTTCTTCCCATAATTCATCTCAGTATTTCAAGTTTATATACATAACATATCAAGTCAAAGGTGGACATGCCCACCTCTCAAAATACAAAAGAAGTATCGAGCCCACTATGCTCAACAATAATCTAAATATGGCCAAACGTTGCGATCTCTATCCTCCTGCAACTGCATCGAGATAGGAGGCTTTCTCTCCTCTACATACTCTTCCTCAACCCAAGGTTCGGGGTTGATGGCATCCACGGTACCTACCGACATAAAAGTACGGCTGAGTATGGAATACTCAGCGAGTACAAGCTACTAGCTAACCACAGCAATAACAATCACACAAAGGCAACAAGATATAATTCATCACATCAATTTAAAACAATAATAGCAACATATGACATTCATAGCATTGAAAGTAAAGCAATGTAATAATCTTGACATGCTTGGATGAATGCGAAAACTCCGATAAAACTCATACTTTAAAAGTTATGTCTTATTCTTGAAAATAGTCTTTCGTGTTTCTTTAAAAACTAGCTTGTCAATATTTGAAAACTTGTTCTTGTCTTAGTCTTGTTCATGAGAATCACACAAGCTTGTCTCGTTTTGCTTGGAATCACTTGTCATGTTCTTAACATGTTCTTGCCAGAGGTTAGTGCTCTTAAAGCGACTTGTGAGCCGGGAACATATGTTCCCTTCGGCGATATGCCATACCCTTGACCGGCCCGTTGTCCGGATTTATCATTCATGCTTGTTTTTCTTTGTAAGCCAGGTATGACATATCCTAGGGGTATGCCCTACCCTTGACTGGCCCGATGTCCGGATTTATCATTCATGCTTGTTTATTTGTGAGCCAGATATGACATATCCAAGGGATATACCCTACCCTTGATCGGCCCGATGTTCAGCTTTATCAATCGTATCGTAAATCACATTCTTGTTCTAGTTATTTCGTATACTTTACACTTTAGGAAAAATCTCGGTTAATATATGCATGTGTGTGTGTGAGCAAATGTGTAGTAATCATGATGACATGAACAAATAAAAGGAATTGAGTGTGTAGCACTTGTGGTGATCATGGTAGCATGTGCAACAAAAGGGATGATGTATAGCATTTTCATTCTTAATATAATCATGCTAGAATTTAGACAACATATATGCATTTGATCAATTTATCATTTTTAGGGAAAATTATATGAGGCCAACTTTTATCTTCTTCATTAAATCCATTTAGTTCTCGTTTAGGTATTTTATCAAACACATGACGTGCATATTTCATAGTCCTTCTTTTGAAGTCCTTAATGTATACGTTTCATCAAACCACATAGGGTGTATTCGTTATGTATGAAATGCCCTTCCATCATTTTCCATCACACCACATCCACACGGCATCCAATCGCCTCAACCACTATCCAATCCATACATCCCACACCTCTTATGTATAATGTTTATATTTAGGGAAAATGGTACATTTCAAGGAGAAGAAGAACACAATGTCAAAAATCATTTTCAAGAGAGACACCTAAGTTATTGCTAAGTGAGTTAGTAGGATGTACTAACCTTGAGATTTGGAGAGTAACTTGTGGGGACTTGAGAAAAATGAGATCTAAGCTTTCCCTTGATCACCAACACCAACCTTTGGCCAAACCCTAGCTTTCCCTTCTCTTCCCTCTCCAATCTCCCAAAATGCAAGTTTGAGGGTTTTGGACACCCTCAACCCCAAAATTGGTTTTAAATAGAAAAAGGGCAATCAAAAGACCCATTTACCCTTAATGAAAATCTGCAAAAACGCGAAAGACCGATCGATCGCTACTTATGACGGAGCAATCTGTGGCCTACTGAGCAATCGGCCTTTTTGACCGAGTGATCGGTTGAAAACACTCTCTAGAATTTTTTCTCATACAAAATTTTGAACCAGTCGATAGATACCGATCGATCGATTTTGGACCGATCGATCGCTCTTGTGACCGAGCGATCGGTGCTCTGCAAATTTTGACACTGAGTCCATTTTTCACTCATTTCCACTACTTGGACTTATTCCATTTCTATCATAACCCTTTTCCTTTTGTTTTTCACCCTCATAATTTAGGGAAAACATTCCTAAGGAATTTACTACTCTAATACCTCATCTTAATCATTAATTAAAGCTACACAAGATTTCAAAATTCTCATTCCATAGAGAAGGGAAGATTACAAAGGCTTCATGCCTTGACACGCATCCCAAGACGCATACAAAAGTTCTGGGGTTCTACAACATCACCTGCATGTCTCCATTATGACACCCCTGTGTGTACCTTAACATTGTACACCACTTGCATATCCTCCCTTGTGACACCCTCGTGTGTCCCAGACATCCTATGTGCTCCGTGACAATTTGTCACACCGCAGCATTACCTTATGCATGTCCCCTCTTTGTGACACCCCGTATGTCCTAGACATCCTGTGTGCCCCATGACAATCTCGTCATACCGCGGCATTACCTCCTACATGTCCCTCCTTGTGACACCCCTATGTGTCCCAGACATCCTGTGTGCTCCGTGACAATCTCGTCACACTGCAGCATTACCTCCTGCATGTCCCCACTTTGTGACACCTCCGTGTGTCCCAGACATCATGTGTACCCCATGACAATCTCTTCATACTGCAGCATTAGCTCTTGCATGTCCCCGCTTGTGACACCCCCATGTGTCTCAGACATCCTATGTGCTCCGTGACAATCTCGTCACACCGCAGCATTACCTCCTGCATGTCCCCTCTCTGTGACATCCCCGTATGTCCTAGACATCCTATGTGCCCCATGACAATCTCGATATACCACGGCATTAGCTCCTGCATGTCCCCCATTGTGACACTCTCGTGTGTCCCAAACGTCCTGTATGCCCCTTGACAATCTCGCCATACCGCAGCATTACCTCATGTAAGCACCCAATTTTTACACATCTATCTTAACCATGGTTAAGGTCTCTTAAACAAGGTTACCCCCTAGCCATAGGACCTTACCCTAGCAAACCCTAGGCCTAACCCTAACCTTAGGTGAACCCCTAGTTGACCCTAGGTCTAGCCCTAGTTAGCTCTAGGACTAAAACCCTAGTCAAACCCTTAGCAAACCTGAGGCCCAAAACCCTAAGCTTTTAGGTTTCAAGCCCTAGCCAAATCCCTCAAGGCTTAGAACCCTTAAAACCTCGAGCCCAAGCCCAAAAATATAAAATCCAACCCCCATACCGTGTGCAAGCTTGGGCCAGGCCCTTATTGGGTAAAAACCAAGTTTGGCGGTGATTCATTTACCGACATTTCATTTTTGGCCTAAAAGGGTAATGGTGGTAGTTATTCTATCGCCATTACTTGTTTCGTGTTCCAGCTACACAATCACCCCCTGCACGCTTAGGCACGCCACCTGAGCAGCCTCTCCACCCTCCTGCACCTTCGCCTACCCTGGTACTAATACCAGGGGTGTCCCCCAACCATCTATCTATAAATTATAAGCCCCCACAACCTTCTTCTCCATTAGCAAAAACCATATCTGAACCCCTGTTTGATTTTAAAGGCATAAGTACTAATATCAAGGGTGTCCCCCAACCATCTATCTATAAATTGGAAGCCCCCACAACCTTCTTCTCCTTATGCAAAAACCCTATCTGAACCCTGTTCGATTTTAAAGGCCTAAGCCCTCTTCAGAGCAGCTAAGGCCCCGTTTGGTTGTACTTCCGTTTTCTGTTTTTTGTTTTTAAAATCAAAATTTTAAAAAATTTTACACAAAACATGTTTGGTAAATATGTTTCTACTTTCTGTTTTTAAATATTAGTAACAAAATTTTTGAAAATCAATATAATAAAAATTTCCTACTACCTCTGTTTTTCAAAACAAAAAACAAAAATGGAAAACTCAGACCCACCATCACCACCCATCACCACCACCACCAACAACAACCATGGCACCACCACAATACTACCACCACCACCCACCACCACTGCCACCCACCACCCACCTCCACCTCCACCGCCACCCACCACCACAATACTACCACCACCACCATCCACCACCACCATAATACTACCACCATCCACCACCACCACCACTACCACCACCCACCACCACAATACAACCACCACCACCACAATACAACCACCACCACCATCACCACCACCACCACTGCCACTACTCACCACCCACCACCACAATACAACCACCACCACCATCCACCACCACACCACCACCATCACCACCACCACTACCACTACACCACTACTCACCATCCACCACCCACCACCACCTCCACCACCACTACTCACCACCCACCACCACCACCACCACTATCACTACCACCATCAACACCATCACCACCCACCACCGCCACCATCACCACCACACTACACCCACCGCCACCACTCACCACTCCCGCCACCATGAATTGAAATTATTTAATCATATTTACCCAACACGTTTTTTTGTTTTTCTTTTTTAAAAATAATAGTAATACCAAACATGTTTCCTACTTTAAAAAAATTGAAAACAAAAGGTGGTTTCCAATTATTAAAAACAAAAAAAAACAAAAAAAAAAACAGAAAACCGAAAGTGTATCCAAACGACCCCTAAGCTCCTCTCCAGTGATCCCAACATCTTCAAGGACCTCCCCAACTGCCCCTACCTCTTTGGTCCACCGCACAACACCACCACCGTGCCCCGCCACCTCTGCCAGCAACCACCACTGCCTATGAGGAGTAGCAGTAGGGTAGGGCCTCCCCTACCCCTTATTTACTTTCATTTCAAGCATCCCTGTGAGCCATTGGTCCTTCCAGGGGACTTTTATTCTCTGTTTTGCTGTAAAACCCACCTTTGGGGTCTCCCCCGCCTTCTTCTTAGGTAAGGGGAATCCCTCAAACGGTATAACATCATCTCGGGCCAACCTCAGGTCACCTGGGGGCCCCTCAGTCCATGAAGGAACCCTTGGG
Source organism: Tetracentron sinense (assembly GCA_015143295.1). Taxonomy (NCBI): domain Eukaryota; kingdom Viridiplantae; phylum Streptophyta; class Magnoliopsida; order Trochodendrales; family Trochodendraceae; genus Tetracentron; species Tetracentron sinense. Next base: position 28,667,546 of record CM026564.1, read on the forward strand.
AACACCACAATAGTAGCCCCGTAGGACAAAATGCATTTCTAGAAAATTCCAGGAATTGTGGTAAACTCAGTACCGCCATTCCTGACACTTCTTGTTTGAGTCCCTGTGGCCCCCACCTGGTGCAACTCTGGTCCATTCCAGGACATGGGTTAACACCCCAAGACCTCCTTGAGCTAACCCTGGTCTTTCCAGGTTCACCCCACCCCTCTAACCGTGGTTAAAATGCACTCAAAGTAAAGCTGTGCAAAATGACGGTAGAACATCTACCAACATTCCATGATTTCATGTACAACACCTTTGGGCCCACACCAGGCCCATCTCAAACCATTTTCAGGGCCCACCGGAATGCCCAGGACCTTCCTTGAAGTCCAATCTCCAAACCCTGTGGTTCCCAGACCCCATGGGTTATCCCCCTTAACCTAACCAAAGCTGCAAACTCAGGTAAAAATGAGTTTAGAAATGGCGGTAGATCTTCTACCGCCATTTCTGACCTTTTGGAGTTCTGGACTTTGCAAGGGCCCAAGCCTTGTAGGAGGCTACTCTAGGCCCTGCCTAACCCTTGGGCCCATTTCAGACTCCCTTTGACCTTAACCACGGGTTAACCCAACCCTGGTTAAGATTTAACCTTGGTTAGTTGATCTAACTACAGGAAAAAAATCTGAGAAACTCCCTAAAAATCCAAAATAATTTGAGAATGCAGAAATGATCAATCTCAGCCTGAGGAAACCTGTCTAACCATAGTTAAATGAGCTGAACCATGGTTAACACTTGGCTTGACCATAGTTAAGCCCACTTAAGCCTTGGAAATTCTTAGAAATTCATGGAAAAGCAGAAAAGGCAGTAAGTCCCCAAATCTGACTCTGTAGGCTGTCCAACCATGATTAACTGGACTAAACCATGGTTGAACCCAATTCTTAACCATAGTTAATCTTATTTAACTTTGGAAAAATTTAGAAAAATCCCCAAAAATGTCAAACCGCATTTAAGGACCATAAAATCAATCTTGGACCTTGCCCAATCATAGTTAGCAATCTTAACCATGGTTAGCCTACCTTTTAACTCCAGTTAAACCCCCTCTTGGCCTACCGAGCCTAACCCCAAAGCCTACCGGGCTTGCCTTTAGCCTAACGGGCTAGACCTTGATGTCCGAATCCATTTTCGGTCTACCAGGCCCAAACCAACCTATTGGGCCCAACCTCTAGTCTACCAAACTAAAACCCTAAGCCTACCGGGTTTACTCTTGGCCTACCGGGCCCAAATCAACAAAACCAAGCACTTGAGCAACCCAATCAACCAAACTCTAACCTCCAGGCTAGACCCTAAGCCACCCTAGGTGCATACACAACAATCCCCTTAGCCTTGGCACGGGCTCATATGCCAGAACTACTCTCAGTCTGATCTCGCCCCAATGTGAGTACATAGGCAACCCAATTCGAGTTCGACCTTAGTTTAGTTTTTCCCTTTTTAAATTAGTATAAACTAAACCTAAGACATTTGACTAATAATTGATATTAAATTGGCTTAAACCTAATAAGTAAGGAACCATTGCAAAATGGAAGTGCCGGGGTGCCTAACACCTTTCCCAGACTTAACCGAACCTCTTACCTAGAACTCTAAGCAGACCAAGACCTTATCCATTACCCGGGGACTTATCCCTTCTGAATTAATAAGTGGCAACTCTAAACATAACATCAATCAACCACATTCCAACTGTGGGCGAGGATCGAAATTCGTGCTCACGGGGATTCCAAACGATTTTGCCCTATATTTTTCTCCCAAGGGAAACACTAGATTCTCAGAAGGAAGAGTCCCCACCCCACAACCTAGGCAAATAGCAAGATGATCAAGGATGGGAACCTCCCCCACCTTCAAAATCTCTAATTTTGCTAGGTTAACTCGCAATCCTGACACCGCTTCAAAGAACCTTAGAAGGCATCTAATATTAAGAATGTCCCTTCGCGAAGCCCGACAAAAAATGATAGTATCATCCGCGGACTAGAGATGGGAAATCCTCAAACCATTCTGTCCAATCTGAAAACCTTCAAAAAAAAATTTCTCTTCGGCTTTTGTCAACATTCTACTCAATACTTCTGAATCAAGAACAAAGAGGAAATGAGAGAGAGGATCCCCTTGCCTCAATCCCCTAGAGCTAGGAAAATATCCCGCAGAACTACCATTGATCAGAATAGAGGAGACTGATGAAACACAAGACCGGATCCATTGCCTCCACTTCACCCGAAACCCATTCTGCCTAGAATGTAAATCAGGAAGTCCCAACTTACGTGATCAAAGGCTTTCTCCAAATCAACCTTACAAAGAATTCCTGGAATCTTTTCTCGTACCCTTGAATCTATACACTCGTTTGCAACGAGGATCCCATCTATGATTTAGCGCCCTCCAACAAAAGCACTTTGATGAGAGGAGTTTAGAGAAGACATTACATTTTTGGGACGTGAAGCCAACACTTTAGAGAGGATTTTATACATGCTACTAACAAGACTAATGGGCCTAAAATCTTTAAGTTCCACTGCCCCCTCCCTTTTTGGAATCAAAGCTAGGAATGTGCTATTCATAACTCTGTCAAACCGCCTTGTGTCAAAGAACTCTTTCATCACTTCCATGAAATCTTTCCCCACAATCTCCCAATAGCTCCTATAGAACTCTATGGAGAACCCATCTGGTCTAGGGGCTTTATCACTAGCCAATCCTCGAATCGCCTCAAGCACCTCTCCTTCCTCAAAGGGAATCTCCAGCGCTTCCCTCTGAGCCGGAGATAGACCGTCAAAATTGAGCCCTTCTAGCTTGGGGCACCACCTCTCCCTCTCACAATACAAGCCCTTGAAATAAGATATAACACTATCTTCGATCTCTCCCTTCTACCCACCTACCTCTCATCCACCTGCAACTTGGATATAAAGTTCTTTTTTCGATTATAATTAGCCATTTTATAGAAATATTTTGTGTTTCCATCTCCCTCTTTGAGCTAATGAGTCCTTGCTTTTAGTTTCCAATTGATTTCTTCAAGCTTTAGAGTAGATATATATTCCATCTTCTTATCATCTCTCTCTCTAGATTCGGAAGGAGTAAGATCACGCACCTCAGACCAACCATCCAAGTCTTCTATCTCCCTTAGTAATCTTGTGAGCCGCACTTGAATATTTTCGAAAGTCTCCTTATTCCAAATTCTTAAGCGAGCTTTCAAAGATTTAAGCTTAATCCCAAAGCGAGTACTCTCTGACCCCCCACGCACTAGTTTGGCCCCACATCTCAGCTACTATTTTCCAAAACCGCTCATCCTCCAACCACATGTTCTCAAAGCGAAATGGACTAGGGCCCCCCAAGGAACTCCCCGACTCTAAAAGGATAGACACATGATTAGATATGGGTCTAGGGAGAGAGGACTAAATGACATTTGGGAAGTGAGCCTCCCAAAATGGATCCATGAGAAAATGGTCAATGTGGCTAGCTAAACCATTGTTCCCCGCTTGAGACCAAGTGAACTGAGCACCTCTCGTAGTGTAATCTATCAACCTGTGACGAGAGACAAAAGCTCCAAACAGCCGTATCTTCGGAGATAACCCACTTCCACCTTTTCTTTCTGAGGAGAACCGGATACTATTTAAATACCCTCCCAAGCACCACGGTTTGTCCCACCACACACTTACAACATCCAATTAGGCCCAAAAATCGAAGTCTTCTAATCTTCCAACCGGTCTGTACACACTTGAGAAGACCCAAAGAAAATCTTCTCCAATCAACCAGCATAAAATGGAAATCGAAAAGGCTCCCACTTCTGAATCCATCACTTCTACTTTCGCAATGTCCCACATGGGCAAAATTCCCCCGGATGCTCCCAACGACGGGAGTTCGATCCACCCCAGAACCTGACTGCCCCACATGTCTCGAATGTGAAAGTCCTTATTAACTGGTAATTTTGTTTCCTGAATGCATAAAATCAACGGGTGCTTGGTACTCACAAACTTTTTAATAGCCACCCTCTTCTCCATCTGCCCCAACTCTCTAATGTTCCAAGACATTATAGAGATACCAGTCATCTGAAAACTTGAAGATCCCTTGCTGACTTTGAACTGGCCAGACCCCTTTCTTCCTGACTCGGTCATAGTTGATACTGCATTCTAACCGTCTCTTTTCCATTGTCGAAGCGCCTCTATGACCTCCAATCTGGTTGACTTTGGATCTACCCCTTTCCCCCTTTTTCTCTTCTTCAATGTTATGAAAAATTCTTCAAGCCTCGGGTTCGAACCCTTTCATAGAGAGACCCAAGGCTCACCCAAGTAGCAACCTCCTCCTGGTTCATCTGAGGCAGCAAGGTCTGAGTTTCCCCCTGTCGCTCAAATCTCGGCCCCGGTGATGGTTGGAGAGCTGACAACTACATTCCTTCCACTGTGCCATGATATTCCTAACTGTGCACTACCACTCCTATAGAGGCCACCTTAAATCCTATCTGGCTCTGAACCCTGGAGGCCTCGTCATTAAAGCTCCCCCGTTCCTCACGCACAACTTCTAAAGCAATTTCCTCCTTTGAATTCCATTTTATGTCAGAGACAATTGGCACTGGACCCCTCTTCTCTTCTGAGCCTACTTCGGATTGCTCCACTGATTGGCTTCTATTGGATCCTCCAGAAATTTGTTGCTCCAAAGAATTCAAGGGCATCATCTTGGTGAAAACCAGAGGAGTATATTGCTCCATCTCCGAGCTGACCGATTCGTCATCCCAAAACCTACCTTCCAAATTTCTGCTCGGAGAGGAAAGATTATCAATATGGATGCTAATAGACCGCCCTTCGCCCTCCTTCGCTCGACCTCTTAGAGAATGAGTCACCAACGTCGGTCCCTCCACCACTTCTGGGACGCCCCTAGAAGTCTGGCTTACCTCCCCCGAGCAACTTCTTGCCTCGTACTCCTTCGAATTCGATTTGGAATTGAAAGTCCCTCCCCTCGAACCTGATCTTCCGCGTTCTGGATGGAGTTGATCTGACTGCCTCTCAAAAGAGAGTTCTGAACTCTTCTGAATAGTCCTCCACCCCTCCTTTATCACTGTTGAACCCTCTAGAGTGGGCCTCGGGCTCAAAGCGCCTACTTGGGCTTCCAAAGGGAGATTCCTTGGACCCTTCCCCTGCAAACTCTCTAATAGGCCCACAACTAAATTGAAGGGTTCCTGGTCTATTGAGAATGGGCCCACTGACTGCCTTCCCCGCAGCAGTTGATGGGCCGTAGCCCACGACGCTGACCTCCTCCCTTAACGTCTTCGTCACGAACCCTCCTTGTACTAAAGAAGAGGGTTGTTCAGATCTGGCTACCCCGACAACATCCGAGGGAAATTTTCTCTCCCACCTCTGCCTTCGCCTTCGCCTGCGCCAATTCCTTTTTTTTTTCTAATTGTGTCCTCTTCCCTACCTTCCTCCATAATTTTGAGTAAGGCTTGGGATTTGCCCCTTGACTGACAGCCGACCGAATGCCTACCTTCGCAGAGACTATTGCCAGTGATCTCTTGCCCTCCTGGGCTACTGGCACCTCCTCTACCCTTCTCTCCCCCTGATTCGCCCTTCTACCTCCTTGTGCTACAGAAATCCACCCAAATGGTGGACTCTCATTGGAAACCACTAGTCTATCAGGTACGGTCTCAACTCCATCCCTCTGTTACCGGAGTTGCCCACCTCCTCCTCCGAAATCAGAAGAATGCCTAACTTTAGGAAACCACCCTGATCTGGAAATCTCAACGAACCTGGTATGTTCTCACTATTGGTTGTTACAATCTTAATCCGGGCTAAACGGAGATCCGACAAGGATGAGGTGCTCGCGTCGATAGCCAAAAAACCTCCACAAGCATCTCCTATCTTCTGAAGATTAGTAGGGTTCCATAGATTCACTGGGAGTCCTTGAATCCCTAACCAAAAGGACTCCGTGAAAAAAGACTCAGGGAGTTGATTTGAAGCTGGCCACCACCGATTCAAATACAGAGTACCTCCTCCCGGTAGCTGCCAAGGAGCCATTGCACACAAGTCCTTCACCAATGAATGATTCTTCACAACGATTAACCCTTGACCATAAGCATATGAGATCAATGGAGGACGATCGTTGCCTGGGAGTAGAGAATGGATGAACTCCTCCACCTTAGACCAACTGGTGTGAATATGAGGAAAGGCACAGACTATGGCCCTATCCCACCACTCCTTTGGATCATTGTGATCCCCCACAGCTAAAAGGGGAAAGGAACCAGAAGATGAGTCGACCTTTAGCACAGAAAATGGTTTCTTTTCCGTTACACTCTCCCTTGATTGTCCTAATCGAAGTTTGGGCAGAATTACATAGTTGAGAGATGACAACACCCCTTCCCAGCGGAAGCCATCCTTTGCCTTAGGGAATATGATCCACTTTCGCCTTCCTCCTTCCAAAGGTGTTGCCATTAAATAGATGAACAACCCAAACGAGTTTCTCTTCCCTTCTAAGATGAAAACATTGGATGAGCATTGGTACCATTCAACCCTGTACGAGTCCTCAGCTAGCCTCACACAATCGCCTACGAACCTTAACAACCACCAAAAGCTACGTTCCCCCAATTGCAGCTCCACCGATACACCCCTTCCGCGCTCAGTAATCTTCACCACCAGTCCATCTCTATCTTCTTCACTTCCGAAATCCTAGAATCTCCTTCCTCATTGAAGCTGAAGTTACGCCCTACTTCCTCATTCAAGTCTTATCTTCATCTACTTCCAAAAGAGAATGACATCATCTAAAAAAGCAAGCAAACTTCATTGATGAAAAAGTTCCAGCAAAACCTTCGCACTTGGAAGCACATTAGATCAAGAACGCCAATCTCCAATGACAATTAACCTTCTTTGTGATAGAGGATAACTTCTCTATTCACAGTGAACAACGAAGAAAAAAATTATTTTCCAAACATGCTTCCCCCATTTGGATATTCCTCCCATCTCTCAATGAGCTTGTTCCACGCAACCTCCCACTTCCTACCACTATCTTAAAATCATTTTCAAACACTAAACTCCTTTGAGAGTTGGTCTTCTTATGGAGCTCATGGAGCTTCAGTCTTGATGAGTCTTCATGATTTGGCTTGAGACCTTGAAGCTTTTATCCTTGAAATGACTTATACTTGGCTTTTGACTTTGATTCTCTTGAGTGATTGACCTTTTCAATACTTCAAATCTTGAATGATGATCTTAGTTGTCTTTTCCTCTGAAAGCACATAGGTTAAATGGAAATATTAGTACCATCATTCCATTATTGTGTTATCATCGAAACTATTAACGGTACTTAGAGTTATAACCTTGAGGCTAACACATCCTACCATTAAATTTTATTATTTTCACCTTCTCTTTTTATAAGATCAATGAAACTATACCTTTGAATATCCCCTAATTACCAAATACAACCAAATTCCAAAAAAATTTGAAATGAAAACATAATGAAACTCTCAAAACCCAAACAGATAGCTAACCAAACATAATAAAAAACAGATGAATTATAGCTAAAACCAGTATATATTTGTGGGTTCCAAATTTCCAATGAAAACTCCATTGAATACCGATAATAGAAACAAACCCCAAATTCATAAACACGTTGAAACATTGAATAGGAAATTACAAGGTGTGCTGCTCGTAGAGATTAATTTAGACCCATATAGTTGAATCTGATCTCCTTGTTCTTTAGAGGATAAGACGAATCTAGCCAACCAAAATAAAGAGATTCTAGAACAAATTGAGAAAGGAAAGGTGATGAGCTTGAGAATTTCCCAGAAAAAGGACTCCTGACAACATCATGAGAAGCGAGTGATCTCTAGTAAGAAGATCACGATTTTCTATAATATAATTATATAGTTGCATATCAATTTAGTTTGATTAAATAATAAGCAATACACATACAAAAGTATCAATGCCTTGTAGATACAACTCTATGTCAGATTCTATATCACCAACGACAACTGACAACAAATCAATTGTCTTGATAATAATCTAAGGTAGGAGTCAGTCTATGGGTACTCCCAAGTATACTCTCAAATCTTAACCCTTTAATTCAAATAATTAAGGGTCAAGGACTCAATATTAGAGCTTATGCAGCTTTAGAAAACGACAAAATAAGCCAAGCCAAATCTAATCTTAACCCTTAATTGTTTGAATTAAAGGATTAGGATTCGGGAGCATATTTGGGACTACCCTAGAATGATTTAGTCAATATTTACCTACAATTTCAGAATTTAAACTATAGAAAATCTAACCTAGAAATTATCTAAAAATCAGATTTTAATCATACAAAACTAACAACCATAAAACCAAACGAAGTTAGAGATTAAATCTAATAAATTATCTAAAAACCAGATTTTAATCCTACAAAACTATCAACCATAAAACCACACAAAGTTAGAGATTAAATCGAATAAAAAACTAATTAAATCAAAATTATCCTAAAACTAACCTAATCTCAGATTTTATAAGACCAAAGTAACTGAAACCTAACCTAAGATCAGATTTAAAAACTAACCTAAAGTCAGATTTTAATTAATTAAAAACTAGCCTAATTTTAACCTAAAATTCAGAATTTAATTGATTAAAAAATAACACATAAATTAGAAATTAATTAGTTAAACTAGGCTAAAATCTAGGATTACACTAATTATTAAAAAAAAATAACCTTAAGTCAAATTTTAACTAATCTAAAATTCAAAATTAAACTAATTAAAAACAAACACCTAAATCAGAAGTTAATTCATTAAAAACTAACCTAAAACCCAGAATTAAACTAATTGAAAAAACTAACCTAAAGTCAGATTTTAACTAACCTAATAATCTACATGTCAGATTTTAACTAACCTAAAATCTAGAATTAAACTGATTAAAAACTAACATGTAAATCAGAATTTAATTAGTTAAAAATAACCTACAATCTGAATTAAACTAATTTAAAAAACTAACCGAAAGTCAGGTTTTAACTAGCCTAAATCTAATCTAACCTAAAACTCATAATTAAACTGATTAAAAATTAACACATAAATCAGAATTTAATTAGTTAAAAATAACCTACAATCCAAAATTAAAATAACCGAAAGTCAGGTTTTAACTTACCTAAATCTAACCTAAAAGTTGGAATTAAATTTATTAAAAACTAAAACCTAAATCAGAATTCAATTAGATAAAGTCAGATTTTAACTAATTAAAAACTAACCTAATTCTGGATTTAAAACTAACTTAAATTAACCAAAGAAAACAGATTTGAAACTATCCTAAAAATAGTCTGAAATCAATCTAAATAAACAGAACAGATCTAAACCTAAACTATTCCCCACAAATAAATCAGATTATCAACAAATGAATGGTCTTCATTATCTAGAATAGCACAAGTAATATCATCAAATGAATGCTTTTCATTATCTGTATCATCATCAGCATCATCTGAAGAAACCTCATTATCAAAAATAATTGATGTAGGCAATTCATGATGTATATTTTGGACTAGATATCTCCCCAAGTCAGTAGCAACACCCTGAGATTTCTGCTTTGAAGAACAGTGATCATCATCCTTAGCGGTCGGAGACTCAGAGGAGATGAATATGTAGGATGCAATTCTTGACGAATTTTTTTTACTATATAAAATTCTGGATCAGTGGCAGTACGCTGAGACTGAAGCTTTAAATTAACTTGATCATCGTCCTTTTCAGTTGGAGGGGACGAATCTGAAGGATGACAATCTAGATCAGGCATCACCTACTGAGAATGAAGATTCAAAGGGTATTGATCAACGTCCATATCAATTGGATGCAGTTCTCGATGAAGATTCTGATTCAAAGATAATTTTGGTATAGGCATCATATGTTGAGATTGAAATTTCAGCTGATCTTGCTCAACTTCCATGGCTGGTAATGAGACTGTCCTAGCCAGTTTTTGAACCCAGACGTGATTAGGTTTAGATGAATCCTGAACCACAGTAGAACCAGACTTTGGCAAACTTTTAGAAGAAATTCTCCTTAATCATCTTGCAAGATGATATCGAGTGGCCTTGTTTGAAGCAATTCTCACAAAATAATAAAATCTTTTCATATTCAATATGTTGCCATCTACCATGTTCTGCCATCCTTAACCAGAAACATTCTAGATTCGATTTGAGAAGATCGACCTCGATGTAAACTATGGCAACGCTCAGTCTAGAGAGCAGGCCTTAGTTGGTCCATCCACCTTTAAAACCTTTCCGATGATGCTACCAATGGATTTCAGAGCTATAGGATTGAAAAGATGAATATGGAGGTGGGGAAAGGAAACCTAACTGGAACCAAAGATGCTTCAAATCCCGCCTTATGAAAGCCGTCAACTTCGAAAAGCTAAATAAAAAGCTGTCTATGTAAATGGCTTCTTTGGGCAAAACCAAGAGCAAGTCCTCACCACGCCTCAAGAAGCGGAGGTCTTGAGTTCGAGTCCCTTCCCCTTGTTGTCCACCCTTCAAGATTTATCTTGGCATTCCTGGTTGTGTAGTATAAGGGGATCTGCACGGCCCGAGGGACTTAGTTGGGTTTTCTAAGAGGCCGGGATATCCTCATTCCAAAAAAAAAAGTCCTCTGAATTGAATCTAGGGCAGATGGTGAGGATCAAGAACTCCAATAGAAAACTCCAAACGAACATGAATCGAAGATTTTAAAAAGTTTTGATGAAGTTAATGGAGGGACGTCCAAGGTACATTCAGTAATCAGTGCGAATCAAAAAGGAGAGGCCAAGATAGTCATTCCCTCCGAATAAGAAAAATAAGGCAAGCTCACCAAGATGGGATGACGGTTTCTTCAGAGAAATGATTAACAAGGAAAGAAGAAGAAGAAGAAAAAGGGGGCAGAAGCTCAGATCGCAAGAGCTGAACATAGGATAAAGGGTCTGGGGGCTTAGGATTTTTGGCCATAAGAGATTAACTCAATAATCTATGGGTTAACCTTGTGAATCTAGAGAAAAAAATGACAGAAGAGAATACGCCATTAGGGTTTTGATAGCTCTCACATTATTTCCCCTTTCCATTCCTAACACACAACCTATCTGTTATTTTTTCAAATCTGAAATTAGGGAGCTTACCGTGATGATGAAGGGAAGTCGGTTGTGCTACAATGTGTTCAAGATACAGATGCGAAGATTGTCAATCTTCGACATGGTCGTGCTTCAATTCGATTGTTGATATCTTCTACATAATCTCCCACCGAGAAGGAAATTGGTACCATCTTAGGTCAAACAACAGTTACTATAGTGAATGCAGGCATAGGGTTGAGCAGCTTCTTAGAGGGAGATTTCTAGGGTTTAGGGTGGAGATCAACTTCCATGAACCTTTAACATTGCAAACATACCGCAAGATAGAAACGACGAGCCCATTTGGGTCAATTTCGGTACCAATACCCCCTCTATTATTTGAGATTTAGGAATACCACACTCTATCTTTTGACTTAGGATCCAACCATTAATAACACTTCATGGCATTCTTTCCATCTTGAAGTGGTGAGATAGATATAATAGAGTACATGTATGGTTATGATATGCATGAGATGCACCATATTATTACCATCATCACAATCAGAAAGAATTGGATTTAGAATAAAATTGAGATAATTGAAAAGATTTGGATTTAGAAAGAGATTGTGATTGAGATTGAGAATTGTTTTGATTTAGTTTCTATTTTATCTATATACTATTATCTATATAAACCCTAGTTGGGTCTCTTTGTAATCATCTTGAGAATTTAATAAGAATTAGTTTGTCTTCATGGTATCAGAGCGGGCCGATCGGGCCTTAATTTGAGTTTAGACTTGTTTTTCCTTTGCCGGCGGGTGGCGCTTCTTGCCGCCCGCCGGGCCAAAACTTTTTTTTTTTTTCCGTGGTGATTTTGTAGAGAACAACGATAAATCTGCAATGGTGAACCCTAAGGTCTTCTTCAACATGAGCATCGGCAGAGCTCCAGCCGGTTGGATCGTGATGGAGCTTTACGCCGACACGACACCTTGAATGGCCAATAACTTCCGAGCTCTCTGCACCAGTGAGAAGGGGTCAGGTCAGAGCGGCAAACCCTTGCACTACAAGGGATCGAGTTTCCATCAGGTCATCCCAGACGTCATGTGCCAGGGAGGCGATTTTACCGCCGGAAACGGAACCAGCGGGGAGTCGATCTACGGATCCAAGTTCGCCGATGAGAACTTCATCAAGAAGCACACCGGTCCCGGAATCCTCTCCATGGCGAATTCTGGTCCAGGCACGAACGGATCTCAGTTCTTCATCTGTACCACTATGACCGAGTGGCTCGACGGAAAGCACGTTATGTTTGGGAAGGTTGTTGAAGGGCTCAATGTTGTGAAGGCAATCGAGAAATACGGATCTTCAGGTGGGAGGATCTCCAAACCAATTGTGATCGCTGATTGCGGTCAGCTCTCTTGAAAAAGCTTCTTTTATTTATGAGTTATGAATTTCTACATGCATATGGAGCTGATACCTTATCTTGGACACGGACTCAAGTGGTCCAACTAAACTCTATGCTGAGAGCAACACCACAACACAATATGGCATCATGGTTCGAGGCCACAATATCTTCTGGGAAGATCTTAGTTACCAACCCGGTGGGTTCACTCAGCTTTCAAACCATCAACTCAGAGCGAAAAAAAAAGAAAAAAAAAGAGAAGGCGTGTCCAACATCTTTAGCAGCTAAACCAAAGCTGCTATTGTTAGATCAATTGAGGCAATGGATAATCAACACCAAGTTAAATGTGCTATTAGTGTTTGTTCAAGGGAAGTGTAGTTGCACAAAACACTTAGCAATGTCGATCGATCATCATTCCAAGGATGTATCCGGAAAAAAAAAAATTTGTTGATTGTGAAAAAAAAAAAGCCAAGGCTCAAAACTTTTTTTGGTCTATAGAGGCCCATATTAGGACCTATGACCCCTTTAGCAAGACTAGAGGTAAGATCATCAGGATCCATTTTTTAGGCCCAAAGTGGCCCTGACCTTTTGAGGTCCAGACCTGTGACCCCTTTGGCAAAACCATAGGCACGATCACAAATGTCTTTTTGAATATGGCCCACGAGGCCCATTTCATTGCCCAAGAGGCTATTCGGCTCATTGAGGCACTGGCCGATTGAGGTCCACCCCCTTTTCATTGACCCATAGAGGTCTAGCCCATTGTGGCCCCTATTATTCTCTCTTCATACAACACATCAACAACGGTGACGACTGACACCTATCAAGATCTGCAACGACATTGGAATGACTAGCAAGCTACCTTACCTGATTGAGTATCAAACTCACACATATTTTTTCAAATCTTTGAGGGGGAGTAATAGAGTACATGTATGGTTATGATATGCATGAGATGCACCATATCATTACCATCATCACAATTGAAAAGAATTGGATTTAGAATGAAATTGATATTATTGGAAAGATTTGGATTTAGAAAGTGATTGTGATTGAGATTGAGAATTGTTTTGATTTAGTTTCTATTTTATCTATATAAATCCTAGTTGGGTCTCTTTGTAATCATCTTGAGAATTCAATAAGAATTAGTTTGTCTTCAAGATAGACATCCAATCCCGTAGCAACTAGTTGCTCAATCTGTCTGGTCTTACACTACAATCAACCTCGGTAATACACCCGTGTTAATATAAAGTTACAAATAACACTTATATACCTAAGTTGTTGAAAACAATCTTTAATTCTAGTTTACAGAAAATAAAATAGAATATAGAAAAGGAATGTACAATCAGATAAATCATTTGGTTGAACTAATCAGTCCTCAATCTAGGATCTCAATCTAGCAAGGAGTGTTCATCTAATTCCCAAAACAAAGAAACAAAGAAGAGTAATAAAAAAAAAATAGAACGACTGCAATTTAGAGTTATAGTCTGGGTGTTAGGCAAGACACATAAGGAGCATCGATTTAGATGTCCCTTGAGACACCATTCCTTCTCTCATTAAGGTCTGATTTTGATATCAAAGGGCACAATAGTCAGTCAAAAATATATGAATTTACTAATAGTGTCAAGAAACCAGATTGGCTATTTTAAGAGTAAACAAAGGAGGGATCTTATATTTAAGATAACAAAGGGAGTAATGCTATAAATATATATTGATCGAGTGCATTATTTTAAGTGATTTATTACCAAATTTCTAGGCATTAATGAGCTTTTCTTTTATGCTAATTTTTTAAATATTAATTTCAGAGGATGCCTGAGTATGAACTTAGTTGTTAAAAGTTTGGCTATAACATCACCAACTTTAGTTTCTGCTATGATTAAACTAATTCCAGTCATTCCTTTCATCATAGGCAGCTACTTAAGTAAGCATTCCAGTATATAAATGGAGAGGTTATCTAAGTAGATGCCTATGACCATAGTAATGGATGAAACTCATAATGGCAGAAACCAAAGTGGGTGATGTCATGGTTAAACTTGCAACAACTAAATCCATACTCAAGAATCCTCCTAAATCAATATTAAAAAAAACTTATTAATTCCCAAGAAATTTGGTATTATAATAATGTTTACTTTATTCCCAAGACTTTAAAATAGAACAAGATATCACTTACGAAAGTAATCCGCTAGAAAATGACAAAAAAACCATTGACCGTGTTAGATTTGGTTTGTTCCTCCTACAAAAATTAAACCACATAAAAATGTTAAGAGTAGATAATAGCCCCTACAACTTTGAACTAACAATTGTTATAACATATCAACCATAAACTTATTTACTAAAAAAATTTGTAGATTTAAGATTGTCTCTAGCTATATTAAGAGACAATCTCTATGGCTATAATGCTAGCATGTCATATATTGGAAATAATTAAAATTTATAATACTTTAATTGTTTCTCATGTTTCCTTGCATCAGTTACTTTCGAATTTGATAATTATAAGACACATAGCATGCTAGCATTGCAGTCATAGAGATTGTCTCTTGCCATAGCCATAGACGATGCAAAGTCAAATTCGTAGTACTAATCTACAAATAATTGCAATTAATTTAAGATGACAGTCATCAAAGCAAACAATTTCTTGTGTCTACCCTCACAGATCCCAACTATCATTGCAAAACTCATTTATGCTAGAAGCAGATTTAGATTCAAGTGTCCTAAGCAATCAATCTACTAATATTCCCAATATAATTCAACCTATGTTTCTCGATCGAATAAAGAAATAAGATCCTAACCTTTGAAATGCTCTAGAGAGACATGGGGGAGAAGAGTTGGTTAATTGAAGGAGAGAGAGGGAGAGGGAGAAACGTGAGCTCTCCCTCGAGCCAAGGACGAAGAGATGGGAAGAGAGAGAGTCTACAAAGAAGAAAGGGAGGAGCGCATAGAGAATGATGTGCTCACGTTGACTATCCGCAAAAAAAGGTGAATAAACCTGATGTCAAAGAAATTGAAATCTCCGAATAAATAAAAGGATGTGAAGAAACCCTAAACCAAAATCAAGCAACAAAGAGAAATGGACTAGAAAATAAACATTGTAGAATTTCTTCAGGTTGTCAATCAATTTGTTGTAGTAATCCTTGAACGGACAATGACTATTATTGGATGACGAAGAAGAGTTGTGTAGTTTACAAGGATTAAAAATACGGTTTTGAGGGATGTATCAGGCCCAACCGAAACCTATATGTATCAGTTTCAATATTGGTTTCGGGCAATACTTATAATATTTTCTTTTTAAAAAATCAAATGAGTTATAGGAACCAAATTTACCAAATAAGGTCATGGGAAGCGACTCAAAGACGAAGTAGCAAACACATTTACAATTTTGACAATGAATGAAGACATAAATAACAAAAAACAATATGTATCGGTCATTTCGTATCAGTATAAATATCGTACGGGGAGCTACTGAAACCTATACGTATTGGTTTCAACGATTTTTATTTCTATGGTAGTTTGCAGTGTCATTTAGGATGGGGTGCGACGAAGACCACAAAGACGTAATATGAAGTGTCACATCACAAAATTAAGAGTCAAATTGAGAGAATGAAAAATACTTGTCTTTTGAGGCATAGTGACAAAGTCGAGGTTCAGGAATAATTCGGCAGTAGTCAAGCTCGAAAAAATCGGGAAAATATTCGGGAAAGAAACAATAATTATGAATAGATATCTAAGAATTTGATTAGATAATTAACAAAATAAGCAATTTACTTTGTTGAACTAAACGAATTATTGCAAAATTCGAGAATAATTCAGGAATAATTCGTGAAAATCGGGAATAATTCGCAAAATTCGTGAATAATTCAGCAAACCTAAAATTCGCGAATAATTCGGCACACCTAAAATTCGCGAATAATTCACAAATTTTTAAAAAATTTAGAGAATTTTGTTACTTTGTTTTGAGGTGCCAAAATTATCTGATGTGGCTCTTAAATAACAAGTATTTCTCATTCTATTTTATTAGGAACCTGCCTCATAAGGAACTGCAAGAGGGGCTGTTTTGCAGATATTAGGGGTGCTGGCTATGGTGAAGGCTTGAGGTTAGAAATGATCTCCATCTGGTCCGTGAGGATCTCCAAGAGGGGCTCTATTTTTCAATCTTCTTCTTCTTCTCAGATTTGTTGTTAAAGCAAATTAGGAACATCTCCAAACCGGTAGCAACCCCATTTTTTTGAGTATTAAGCATCACAAATTTTGTTCTTGCCTCATCAATGGCTGATCTGACAAAAGAAACACATCATATATGAGAATTTTGGGTGTGCATGTAGGGAGGCAGGTGTTTTGAAAGCTGTGACAGATATGAGGAATTCTTAGTTACTACCAGATATGGTGCACGTGTTTAGAGGGCTGAATCACACCTAGGAAATCAGGTCAATACTGTGCAGGAGATCTCCAAGGTGAGACCCATCAAAGGGTGGTGTATTCATTTGTATTTTTTTCTGCAGTAGTTTACATTTAATTTGTTTCAAAAGAGAACATGCAATAATTTACCGTATGATTAGTAAAATAAGCTTAAAGTAGAAAAGATGCTTTTGAAAGGATTTCATTCGACATGAACTCTGCAACAAGCAATCTCTTGTCACCTTCACAGTAACATCCAATCAGATTTGCTAATCGTTCATTCTTAAGTTGCTTACCAATTTTGCTTCGTCTTGTGACACAACCAACACATTAATTAAAAGATAATAATCAGATAAACTACACAATAGCCCACATCTCCAGACTAGAAAGGATCTTGAGCCTATTAAAATAATTCATGCAAGCATTCATTCAATGGAAAGTTGTCCGTTTGATGTTTTTTTACGCTATACAAATAGAAATCATGGTGACTCTTCGAGTGGTCCTGACACAATAAAATATAATGATTGCATCAGACAGTTAAAATAAATGGGATTCTGCAAAACTATATGGATTTCCAAAAAAATATTCTCAATTAGAGAATGGCCTCCAAAAATTATCTTCTCATGAAATGTATGAAAGAATAAGAATCTAAATTTGAATGCCAATATCTATAAAGAGTAAAATTTTACATTAAGACATTAATAGAACTGGTAGAGGGTATTTCAGATATTTAACTAATGTATAGGAAATCTCGAGAAAAATAATTCTGACATAGCATTTAGCATATGAAACATAGACTAAAGAAGGAAATAAGAAACTAAGAAACTAATTTTATTAGTGAACGTAGCTTACCCACTTCATATATGTGAACAGGGGATGTTCAAGTGGCTAGTTCGAGTGTGAATTAGTGGGTTTTTTTTAAGTGAACAGGTGCTGTTTTAGTGGGGTTGTTTTGGGGACGTTAATGGAAGCAATAGGGGCTGTTTTACAGGGGAGGTCCAGGGTGCTGGATATGGTGAGGGAAGAGGTTATTAGAGAGCTTATCCACCATGAGGATCTCCAAGAGGGGCTCTATTGAAATATAAAACTTTACTTAAACACTCTTTCTATATTCCCATCGTCTTGAGCACTAAGGATGACAGATTTTTCTCCTGCCTCATCAACGGCTGATCCGACAAAAGAAACACATAATATATGAGAGTTTTGGGTGTTTTATAAGTTGTGATAGATGAGTAATTCTTAGTTACTACCAGATATTAGAGATCTCCAAGGTGAGACCCATCCAAAAGCCATTCCAACACTATCATATAGTAAAAGAAGGGCTTCAAAATAAAAGGAGGAAAAACAATATTTATATGTTTATGGTATTATTAATTATTATGAGATTGATTCAAGAAACTAGTCAGAAATTCAATAGATGGGTTAGTGGGTGTGATTAGATATTTATCAGAGGGATTTCTTTGGAGAAGATGAAGACGCTGAGCTTAGCACACAGATCTAAAAGGAAATGACCTCCACTTATGTGACAATGTACCTTGAGTGACGTATCCTTTTTAACTTTCTTCCACTCTGCAATTACTTCATCTCTCTGAAATCTGTTGTACCAGCCCTTTAACTTTTATTTATTTTCTCTTCAGTTTATGAATTAAAAAAAATGATTTAAACATTGATCCCCTGTTTTCCTCCTTTCTTCGTTTGATTGATTACAGATAGCTTGGAACTCAAACAGACAAGTAAGGAAAACCCCATGAAACTTGTCAATAAAATAATCATATTTTTGCATCTAGGGTTTTGCATGACTGGTTTACCTGAGAATTAGTGATTGTTTGAGAGATGGCCAGAGTAAGTTTAGAGGTGCTTCTTTTCATCCACTCCTAAGAACAGAACCCTTAGTTTCGAAGCTTCAAAGATCGACGGACCAAACAACCTCGCAACCTGAGCAAATCAAACCATAAAAATACTCAAAATCACTAAACAAACTATACCCTTTAATTCTATTTAACAATTCAATACAAACCAAAAAAAAATACCGGAAAATCGGTCTGTTCTTCTTGGATGGGGTTTTGTAGGTGAAGGAAGAGATATTCTGTTCAGAGAGTGATTGTTTCAGCTGTGTTGGGAGCACAAAAATGGCGGATTATGATTCCGTCCACTAGCATTTGAGTTTTTATAGAAGAAATCTTTTGTGTTCAATGGAGCAGAGCAAATATTACGGAAAATATTCTGCAGAGTAAAGGGTTTTACTACCAACTACCAGTTTTAGGCTATGAGTTATTGAATTGGAACCCTTTTTTGTTGTTCTCCAGAATTGTTTGGAAAGGTTTTTAATACCAACTACCAGATTAAATGCTATGAGTTCTGATTTTATATTCTTTTTGGATGGAAAATGGAATTGTAACCATTTTTTGATGACACAATATTTTCTCCCGGGCTTGGAGTCTCTCTGGCATCCATACATGAAGCGCCAAGTGGTGGGAGAAGTCATTCCATCTCTCCCATGATTTTTGACTTCTCCCCATTTGATATCTCTCCCCCTTTATCTCACCATTTTATCACCATGTGTCAAATAATGGTTGAAGAAGTTAAAATCATGGGCCCCATGAAATGACTTCTCCCACCCACCTGGTGCTTCATGTATGGATGCCCGAGAGCACCTCTCTAGCATGTGCCAGATAGACTCCAAAGCCTTTCTCTCGTTTGGTGCTGGCGAGGAGACTGCCATCACCCATTCCGAAGGTGCCACCTATGCTATGCACGCTTATCAATGTTGGCTGTTAATCCGGCCCTTTGATGAGGAAGGTCTGATCCTTCAAAACTCATAAATTAGAGGATTTTTTTTTTACTTTACTGGGCCCAATTTTGAAAGGACTGGGCTCGGTAAACATATGGCCGACAAAGTCTAGCCTTTCTATTTCATATGTTATCATATATTATTATTATAATATAGGGAAATAGTTAGGGGCCGTTTGGCATCAATTCTGGTAATTCTCTCATTCTGAAAAAGAATTAATTTTTACAAGTATTGATTCTTATAATCAATTTTGTACTGTGAATGCATTTGGTAACTGTCGGTTATAATCAATTATGAAGAAAAGAAATAACAGAATTATGTTTAGATGAAAAAAAGAAAAAGAAATAAAATTATTTTATGCATTAATATTTTTATATCATCAACACATATATAAGTGTCATAAAATACCAATTTTCTTATTATATCTTATTTTTCTCGTTAATTTTGATGTTTATCTTGTTTGTTTTAAGCATGTTTCTCAGAATTGATTCTGAAAAACGACTGTTTTTTTTTTCCTTAAAAATTGTGCCTAAAACAGAATAATTCTTAAAATCGTTTCTTAAAAATGACTTGCCAAACGCGTTTAGACTGTTTCTCTTCCCGGGATAAGAAAAATTGTTCCTAAGGAATGATGCCAAACAGCCCCTTAAATACCCACCAACTAACAAGTGCCACGTGCGATGCACATGAGGGGAAGGAGTTAACCACAGTTAATAGGAGTTAAAAGGGACACGTGTTAACCTGCCGATGTGATTGAATTGAACTCTCCCTGAGTTCAATCACGATTGGCTATGATTCTTTTATCTTTACTATTATAATGGGAGAGGCAGGCATAGCCTAAATTTTCTGAAATTCATAAATTACCCTTATATAAAACGAAACTTTAATTTAATATTTTACTTTAATTCTCAAACTATCCTCATCTATTTATTTAAATAATAGAATCATAGTCAATCGCCATTGAACTCGGGAGAGTTCAATCGCACCTGTGGGTTAACACGTGTCCCTTTTAACTACTATTAACTGTGATTAACTTCTTCCTCTTGCTCTCACGTGCATCGCACGTGCCACCCGCTAGTTTAAATAAATAGATGAGCAAGGGGTAGTTTGAGAATAAAAATAAAACATTAAATCAAAGTTTTGTGTTATATGAGGGTAGTTCAGGAATTTTGGAAAAATCAGGCTACGCCTGCCTCTCCCAGTATAATTGTAAAGATATAATTATTTCAAGACTTCTTACAATTGAAGAACTTAAGCCTTATTGTGTGAATGTATGACATACAACACTGTAATAGTATAGTATAGTATCTTTCTAGAATCTTTTTAATATAATAACTTGTAACTTTTGTTTAATTAAAAAATATTTAATAGAGATTAAGACTTAATGTGTGTATGTGCAACAGACTAATAGTGTAGATTTTATCTAGAATTTTTTAATGTTATTAATTGTAAGTTGTAATGTTTTTTCTTTTAAAAAAATATCATGGTATTAATACTAAAAATTTAATGGTAATAATTTGGGGGATGTATTATTAATACTAACAATATAACGGTACTAAAACTATGTCATGTTGCTCTTTGAGTTTTAGTGTCAGTGTGAAATCCGAATAAAGAAATCTGGTTGACAAAATGTAATAAAAATTGTTAAAACATGATATATATATATATATATATATATAGGGACGTGCTAGAGTTCACGCCATGCGTGAAATCCATATCCTTCACGCAGACAAAAATTGCAAAGGACAAAATGACATTCTTGTAATTAATGACAATTATATGACATTTTTTATGAAATCAATAAATGACCATGTTTCCAAGATTGGCCTTAACTATTTTTATCAATTACCATAATGACACTAAATTTAGCCTGCATGAACTTTCTTAGATTTCACACATTACGGGACTTCTATCACTCCCCATCTTTCGGCCTGACCCTTTGAGGGCTAGGGCTGGGCGAGGGCCTCACCCTAGTGAATGAGGACCGGGCCCGATAAAACCTAGACCTTGTACTAGCCCAGCCCTTTAACAACCCTATTAGTAGGTGTCCATAAGGGATAAGGGGTAGGTGACCTTTAGCATGGTGTTGGAGGTCTCCTTGCCAGCACCGAAGAGAGAAGATCCCGTCTTTTTTTTTTTTGATATTGGAACCCTGATCAACTTTGGATTTACACAAATTGAAATTTTTGGGACCGAATGACTCAAGTGGAAAAAAAAAAAAAAAATTTGGTTTACCATGAAAGTGAGAAATCTCCTTTTTGAGCTCTTATTAAAAGAATTTGAAGTGAGAGGTCAAGTAATAAAGAAATTTTTTTCATGAATGTTTGGGTTTGCCTTTCTGTTCCACAACCATGTTTCACTTATAAAATATGTAATTACAGAAGCAAGACACATAAAATGGTTCAGTAGGGCACCTGACCAGAGAGCACTGAGTGAGAAATGATTTTTCTATGTACTTAAAACAAATGTAGATAATTGAATCACATAAAATATAGAAAAGACATGACATCCAAAGAAACTGGAGTCAGCATTAGACCGGAGCCGGACGAAATCCCACCCCTAAACGAGCTAGTTACGTTTTTACCCTTGGAGTCAAGTGTAAAATCTTGACACCTTATCTCTCTTTTTTTTGATTGATATAACACAAACACAAACTCACACACACTACTCACACACACATACTAACATGCAACAAAGCACAGAGCACCCACACAATCCTCAAAAAAGAGGACTGTAAGAGGTATTAAAGGGTTCACAACACACACCTAAGCCACCGATGTGGAACTAAAGGGCAGAGCCCATACTGGTTTTTTTTTTTGATTTATATAACACAAACTCACACACACTACTCACACACACACCCCAACATGCAACAAAGCATAGAGCACCCACACAACTTTAAAAAAAAAAGACTGTATGGGACATTAAAGGGTTCACAACACACACCTAACCCACCGATGTGGGACTAATGGGCAGAGCCCATGCTGGTATTTTTTTTTGACTTATATAACACAAACACAAACTCACACACACTACTCAAACACATACCCCAACATGCAACAAAGTATAGAGCACCCACACAACCCTCAAAAAAGAGGGCTGTATGGGACATTAAAGGGGACACCTTATCTCTTACACTCCCCTAATATGAGAATAATGTTGACCAAAGCATGGAATAAATGCTTGGAAGATGAGACCTAGTCCCTGTCAGGCAATAATGTCTCAGGAGTGTACTAGGCTTTCGGCCAACCTCCTCATGATTCCTTTTGTGGAAACCTATGCTAAACTTACTTATTTCAAGAAACTACAGATAGCCGCACCACTTGCAGTGTATTGACACCACCCAAGTGATCCTAATATCCATATATACCTTGTGGTCCAATGATTCATATATAACATGATCCACGTATACCATGTGGCCCATGATAAAGAGAGATGGAATCACAGCCAATTGCGATTGGATTCAGGGAGAGTTCAATCGCACCCACAAATCACAACGAGTCCCTTTTAAACCCAGTTAATCATGGTTAAGATTCACTAACCCTTAGGGTTCACCGATCTAACTTTAGTTTTTATAAAATAATATTAAAACAATACTAACCCTTAGGGTTACAAATTCTTAACTAGAGTTAAAAAAAATTTTAAAGATTTTTTCTAAAACCAAAGTTAGATTATTGAACCTAAGGATTAGTGGATCTTAACCATGGTTAACTTGGATTAACAGGGACATGTTGTGACTTATGGGTGCGATTGAATTCTCCCCGAATCCAATCACAATTGGCTGTGATTCGATCACCGATAATGATGGTAACAACATTGCTTCGGTGACACGAGGCATAGTTTGAGTTTCGACATGAGGCATCAAGGGTAGCTTAGTTGGCAAGGACCACGCCGCAGGTTTACCATCCCCTTGGGATCACCCGCACAAGGTTCAAGTTTGTGTGTAGGCTTTGGTATTTGGTTACCAAGAAATTTTTTTTTACGCTTTTGTAATTTTGGGATGCTTCTCAACTTAAGTTTATGTGTCTAATGTTTTCACTCACTATCTATAATCATCCGCAATTATCTCTTCAAATTAGGGTTATAAAAAAATTCTCAACACTATGGATAGGTGGGTGAACTTTAGGGGTAGGTGAATCTTAATTACAATTAAGAGATGTCAAAAGCGACACCTGGGAACTCAGGTGAGTTACTGGATTCTCCTGAGTCCAATTATAATCATCGCAGATTTCATTCCTTTTAAAGAATATTAACCCTAAGAGTTAAAATTCTTAACCAAAGTTATTTTTTCTAAAAATCAAGGTTAGGTATAATAGGGAGAACAATGCACACCTATTCCCACGGGGAGGTACAATCCATATTGTGCCCCTTGACAAAGCATTCAGAGCCATGAGAGAGGCATTGGAGCCATGAGAGAGGCGTTTGAGCAACAAGAAAGGCGTTGAAGCCATAACAACATCAAAGGCGTTGAAACTATATCAACATCATAGGCATTGAAACCAAAATAACATGAAAGGTGTAGGAGCCAAAATAACATCAATAGCATTGAAATTTAAAGTGGCATCACTGTTATAAAAAATAATCATCAATATGACGGCTCAAATCGTCATCCATAAGTATTAATAACCGGAACATCATAATTTAATATTTGGCTTTTGAAAGCTTCTGAAAGTATAATTATCACGATATTTAGAAGGCGTGTAAATTGAGACAGCTCTAATGACATTATTTCTAGAATATCCTGTTTATCAAATCATTCGGGGAAAATCTTCAAAATAGTAAATTTTCAAAGGAAGAATCACCCATAAAGTAATTTTCAACTTTGCTTCTTTCATGATCATCCTCTTATTTGAATATCTTGAACTGCTTTTAATTTTCTTTCATAATCTGAACAAAATTTTGAATCTAATTTCACTCTTTTTTTTTTCTTCAGTCATGGCAGCATCTTCCTCTAAGAATTTTGTTGAAGAAGACCATTTCTGGTCATGCGCGGACAAGCATTCCTGGAATCTCCTGAAGAGAGATGGGTTCTACAATATGAAGACCCAAAGGATTATATTACAGATTTTTTTTCGGGTTCATATTTTACGAGATTTAGACTTCAAAGAAGATATTACTCCTTCTCAACTCCTATGTTTAGTTCTCACAACGGTCGTACTAAGGAGTGGACAACTTGGTGTGATCACATGTTGATGCATTCCCAATATGGTCCGATTTTGAAGGCTGTTGGGATTTATGAATCTATTGAAGTTTCCAAAGAGTTTGAAATTAAAAGGGACATGAATTCTCTGGCTATATTGATGTCTCGTTGGAGCACTAAATCACATACATTCATCACTGCCTGGGGCGAAATTACTCCTACTCTTGAAGATATAAATGCATTGCTGAAGCTTCCGCTCTTCGGGAATTACGATATTCAAAACATTTCTCTTTCCGAAGATGACTCAAGGACAGTACAAGCCCTCCATGAAGCTTCATAGATTTCGCGGGTTAGGCCATCATGGGGAAAAGGCTCTAGGAAATACGCTTATTGCCCAAAATTCTATGGCTAGGTAAGATATTTCTTCAGAGAAGTTAGACCTGTCACCAAAAGTACAAGTAGTATTCAGTATAAATACAGGTCGGGATATGGTAAACTAGGGTTGCACAAAGCCCGATCGGTCCGTTGGTGCGGCTCGGCTCGGCCCGAATTTTAGGCTCGAACGGGCCAAGCCAAGCCTAAAAAAAGGCCCAAAAAATCAATCAAGCCAAGCTCGGGCCAACCCCTGTGCGGCTCGGCCCAGCTCGATTAAGGTTTGGTTCGGCTCGAACTCAGCTCGGCTCGGCTCGGCTCAGCTCGGCTCGGCTCGGCTCGGCTCGAATATTATTAAAAAAATAATAAATAAATAAAAATTTTATTTATATATATCATTATTATATATATAAATAATATAAAATATTATTATTAAAAAAAAAAAAAGGATTCAAGTCGAGCTCGAGCCAAGCCAAGCCTGGCTTGAGCTTGAATCAATTCGGGCTGAGCCAAGCTTTTGAATTCGGGCCAATTTTTCGAGCTTGATTTCGGGCCGGCCGGGCTTCAAGCCTAGAAAAATTTCTTTCATGCCGAGCCAGGCTTGGTCAAGCCCAACCCGAATATAACCCTATGGTAAACCTTTAGAATTACTAGCCTTCATCAGTATGTGGCTCGCGAGATACATCTTTGAAGGTTCTCCTATAGAAAAGGTGGCCGATAGAGTCTTTCCTTTAGCTTTACGCCTTTCAGAAGGTAAAATCTTTCCTCTTCCTCATGAGACCGTTTTGTGTGTGCAACCTGTCACACAGATCTTGCGTGCCCCATACCAAATGGCGCCAAGTGTCCCCAAAGCACCCATCCCACCTCATATGAGATTGACGCCATCCACCTCCATCCAAACCATTTATAATATACAAAAAAAGAAACTTGTTTAGAGATCATGTGAATCAAGATCCACCAAATTGGAAGGTTTCTATTCTTTATTTCTTCTCCATCTTTCTTCTCTCTTTCCCTCTTCTGCTTTCTCCCACCTCTTCTAACTCCAGACCTTGCAGAGACAGTGACATTGAATGATAATTATTCTTAGTCTCTATCTTCCCTCTTCTTCTTAATTTTTCCCTTTTCTCTTCTAGCTCTCATTGGGACCTCGTATCAGAGGTACATTGTAGGAATGGACACATATAAACTTAAATTATTTGTAAGAAGAGAATTCTAACCGCTCAAAATGCCCTGTTTCATGTGTGCAAAGAAGAAACCAGTAGGGACACCAAGGGGCTGGTTGCAAGGTGTGAGATCCTTTCCCTTGAAGACAACAATGGATCATTCATCAAAGGTAGTAGTACGTTAAGCGGAGTTGTAGGGGACTAATAGGAAGTTGATTTTCTTTTTTATTTATTTTCCTATTAATTGATCTTGGGTGTTTGAGATTCTTACACTTTTTAGTGTCTTCGTTCATGGGTTTTCCTACCAGTTGTGAGTTAGAAGAGGTAAGGGAGAAACCAAGAAGAGGGGAAGAAAGAGAAAGGGGGAAAAAGGAGGAGAAAGAAAGATTACGAACTTCCTTTTTGGTCATTCTCGATTTAGATCACTAAATGAATTTTCATTTTTATTAATTAGACGGCGACAATCTAATGTAAGGTAGGTTGAATGCTTTAGGGACACATGGCATAGTTTGGGATGGGGCACACAAGATCTGTGTGCCATGTTGCACACACAAAACGGTCTCCTTGCTCATTACTTCTTAGGAACTCTTTAGAGAAACTTGGATCAATTTAATATATACCAAGTTTGGTCAGCCGATCTTTTTTTTTTTTTTTTTCATAGGAGATAACCAAATACATTAGGAAGGATCCAGAACAGATTGTGTAGAACCTCGGACCTTGAGGGTCTAGTATGATGAATGATATGATGTATTAAAGCTTTTTAAGAATATATTTTGTTATATGGGTGTTTGGAATGAAGTGGGCAAGAGTATAGAATACTCTTAAGTGCGAACAAGGGTTATGCCTTAGCATACCCTCAACTTTGAAAAGCTCTAGTTCGCTCATAACTGATCAGAATGGAGCGATTCTTGAGTTTTTAAAAATTTATTTGAACCCTCTTTGAGGTCCATGTTGATCGCTTTTCTGGATTTTGAGTCAAGGTAGAGTCAAACATCCGATTTCCAAAACCGGGTTGGCTTCAAATTTGGACTGTCGCAACCCATTCGCATGTCAGTCAGCTTTAAGGGCAAAATGGTCCAAGAAAAAAAAATAATTGGAAGTTGTGCAAAACATTAAAGTTGTTCTCCTTCAAAAGACGAATCCAACACAAGTTGAGTCGTCAAAATCCGATAAGGGGGTCAAAAGTTATGGTCGATTTACCAAAGTACATTTTTGCAGAAAAACTCGCTCGAGCGAGATCCAAACCCGCTCAAGCGAGATCCAAACCCGCTCAAGCGAGATTGATCAAAACCGAGTTTTTGAGGCCAGGGAGTAACCCGCTCGAGCAAGATTGCCTAGAAATATTTTTTTAAAATGTTTTTCACTAACCTAACGCCTTATATACCCAATTTTCGGGGGTCCAAGGTATCTAACACTTAGAGAGAGATTTTTTGAGAGAACAAGAAGGAAACCTAGGTTTCCAAAGGGGGATTTTGTTTGAGACCAAGGAGGAGATCGAATCATCACTTCTCAAAGCTTCCACAAGCTTGAACCTTTTTCCTTGAGCGTGGATCTCCATTTCCAAGCTCAAGCTCGTGTTAGATCATCCTTCCACACTAAGATTTGATCCTTGCAAGGTAAGTAAAACTACTACCTAGCTTTGCTATGATACAAATAGTAAGTCAAACTATTCTCTAGCCTTGCTATCTTGAAATAGTGAAAGTATGATTTTGAATGAGATGCAAGTAAAATTTCTATCTAGCTTTGTTATCCTACCAAGATTTAGTGGGTGATTTTCAAATAACAAATATGAGAATTTGGGGTGAGTTACATTATGATTAAATGAGAAACTAGGGCTTATGATTTGGAGGTTTTTCAAGAAAAGGATCAATATGTGGAATTATTATTATTTTCTAATCAATCATGATTCTATGTATGATGTGATGAAATAGGCTTGAAAGCCAAGATCTTGAAGGTGTGATGTAATGAATGCTAATGCTCTATGTTCTAGAAATTCTAAGTATAACATGATGCCAATATGTCTTGTATGAACTCATATAAATTGTTAAGGCTTTCAATACATATATGTCTATAATGATGTTCACAAGCACTCCAAGCACAATGAGTTTCACACGACCAAGGTTTTCGCATAAGCATGGTTTTCAAGAAATCACAAGAAAGGTTTTCAAGGCATTCATAAGTAAGAAGAATAAGCATTGACAAAGCCAAACTTTGGGTTGGTATTTTACAATCGGTTACTTCATGCTCACAAGGATCAAGTCCAAGATCTTGCATAAACTCTAAGGATCATAAGTCTCGCAAGGCTTTTCAAGAAGTCATAAGAAACTCACAAGTCTAAGATCTTGTATATGTCTCCAAGGATCATAAGTTCACAAGAAAGCTCACAAGAAGGCTCACAAGAAAGCTCATAAGCTCACTAGAAAAGTCATAAGAACTCTTAAGCTCACAAGAACTCATGAGAAAGCACGAGACTCACAAGCATTCATAAGAACTCATAAGCATGCATAAGATGATTTGTTTTCCATGAAAAGAACAAGTTTTATGAACGGTTTTCCATGACGGAATTTTCAAGCATGAACTTGTGGTTCGTAATTACTCATGCACTTGTATGTAATATTATGATTATTATTCTTAGAGGGTACTTGCATGTGATATTTTGTTATTTTAACATTGTTAGCTAGTAGTTTTGGCTCGCTGAGTATTCCACGTTTAGCCGTACATGTTATGTCGGCAGGTACACGGGTTCCCTTTGACATATGTGATCAAGGGTCTTGGATAGAGGAGGATTATGGTGAGGAGGAGCCATATGTGGAGCCTCAGGAGGAGGCAAGAGACTTAGACCGTTGGCCCTATCTAGACTATTGCTGAGTGGAGAGACTGTGAGGTTTCTTTTGTATTTTGATAGGTGGGCATGTCCACCTTTACTTTTGTCATATATGTACAAACTTGGAATACAAATGATATGTATAGAAAAGAAATTTTTGGGTTACGCTTCTGCACATGATTAAGCTTCCGCATTACTTTATGTTTACAATATATATTGCCTTGTGTATTTCACAAGATGGTTTGGTATCGGATATTTGCACATCACGAGCCAAAGTATCTCTAACTCCCAGGGGTATGTTGGGTCGCAACAAATTAGATCCTTCTATCTGCCGAAATCCTTCGACACTGCCATGGAGAGAGCATCTGAGCCCTAAAATCATCATCTAACCCCTTCCCCAAGCTATATTGTGTCAGCTTGTGAGCAAAAGTATTAGCAGAGCAATAAATGTGGGTAACCCTGAGATGAGAAAAATTTTGAACTTCTTGTCTGATATCGCCCATGATAACTGTGATCTCGAAAGGTTCTTTGAGATGCAGATGATGGATCAACTTAACCAACACTTCGGCATCCATAGCTAATTCCACTTGCTACCATCCATGGTCCACTCCTAGAGCAATCGCATTCCGGAGAGCTATAGCTTCTGTGATCAGTGTCGATCCTCCCGGGATGGCTTGGACAACCCCTTGGATAATTGAGCCTGTCCAGTTGCGTGCAATAACACCTATACCCGCCTTCTGCGATCTCGGGTTGTAAGCCCCATCAGAGGTTATTTTTATCCAGCCGTTCTGGGGATAGCTCCATCTTCTTTCCACTGAATTTACCTTTACCTGGTTCGGTGGGGGATTGGCACCATTCTCTCTTCCCACCTGAAGACTCTCTTGAGCTAATCCTACAGCTTGTTGGAGTATGTGATTTGGGTCAGGAGGGACCGCCTTGAAGTAACTTTCATTTCTACCTTTCCAAAGACTTCACATAATGGAAGCACAAAGGGTGAGGTTTGAAATTTTCCTTTGCTCCTCCTCGTCTTGGTATATCCACTGGTTCCACCAGTCCTTCAAACTTCTATTCATACTATAATCTGTTCGGATAGACATGGAAGATCCCTACCACATGCTCTGTGCAACTTGACAATCAAAGAGAATATGGCTTACTGTTTCAACCTTGTTTTTGCACTCCGGACAATAAGGCTCAGTTACGATCTTTCTCTTTAATAGATTATCTTGAGTTAGCATTGCATCTTTCAGACAATGCCAAATGAACCAACAAATTTAGGAAGGAATAGGCAATTTCCAACCTTTTGAGGTAATAGCATTCCCCGAACTAGCCTCTCCTCCTTGCCTTTGGTTGGAAGCTTCCTTATGTTTGTGGTATATGCTGAACGAATTGTAAAGTTCCCTGTTCTTCTCCAAATGCCATATGATTTCATCTTTCCGGTCATTCCTGCTGAAGGGAATCTTGGTAATCGCCGTTACTTCTACCTTGTTGAAACTTTGCCTCAGTCTGTCCCAATGCCATTCTCCCACTGAGTTATCAATAAAATCTGCCATGGAGTTCCACTCACACTGAGTATTCTTAACTGATTGCACTTTGTAGCTAGGAAGTGTGGGTATCCATGCTTCTTCCCAAGGGTTAATGCTCTGTCCATTACCAAGGTTCCATCTTAATCCTTGATTGAGAGCTTCCCACCCCGCTAAAATACTTTTCCATGACCAAGATGGCCTTGATCTTGCCTTGGCCGAAGCAAACGAGGTCTTGGGATAGTATATGTACTTGGCCAGACGTCCCCAAATAGAGTTCGGGTTCTTGATTAGATTCCACCCTTATTTAGCAAGAAGCGTAATGTTGAAGGAGACTAAATCACGAAATCCCCCTCCTCCATCCACTTTGTTAGTGCACATAGTTCCCCAGTTCACCCAATGAATCTTCCTCCTCGTGTGATCCTGACTCCACCAAAAGTTGGCAATTGCCGAGTTTATCTCCCTAAAGACTGAGAGGGGAAGCTTAAAGCAACTCATAGCATAGGTAGGAATGGATTGAACTACGGCTTTGATGAGCACATTTCTCCCAGCTTTATTCAAAAATTTCCCTTTCCAACTTTGAATCCAACTCAAAATTCAATCCTTGAGGTGTGAGAAAAGGTTTGCTTTGGATTTTCCAAACACGGATGGCAACCCCAAGTAAGTTCCAGCCCCAATCAACGTTTTGATCTTTAACATTCGGCTAATCATTTTCTAAATCTTGGAAGGAGTGTTCCTACTAAACATCAACCTGGATTTAATGTAGTTGACTTGTTGACCCGATAATCTTCCAAACTCCTCAATAATATCCTTCATATTGCATGCTTCATAAGATGATACTTTATCGAATAGAATACTGTCATCCGCAAAAAGATTGTGAGTAATGGTTGGGCTGGATCTTCTCACAGTTATACCTGAAATCTCTCCCCTACCTGTGGCTTTATCAATCAAGTAAGATAAAAAGTTTGAAGCTATAATGAAAATGTAAGGAGATAACGGGTCACCTTAGCGGAGTCCACGAGATGGAGAAATATATCCCCGAGCTTGCCCATTAATGAGAATGGAATAGTTTACAGTCGAGATGCATTGCATGAGAAGCTGAATCCATTTTTCACAAAAACCACTTTTGCGGAGAATCATTTCAATAAAATTCCATTCCAACCGATCATATGCTTTGTTCATGTCTAGCTTAATAACCATACTCCAAGCTGAGTTCTTCTTTTGAGTTTTCATGTGGTGGAGCATCTCATGAGTAATAAGAATATTATCTTGAATGCCCCTCCCTGAAATGAACGCGCTTTGCGATGGATGAACAATGTCCTCCAAAATACGCTTCATACGATTTAGTAATATTTTTGCAAAAATTTTGTAGAGGACATTGCAAAGACTAATGGGACAGAGTGCCATATGTTTTGTGGGTTGGGGACTTTAGGGATTAAGGCAACATGGGTAAAATTTACTTACCTGAGCAGGTAGCCTTTCGAGAAAAAACTTCTAACCGCTTTAGTCACTTGATCTCCAATCGTGTCCCAGTAAGTTTGATAGAATAGGGCCGACATGCCATAAGGTCCTAGCTCCTTGGTAGGTCCTAACTGAAAGACGGCTTCCTTAATTTCTTCATCGGATAAGTCTTTGCATAAATCATCATTCATTTGAGGGGTAACTCAAATGGGAAAATCATCAAAGTCTTCATTAGTTATAACAGGATCAGAAGATGTGAATAACTTGTTAAAATGCTCAACAATGCAAGTATTTATATCTGAGTTTTTTGTGAAGGATCCCCCCTGCTCATTGGTGATACATTCGATTCTATTAGCATTCCTCCTTTGAATTGTTGAAAGATGAAAAAACTTTGTATTTCGGTCCCCATCTCGGAGCCATTTCACTCGGGGTTTTTGCGCCCAAAACATCTCTTCTTGAGTCATGGTTAAGGTTAGCTCCCTTTCCAGATCTTCCTCTTGTTGTCGTCTCTCCAAGGTTGGATATTTACTCTGTATTTCTTCAATTTGGGTTGTGATTCTCTGCTTTCTTTTGTGAATATCCCCGAATTCTTCTTTGTTCCAAATCCTTAGCGCCTCTCGACATTTCCGAATTTTGTGGCATACTCTGAACATGGCAGATCCTTGATATTCAGTTTCCAGGCCTTTTTAACCACTTGCTTACTATTGCTATAGGTGGTCCACATGGCCTCAAACTTGAAATGATGTTTCTTATGCTCCGCTTTGGTATTAAGAGTGATATTGATTGCGGTCATTTCAACATTGAAACTTTTGTTCATAACGCTTTTCTGCAAATCTGGTTATGGCCATCTCAAAACATCAGCTATCAAACTAGATTCTGGATCTGGTGCAGTGCATTGCACCAAACTCGCTACAATTCAAACTTGAATGGACTATAACAGGGGGCTTCAAAAATCCAAATTAGTCCTTGTTTTTTCATTGCAAACCTGGACGGGGTCTGAGAAATTGTGTTGCTTGGGGCTGAGATGAAGGCTGAAGCTAATGGTTGCACGCCGAGTAGATGGGAGGTGGGGCAGAGATGGTGGTGGCCGTTGTTGGTGCTGTACTCATTGTGAGAGAAAGAAACCCGTGTCTCCTTCTCCTTTACCAGTAAAAGTAAAAGAGACAAAAACATAAGGAAGATGAAGGAGAGCTCGCGAGAGGGATTTCTTCCCCTTCTCCTGCACGCTACAAGGGTGAGAAAAATGGGAGTGAATGGAAACATGGCATTACTGGGCCTGTGGGTTATGAAGAAGGAGAGTGTGAGCTGGCCGAATGGGGCATGGGACTTTGTATGAGATTGAGGGCTTGGGGCAAGAGAGGAAAGTAGTGGGTGTGGTTAGGGCTGAACAGGGGATGATTTTTCCTGCTTCTCTCATCTAGATGGAGGGTGTTATCATGACTGCTATTGGGGTTTCTTTGCTGTCTTAACTAGAAGAAGAGGATGGTGAAGGTGGTGCTCGTGGCTACTACTGCTTGGAAGAGAGAATGAAGGTGGTAGTGAGATCGTAGCTAGAGGGGTGTGTTCTTCGGTTGGTTCCCCTTGATTAAGGAGAGATTCCATTTCTTTATATTTTTATCTTTATAGAAAAAAGGAGGGAGATGGAGACAAGACAATGAGGTTTTTTTTTTCTTATTGGGTAGGAAGTTGGTCAAAGGTGTGGGGTGAGGTGTAAGTACTGTAGGGTAAGGTGTAAGGTTAGGTGTAGGGTTGCAATGGAATAGAAGACGGCAAAAGGTTTACTCTCCAGAGTATCCCTCTGGTGAGCAGCATATCAATGATCCAAAAAATAAGGAAAAAGGAAAAAATTCAAATGGGAAGAAGTCAAAAAATGGCTGAAAAAAAAAAAAGACTTCTGGGTTAGGTGGCAATTTTTTGTCCATTGATCTGCTGCTCACCAGAGGGATAATCTGGTGAGCAACAAAGTAAACCTTTTGCCATAGAAGAAAGGTGTGTGACCTTTCTGTGTGTACAGGGGGGCTGACGAAAAGGTGAAATGAGGTTTCCTCTTCCATGTAAGTTCTAGGGAAGAGGAGGTGAGAGGGCAACACGTGAATGAGGACTATGTAGGCTATTTGTTTTTGGGATGGGTAGATGTAGTGTAGGCATTGTAGAGGATTTCTTCCATGTGCGTGAGAGAGAGACTATTGGTGTGTTAGCTACACACTAACATTTCTCTCAAGGAGAAAAAAAATCAGCATGTGCGTCCAAAAGAAAATGGGAATAAAAAAGGTGAAGTTTAGGCCAAGGTTAGGAATGGGTTAGGGTTTAGACATGGGTTTAGGTGTGGGTTAAGATGATTGGGCTTGAGTGCTTCGGTTTGAGCTGGCCTTGGGCCTAGGCAAGGGTGGATTTAGTGAGGGTTTTGCCTAGGGTAAGAGCTAGGGTCCTTTGAGTTTGAAGGAGAGTGAAGTGGATCCAAAGATGCAAAAATAGGGTGCTTACAATTGTAACAACCAAAGTTTTCCAACTATCGGGCAAAGAGCTCAAAATCATTAATGCTTGTAACGCATCATCAAACACTTTTCATTGTAGCCAACTGGTTTACTAAACCTTGAAACTCATTCAAATGCTCAGCAAAAGGGCCACCCGCTTTAAATATCATGTTCACAAGCTTTCTATTAAGAAAGCCTTATTCTCACCTTACATTAGCTCATACAAAGAATCCAACTTCTTCCAAAAAGATTGTGCATTAGTTTCATTAGACATGTGGTTGGACACACTATCTTCCAACCATTGTCTTATAGTCCCGGTGGTTTTTCTATTCAATTTATTCTAATCCTTATCAGAAATGTTCTTCATCTTGGCATTATCACATTCAATAGGGTCATATATATCTTTACAATAAAAGATATCCTCCATCTTAGGTTTCCAAATCAGCCAATTCAAATTATTGAATTTAGTCATGGTACTAGTAGTACCCTCCACTTTAACCCACACAATACAACCACACCCAACCAACCAAAGCTCTGATACCACTTGTTGGGCCACAAGCTAGGTTTTTGTGTGAATTGAAAAAACCAATCAAACCTTTCTTGATGCAATCACCTAGTTAGTGCACTCAATATATATCAAGGAAATATCTAAGAGACAATATATGAATTACATAAAGAGAAAATCACACAAGCACACAAGATGTATGTGAAAAATCCTCCAATGAAGTGACAAAAACAATGGGGCAAATTTAAGTAATCCACTATATAATAAAGAAATGGAAATACAATGATATCTCTCAAGTTTTTGCCCAAAACTTGAGGTATTACAACCTTTAGAGAAAAACAAGGGTTACCTTTTTTAGCTTTTACAAACCAATCTCTCACCACAAAACACTTCTAAGCAATTGAGTTGGAGAAATATCAAATCTGTAGAGACACTCGCTGCAATGGATTCGAAGATTGTGACTGGAAATCAAGCTTGAAGAAAACCCTAACTCACCCTTTTGAAGAAATTCCAAGAAATCCATTTGCTAAAATTTCCCTCCTTTTTGTGTTATGTCCCACACACAGCACATGAGCAATAAAAGGCTCCTAAAGCCTCACGTGGGTGCCTCATGGGCCTGGACCCATGGCTTGATATTCGTAACACTACGAATTTTCTGTTAAGAATTAAATGTATCTATTCTTTTCATTTATTAGGTTGCAATTCCAGTTAGACTTTAAATGCAACAAAATAAATGATTTCGATTCTCATAAAAAATGATAAGACTTAAAATCTCACGATGGTAAGAATTAATCTTGTTAAAAACCTTGATAAAGTGACTCAAATTTTCTACAAACTACCATGACGAAGTGTGAAGTGCCAAGCTTTATAAGTCTTAGCAAAAGACCGGATCCTAACCAAAGAGATTCATCCTTTTAAATTCCTTTAAAAATCGGAGCCTAATCATTACCATTCAACCATTGCTTACCTCTATAAGAAAATCCTGGCACCACCCATCCCTCAAACTGAATCTTCTCTTTTCCTCGATCTTTTTGGTTCTAACCCTCGAAAGCAACTGCCCACTTCCAAAGCTGGCTCCAGTTGAAATGATCTGTCATCGTCTTCAGCCAATCTAGGTTTTCTCAATCCTCATCCTCTCCACCTATGTATGAGAGCTCTCCAGTTCGATCACCAATCGCAAACAATAAGCAGTTATTAGCCGACCCCATTCAGTTAGCTAGCTGAATATCTTCCAATTTCACCCCCCTTTAATTGTGGTTAAACTTAGTCAAGCATAACCAACTTAAGGTTAATATATATATATATATATATATATATATATATATATATATATATTTTTTTTTTTTTAATTTTTTTTTTTTTCTAAAAACCAAATTCAAATGAATGGATCCTAGGGGTGTATGAATCTCAACAACATATAATCATCTACTATTAAAAACTAGAGTTTCTAAGATTAAAAATATATATATATATATATATATATATATATATATATATATATATATATATTTATAGACTTTTATAATACAAGACAAACCTTAGATTGGCCGCGACATGGTACTCTCTTTAATTCCCAATCTTTCATTCAAGAATTTCTAATTAAGCGTTACGACATGGTAGCATTATACAAACACATCTGTTCCTCTCAAAGTGATGTTTACCCCTTCTCAACACAAACGGCATGAACCTTCACTGTTTCTCATTCCACATATTTTTGGCTTCCCTCAGACTTTATTCTCTCTCTCTCTCTCTCTCTCTCTCTCTCGATTGAATACACAAAATTACATCTCACATCTTGCTGATCTTTCAAGTGACTATGTCCCATTGCTCGAAGGCGGTTGTGATGCAATCGTTTGTTCACTCATATAGGCGATGACACACCCAACATGTACTCAATCTATCTCTCTATTTTCATTTCTTTTAATGCTGCGTTTATTTAATTGTCGTCGATCATAGTTTCTTTGCTTAAAATTTCAGCAACTATAGAAAAACATTTAACTTAAGATATATCTATCACACCAACGAATGCGTTCCGTTTTGCAGAAAACATACGTATATACACTTTGGAAGATGAAGGTTGTAGAACCCCCTTCCGATTAACATGTTCAATGTCGTCGATCATTGCCAATTTCATCGTTGCATTTAGTATTGAAACTAAAGCAGTAACATATTTGCATTTTTTCCTTTTAAGATAACGCTTCGCGTGGTTAATTTTTAAACTTTTTTTTTAAACTCACCCAAATTGGGCAGGGGTTAGGCAAACCCCTACCTGTTTATTAATAACAAAAAGGAACGGTTACAAAAAAGAGGGGGGGGGGGGACATAAAGCCTAAACCCCTTCAAGACCCAACTTACAATATGATATTAAATAGAGAAGATCTATCGAAGCACATTATTCCTTTAATTGCTTTCGAGCGAGCACTGTATCGTCCAGTAAATCTTACTATCCTGATTCTTGCAAGCTTCCTTAGAAACATAATCAGCTACTTGGTTTTTTTCTCGGTATGTAAGCTGAAAAGTCAAATTACATTTATTCTTCAACTGATAATCTTCTTCCACCAGTACCTAGACTTCCAGCATACTAATAATCTTCGTGTGATTAATTGTCACCGATGATCGTCTATTTTGTGCCTAAATTTCTGCAATTAACAAAAAAAGCAATTCTCACTTAGTTCTGCAACTTTAAAAAAAAAACCAATTTTTTATTTTTTATAGATCTATCAACCCAACGATGTGTTCGGTTCTGCCATAAAAAAGATTTATACATTTTGGAAGATGAAGGTTGTGGAGCCCCTTTGCAGAGGATTGTTCTGAAAACTATTGTAAAAGGGAGTTGCAGACGATGAGGTATAACAAAGGTTGAGTGAACATTATTGGGCTTTACCTCACCCCCATCCCCACCCCCAACTAAACTCACAAACCCTTTGGGAAAGATTATTGGGTTTAACCTCATCCCAACCCCAAATTTTTAACCCTTAATTTATATTATGATTTAAGAAATAATAATTTCTCCTAAAACCCAAGATTAGATTGTTATCCACTTAGGGTTCGTGAATCTTAACTACAATAAATGGCTGTTAAATTGTTGAAACCTCAAACGATCTGTATACTTCTCTGGGGTAGTGTTTGTCATGAATGCACAAAATAGTAACTTTTTATTTAATGTTCTAATATTTTATGTAAAAAGTTTGCATATCAAAGCAATTATATTCAGTATTATATAGAATTTTCAAAAGTTCAATTATTGAAAATGTTTATGTGCAACATGCATGCATTTTTATTAGTGGGTGTTAAAAAGGACACATGGCAACCTATAGTCGTATTTTGGCATGTATTTCCCATAAAATGCGGTCCTATCTATTTTCCAATAATAAATAAGAAAAAAATAGTATTTTTCTAATTTGAATTTGACTGATTATTCAGCCCGAAATTGTCAATTGATTTTTCAAAAAAATATTAAAGAAATGTGGTGAGCGTGGATCGAACACTTAGTACTATCTATTTTCCAATAATAAATAAGAAAAAATAGTATTTTTCTAATTTGAATTTGACTGATTATTCAGCCCGAAATTGTCAATTGATTTTTCAAAAAAATATTAAAAAATGTGGTGAGCGTGGATCGAACACTTAGTACTATCTATTTTCCAATAATAAATAAGAAAAAATAGCATTTTTCTAATTTGAATTTGACTGATTATTCAGCCCGAAATTGTCAATTGATTTTCAAAAAAATATTAAGGAAATGCGGTGAGCGTGGATCGAACACGCGACCTTCAGATCTTCAGTCTGACGCTCTCCCAACTGAGCTATCCCCGCAACATTGTAAAATTCTTATTTGTAAAGGTAGACTTAGCTTAGGAGTTAGGGCTGGGATAAAAGCTCACTATAGGGCAAGTGGGCAATCTGGTTATTGACTTATTTGTAATTTTGAGGCATCATCGTGGTACGCAGTTTGCACAGATTGCAACCGGAGGCCTCTAATGGATCTTGGAGTCCCCCATGCCACCTCCTTAATTCAAGTCTGGGATGATACCCATGGATCCAGAATGGAAGAGGTGATCGTATTGTCTGGACTGGTACTTCTAATGGCATGTTCTCTGTGTCCTCGGCTTGGAGATGTTTCCGGGCGGAGAACCTCCATAATTCTTGGGCTTACCTGCTCTAGTTCTTACTCGAGAAAGATCTAGACTGCAATCCTTCGGCACTCTAGAATATCTAGACGTACCAAAGTGAACCTAAAAAAAGGGATAAAGGCCCAACAGAATTTACTTATTTTTCGAGACCCTGTTATAAATTCTACCCTTATACATTCTAATTGCCAACTCATACAAGATTCAGTTGCATTTTATTGTGCATTTTATTGGAATTAAAAGAATAACCCAAAGTCATTTTACTTTTTTTTCTTTTCCGGATGTAACTCTCATCAACTAGCACTGTTATGACTAGCAGGTGGTACGTGCGATGCACGTGAGAGCGAGGGGAAAGAGTTGCCCACAGTTAATAGGAGTTAAAAGGGACACATGTTAACCCGGGGGTGCGATTGAACTTGCTAGTGGCATGTGCGATGCACGTGAGAGCGAGGGGAAGGAGTTAACCGCAGTTAATAGGAGTTAAAAGGGACACGTGTTAACCCACCGGTGCGATTGAACTCTCCCCAAGTTCAATTGTGATTGGCTGTGATTCTAAATAGATAGATGAGCAAGGGGTAGTTTGGAAATAAAATCAAAGGTAAGGGGTAGTTTGAGTTTTAAAACAAAACATTAAATCAAAATTTTGATTTAATATAAGGGTAATATGAGAATTTCAGAAAAATCATCTACCCCAGCCTCTCCCATTATAATAGTAAAGATGTAACAAAGCTATGGAATTCTAAACTTTTGTGGATGTCAAAAAATACAATTGGGAAAGATCTAAAAAGCCAAGTGAAGAAGCTGTCCTTCATCGCCATGATCTATCATATAACCAGTGTAGTTTCAAAAATCATTACTGCCCAGAGACAGCTCATTGATACAATTTCTCCGTGACGAGACAAAGGTTATTGGGCTGCGTCGAGGAGGTGCCCGACTCTCTGAGTTGAGGGATTTCTTTTACTCTTAGGTTATCGAGTTGAAGTTCAAGACTAGTAAGCCAAAGCGGTGCTCTTGGCGTCCATCAGAAGTTGGTTTTGTTTGCCTTAATACTGATAGGGATCTCTAGGAACGACTTGTCGGGGTTAGATGTGTATTTCAGGATTAGATAATGCTGGTGGGATTAGACAATGCTCTGTGCTCCAGGCTGAGATTGCAGCTATACATCATGGAGCTAAGGAGGCCGTGCGAATGGGCTCCGACTCGCTCTCGGCCATTGGTTCCAATAATAGCAAAGTGTCATGTCCTTGGGATTGTTTTATCTCGCTCTCAAATTTGAGGAAATGCCTTGTTATTATGGCTTTATTCTATTTATCTCTCAATATAGGGAATGTAATAGGCAGCAGACTTCATATCTAAATATTAGACATCTCTTCTTGGTCTTGGCTCCAAATGATTTCCCTCCCGTCCACGCACGTTTTTATCGCCGAGGACGTTAGGGGTTGTAAGTACACCAGATTGTAAATTGCTATAATATTAATACTATCTTTCTTATTTCCAAAAAAAAGTTTATTAATAAAATATAATTCCACATTTGTATATAATATAAGAGCAATAGTCACCTCCTCATGCCGAGGAGGGGACTATTCCTCCTCGCTCTCACAAACTCCTTGAACTATGGTTAAAAAATTAACCACCTCATGTGGTTAATTTTTTTTAAAATACTTTTTTCTAAAAGCCAAGGTAGAAGTGTGAACCCAGGGCCGGCCCAAGCCATTTGGAGGCCTAAAGCGAAAATTCTATGTGGGGTATTTTTTTTAATTTTTTAATATTATTAAAAAAAAATTAACTATAAATGGGGCCTTTTTAATATTCTAAATGGGCCTTTTGTTTTTTTTTTTAATATTCTAAATGGGGCCTTTTTAATTTAATTTTTTTTAATAGGGCCTAAAGCAAAGGCTTTGATGGCCTAATGGACGGGCCGGCCCTGTGTGAACCCTAGGGGTGACTGAATTTTAACCACAGTTAATGGAATTAAAAAGGGGACACATGGTCGCAAAAAGAGGGGACGAGATGGTAACTCACCTCCTCGGCCCGAAGAGGTGACTATTTTCCATAATATAATTACTGTAGCTAAAAATTATTATAATTAAATTTATTTAATTCTTCCAATTATAAGTAGAACTTTATGAGTGCGCTACATTGTTATTTTCAAGCTTCAGTATAACGATGAGGGTTTATATATATATATACTAGTAGAGACCTCGTGCGATGCACGGATGTGAATAAAAAAATAAAAAATAAATTTCTACACTCTCTCTATCCCTCTTATCACAATCTTCTAAAATCTCTCTCTACATTCTCTCTCTATTCTTCTTATCCCCCTTATCACAATCCCCTAAAATCTATCTCTCCATTCTCTATCTATCCTTCTTATCTCTATTTTTCTTATCATAATCTCCTAAAATATCTCAAATAATTTTTGAGTTGTGAGAGAGACATGTGTGAGAGAGAGTTAACGGTTGAAATTAGAGATAGAACCATGGAGGAAACAATTTATTTTTGAATTGAGAGGGAGATGTGTGCGTGTGTGTGAGAGAGTGAGAGAGAGAGAGGGAGAGAGATAGAGAGAGTTAACGGCTAAGATTGAAGAAGGGTGCCACGTGGCATCCATAAAATAGAACTCATAAGATTCTTCAAATTGAAGATTGGAGAGTAAAGAGAGAGAGTTAGGTGACACTTATTTCTTTATATTATAGTACAAGTAGAGACCCCGTGCGATGCACGGTGTGAATAAAATAAAAAT
Organism: Tetracentron sinense; assembly: GCA_015143295.1. NCBI lineage: Eukaryota > Viridiplantae > Streptophyta > Magnoliopsida > Trochodendrales > Trochodendraceae > Tetracentron > Tetracentron sinense. The sequence goes on from CM026564.1 coordinate 28,709,460, forward strand.
CTCTACATCTCTCTCGATCCCTTTTATCACATTCTCCTAAAATTTTTCTCTGCATTCTCTCTCCTTATCCTTCTTATCTCTCTCTTTATCCCTTATCATAATCCCCTAAAATCTCTCTCTACATTCTCTATCTATCCTTACCTTTATCTCTCTTATCACAAGCTCTTAAAATATTTCCAATGATTTTTGAATTGTGAAGAAAACTTATGTATTCTCTAAAATCTCTCCAATAGTTTTTGAATTGAGAGGGAGACATGTATAAGAGAAAGAGTTAACGGTTGAGATTTAAAAAAGTATGCCACATGGCATCCTTAAAATAAAATTCATAGAATTCCTAGGATTAAAGACTGGAGAGTAAAGAGAGGGGGTTAGGTGACACTTATTTATATATATTATAAATAGATATAGATTGGCACATTCTAGGATTAGGGGGTTAGTATCTGCTCAAGCTTCAAAGAAATGAAGTTGTTTGAATTTTAAAGCGTTTTCAAGGTGTAAAGGGTGAGGAAAAAAACTGACCATGTGTTTGTCTAGAAAAGAAAGTGTAAAGAGAGAAATTTGGGCTAACAATCCCCTTTGCATTTTGGGGGATTTCCTAAACAAGGTGGATTGATCTTATTGTCCTTTCAAAGATAAGCATATTTTTGGAAGCGCGAGATAACTTTCATATTGAATATCCAGACCAAATTTAAACTCTTGTATTAAGTACAAGAATTATTGTAGAACCCTAAAATTTCTCAATTTTACATAAAGGTTCCTACACATCCGTGAAATTGTACAAAAAACCTAATTTTTTTTTAAGAGCCTACACATTTAAATTGGGCCTAATGACAAGGCATCAGACTCCTATAGCTCGGGCCTGAGAACGAGTAGAAAACCCATAAACCCAAAACTCAAGTCCAAATCTAAATGGGTCACATAATTGACAAATGGGTCGATCCGTCAATACAAAAGTCTGATTGTGGACTCAATACCCAAGAAAATGGGTGGAGCCCATCAAAATCTTCTAAGTTCCTTAAACCACTAAATGGAGTGGGACTCTTGAAATCCTTATCTCGAAAGGTATATAAATAAGACTCAAAGTTAGAACTTTTGAGATTGATTCAGGAGAAGCCAAATAAGATAATTGAGAAAGAAGACTCAGAAACAACCATTAAGGAGAATCATCAAACAACACAAGTCAAAGATTCTTTAGAAAGAAGCAATCAGAGCTTCTTTTAGAGAAAATAAATTAAAACATTCCAGAGAAGACAAAACTACAAAAAGTCAATTCTCCTCCAGAATCACTTTCTAACCGATCAAGCGCGAAACCCGGAAGAAAGGAAAAACTACATCAATACCTTCTAAGAAGATTGAGATCATGCCCCGACCCTCATTTTCTACTTCAGAAAATTCTGACAGTTAATCAGGAGATTCTTGAGAGTTGTATTATCTTCAAAATAAATAAATATTTATTCATTCCTCATTTTGTGATCTATTTGCTAATTGAGAAATTTGTATAGACAAATTGTAAGAAGTGAACTTTGTGTCCGTTAGAGCTAATCTTTTGCCCCCCTCCAATAGTGCAAATACAAGCATTTATTGAAATCTACTAAAGAAAATCACTAGAAGATATGACCTTTAGTTATCTTTCCATAGGAAGAACCAGTACATTTAGAAAAAAATATATTTAGAAAGTGACGCAATCATCTCCAGTGTAACCGGTTTTGCTAAAAGCAAAACCGGTTACACCCCTGAGGTGGTCACCTAACCCTTTTGACACATTTTAACTGTGGTTAAGATTCACTCACCTATTATTGTTTTTTTTTAAATAATAAAATAATTTATTAACTGTAGTTAAAATTCATTACCTCCTAGGGTTAAAACATTTTAATATTTTTTTCTAAAAACCAAAGATAGATGGGTGAACCCTAGGGATGGGTGAATCTTAACCACAGTTAAAGGGTGTAAAGAGAGATACGTGGATACCTCGGGAGCGTAACTGGTTTTGGCAAAAACTGGTTACAATTGGAAAAGATTACGAATCATTTAGAAATAGACCAGTGATCACCTATCCCTAGGGTTCACCCACCTATCTTTGGTTTTTAGAAAAAAATATTAAAATGTTTTAACCCTAGGAGGTAATGAATTTTAACCACAGTTAATAAATTATTTTATTATTTAAAAAATAATAATAATAGGTGAGTGAATCTTAACTGTGGTTAAGATTCACCTATCCCTAGGGTTCACCCACCTATCTTTGGTTTTTAGAAAAAATATTCTAAAAAAATTAACTCCAGGATTTGGTAAATTTTAACCACAATTAACAAAAATTTTTATTATTTTTTCTAAAAACTAAGAATAGGTGGGTGAACATTAGGGGTGAGTGAATCTTAACCATAGTTAAGAGGTGTCAAAAGGGACATCTAGCCACCTCAAGACTCTTAGAAATATATTACTAATTAGAACTTATTTATGAAGTTACCTATATTAATCTATATCCTCGAGTTCGATGGCCGGCCTCTGCCCAGACAGTTTAGGATGGGGGTTTTCCTTAATTACCCCTTAAGTTTGGGTTTGTTCCCAAATACGCAAAATTTTAAAACCTTTTTCTTAATGTCCCACTCACATGTGAAGTTGTTTGCACGTGCCAAACTTTTCATTTGGACTATTTTATTCAAGCAATTTGAAGAAAAGAAATTTGTGTCTCTTCCATTCCTTATCAACTCTGGAGAGCCCCTTTGTTCCTTATCAACAATGGAGCCACTTTTGTTGATCAAGATGAGTTTCTCAATATTTCATTACCTACCGTTTCGACTCAGATTTTTACAAGAGAGTTTTGTTCTACATATTTAATAACCACAATTGTGAGAGAACGTCATTAACCGAAGACAATTACCAATTTTGTGAGTTTCTTGTTTTTTTGAATGAATTAAAATCATTATATGTATGATTAACAAAAGGAAAAAAATATCATAATTACATTTATGATTTTAAACCTTAAATTTCATGTTAGATAGTTTTAAATGTGTTTTCTTTTTTTATTGTTTACAGTGTATGATTTATACTCAACAAATTGGGTTGATACATGTCGATACTAGTTGTGTTTCAAAGGTTGAAGGCCACATATTGATACATGTACAGACAATAGTATTAACCTGTATCGATATACATCGACTTAGTTTATTAAGCAATTGACCACATGTATCAACCGGTATCGAATGAATCTATCTTGCACACAAAAACTCCTTTAAGACATAAAATTTTGTAGATTTTTCATCTTTTTCAAGAACACTCCTATTAATTTTTTTCTAAAACACCTATTAAATGAGAATGGAGTGAGGATCTTCGTGAGATGAGAAGATGAGGGGAGTGCATGTGGAGCTTCTCTCATCTCTTGCATGTACGTAAATCCCTCTTTTCTTCTTCATCATCTTCTGAAACAAGAAGAAACTCTTGTTTAATGTGTAGGTTTTAGTGGAGGGGTATTTAAGACTTTTAACAAATATTGAATTGTAAAAATACTCATAAGCCTTATTAGGGAAGGGTTTTTAAAACTTGGGTATTTAGGGAAGAGTCCAAAACCTATGGGGCAATCAGGAAAAAATGTTGTTCAGGACCAACCAACCATGTCTATCAGTAACCAACCGGACACAATTGAACAACTATAGAAGATTCCCTATAAATATAGTCCAATCCATTCGGCCAAATACATCTAATAAATTTTATTTGATTTCATAAATAGGCCTGAATTAGCATGATTTTGGCAAACACTTGACACTACTTTCGGCTCACCACAAAAAAAAATCTAGGTTCTCTTTCCTAACAAAAAATAATTAATTATGGATTTTCTATGTCATCTGATTGCATGTAGCAAACGTTCTCCATTGACCTTAGTCAACATTAGCATGGTGAACTAATGTAACTCAACCTAGGTTATAATGTTCATTATCCTATTGAACAACTTAGACATCCCCAATTAGGATATTTTTACGCCCATGTTAGGAAAAAGGGACCTGGTTGTTTACTACGAGACATGCGGATTGCCAACAACTTTAGGCTTAGGTGGTTGTTAACAAATTTACTCACTGTGTAACTAGAAAATTTCTCCACACACATACATCCATATATATCATATATATCCGTAGACATATGTAAAAGAACATATATGTTCACATATGCAAACGATCATTCAATCAAAAGATCTAAAGGCCGTCATCCCATAATCCTTTTATGTATATAAGGGTATTTTAGGAAATTTAGTTTAGAAAACTTAATTTTTAGGGTAAATTACACTTACCTCTCTTGAGGTTTGGTGAAATTTCAGAAACCTCCCCTCTAGTTTCTGAAATTACACTGCCCTCCCCTCTACTTAAGTTGTTTGTAACAAATACCCCCTTCTGTTAGTTTTCTCTTAATTAGATGGATGAAATTTGCTGATGTCATGATTTAAATATTATAAAATGCCTAAATTACCCTTCTTAAAGTTAAAGTTAGTCATTGCAATAAAATATTCCATTGATTCATAGCCACGTAATAGTATTTCGTTTTTTGTGAATATCCTCATAAGTCACGTACAACTATTCTAACATATTTCCCAAACCAAATAGGTAAGTTCTTTTTCTTGTCCCTTTTTGCTGAATATTCTATAGGTAAGTTCCTTTTTGGTCTCTTTTTGCTGAATATTCTATTGACTCACGGCTATGCAGTATTTCCTTTTTGGTGAATGTAATATGCTCTTGCTCAGTAGCTTGGCTGGCCAATCCTCTACCAACTTTTGCATGCAAACAGGGGTGTAAATATGCTCTCGCGTTTCAGCAGCTTGGCCAACAATGATCTACCAACTTTGCATGCAAACAGGGGTGGAGCAAGGTAATTTTTTTTTAAATCTATTAATATTAGGAATATTTTAAGAAATACATAATATTTTAATTTTCTACATAATTGGCCTCCCATATAAAATTTTGTAATTTTTTTATACGTATAATATAAAAGAATTGATTCTTTAAGCGTCCATGAGTCCCTTTTAACCTAGTTAAAAAAATTTCAGTCAACATTTAATTTTTCACTCCTAAAAACTAAGGAAAAAATCCTTTGTAATTTCTCAATATATCTACTTTGGCCCCCCAAGGAAAATTCATGGCTCCCTAATTGCTTCCCTGTATGCATACATCACATCTGATCTTGTATTTCCCTACAATAACAAGGTGCTATCCATACATGAATCTCCGTTATCATTCATGTCAGTGTCATCACACACACACACAAAGACATCCAAAGTATAGAGCTAGAGCCACATAAACAATAAATAATTTGGCCACCCGGTTGCAATATCCATATAGTATACATGTCTAAAAAAACATTCAATATAAAGTATAAAATCATACAGACAACAAAAAATATGTGGCCACATATCCATCTGTAGTATAATATATGTATTATGTCTAAAAACTAACGGTATACTTCCAAGCTGGCCCTCCCTCCAAAAGTATGATCCTATTACCTACTTATGACCACCATAGGACGTGCTCTTAGAACAAGCATAACGCTATACACGAGGTCTCTCCCCCTATATTACACAAAAAATTGAACATGAGAAATACAAGCAAAACTTAAAATATGAAGTTAGGAATGAGAATGATAAGCAATAAGAAACATAACAAAATAATGAATTCTTACTTGGTTTCCTGCATTTGACAAGTGTTTGCCTTTCATGGGACCTCGTTGGCATGTACGTTTGTTGTGTCCAAATTGTTTGCAAATGCAACACCTAATAGTGTTTGATCTGTGAGACTCACTCCCTAGGGGCAGGCTCATCTAGTTCTCTTCTCCTATTCTTCTTGGGTCGACCAGGCAAGCGACGAAGGGGTGGAGGTTCTATTGGTTCATGATTTCCTAATAGCCACATGTTCTCATCAAATATAGGGTGTATGATGCCACCATGTGCCCTCAAATAGGTCTCTTTGGAGTAGTACTCATCACGATACTCTTCAAGGTTTGGCCTTTTACGTACAATACATGCAGCTGCATGCTTACAAGGAAGTCCAAATATTTCCCAAACTCGACAAACGCATGATTTTGCATGAAGATTCACCACAAATCTAGTAACACCTTCCATCACCTCATACTCCTCACCTCCAGCAAATACAACTACGCACATCCTTGAGTCTTGCTTGATGACATCTAATTTGCATCTTACCTTAGGTGTCACTAAGCTTTCCCAAGCACATGCTTTTTCATACCTACGGTGGATTCTACCCATTAACTTGACCTGTATAGAATCAACCAAGGTAAGGATTGGTTTGTTCCTAAGATCACCAACCCACTGATTGAAGGACTTAGTCATGTTATTTGTTACGTGGTCACTTCTCACCCGGGGGCCAAATTCATGTCTGGACCATGAATGCAAAGGTTTTTCCATCAACCATTCGTAAGCTTCCTTTTTATCTCTCTTCATTTTATTCATTGTAAAATTGAAGACTGTACTATTATATGCTCGAGCAGCAACCCAAAAGTGATTCATCAAATTCAACCCTGGAAACTTCTTCTTGAAATTGTTGTATAAGTGCCTACCACATACTCGATGCGTAGCTTCTGGGATGATTTTATTAATGGCTTCCACAACACCCTGTATAAAATATTTACATCACAAAACTATACACATTGAGTATCTTGCATACTTGAAAACTAAATTAACATAATAAACATAAAGCTATACATATTGCATACATTTTGTCGATCGGTCATGAAACACAAAGGCATTTGATGTGTATTTGTCACAATGATAGTGTGTAGATAATGGAGAAAAAATAACCAACTTTCCTTCGTTTCATCCTCCACAATTGCAAAAGCCACAGGGAACAATTCATTATTCTCATCAAGTGCAATGACTGCTAACAACACCCCACCATATGGGTCCTTTAGATGGCACCCATCTAATCTTATAAAGGGTCAACATCCTTTTAAAAATCCACTCTTCATGGCTTCAAAGCAAATGAAGAACCTCTTGAATGTAGGATTTACATTGAGACTGGTCCTATCATATTCAATCTTCACCAAGCTACCAGAATTTGTCTCTCGAACCACTTCAGCATATACAAGCAACTTACCATATGACTCGCCATGGTTACCCTCAATTTCATCCCTTGTCTTCACCTATGCTCTATACAACTGCATGCTACTTGGTTCAATCCCATAAGTCTCACGAATTTCAGATCTAATGCCATCTATCTTCATGTCAGGATTGGCATGCAACCGCTTAGCAAGCTTCTTAGCAATCCACATCGAGATAGCATTAGTATTCTTGGTAGTCCTCACACATGTGTGCTCAACTGAAATGTCTTGATCTTATAAGTTACCCCATCTACCAAAGGGGATGCATGGATGCGCCATAGACATCCCTCACCTGAATAATGCACAGTTACCTGTGTTTTCTCATTCTTATCTCTGACAATTTCAAAGCCTTCTTGAATGACATAGTCTCTCAAAGCTTCCCTAAATTCTGTCAGATTCTCAAACAAAATACCTACCTCCAATGAAACCTTCCTACCATCTTGAATTTCAAATTCTTTCCCACACATAAACCTATTAATATCGACACCCTCATTATTAGAATCGGAATTAGAGATAAAATCACAATCATCATTGGATTGGTAATCAGACATCCCATCATAGCTCTCTTGCCTTCTACCCTCTAATGCAACCATCTCACAAGAAACATCAGTATTCCCATTATTAGTACCAACCCCTCCACTCATCATCATCATCATCACTTAATACACTTCATCAAACATCACATCATCACCAACATCCCTGATATTAATATCTGAAACCCTAAGAAAAACATGTATATCTTTTACTCTTTGATATAGCTCGAATATTCGTAACACGTCAGTAGTAGAAGTAACATCCATAAAATCAGTAGACCTAGGTATGACACAGTGCATAGTGAGTAACATGCCCACATTAGAAGGTTGATTCCTCAATGCTGCCTCACGAACATCAGTGAACATGTCCATGTAATAGTATCGATTTGGGTCTACTTTAGTGATTATAAAAACCTTGTCCATATAATGGATAACCAAATAGTGCAAACAAATTGAAGCCATTGAGACCTGAAAGAATTTCAAAATAAGAATGCAATTGTTTGTAGTTTTAGTCGAGCATTAGCATTGTTAAAATAAAGTATCACTATGTACAACATATGCCAATTACTTTGAAATCAATGTAATATGCATCAAATAATCCAATGTAAAATTTGACAGATTTGATTATGGAATGATAAAGAGAAATAGATCATTGGACAAAGACTTAACACCGCTGATTTTATACACAATGACAAAAGAAGAACCCTTGGTACTCTCTAAGATCAAGTTAGTAGGCAATCCTTGGGTGAAAGGATCTCTCTTGGCACCATCATTTATTTATAGCATCTGAAAACTCTATGTACAATTCGAATTATATCCCACTGAAGATATGAAAATACTTAACAAAATATGAAGCAAGAAATCAAAGCTGAAAAGTATTTTTGAAATCTCCTGTAAATCATTCTCTTATACAACATATATTTAGATACTTGAAAATCTCGCCATGCCAGGTACATAACATGATATGGAAAAACGTAGAAAAGTGAGTATGCTCTATATGTTTTCATTCAAGAGAAGAATTCTGCGTCTTGAGGAAGGAAAGTTCTTACAGCTATTCCACACAGGAAGCTCACCAGTACATATCTTTAAAGCTGCCAGTTATTGATTCACTTATTGTTGCCAAAATCAGATCACTTGGCCTATCCTTGGTCATAACTGTCTGATCATTAGACCAGATTTTGAAACTTTGGTGGTAAACATTATATTTTGCAAAATTTCCAATTATTTCTTCACATCTTGGAGTGCCTCACAATTGATTTCCAAGTAAACTTTAAGGTTGTATGAGTGTTTAATATAGACGTGCGTAGGGGCGGAGCCACATGGGGCCCAGGAGGGGCTTCACCCCCCCCCCCCTATACTTAGAAAAAAATGTATTATTCTTTTAAAACGGACACCAATAGACGTGATGGCCCATGAACTTGAGCCTCAAAAAAAAAATTTGGGGCCTACACCCCCGAACCCCCATTGTTAGCCCCCCCGTAAGAGAATCCTGGCTCCGCCCCTGGACGTGCATTTCAAATTTTGTTATGAGAATGAATCAATTCATGGATGTTTAAATAGTACATAACACGGAGTAATACTCTCTTGCAGTTGTTACAGTGGGTGGATAAATTCAGGGAAGTTTGGGAATTTTTGTCGCTTGGTATCATTCAGCTTTTACCGAAATATCAAGTATTTTATTATTATCTAATGATAGATGGATGGTTAAACTTAAATGAAACCCCATGGCAGATATTTCTTGGATTGAGCCAGACGTTTTGGAATGAAAAGCGGAGCTAAGATTGGAAGATTATTTACTTTAGCTGTTTGTACTTGCTTGACAATTGCAGTGACAGACAGCAGTTACAATGGCCCTTAGAAACCAATTGAATAGTCTATTTTGCTAAATAACGAGCGTGAGATCTGTCTAATGTAGTTCTAATTACTAACAAACTTCACACAAGTCATTATCATCAAATAACTGCTTGCTCCAATGACACAACCTCTCCTTGGAAGAGGACTGGACCCGCACTGTGCTTCCCCGCCTCCCCCCGCTAATTCAAGAGGAGTATCGAATGTTTGTTTTCCTATTCCTCCATCAATCAACAGAGAAAACTGAGGGATTCCCTTTCACCTGAACAACACGCACTTGCCTTTTCTTCTTTTTTTTGCAGTTGATTGCTTTAAAATGTTGTTTCCAGTTCGACGATAACCCTTTATTGACTGGTCCCCTCCTTCTCCGGAAAGAGATCTATTAGTGATTGGGCCATGAAATGGATAGTCGAGTTCACCTCATACTGCACCTGAAAGAGATGGCGATTAAGCATTCCTATCCACCTCAGAAATATCTTTATCGGCAAGGATTTCATGGTTCGCTCCTCCCTGCGCACTTCTTTGACTCGACAAGGTCCTGGCATGAAAAGAAGGATGAGGATGAAACATTGCTGAACAAAATCGTGTGCAAAGTGTTTTTTTCATTTGTTAAAAGAGGAAAACAAGAACTGTAACAAAAAGGAGAATCAGCTTCTTTCTAGGGTTTGCTGTTTGGGAAGCAGGATGGGATGTAACATGGGACTTCAAGGTCTTGAATGCACAATATTTACGTGAGTAGGAGAGTAGGTTTTCCCGGACCGCTATTCTTGACCTAAGGAGGGACTCGGAAAATGCTTTCCAATGATCAAAAACTCGAAATCAGGATCCCCCATGCATTGAATGAGTTGACTCCTCTTACCTACCCTCAATCCTCTAACACTGCTCCAAACTCGCCAAGTAGTCCATAAAATGCAGGAAATGCAAGACGAGGCACAGACGCATTATAAATGGGGGATTTCATCCCAATAAAGGAGGAAAAACCAGCATTTTCCATTCCAATAAATAAGTAAAAACCGGGCATTCAAGAACAATCAAAGGGAAAAATCTATATCCAAAAATAAATGAAGAAAAAACTAGGGTTAGGATTTCTTTTGAACTGGCGTAGAATGCTCGGAGAAGAAAGCTTTCAATAATGGAGAGAAAGCTTTCAATAACCAACCTTCGAGATGAGCATCTCCCTCTGGTTCAACACTGTTCCCGCTGAATGTTTGGAGAAGACGACCTTTGGGTTTCTTTGGTTGAGTGTTTAAACCAAGCAAAAGCAAACGTGAGTAAATAAATAAGGGCAAAATAGTCAAAACGTATAATCTGTTAACGGCGTGAACCAAAACAGTCTGCAGGGGAGGGCAGTGCAATTCAGAAACTAGAGGAGAGGTTTCTAAAATTTCATCAAACCTCATGGGAGGTTAGTGTAATTTACCCTAATTTTTAAAACCGACCTGTCTTCTCTCCCGAGATTCTTCATTTGTCTCCTTCTATATTGGGGAACCATATCATCTCTAATATTTGGTGTGTTCTTCCCCCGTGGACGCGTTTCTCTTTCTCTCTCTTCCTCCCCTCTCTTTCCCGCGTTGTTGTGATTAGGAACACCATTTAACTGTTTAAGTTTTGCAAGACTATATTGAGTAAGGGTTTCTTCATGAAGAAAGGCAATGAAAGGAAGGCAACGAAACCAAGAAATACCCCATTTCTTTCACTATTTAAAAAAGTTGATTTCATCACCGGTAACTAACATGAACATGCCTCGCGATCTTCACCTATCCTGGTGTGGATGGGAATGAGTCTATCTTCCAAAGACAACAAATTTTATATATCTTATAGAGCACTAGTAGGAGGGATTGAGGAACAGATGTAGAGAGAAAAGCTACTTTCTAATCTATACCTGTTAATAGCGGGAAGGTAAGGACGGTGATATACAGGGTCCGACCACTAAGAAGTTGTGTTTATTAAGATAGTCCTTTTTTCTCAAAATCCGAATCTCAGGAATAACAAAAATCTCTTGATTAACTATTTGATGGATGCTCTTTTTTGTTTATTTTTTGTTGATATGTATGGAGCTCATGGCAACACCAAGCTTGGAAACTGAGGGAAGAGAGAGAGAGAGAAGAGGAAGAGAGAAATCCCAAGGAAGAAGTAGACAGTTGTTAACAGAAATTAAGATTCTCAAACTGCCCCTCCCACATAAAAGGTTGTGTGACGATGACCGTTAGATCTTTCGATCGAATGGTTGTATGCGTGTGTGAACATTTATGTTTTATTTCATGTCTACGGGAAGAGACTTTTCCCGTGTGTTTATGTGTGTGTGTGTATATATATATATAAAATTTCTCATCTGAGCCACTCACTAGAAGTCTTGGTTAGTGGCCCCTCTAAAATCTCAACACGTTGCATGTCTTTTGGGATGAAACATTGGATGTCAAGTTGAGTATCATGGGAGACACGTGACAAAAAATCAAGTTGATCAAACGCTTCCAGACTATCCGATGAGGCCCTAATTTGTTAGCATTAACTCCAACGGTTTACTATGCCCTACCTAGTTTATCAAAATCCCTAATTCTTTAACCTTAAATCAAATGGTCCCTAGCTATCCGACCATAAATCGGATGGTCGAAAAATGTCTAATCGGCCTAATATCTTGTGACATGTCTCCCAATGAGTCTACCTAGACATCCAACAATTGAATTTTTAAAAAAAACCTACCACATGTTCTTTTCATTTCATGGGACAGCTCAGTATAAATCAAGTAAACCGCATCCACTAGAATGTCACCCATATAAATATAACCTAGCGGTCACCTGACGGAGATTATGCTGTTTTTGAAGTACTTCAAATATGGGAAATCCCCTTAATCTAAATGATGTCCATGCTTTCATTAACTAGTCAAGCCCATTAAGGAAAGCTTCTCTTCTTGATCAAGGTATGAGACATCGACAGTGAGACGGCTGTCGTGACTAGGGGTGAGTATCGAGCTAAAACGAGCTAATGAGCCAAGCTTTTATTGAGTATGTAAATATTCAAGGTGTTCTTGGCTCAACTCGTTTATAAACTAGCAAAACCAAACTGAGCTCGAGCTTTAACAAGCTTAGTTAAAATATGATTAGTTTTAAAATATACATATAATATATAATTAGTTTAAAAAATAACCCTTTACTGAGATGAAGCATTTTAATTCACCATCTTAATCTACAACTTTCATGCGAAATAACCTAGCATAACAAGCTCTTACCAAAAAAAAAAAAAAAACCTAGCATAACAAGCCTGCAGAAGGGTGAAAGTATTCCCTTAAGAATAGTATTCTTTTTTTGTCCCTTACATATGTCATTTATCATACCAAAAAAAAAAAAGTATGTCAATTATGTTCTTGACTTAAATATTCTAGTAATTTTAAAATATTTTAAATGTGTGTATATATTGAGCCGGGCTTTTAATTAGCCATGTATAGGTATGTTAATGCTCAACTCAATAATTAAACGAGCTCCAAAATCAAGCTCGTGCTTTGCTTTTTTTTTTTTTTACTAAAAAAACGAACGATCTTGAGCTGTTCGCAGATACCGTTTTTGTTAATCACCCCTAATTGTGACTCCAATTCTTGCAGAGCTCCTCTATGCGATTTCTCGACTTACAATAGTTGAATCTTGATAGTTCACCTTACAATTCATTTTCAAGAACAAATCGAGCCGTGTAACATCGTGCCTGCTTGATCATGCAAAAACACAAATTTCTTTGATAGTGAGATTTTCTTGGTTGACAATGTAGACATGGGATTCGTACCATTTCAAATAGAGATAACCCTCCTAAGGAATAATGAAAAATCACTATAAAATAAAGTCACCACCTATTATAATAAGTAAAGAATAGAACCCTAATCAAATAATGTATAAAGTGCAAAGTGCCACGCTTTATAAGTCACACCAAAGGACGACCCTTGGGGGAAAATTAAACTTTTGGTAAAATAAGAAGACGGCGTGGGTAAGGAGTCTTGCATAGAAGTAAAGTTGAAAAGTTAGGGTTAAAGAGAGTGCTAGCCTCAATTTCTCTCTTCCACCACACTTTCTTTATGGACCAACAAGTATCCTCACTTTTCTTATGTAGCCAGTTAAAATAAAAAGAGATCTTTGAATGATGTAGCTTTAATAGGGGGAGAGTAGCCGCGAATTAGTGAGGATACTTATCGGTCTGGTCCAGCCATTTGGAAGACTACCCAAAGGTTTGATGGGTTTAAAACCCTAAGCCCGGCTCTATAATTTAACGAACCAGCCCAGCCCAGCCCAGCCCAGCCCGAATAATAAACAGGCTAGTCTGAACGAATACAAGCAAGCTCAAACTAGGTCGGGCCACTGACCAGCCCGTCCCATTTACACCCTTAATTAAAAAACGAAGAGTGAAGAGTGTCTTTAAAACGAAAGAGATTTTAGGAGATAGCATAAGGTAGAGGAATGCTACCCCAGTTTCCAAAGTCGCAAGTACATTATTAGCTACACATGATATAGCCTTAACCGGTTGCTTTTAAAGCAACCTATCTGCCATTTGCTATTAAAAAAAAAAAAAAATTTAAATATATATTTTTATATTAAATTACAGATAACCCCCAAATGGGTATACAAGTAAATCATAAAAGTATATTTTGTAATTTTTTAGAAATGTCGTGAATCCCTACCCAGTACAATGTGCGCTTTACATGCTGCAACGTGTCCCTTTCCTTTCCTCTTCTCTTAATTGTGGTTATGCTTAATTAACCCAATGTTAATGTTGTTATTTTAAAAAGGGACACGTGGCAGCCTAAGGAGGTGCTACGTGTCCATTTCATCTCCTCTTAGCTGTGGTTACACTTAACTAACTCAAGGTTAATTTTATTCCTTTCATTATTTTTCAAAACTAAGGTTAGATGGATGAAACCTGGGGTGAGTAAATCTTAACCGGTTGCGAATGGGGTTCTTCCTCCACAGCTCATTTTCTTCATCTGAGAGCTATAGGACTCTTCCTGTTAGAGGTGTTAAAAAGGGACACAGGGCAATTTGAGGAGGTGCCGCATGTCCATTTTCTCTCCTCTTAACGGTGTTTAAGCTTAATTAACTCAAGATAATTTTTTTGTTTTTGTTTTTTTCCCTGAAAACCAAGGTATAATGGATGAACCCTAAGAGTGAGTGAATCTTAACCACAATTTGTAGGTGTTAAAGGGGATACGTTGCAGCCTGGGATACTCAAGGTTGCAAATCATGCGATATCTCTCTTCTTTAATCCTCTAAAGTGAAAGGGACCCCATCAACTGGCTTGAAATTTATTATCTTCTCAAAATAGTCTACATGCCCTTAGTAAGCTGAAAGTCAATCCATTCCAAGAATGACATCGAAGTCTTAGAAATCGAGGATGATCAAATCTACCGATAACTCATGTTGCCCAATGCGGTTGACACAAGCGCGATACACTTTATTTATGATCACTGAACTGCTAATCGGAGTGACAATAGACAGTTCTCGGTCCATTTGACTTGACTCTGAAGGAAATTCCTTGGCAAAACTAGATGTGATTAAGGAATGAGTTGATCCAATATCGATCAACTCATGGGCTAAATAGTCATTAATCATCAAGGTGTCTGAGTTTTATACACAAAGTGTATCAATAATGTGCACAATCAAAACATCATACAAATAACATGTTTCTACAAACATAGTTCAAGCATGATAATCACAAAATCATGTAAACATCATACTTAAATAGTCCCAAGTAGAACGTACCCTAGACTACATCATCAGATGCCTTGGGCATCCTGTTTAGATATAGTAATGGCCTTGCTTTGATTCACCTGTCGAGGAGGCTGCTGTTGAGGCCTTGGAGCCTGAGGAGGCCTCTACCAAGGTGCCTTTCTAGCATGTGGCCTATTCCCCTGATGTTGTGCCTTCTGGGTAGTTTGTTACGGGCGGCGAGGGCAATCCTTGATCTGAAGTCCTAGTTCCCCATATAGTAAGTGTTCGGCACTCTCCCGTCTTATGCCTATCGTGTCCCTTTTAACACCCCTTTAACCCTAATTAAGCTTAACTTAATTAAAATTAAGATTTTTGTTTTTTGTTTTTCTAAAAACCAAGGTTGAATTGCTTAACCTTAGGGGGTGAGTGAATCTTAACCATAGTTGGCGAGTCAATTATTATTCAATGTATTAAATTATTATTCTGTAATTACTATTATTTTATATATTAAATTTAAATGTTGATATAACTTATAATAATTATTATTTTATGTATTAAATTATTATTTACCAACGTTATTTAGTAAATATTAAATATAATTTTAAATTTAGAATTCGAATATAATGTAGGCCTTTCAGACACCTATGACTTTACCTCTGTAGACCACACTTTTTCTTGAATGGTGGAGTAAGCTATGAATCTTAAGAGGTGAACACTTGGATGAACATTTATCAAATTGCGGGATATTTCCATTGACAGCAGCACCAAGCAACTACTGTCACAATGTAAGTGCCATTACCTTAAATTTTGTTTGCTACAACATATTTGGTGCTCTCTGAGGTGGGGTTTATTATCTCTCTCTTCCGATTTCGTTTGTCTTTTTATAGGGTTCGTGTTCGGACGACTGGAGACCAAGCCCTTGAGAAAGCTTTCAGTCATTACGGAGAGATCATTGAATCAAAGGTCTGGTGTTGAGAGATTTGTGTACGATGATATCGATGGATTTGTTGGCTCCCTTGAAAAGAAGAAGAAAAAATGAATATCAGAGTAGAAATGTGTCAAACCTTTTTGGAGTGTTTTTTTAGACGGTTCTTTATATGTGTTTGCTGGGGACTGTATTTTATTTCATATCAAGTTTTTTATTTGAATTCGGTACTGTTTTATGCCAAGCTATCCGCTTGAGTCCCTTATCGGGTGTTACATTAATCAGCCTATTAGGAGACAGATTTCAGTCCTTTAAAAAGTTCATGTATTTTGGCAATTGGCATAAAAGAGAAAAGACAGCTATAACATTGAGGCTTTGGCCTTAATCTCTCATCTGAAAGTAGAGAAAAGACAGATTTCTATCGTCATGGTATTGGTAAGTTGTAATAACAAATGACTTTTTGACATTCGATCATGTCTCTTATTTATTTCTTTATTTCACTCCTTTTGTTATTACTACAATGCATCTCTCAGGTATGCAGATCATGGTAATAAATTGTACATGTTACTTTACAAGTAGGCTAGCATTCAAAACCCATAGGATAATGACGAGTGGTTTCTATTGGGTCAAATCTTTGTTCCTCTCTTTCTTCATCATGAACCAAGCATCCCACTATCTTTTACATAACCAGACTGCAAGGCAATGAAATTTTGTAAATACATGAATAGTTTAGGTCCAAAACAATACAAAATAGCCAACAATTTTGCAGTTACTCAACATGATTTAGTTACTGGTACAAAACCATATGATTTGTAGCATGTGGTACAAAAAGGTCGCATATTAAGAATTTTTAAACTTGGGTTTAATTTAAAAAAATAATAATAATCTAAAAACAAGGTTAGAATGCTGAGCCCTAAGGGTAATGAGTCTTAACCATAGTTGATAGCAATTAAAAGGGACACATGTTGACGTATGGGTACGATTGAACTCGGGGAGACTTCAATCGTGATTAGCACGATTAGCTATGATCCAATCTCAGGAAAACTAAGTTTCATAATAGGATCGTAATACCAAATTGATTCTAGATGGTCAACATCAAATGGTGGGTTCAATCTCCCTCTTACTCGCATCATGGATCATGAGTGGATCTAAAGGCGTGGATGTATTGAACTTGGTATTTGTCATGTGTCACAAGTAGATGAGGAGGAAGATGTGCCTATAGAACAGGAAGATGTGGACTTCTTCGATTTCCCAACTTGAAGTACTCGATGTTGTAGGAGTCTTTTCTACTCCAGATGCTAGAACTTCATACTGCTTCTAGCTCTAGCAAAAATTTGGCTGAACTTAATTAGTTGTTGGGACTCATCTAACTCCTGTTGGTATTTGTCCCACAAGGTCAAATACATTCCCATGCCTATTACTATCAATACAGTTAAAAATAAGTGTTAAAATACTAGCGTTGTACAGTTTATAAAAAAATGATAAATCTTAAAAAGAGTATGTACAAACCTTGCACTACATAGACTCTCCACAATACCATTTCCTTTCTGTCAGGATATCATATACGAAGCCTTGCATTGATGCAAGTAATGGCGGGCATATCAAAACTTTTAAGCAATAGGTTCAAGGTTAAGGACACTCTGAAATTAATATTGAAAAAATTAGCATAGAAAAATTTTCATTAATGCCTAGAAAATTTGGTATTACAATAACATTTATTCTATTTTCAAGACTTTAAAATAGAACAAGATATCACTTACCTTAGTAACCACTAACAAATGACAGGAAGACCATTGACCATATTAGTTTTGGTTTATTTTTCCTACAAATATTAAATATATAATTCATTAAACCACATGAAATAATGCATTCGATCAATATATATATATATATATATATATATATATACAAATCTTTCCTATGCGTATTGAATTTTTTGATCAAACCTAGAAGACTTAAATTATAATAACAAAGAAAAACAAGAGTCTTCAATTTTCTTTATTTTCTTTTCTTCCAAAGAACTCTTAATATGTGTTTTATTTAGGATAGAACATGTTAAGACTTCATATTAATACATAAACACTAGAGATACAAAAAAGAAGAAAAAAAAAAGGAAAGAAACCCCATTTCGTATTTCACTACATTCCAAGACCTAGAAGAACCCTAACCCTAATATCCAAACACATAGAGGGCTTGATCAAATCATTTTAGAGCGTAAACAATGTCCATGCACTACTAAAAATGTGCCTATTAATCGTTGTTATATTTTCAAGAACAATTCCAGTGTTCACCGGAAACATAAACCGTCAAAAACATAAACCAGAAATTATAACTCAGCCATAACATAAACCATAAATAAACAAGCATAAGCAATTTAAACAGTTAATATAGATCGATCATAGGTTCCAAATGCACTATACGGAATGTAGCAGAGCAGGAACAAGGTTGTTAACTAAAGACCCAGAAGAACAGTAAATAGATTATAAGAGATTTGCTCATTTAATAACTAGATGTATTGCTTATGAGACAAGAATTGACTTTGAAGCCAATAACAGAACAATAGAAAGCAAAAGATAAAGAAAAAGAGTAATTGCATAAGGACCGTATTGATTCAATTTAGGCATAACATAAATCATAAATTACATCACATGCATAACATAGAGCATAAATAAATAAATAGACATAAAGAGTTTAAATAGTTAACAAAATACCACGAGGATAGATCTAGACAATTGATTTTTATCAAAACTTCTACATAGGATTTTTATCAAGACAATTGATCCCTGACAATTATTGTTGGTGATATAGAATATGATACGGAATTCTATTACCAAGGCATTGATACTTTCAAATATGTAGATTCTTTATCTTATAATTAATCAACTAAAATTGATCAGCAACTATGTAATTTCCTTGCATAAAATCATGATCTTTTTACTCAAGATTGGATCTCAAACCATGAACCATCAACTTAATTTTTTTATTTTTTATTTATTTTCGTCTTATAATCATCTATTTAGAGTTTGTTTTATTTTATATATATATATTTTTTTATATTTACTGATTTTTATTTCCAAACATTTGTACTTCCCTAGAAGTTTTAAGTTAATTTTTTTTACAATAATAAGGTATTTATTATTTCAAGTGTTCTGAGAAGATAAACAATTAAAATAAATTGGATATTTAAACGTTTTCGCTATAAGTGGGATACACTGTAGAGATTAAGCTAGATTTAGTCTTAGTTCAACCCACTAATCCTAGCTAAATTCTATTTAAAATAATTTATATACTAAAAGTCTCAACTTTTATTATAGGTAGAGAGTTACAATTTAGAAGTTCTATTACAATAAACTAATTTAATCTATTTACAAGTTCTAAGTTTGATAGCTTAAGTTCTTGATTTAATGTTCTTAATATTAGTGAGACCACAATTATAAGCAAATTTTAATTGAATTGAAATGAAGTTTAGATGAAAAAGATTAAGAAAATTAAAATGACAAACAATTTAAATGCAAACAAATCTTAAGTTATTAGATGCATTTCAATTAATTTTCACTTAAACTCTACTAATGATAAATGAATTATTTATTGGTAAAGTTGTTGTAATTAATAAGAGTTAGAGTCTATTTTAGCACTGCATAAAAAAATTATCTCAATGTCAAGACTATAAAATATTTTAAATAAAAACATAGTAAAAAAAGAAACTAAAGATTACCTTTCTCTTTCTCTGAAGAGTGCGAGTGGGCTCAAAGCGAAAGCTACAAATGTAGATCTATAAGCTAAAAATACCGTTGAAGGTAAGTGTAACTGATCACTTGTTTCTGGAATACATTCATGGTAGTATATGACAGTTGGATCAGTACCATCGCCAATGCTGGTTTCAACCCATTTATAAAGTTGGAGAGCTTTGACATTGTGGGACTTCGCACCATCACTCCTACTATTAAAAATATATTAGAAGAAGATAGAGAAAAGGAGAAAAAAATGGGTTTGGACAGCTTGACAATTCAAAGATTGCTCTAGCCTAATATGTGTGTGTGTGATAATGAGCCAGGCCACAAGATGTATGTGAAAGATCTTCAGCAAGAAGACTCCCTTGGTGGACCATTAGTGTAAAGTCATACAATATCTTAAATCCGTGATGTAGACAATTTGACAGTCTTTAAAGTACTCACCATTTCTTTAGTCCTATTCATCTAACATGTGAGTCGTCATGCAATTTGATACAAACTATATGGGTGATTTCTTTATTTGACTTCTAAAGTTATATGTAGATCTCCTAAATATTAAGGTTGATCTTAGTTAAGTAATACTTGATTTAGTTTTTGGCTTACCCTAAATTTTACTTCTTTTTGGTCAAAACTTTCTTAATTTTATTTTTAGAATATATGGTTCCTAGGATTTAAAGCACACATTGGTTGTTAAAGACGCCTATTATCTATCTCTTAGACGAGATTTTTTTGACTATTAAGAATAATATTGATTGTGAACTCGATCCAACTTAGGATTGGTTTTTATGACTTAAAATTTTCTTTTATTCTTGAAGCTTGCTCAAGTTTAGGATATCTAGCAAAAATTATGACATCAAGGGGAACAATATCATTTTACAAGATCGTTTCATTTTGGGATGTTGTGTGTGTTGGTGGTATTTTTTATATGAAAGGTACAATTGCACGAAATCTGCTCCAGTTAAGAGTGACGCTTAGAAATTCCTCACCCAAAAAATGTTGTTATATTATTCAGCACTTTAAACATCAAAAAAAGTGCTGTGAAACTGTATACCAAGTAAAATAAATTATAAAACTTAATAACCAAAAAATTGATGTGTAACTGTATATGCAAAAAAGAACTCTAAAATATGGTCATGTTGACAAACATGACTTGATTATTTAATTTATCTAATATATTTCTTTGGGTTAGACTTCAGCTCTTTGACATTATTTTAGTCAAACAAAACTAATACCTTTAATTAGGCTTAACGAGTTACTCTGTATAAAATATAGAGGTAGGTCAGTATTAATCATAGTGTATCCTTTAAAAATGAAAATTTCTACATAGCTACAAGTTTTATCAAGACAATTGATCCCTAGGCAATTATCGTTGGTGATATAGAATATGTTATAAAATTGTGTTAACAAGACATTGATACTATTGTATTTGTATATTATTATTTTTATAAATAACTCAAATTGATATGCAATTATGCAATTTCATTGCATCAAAATCGTGATCTTTTTACTACTGGAGATTGGATCTCAAACCATTAACATGATTTTTTAATTTAATTAATTAATTAATTTATTATTATTATTTTTTTTTTTTTGTGATTCAGTCATCTATTTAGTGTCAATCTTTAGATTTACTGATTTTTATTTTCAAACATTTATGCGCCTCTTGAAGTTGAATTGATATAAAAAATAATAATAATAATAAGGTATTGATTATTTCAAGTGTTTTGAGTTGATAAAAAGTTAAAATAAAATGGAATTTAATTTGTTTTTGCTATAACTGGCCCACTATAAAGATTAAGAGAGTTTTAGTCTTAGGGCAACCCACAAATATATATCCATATAATCTAAATTCTATTAAAATTAATTTACATACTAAAAAGTCTCAAATTTTATTATAGTTAGAGAATTTTAATTTAACGGTTCTATTATAATAAACTAATTTAGTTTATTTTGAAGTTCTAAACTTGATAGCTTAAGTTATTTATCAAATGTTATTACCATTAGCGAGACTACTAATTATAAGCAAATTTCAGTTGAATTGAAATGAAGTTTAGATTAAAAGGATTAAGATAATTAAATTAACAATTTAAATGCAAGGAGATCTCAAGTTATTATACATCTCAATTTTAACTTAAACTCTACTAATGACATAAATTATTCATTGGTAAAGTTGTGTTAAGTAAGAGTTAGAGTCAGTTTTAGAACTAAATAAAAAATATTCCCAATGTCAAGAATGTAAGCTATTCTAAATGAAACAAAGTAAAAAAAGAATTTAAATATTACCTTTCTATGGAGAGTGCTAGTGACACACAAATTATTGCATGCATAACCGAGCTTTTAACAACTAAGTTCATACTCCGGGATCCTCTGAAATTAATACTGAAAAAATTAACAAAGAAAAAAAGCTCATTAATGCCATAAAAATTTGGTATTACAATAACTTTTATTTTATTTCCCCGACTCTAAAATAAAATAAGATATCACTTACCCAAATAACCAATTGAAAAATGACATGAAGACCACTGAACATGTTAGATTTGGTCTATTCTTCCTGTAAAAATTAGCACTATAGTTCATCAAATCACATAAAATAATAAATATTTGATAAGTATATATATATATACACACATACACACATATCTTTTCTATGAGTGTTGAATCTTTTGATCAAACCTAGAAGACTTAAAATTCTGATAACAAAGATAACCAAGAGTCTTGGATCTTCTTTATATTCTTTCTTTCCTAAGAATTCTTGATATGTGTTTTATCAGGGAAAGAACATGTTGTGACTTCATATTAACATACATAAACCATAGTTCAAAAAATCAATGAGTAACCCGAGTAACTCGGTCGAGTTGCTTGACTAGACTGAGTTTTGACTCGAGTCACCTCATAACTTGAACGAGAAATTATTTAGCGAGTTACTCAAGTAACTCGGTCAAGTCAAGTTGAGTTTTTTGACTTGCTAGACTAGGTTGAGTCACGAAAGAGTATTTTTATTATTCTCATTATTTAGAAACCTAAACTCAAATGTTACACTATTTTTGTATCATAAACCTGATTTTTATATAATAAAGTAAGGTGAAATATAATTATGTCCACATAAACTTTGGTACACTCCCTGTACTTTTATTGATATATATATATATATAGGGAAGCGTCCTAAAAGGCCCTGCACACTTAAGGTCTGCATCAATCTATAGATGCTTAGAAATTTCATCAATCCATGTGGGGAAGGAAACTAAGCCCAATCTCTCTCTCTCTCTCTCTCTGTCTCTGACTCTGAGAGACATTAGATATCCTCCATTAGTACGGAAACCCTTTCCATGGGATTTTTCTTGGTAATAAAAGAGGCATAAATCAGTGAAGATTGTTCTTCAAATGATTTTAGTGAGGCTGATGTTTCTACTGTCTTAACTCAAAAGGGAGTTCCCTCACGGAAGCAACAATGGCATTCCCTGTTGGCAGTAACTTGCGGCAACGGGAACCCTTACAGCAGAATAGGGTTTCAAATAGGGGAAGAGGAGAAAAAATAGAAAGAGAAAGGAGAGAAGAAATGGGGAGAGGAGAGAAGAAGGGGGCAGGGAGGGAAGAAGAAACACTTACCGTGAATGTTAAAATTTTTCAAATTATGTACATTGCCTTACTAGCATTAAGATCGAATACAAACGATAGAAATTACTATTGCTCCTTGAAGGTTCAAGTGTGCAGCGCCTTTTAGGATGCTTCCCTATATATATATGAGGAGTGCTAGCCCCAGTCACATTTACTCCAAATTTTTCCATAGACGCAAGATGGGGCTACCATGTGGATATTTTTCATTATTTTAACAGTTTAAAAATTAAAAGTCAGAGAATGATTGACATTTGTAGCACCCCAGTTGCATCTTTGAAAGATTTGCGACTGAGGCTAGCAAAATCGTATATATATAGGTTTAAGTGTGCCGCGCCTTTTAGGATGCTTCCTTATACGTATATAATTAAGTTAATTTAGAACGTAGGATGAAATTAATCTAAGGGTTAGGATTAAAAGATCCAAAAGACAAAAGAGAGTAGAACCCGAAGAGCAACATTCTCTCTCGTTCTTGTGGCCCCCTTCAAAATGGACAGTCTTGGATGAGGCAGCGAGAGGGCTCCAGTTGAGGTCTACTTCGCTTATAAAATATAAAGACGTTGATGCTGCCTATAAGGTTTGAATTCGGTTCAGGTCTCCTTCTCCCACCACCTCACCCTCATCAGCAATGACCTTGGGAGATCAAAAAGTTTAGAAACTCTATGTTGATCTCTCCTATGTAACTTTGTTTGAATATAGAGAAGGGTTGTAATGATCTTGATGATTTTTTTAGATAGAAATAAAGAGAGATTTAGAGCCTTTGATGCATGCCATTAATGGATCAACCATGTGTAGACTCGATTCAAGTCTTTCTAGTTTCTACAAAAACAAATTCCTTTCTGTAAGACAAAAAACATAGCTGAGTTCGTGCTTGGCCTTCTCAGGTTCACTCGGGCGCAGCCCGAACTCATCAAAAACAAATGGGGTTGGGTTCGGGTCTAATGAAATGGATTGGGTTTGGGCCTCAGTTGGGTTCGGGCCCATGCTAGCTGAGACGGGCTTGGCCTGAACCAGCTTCAGCCCATATAAGTAATTGTCCAACCTCACCCATATAAGTAACTTTGCTTGAAGAAAAAAAGAAAAAAAAAAAGAACTTTGCTTGAATACAGAGAGGGAAATAAAAAGGGATTTAGCCTTTAGAGCCTTTGATGCATGCCATTGATTGGTCGGCTACTCTACATAAGGACCAACCACCAAGTCTTTTTACAAATTATTTTTCCTTTCTATAAGGACGAAAAATATTTGTTTTTTGGTCTGTGTCTTAAGGTACGAAGATACAACTCACACACACATAGGCCAACCACAAATAAAAAACACGGCCCACACACAAATGGTCTAGGTTTGGAATGGGTATGCGAGAGCTGGGTCCGAACTGAGTTTGGGCTTAGCCTGCTCGGGTTCACTTGGGCTCAGCCCGAACTCATAAAAACTAATTGAGTTTGGTTCGGGCCTAACAGACTGAGTTCAGGCCTGGGTTGGGTTGGGTCCATTTTAGATAGGACAGGCTTAGCCCGAACTAACTTCAGCCCGGTCCAACCTAGCCTAATGTACAAAACCTAGTTTTTTTTTGGTTAAGGTACAAACTACAAACCCTAGTTGCTTGTTGAGGTAAGAAGTAAAACTGTTTCAAACTACTTACTTAATAGAAAGGCACATCCACTCCCCTTCCTAATCATTCACTTAAGATGATACATAAATATTGGAATGACCGTGGTTAGAAAATATATTAAAAAATATAAAAAGAAAATTTAAGAGACCCTCAACAAGTCTGCCATGTGTCCTAAAAACAGATATCACTAACAAAAACAAGTGAACTTAAAAATTATCCTATAGTTAATTTCTGCATTAATTTGTCTAAAATCAAATCTGATATTAAACTATTTAAAACTAGCTAAAGAATTATGTAATATAAACGAGAAAGAGATGATAAAGAAATAAAAAGAATGATACAGTGTTGAGAGTATCATACCGAGCCCAACAGCTTCCGTCCTGGGAAATAGCATTGTCCAGTCTCTTCATGATCAGCTTAACTTGGATGTCTTCATCTAGAAGAAGATACAGAAAAAATCCATTAGAAATGTTAGATAAGTGGAAAGAATCTACTTTCTGAGGTCTTACTCTTACCTGGTGCTGAATCATGGCCATTTACTTCTTCTCCGAGCTTTACTGGGTTTTGGGGCGTCTTCTTCCCGCTGGTTTTGGGACTGTTAATAGGGCGTTTAGGGACTGTTAATGGAAGCAAGAGGGGCTTTTTGGGAGATACTAGGAGAGAGAGAGAGAGAGAAGTCCAAATTCCAAAGGCCTTTTTCCTTCTTCCTTTTGAAGGTGAGGACTGAGGAGGGTTGTAGGAGAGAGGAGGGTCGGTAGGTTAAAGAGGGAAGCAAAGCTTCTGTGTTTATATCCCTGTGACCAGGGAGATAGAATGTGCGAGTGTTGCAGAAGAATGTGTCCAGTGGAACAAAAATATATAGTAATGTTTGGAATGATTTTTAAAGAGTAGTGATAGGCGGACCCATGGATCCTAATAGATAACCTAAGCATCCACCCATTGATGGATGCCCTCCCTCTTAAATGGTCACCACATGGTCCGTTAACTATTTTTCATTTTTAAACGACCTACCAGATTTAATGCTATAAGCAATTCTTATTTAATGCTACCAGCTACCACATTTAATGCTACGCCCCTGAGTGGTTCCCTGATTCCTTTCTTCATGCAAAAAGACACCTACATTACCTTTTCCCATGATATGTTTGTATTATCTATCTTAATGGACGATGAGATGTGAAATGACTCCGATTCCTATCCATCTGATTACCATCGGCAATGATCAGATTTTTTTTTTTGCATTTTAGAATGACGAAACAAGATTGGAACCTCAAATATCACTCTAGAATGGCATAGCACTGGATAATATCCCTTCTGTATTTTGATTCTTTACTTGACTTGAAAGATTTGTTTTGGGGGTTCCCACATGGACCACATCATCGTCATTTGTCCGGTGCGGAAAGTCGCCTGAACTCTTCTTCCCAGCCCTGCACTTGCTTGTGGCAGAGGCCAACCAAACCTACCTTTATTTTCTTCCCTCTTAACTTCGTACGTATATATGTAACTAAAAATAAAACAAAGGGTTTCACTTGGGTTTCATGAACCCCGTGGGTGTAGCCCAGTTGCGAACCCTAAACCCCGGAGTTCTCGAGGACGACTCCTAGGCTCCCTCGGTATCGGTTGGGAAAATAGTTCACGTACCCGGGTTCCTATTTTATAACGGAATGGCCGGTCCTCATTTGTCCGTATTCACTCACCCTTAGGATTAAGCAATCCAACCACGGCTTTTCAAGAAAAAAAATCATCAAAATCTTAGTTTTAATTTAGTTAAGCTTAATTAGGGTTAAAGGAGTGTTAAAAGGGATATGAAGACATAGGGTAAGATATGAAATGGACCTATGGGCCATGGGTCTGCTAAGCACTGCTCTATCGGTTGTATGAGCTGGGGTATCCTTATGCACCACATGAGACTAATCTGAGTCTTTAAAGATCAGGATTACCATGTTTATAAAAAGACCGGTGATCTTCTCCAGTTGTAACCGGTTTTTGATCAAACCGGTTACTGCCCTGTGGTCACCACATGTCCCTTTTTATATCTCTTAACTATGGTTAAGATTCACTTACTCTTAGGGTTCACCCACCTATATTTGGTTTTTAGAAAAAATATTTAAAATAAATTAACCTTAGGAGTTGATAAATTTTAACCATGGTTAACAAATTTTTTAAATATTTTTTCTAAAAACCAAGGATAGGGGGGTGAACCTTAGGGGTGAGTGAATCTTAACCATAGTTAAGAGGTATCAAAAGGGACATGTGGCCACCTCAAGGGTGTAACCGGTTTTGGCAAAACCGGTTACAACTGGAGAGGAATAGGTGCCTTATTAAAAAATAAAAAAAACCTAGGATTTCATGATAGACCTAATGCAATTTGGGGTTTTAGAAAGGGAAATGCTTTTAAGACCGCAAAAGGGTGGAGACCACCGAGACCGTGCATCCGTGCACGGGATTTTAGGTGGGGCCAACCATGCGAATGTGAGCCCATCTGAAATCCCGTGCAAGGATGCATGACCATGCATGGTCTCGCCCTTTTGCGGCTAAATAGCAATAGCTTTCTTGTGACAAACCAAACCTTCAACGATCTAAAGTACTCTCTATTCCTAAGACATAGGATACCTCCCCTAGAACAATGTGACGCTAAATTTGCTGGTCCTTTTGGCCAATTGCGATTGAATTTAGGGAGAGTTCAATCGCTCCCATAGGTCAACATGTGTCCCCTATAATCTCCATTAACTATGGTTAGGATTTTCTAACCCTTAGTGTTTAATAATCTAACCTTAGTTGTTTGAAAAAGATATTATAAAAATATTTCACTCTGGATAAGAATTTTTAACTCCTAAGATTAATATAAACACTAAGGATTAGCGAATCTTAACCATTGTTATTAAGGGTTAAAGGGGACATGTGTTGACCTGTGGGAGCGATTGAACTCTCCTTGAATTCGATCGCAATTGACTATGATTCGATCTCTTTAGAAAATGAGTATTAGAAGGAAAAAAACCATTGAGCCTTGAGTCCAAGTGTATGAATCTCACACCCTATCTCTTACTACCCTTAAAACAAAGAGTTGGGATCATATTCAGTAAGGATTGAACTCTGGAGAGTTCAACCAAAAAACACTTTAGAGTTCAATGGTACCTACAACTACGAGTTAACACGTGTCCCTTTTAATTCTCATATAGAGTGGTTAAGATTCATTAATCTAGAGTTAACTAATATAATCTTATTTTTAAAAAAATATTAAAACTTAACTTTAAGAAATAAAACTTCCTAACCAGAGTTAACATGACAGTTTAAGGGGCTTTATGAGTTTGATGTGAGTTCAATCACAATTGGACAAATCCGGACTAAAAAGGAATAATGCTCTATAAGTGAACCATGAAAACCAATACTTGGAAGGGAAATCCCAGCCAGGCACTGTGACGCTCTGTGTTAGCCAACCCCACCCACATTATTCATTGAGATTGGATCACAGTTAAACTCGCCCAAGTTCAATCATACCCATAGGTCAACACCTGTACATTACCAAAAAAAACACTTGTGTGTGTGTGTGTGTTAGAGTGCTATATACCTCACCCAAAATGTGTGTTAGTGCTATATACCTTACCCAAAAAAAATAAAAAACACCTGTTCCTTTTAACCTTTATTAATTACGGTTAATATTCACCATCCCTTAGGGTTCATCAATATACCTTTAGGTTTTTGAAAATATATTTATAAAAAAAATTAATCTTAAGGGTTAAATATTCTTAATTTGAGTTAAAAATTTTCTTTTTCTAAATATCGAGCTTATATTGTTGAACTCTAAGAGTTATTGAATCCAAACTACAATTAATAAAAAGTAAAGGGGGCACATGTTAACCTGTTGGTGAGATTAAAGTTGGGGAGAGCTTAATTGTAATTGACTGATGGAAGAGATTGGATCACAGTCAATTGTGATTGAACTCTCCTCAAGTTCAATTGCACCTACAAGTCAACTGGTGTCCTTTTCAACCTCTATAAACTATGGTTAAGATTCACTAACTTTTGCATTTCAACAATATGATCTTGATTTTAAAAAAAATAATATTTAACTCTGATTAAGAAGTTTTTAATCTTTTGTGTTACTATTTTTTTCTAAAAGACAAAGTCATATTATTGAACCCAAAGACTTGGTGAATCTTAACCACATTTAATATAATAGGATTAAAAGGGACACGTGTTGACCCTGGATAAGATTGAACTCGGAAAAAGTTTCAATCGAATTGACTGTGATCCATTCTCTTTATGGAAATAACTGGTTTCTAGCTTCTGTAAACTTACCCGAATTAGGGGGGCTGTACCTTAAAAAAAAATAATTTGGGGGACTGTAGTGTAGCCTCTTTTCATGCAAAAAGACATGTTAAATTTGGCTTTGGAGTCTCTCAGCCAGAGTTGCTCTCGGGCCACCACAAATGAATCACCAGCTGGCTGGAGAAGTCATTTCATGGGCCTCATGATTTTGACTTCTCCAGCCTTTACTTGACACACGATGATAAAATTGTGAGATATATCAAATTTGAAGAAGTCAAAAATGATAAAATGGTGAGATATATCAAATGTGAAGAAGTCAAAAACCAGGGAGAAATAAAATGACTTTTCTCACCACTTGTCGCTCAAGTGTAGAAGTCCTTGAGCACTTTTCTAGCACGTGCCAAGAGAGAATCCGAAGCCGTTAAATTTATTTCTATCCATCCGTCCGGGCCTTGGATTGTCTCTGGCGAAGCCAGAAAGGGCTTGCCTCGGGGTTCCATAGAATAGGTGACAAGTGGTGGAGAAGTCAAAATCATGGGGCCCATGATTTTGACTTCTCCACCCATTATAAGACATGTGGCGATATGTGTATGAGAATAAGGGGGAGATATATCATATGGGGATAAGTCAAAATTATGAGGAGATAATGGAATGACTTCTCCCCACTTTTTTTTGCCAGCTGTCGCACAATGTATGGAACCCCGAGAGGGTTTTCTGGCTTCGCCAGAGACAATCCAAAGCCATCCGTCCGAGTCATTTTCAATTTCATTCGCTTTCCATCTAAATAAAAACGGGATATGACAGCAATCTTCACGAAGTCCCATCTTCACGGGTTGCTCTGCGTACCATTGTATTCTTAGGGCCACATTCAGTTTCTCTCGGTACGGCGACAATTCCCGATCCTGTGGCTGTTCATAAATATTTTCGGCATTGGTTATGGTCTAATATCCTGCCTTTTAAAATAAAACTATTTTTATATCGCAGTTTTGACTTGGGCTGCACAAAGTCCGATCGATCCGTTTGTACGGCCCGGTTCGGCCAAGATGGATTCGAATTTTAGGGTTTGATCTGGCGAAGACAAACCTACAAAAAAAACTTGAAAATCCAATCAAGCCTAGCTTGGGCCAACCCCTATTTGATTCGGCCTGGCTCGATTGAGGCTCAATTCGGCCTAAGCTCAGCTGGGCTCGAATATTATTAAAAAAGTAAAAAATAAAAAAATTATTTATATATATTATTATTATATATATAAATAATATAAAATATTATTATTATTACAAAAAAAGTATTCAAGTCGAACTCGAGCAAAGTCAAGCCCGACTCGAGCTTGAATCAATTCGGAATTCGGGCAGAGTTTTCAAGCTTGATTTCGGGCCGAACCGGACTTCGGGCCTAGAACAAAGCCTTTTAAGCTGAGCCGGACTTGGCCAAGCCCGGCCCGAATACAGCCCTAGTTTTGACTCCTTGCCCTTCCATGATAATTTAGTCCGTTGGCATGTTCATGAGGACGCTACTTGTTAGTTGTGTTTGAGAGCCCGTGAACCCAAGCACATGAAAATTTGGGAGGGCCATTAACTCATAATTTGGAGGTCATTATATATAAAATTTTAATACTAATTTTTTTATAAAAAAAAATCTACCTAAAAAAAGAAAAGAGTTTTCAAATTTTTTTTTTTTTTTTTGTTGGGGGGCCTTAGGGGAGCTCTCTCTCATACCTCAACCCTCTGTTATCTCTTGTGCTATTGCGGTGTTGTGCTTGTGCTATCTTCTCAAATCTCTGGGCCGGGTTATTGAAAGCGATTACTCTTTGCTCTCTTCTTAAATCTCTGCTCTATGGAGGGAAGGTCGTGGTTGATCACTTCGCGGCAACCAAAAATCAAGTCTCAAGCTCCATGGACAGTGGACAATACTTCGAGGATCACGGCCACCGTTCACGATCACGGTCACGTTTACCTTACTCTCAATCCATTATTTAGTATTTATTTTCCATTTCTAAAACCCTAAACCAATAGAAATAAAACTTTTGAAATTAAATCCGAAACCCTAAACCCCACAAAACCCTAAATATTTGTGGTGGTGGTAGTTTATGGTTTTTTTTATATTATGTGGTGAGGTTGTAATCTTAATATTCTCTAATTAGTTTGGTTTGATTAGTTTACCTATTTTATAAATTTTAATCTGAAAATTGTTACTGTTTTTTAGAAAGTATGATTTGAATCATAAAATTAGTTTACATGCTTTTATAGTTTGATCTAATTCATATAATGTTTTACTAGCGGGTGTCACGTGCGATGCACGTGAGAGCGAGGGGAAGGAGTTAACCACAATTGATAAGAGTTAAAAGAGGACACATGTTAACTCGCGGGTGCAATTAAACTCGCTAGTGGCACGTGCGATGCACTTGAGAGCGAGGGGAAGGAGTTAAAAAGGGACACGTGTTAACCCGCGGGTGTGATTGAACTCTCCCCGAGTTCAATCGCAATTGGCTGTGATTCTAAACAGATATGAGTAAGGGTTAGTTTGGGAATTAAAGTAAAACATTAAATTAAAGACAAAGGGTAGTTTGAGAATTAAAGTAAAACATTAAATCAACATTTTATTTTTATATAAGGGTAGTTTGGGAGTTTCGGAAAAATCATTTGCGCATGTCTCTCACATTATAATAGTAAAGATTACTGAAACATCAAATTAAAAAAAAATTCTGGCCCTTTTTCCCTGCCGGATCCAGCTCTTGTCCTTGAGAGCAGAGTTAGGCCCAATCAACTCTGGCCCTTGAAGGGTTAGGGCGGAGTTAGGGCCTACTCTTATAAAGAAGGGTAAAGTTAGTGCTGACCCAGCTCGACCCGTACCCGGTCTTTTGACAGCCCTAATCACAACCTTTAGTTAATTAAAGAAAAGTCAGTCAATAAGTCTTGAATAGTGATATTTGTTGAGCCGTGCTAGCCTTACTCTAAGGCAGTCCCTACTCTCAAGTGAACAGGTGTTAGGTTTTTTTTGCTGATAATAGGTCTAGCACATCTCATATTTGGTTAGAATTAGGTTTTTTTTGCTGATAATAGGTCTAGCACATCTCATATTTGGTTAGAATTCTGCTAGACGTGTGGACCCCACGTTAAGGAAAGAGAAAGTACCATGAAAAAAATGCCACATTTTATTTATTTTTTTGTTAGAAAAAAAAAAGCCACATAAAAAAAAGCTCCTTTGGGGGCGTATGACTCGTGTTCGAGTCTTGTTGTGGCTGTTGACGCCCACTTAACCCTTGCTAATCCCCTAACCACTAGCTTAGGTAGATAAATGAGTAAGACCAAGCAAAAAAAAAAACAAATTGAAAATATAAAACATTCTTAAAAATCTTTAACAGGTCAACACATCCCTTCTAACTTTAGTTTTTACATAAAAAGCTAACCTCTAAACATTACTCTAACCATTAACGTAATTAAAATGATACCCTCTGCCCCCCCAAAAAAAAAGATTTTAGAAAAAATATTAAAACTTCTTAACCAGAACTAAAAGAGCATTTAGGTCTCATTCTTTTGCTAACTCAAAAAGTTGGGCCTTTTACAAGTTTTGTAATGTGATAATATGTACCCCTGTGAGACGTGTGGGAAAAAATAATCTCTTTAATATAAAAATATAATTAATTTTAGAGTAGTGATTAGCCTACCTCGAATTTGACTACATAATCATGTCTTCTCATTTCATCTCCTTTAATTGTGGTTAAGCTTAACCAACTTAAAGTTAATATTTTTTTTATTTTTTTTAAAAACCAAGGTTAAATGGATGAACCTTAAGGGTGAGTGAATCTTAACCACGATTAATGGGTGTTAAAAAGGTGGGTGGAAACCAATGAAAAACCGACATTTCGTTACATAGTGAAAATGCATGATAAATTAAGCATTTTTCTTAATTTTATTTATTAATGACTCCATAAATCAAAAGGGAGGCCCGTGTTTTTTTTATTTGTATCATTTTTGGAATGCAACATTAACGAATCTTTTGATTTGGACCCATTACTTAAAAAAAAAGAAAAAAAAAGATCTCAACTACTACACCCTATATCAAATGAATACGCGCACGAGCAATGCAGCAAGCTTTAAATTTAGGAAATGGAATATCTCAACCATCACACCCCCATATCAAATGAACATTCGCACGACAATGGAGCGATCTTTACGGTCCAGATCCTATTCAATTGCACTTACAAAGCCCATTTATGATTTAACTGCCTTTTTAACTATAGTTTGTTAAGATGTTATTAATATTTTTTAAAATAACTAATTTTACATTGTTTAACTTTAAGGATTAATGAATGTTAACCACAATTCATGATTATTTTAGGAACGCTAGCCCCTGTTGCAGTCGGCCTCAACGCAAGTTGGTGGCAACAAGCATCAAACCATCTCCTTGTTATAACGCAGCAAAATCACGTGTTGCACCCACTATGCGCCCTGAGAGAAATTTTTGACTTGTGTATAGTGTTGAGCATTGAGCAATGCAGTACACAATAATATTTTGTTCTTTATGAACAAAATTGATGTGCTTTCTTTAATGAATCACAATTTAATTGTGATGACGGTCACCATTTACTGTGACATCGAGCTTGTCCCGGTAGTAGTGTGTCCCCCCTTTGGAGGTAAGTTTCGGGATTGAATCCCAGGTGCAATGGTTGCAATATCAATCCTCTGCCAGGATTCAAATGCTAGGCATAACCCACTAATCTAGAACAAATACTAACAATGCTAACCGGGGTTGCGGCTAGAGTGTATCCAAGTCGAGCTAGCTCCACTTGATAAAACCAAGTTCAAGCTCCGACTCAATTGAGCTGAGCTGAGCTGAGCCCTTTTTTTAACTGGAAATAGTGTTCAAGCCAAGCTCAAGCTTGGGGTTTATTTGGTTCAACTCAGCTTGATTAAGACTCACTTCGGTTCGCGCTTGGCTCAGCATGAATATTATAGTATATATTAATAAAATAATTATATTAAATATTATTTATAATACTAATATTATTATTTTAATAAATAATATTTATTATTGAACCAAGCCAAGCTCAAGCTCAATCAAACTCAACTCAAGCTTGAATCAATCTAGCCTAGCCATTCAATTTGAACTGAGCTTCGAGCCCAAGTTTTGGAGCTCGAGTTTGTTCAGCTCGGCTTTAATACACCACTAGATGCGGCCGAAGATGAGCCACTTATAGAATGCCATGTAATAGTAGCAATAAGAAGGGCTTAAAATAAACTTGCTTCTTGGTTACCTATGCACCTGCAAAAATAAAAAGAAGGTTTGAATGATGAAGCTTTAAATGGCTTAGAAGTATTCGGGAAAAATGAGGACACTTGCTATTCCTATGGATAAATAATCGTGATAAAGAAAAAAAACTGGGGCTGTTATTCCCCTGCATGTGGCCAATTAGGATACTATGCAATTTTTGTAAGTCATTTAGGAGAAAACCTAAGGCATTGGTTAGCAAGGAATATCAGGTCTGAAACAGAACTAATTGCTTGGGTATTACTAGTAAAGTAAACTCCAGTTAAGCATCCAATTATGGTCGGTTGTGTTTGCAAAAGTCCTGACCAAGAGGCATGGGTAGACTTAAGGTGGCTTTTGATAACTCTAATCTAAGTAGGTAGAACTTAGTTGAAAAT
The DNA here is from genome assembly GCA_015143295.1 of Tetracentron sinense. Taxonomy (NCBI): domain Eukaryota; kingdom Viridiplantae; phylum Streptophyta; class Magnoliopsida; order Trochodendrales; family Trochodendraceae; genus Tetracentron; species Tetracentron sinense. The sequence goes on from CM026564.1 coordinate 28,744,408, forward strand.
TATGCAGACTTTAGATTGCTAAGTTGAAGGTTAATTGCATGTCTATATCTTTTTGAAATAGGGGTTTTACCTTTAAAGTAAAAAGTAGCTATGAGCTACTTTTTAAAGTAGAAGTTTTTACCTCTAAAATATCTACTTCAAAAAGATGTAAACCTTCTACTTAACAATCTAAATTCGAACTAAACATAATTTTCAAATAAACTCTACCTATTTATATTAGTGTTACCAAACATCATTTAATGTATTAGACTTTTTATGCATTTTTATTAAAAGTTCAAGTATGAAGTATGAACATTTTTTTTTTTTTTTTGTGATAGGTTAAGACACACACACACAACTCACGCACACAGACCAAGGCTCAACCGAAGCTACAACCACACCTCTCGAAAAAGAGAGGCATGGTGGGAGTACTTAAGGAGACAGTGGTTGAAATACCCTTATTCAAATTTTATAACTTTCAAGTTTCAACATACCCCTATTGTTTAAGCTGTCTTTGGGAGCTCCATGGGTAAATCCTGTTGTATAAAGCAAATAAGCAATGTAGAATCATATGGCGTAAAACTGCATGGAGTCTTGCATGAAAGACTCCCTTTTTGCACCATTACCACCATAAAATAAATATTTCAGATTTCTTTCATTTTTATATAAGATTAGTAGGCTCGGCATGTTCAAGACACGTGCAGGATTGTGTTTCATATTTTCGGATTTAATAAAAAAATTGCTACATCATATCCAACGACGAGGCGGGTGGATAGTGGAGACCTTTTGTTTTCTCCCCTGGGACAACGAGACAAAAGGTCCTCACAAAGTCATGCAACAAATATGTCAAGTTCTAAGTGTCTGCCTTTGTTCATCTCCTAAATTTAAGACCTGAATTTAAGAAAGAATTTTATTTTTCCTTAATTGTCATATTTATATAAGCAATAAGCAAGTAACTATATAGGCATTAAAAGTAAAATCATACCTCAGATTCTCTCTAAAGAAAGGATTTCAAAATAGAATTCCATATTTTTGTATTCAGAATTTTGAATTCAATTTTATTATCATACAGTAATGAAACTATTGTACCTTCAGCTGAGCTTCAATGACTACTTGCTGCTTAAGTTAATATTTGATTTCTATATCACTGGGATCTTATTCCAAGACTCCCACAGGTTCCTTAACATGCTTACAGATGTACCCCTCAAGTAGTGGCAAGACATTCTAGAATCTATAAGTTCCTTATTTGTTGAGAAACTGTAAGTTCTGTGTCATACAATTAACTCAGAATATCGATATTCAACACAATTTATAGAAAAATTAACAAACTGAAATCTGGATACCCATTCAAGACAAAGCTGTTATTCTGGATACCCATTCAAGACAACTCAATAATCACTTTAGTTATAAAAAAAAAATGAACATTTGTACCAATGATAGCAAAATAGTGGACAACTGTGAAGTTCAGTAGATGGGTACATCAGGTAGTACCATAGTAAAGAACTGAAGCTCATCAGTCATCAGTTTTGAGCCAATTGTAAAAGTAGAAAAAAAATATGAATATAAAAGACATGTAAAAGTAGAAAAAAAATGTGAATATAAAAGACATGCATACGTAATGAACAGTAGCAATTGTTTTGTTCGGATTGCTCATCTATATTTTGTAGCAAAAAAAACTAAAACATGTCCATGAAAAGAATCAAAAACATCAATAATGGGGCACCTTCTCCAAGCACTCGCCAACACTTTTATGATCAACAATGTAATATGCATTAGCAAGATTCACCCATACGTGCTCCCCTAGGGGTTCTTTTATTATTGCTAACAAACACTCCTTTGCAACATTTGCAGCAACAACTTGATGCATATAGGCTCCTTCACCAGCATTTGCCTAAGCACCTGAAAGTCTATAAATTAAGGTATTTGGCTAGGCTAAGTAGGGGCATCTTGAAACATCTTGAAATTAGTTACAAGATGAAGCTACATACCATTGAAGAAAATTAAATTATCTCCACTACCCTTTTTCAACTTCCACATAAGCATTATATATAATCAACAGACTTGGAATAAAATTCATCAACCTCATACCTGCAATGATAACATAATTACACAAAGAAGGGTTGCCTAATTGATAAGAGCGCCAGGATAATTTTTATCTTCTTTGACCAAATCTTGAAAACATTTGGCAGAAAGCCGCAAATTACCACTGAAAGATAGATCCGTTAGTAATAGTTCAAAACATTAATTTCAAGAAATCTTTCTTCTATTGAGATCACCTGTACGGAAATTGTTAGAATATTCTGCCACCTACATTCAGCCTAAACAATTTATTACATTAAAACTAAGATTTTAAAATATCAAAAACCAATGTAGTATCAAAAATCAACAATACCCATATGCAGATTCAACAAAAAATCATTGAGATGCACCATGAGATAGCTCTTCATATAGTAACATTCTTACCTCTAAGCATATAAACCAGAAAAATCTCGAAATTCATCACTAACCAAATGCAGATGTCATAGTAACTATTGAAATACGCTTATTACAGAATCTTTAAAATCACAAAAGCCACCCCAAAACCAATCCGGTCTACATCTTGACCACCTCAAATAAAAAACCAAACATCTAAAACCAAAAGCCTAATTTACTAATCTACAAACCAAACTCTCAATCCACCAAGAATTTAAACAAACACCAAAAGGATCCAAAGGTTGTAGAAGAGTAAAATATCTCTTAAAATAAGAACACGGCTACGTAAGCAAGAGGAAAATAGTCGGTGGGGGTGATGGGATTTCTTCGCCAGCTGAATGGGGCCAATCAAAAGAAGAGTTCTTCCAGCAATTGTTCAACAACTGCCTGCCGCTAACAAGAGTGGAGAAATGATATCAAAAGGCAAAGAAACGGACCCAAACACCAATTACCCAAACCACATGGGGTAAATGACCAATTCCGTTCCCTTATGACCTGCACATTATACAAATGTCATATGATTCTCAATTGAATAATTGTGGAGAATACGAAAATGAACTTATATATGTTTCCAACACCAAAACCTATCATATAACAGGACCCATAATACATCCTATCATGGAATTTTATTTTTTTTCATCTTCTCTTTTTTACAAGATAAATGAAACTATACCTCTGAATATCCTCTAATTAGCAAATACAACCAAATTTTGAAAATTTGAAAAAAATCGAAATGAAACTCTCCAAACCCAAACAGATAGCTAGCCAAACATAATAAACAATAGATAAAACCGATGTTTTAAAACCTAGACCGGACACAAACCCGGTCAAGGGGGCGGGTTGGTCCAAACTGGTCGAACCGTCAGTTCAATCGGGTTGACCCAATGACACAAAGTAATGCCATAAAAAAATTTAATATTAATATTTTTTTCCTGTTAACAAATTTGATTCGAGATATATAATTTTTTGGGTGATTCCAAAGATTAAAATAATATATAATTTAAATAAGAGGAAGCACCTCTTGAAATTAAGGGAAAACCCCGATTATGAACTAATAAAAAATGAGATTATTATTCAAAATTTCAAAACTAAGCAAAAAAAAACATATACGAACCCTTCAAATCAATAGAAAAAAGAATGGTTTGATCTCACCTCACATTGGCTTGAGTTCTACTTTTGTTTAATATATTGTATTTTAGGATAAATAAGTCAAAAAATACATTTTTCCATGACCCGGACGGTCCAACAAAAACTGCCCTGGTTGACTGGGTCACACCGGTTAGGGCGGTTTTCACTGGGTCACCCCGGTTTTGGTATTTAGGCTATTAAATGATCAACCCCACCCACTATGGTTACCGGGTCCCGGGTTAACCGGTTCAACCCACCGGTCTGGTTCGGGTTTTAAAACACTGGATAAAACCAGTATATATTTGTGGGTTCAAAATTTATAAACAAAACCCAGATTCATAAACTCGTTGAAACATTGAATAGGAAATTACAAGGTTTTTTATCTGGTTCTGTGAGGCTTGTAGAGATTAATGTAGACCTATATATTTGAATCTGATCTCCTAGTTCTTTAGAGGATCTGAAAGATGAATCTAACCAACCAAAATAAAGAGACTCTAGAACAAATTGAGAAAGGAGAGGTGACGAGCATGAGAGTTTCCCAGAAAAAAGTAGGATTCCGGATAATATCATGAGAGGCGAGTGATCTTTAGTAAAAAGATCACGATTTTCTATAATAAAATTATATAGTTGCATATCTATTTGGTTTGAATAAAAAAGAAGCAATACACATACAAAAGTATCAGAGCTTTGTAAATACAACTCTATGTTGGATTCTATATCAGCAACGACAACTGACAACAGATCAATTGTCTTATTGATAAAAATCTAAGGTAAGAGTCCGTCTATGGGTACTCCCAAGTAAACTCCCAATTCCTAACCCTTTAATTCAAATAATTAAGGGTTAAGGACTCAATATTAGAGCTTATGTGGCTTTAGAAAATGACAAAATAAGTCAAACCAAATCTAATCTTGAACCTTAATTGTTTGAAGGATTAAGATTCGAGAGTATATTTGGGACTACCCATAGACTAATTTAGTCAATATTTACCTACAATTTCAGAATTTAAACTATAAAAAATCTAACCTAAAAATTATCTAAAATCAGATTTTAATTATACAAAACTAACAACCAAAAAACCAAACAAAGTTAGAGATTAAATCTAATAAATTATCTAAATTCAGATTTTAATCGTACAAAACTATCAACCATAAAACCAAAAAAAGTTAGAGATTAAATCTAATAAAAGGTTAATTAGATCAATCCTAAAACTAACCTAATCTTAGACTTTATAAGACCAAACTAACTGAAACCTAAGATAAGATCAGATTTAAAAGCTAACCTAGAGTCAAATTTTAATTAATTAAAAACTAGAATAATTTTAACCTAAAATTCAGAATTTAACTGATTAAAAACTAACACATAAATCAAAAATCAATTAGTTAGACTAGGCTAAAATCTAGGATTAACTAATTATTAAAAAAATTATCCTTAAGTCAAATTTTAACTAACCTAAATCTAAGCTAAAATTTAGAATTAAACTGATTACAAATCGGTGTTTTTTTTTTGGTTCAAATTTCAAACGAGTGTTACCTAGGCACTTTAGTTTCCCCAAATTTTGTTGTGCCAATACCTTGACATGACACAACACTCGGTGGCTCAACACAATAATCTTTAGTACATGCTTATACCGTGTCATGACAACGTTAACATTATGGTTAGGCACGTAGCGCTTCAAGTATGCCATGTCATTTAAAAAATATCATATATATATTAGATTGCTAGGAACATTTTGCCTTTTCAGCAACATAGAGGAAAACTTATTAGGAGAGCGGCGACACTAAAGACGATCAATATGTATGAGTTGTGAGCACGGGATTTTGCGGTCCGCCCACATAAAAGCAAAGATTGGCTTTTAGAGTCGCCACCTATTCATTCTTAGGGATAGGTCCCGGGTAAGCAATTGTTTGGATAAGGCAAAAGGTCTATCAAAGATTAGGGTAAGTGGTTTGATTAAGCCTTGAGGAAGGTGTTAGGCACCCCAAGACCCCCATTTAAGAAATGGTTACCTACTCCCTATAGTTAAGCCAAGTTTAATCTCAAAATTAATTAAATGCTTAAGTGCTTAATGAAATGTTAATCAAAAAAATAAGCAAAGCAAGCTAGACTAGGGATTGTCTAGACTGGGGTCGAATCCGAGTTGGATTGCCTACGTACTCACATAGGGGTGAGATCAGACCGAGCGTAGTTCTGGCACATGAGCCCGTGCCAAGGCTAGGGGTGTGTGTGTGTGCAAGCTGGTCAAGGGTCTAGCCCGGAGGTTAGGGTTGACTGACCGAGTTGGTCAAGTGCAAAGTAGAGTCTAACCGCAGTTAGAAAGGTGTTAACCATGGTTAGAGGGCCTAACCATGGTTAAGAAAGTAAGCAAGCAAGCAAGATTGATGTTTTTTTGGTGTTTTGCATTTTTATGGATTTTTCCATATTTTTTGTGGGGTTAAGTGGTGCTTAACCATGGTTAAACGTTAACCGGGGGGCCATTTTAACCATGGTTAAGGGTCAAGGTCAGTCAAGGATGGGCCCAAAGGGTATGGCAGGACCTAGAGTGGCCTCCTACCAGGTTTGGGCCCTTCACAAAGCCCGAAATCAAGAAATTCCAAAATGGAGGTAATCGGATTACCTCCATTTCAGTAATATTTTAACCAGAGTTTGCGGGTGATTAACTAGGGTTAGGGATCACCCCTGGGTAAAAAAAAAGCAAGGTTAGAAAGCTGGGAGTGTCACCTTTCAAATGGTATAGGTCTCAGCCTCTGAATATGCCAGGTGTGGGCCCTACAGGGACTCAAAGTCAGGTAAAAATTACTCTGTAATGTAGGCATTTGAACTACCGACACTATGGACAGTATTTTAACCCATCTTTAGGGGTCTGCTAACCATGGTTAGGCAAGGCCCTTGAACCTGAAATTTTACAGGGAGCTAGGGGAGATCAAGAGCTTTCCAACAAGTCTGGGGTGGACCCCAGAGGACTTGGCATGTGGGCCCCACAGGCGCCCGAAGTCAGTACCAAAATAAGCTCACTATGTCGGTAAACCAAATGGGGACAAAGAGTTTTTAGGCTATTTTGAGCATGTCGGTAAACCAAATGGGGACAAAGAGTTTTTAGGCTATTTTGGGCATGTCGGTAAATCAAATGGGGACATTAAGCTTTTAGCCCAATTTTGTGTGGTCGGCAATTATTCTGCCGACCACTAGCAGATTTTTTCAAAAACCGATTTTTGCCCACTGGCTTTGAACCAAAAGGGGTCTAAAGGTTCTCTCATGGCTTGAGGGACCCTCAGACCCTATGGGAGGCTTCCATGCACAATGGGTGAAGTGTTGCACCCGAACTTAGCCTCTAGGGAGTTCCCTACACCTATGGTGAAGGTGGGGGACCCCTATCCTCGGCTGTAGCAACCAAAACAAATGAAGGGAAAGCAAAAGGGGACCCCTGGATCAGGACCAGGTGTCCCTTACAGTAAGAGCAGCAAAAAGGAGGGGTGAGGGATGATCCCTACCCTTGGACGGTCGGTTGAGGTGGAGCCAAGGTGGTGGCGGTGTCCGGGACTGGCCTAGGACGGCCTAATGATACTGAAGGAGGGTTCAAACAAGTCCTAGTTACTGGATGAGCTCGGACAGGGGTTTGATACAAATGGAAAAACTTGGATTTTGCATGGGGATGGCTTGGGATTTATAGGAGAGGAAGGAGGACGCCCAAGGGCATTTAGGGTATTTAGGAAAGGTCCAGGGACCAATGGGGGAGGTCCCAAGCCTCTGGTGGTGCTGCAGTGGAGCCTGCACACGCTAAACCTGGAAACACAGTAATGTCGGTAATCCAAATGGGGATATTAAAAAAATAGGCCAAAAACTTAATGTCGGTAATTCGATTGGGGACATTACCGATTTCATGCTATTTCGGGCCAAACCCAAATCCACTTGGGTCAAAAGGGTTGTGGGCAGCCATTTAGGGCAATTCCCGCCCATTTTGGATTTAGGGTTTGTGGGTCCCACCCATGTGCCCTCATGGGTTGAGGTGGGCCCAAGTTTGGGCCCTAAAGTGTTTGGGCCTTGGTTTTTTTGTGGTTTCTTGGGTTTTGAATGGACCTTGAGCCCATAGGGTTGTCCTAGGTCATAGGCTAGGGTTGAGCTAGGGCTAGGTCTAGGGTTTGGTCTAGGGCTCTCCTAGGATTTGTCCTAGTGTAATGGGCCTTGAGCCCAAAGCTTAGGGGGTGTAAAAATGGGGTGCTTACAGCTGCCCCTCTTTGTCGGAGAGTGCCGAGTTTGGCAATTGAATGACAAAGACTGGAATCAACCAATTTTTACCAGCAAGCAGGATGGATGAAAGCACACATGGCGAGGAAGAGGAGTGGATACTCGTCCGTTCCAACTTAGTGTACTCCTAAAATAGTGAACTAGCAGAGCAAGATTGTAGACAACCGCCCGATTGTCTGACAGAGTAGCAAGCCAAGAGAGAGGAGAGTAAAGACAGCTGCCCGACTGCTTTACCTGGAGCAAGCAAGAAAGATGAGAGAGTAAAGACAGTCGCCCGACTGCTTTACACGAAAACAAACATAGGTGATGAGGATGAAGGCAGCCGCCCGACTGGTCCACCAGGAAAGCAAGCAAGCAGGGTAAAGACAGCCGCCCGACTGCTTTACACGGAAGCAAGCGAAGGAGATGAAGGTGAAGACAGCCGCCCGACTGGTTCACCTAAAAAGTAAGCAAGCAAGTAAAGACAGCCACCCAACTGCTTTACGCGGAAGCAAGCAAGCAGGGTAAAGACAGCCGCCCGACTGCTTTACACGGAAGCAAGCGAAGGAGATGAAGGTGAAGACAGCCGCCCGACTGGTTCACCTGAAAAGTAAGCAAGCAAGTAAAGACAACCGCCCGACTGCTTTACGCGGAAGAAAGCAAGTAGGGTAAAGACAGCCGTCAGACTGTTATACTTGGAAAGCAAGCAAAGGAGATGAAGGTGAAGACAGCCGCCCGACTGGTTCACCTGAAAAGTAAGCAAGCAAGTAAAGACAGCCGCCCGACTGCTTTACGCGGAAGCAAGCAAGCAGGGTAAAGACAGCCGCCCGACTGCTTTACACGGAAGCAAGCGAAGGAGATGAAGGTGAAGACAGCCGCCCGACTGGTTCACCTAAAAAGTAAGCAAGCAAGTAAAGACAGCCACCCTACTGCTTTACGCGGAAGAAAGCAAGTAGGGTAAAGACAGCCGTCAGACTGCTATACTTGGAAAGCAAGCAAAGGAGATGAAGGTGAAGACAGCCGCCCGACTGGTTCACCTGAAAAGTAAGCAAGCAAGTAAAGACAGCCGCCCGACTGCTTTACGCGGAAGCAAGCAAGCAGGGTAAAGACAGCCGCCCGACTGCTTTACACGGAAGCAAGCGAAGGAAATGAAGGTGAAGACAGCCGCCCGACTGGTCCATCTGGAGAAAGCAGGGAAAGATGAGAGGGTAAAGACAGCCGCCCGACTGCTTGACACGGAAGCAAGCAAAGGAGATGAGGGTGAAGACAGCCGCCCGACTGGTCCAACTGGAGAAAGCAGGGAAAGACGAGAGGGTAAAGACAGCCGCCCGACTGCTTTACACGGAAGCAAGCAAAGGAGATGAGGGTGAAGACAGCCGCCCGACTGGTCCACCTGAAAAGCAAGCAAGCAAAACCAAAGATAGTGATTTGGAATGATAGGGAGTTCGTGAAACAAAGAAAGCAAGATGAGTTTGATATGAGGAATGAGAGTGGTGACCCTGAGCCTTAACCTGAATCTCTGCCTCCTTGTACAAATAGCCTGATAGATTTGAAATGCCCCTTACTCGGGTGATCCGATTGTTGGCACTTGCCCCCCAGAATGTACCGATCTGCTTCAGATATCTGTGTTTGCCCGGGATAGTCTGCTGACTTTGCTTTGCCCTGGTATCAATGCTTTCCTTGCACTAGTGAGAATGAACAGTCGACTTTGAGCTGACTCTACTGGAGGTTGAAACTTGACTAAAAAGTGTGAATAACTGACAAATGATACGATTGACTTGTTAGAAAGACAAATGAACTGACTGACAAGTGGTGGACTGACAGTTGACTAGCAGACTGTAAACAATGAAATTGACTGTTTGTATTTTGAACAATACCTGAGATTGCTTATAATGGGAGACCTAGCTAGGTTCCTTAGCCTTCAGAGAAAGATAATTAAGCCGTGGTTGATCATGATGTTTGATCATCGGCTAGCAAAGCTTGCACTTGTTTATCTTTCCATTTTTTTTCCCCTGGGCCTTTGCGGGTCTTCACCAGGACTGAGTTGTACATATTGATCTTTGTCCCTTTTTTGCCCCTGGGCCTTTTCAGGTTTTCACCAGGACTGGGTTCACGTAATTTTTGCGCAGTAGCCGGATTGGTGATTCCTTGCTATGCCCGTGAATTTAGAAGTTTGATTTATCCCTTTTTTGCCCCTGGGCTCTTACGGGTTCACCAGGACTGGGTATACAAGCTTTGCATTTCTCATGTTCTGCTCTCGAATTTGCTTTGATAATGTTCCGCTCTTCTCTCGTCATTGCCTGTCGGAAATGGTGATGAATGCTTTTGACCATTGATGCTCAAGTCCTTTCAGGGATCAAGGAGGGCTTAATATCTAGGACGAAACGTGGTTTGGCTAGAAACGAGACCAGGCTCAAATTTCAATGCCTCAGCAGGGATAGGGCACTCTATGACCTTTGTTCATTGTTGGTGTAGAACCAGCTTCTGCATTTTTCCCTTTAATGAAGCTTTGCTTCGCCTTTTGGCCAAGTGCTTTTTTTTTTTTTCTTTGTACACAGTTGCCTTGTATTGTGAACATTTGTTTTGTTATGACCGAACCTGATTTCAGGCTGCCTACGTACCCAAATAGGGATCAGGTCAAGACGTAGTTCGGCCGAAAGGCCACTTGATGTTGTTGCTCTTTGCTGGTTGTTCCTTTGTATTGTTCTTTGACTTTCAAAGGGTGCCCATATGTGGGTGTTTGAAATAAAGGTTAGCAAGCTCAAAGGTCTAACTAGCGAATATGTATATAGCATGGGTAAGAGAGATATTGAAAGGGGTATCAAGAGATGGCCTCCTATCATTTCTTTGATTGGTCGAGAGCATGTATGGTCATTGCATCGTCCTCATTTCAGTTGATTGACACTTGATGACTCAGAGAGGTCTTCAATTCTTGTATTGTTCTTGTTCAGGAATGTTCAATCTTGTAAGGATATCCATCGATTTGAGTGATCAACCTTTATCAAATTATTCCTTAGGGCATTAAAAGCTAGTTCGGTTCCCAAAGCAAGCATCTCAGAGCACAATGAGAATTTGATTTAAACGAGTCATTTCATTAAGATATTAATGGGTGAACAGACTCGACAAAAGACATTGAAATAGAGGCCACTGACCACCAATAGACCTAAATACAAAGCTATTGAAGTAAAGGCCACTGGCCACTGACTAACTCGGCTGGGGGAAGAGACCGACACGGGCCATTGTGGCCAACTGCAAGGTAATTGATAAAGCAAAGGCAGTACAAACAGACAGAGTTTGCTCAAAAATTTGACTGAAGATTCTGGCCGATGCAACCTTAATTTCCAGGAGTAGCATGGTTGGGCAGAGGGACTTGAGTGATGTCCTCATTTCCTGGTTCAAAGCGAATTGCATCTGTCTCCAATAGGTCTTGGATAGCATGCTTGAAGTCATAGCATAGATCTGTAGGATGTCCTGGCGACTGATGATATCCACAGTGCTGGTCTGGCTTGTAACCCTTCGGAGGGTTAGTTGGTGGAGGCTGGGGCTTGCAGCTGCTGAGATGTCGGGGTATCAGGATCAGTCTCATGTCCATCCACTAATTGATCCATACTGTATTGCTTGATCAGATATCAATTGGTGGTATCTTTCAGAAAAGTACTCAACTCAGGGTCTGCTCCTGAAATAATGGAAATGTATAGAGTAAGAGCCGGAGTAGATAAGGGCGGGAAGATTGACAAGTAAGCAAAAGACCTAGCAGTCTAACTGACATAGGGGCAATGCCCCTATTCTGGGATTCAGAATGACATGCAGGAGAGAGAATTTTGATTTTTGATTTTTGAATTTTTTTGAATTTTTTTTTTTGGAATTTAGGTGTGACAAGACATATGTGATCCGATAAGGCAGACGGAGAGAGGTCCGACATGCTTTACCCGGGTTATTGGGAACCGAGGGCCTATCGGGTCAAAGATGAGAGTAGGTCTGGTGAAGACCTATCTACCTGGGTTTTAAACCCCATATGTTATGTCGGGAAGCAGGGTAGAGTGCATTTTATTACAGGCACAACAAAAGGGCTCAGTACATGCCCCTAGACCGGTGCTTATCCGGGTAGAATGTGCCCGGGTAGTCAACCATGATAGGGGACAGGTATAGGGTGCAAGCAGGTTAGGGTTTAGGTAACCCCTCCCGGATGGGCTGCTTGTAGACTATACCTTAGCCTAGGCTATATGTATGAATGCTGGTGTAATGCAATTGTGTTCCTAGCAAGATGGGGGGATCACTTAACACCGTATATGCGACTCCGAGGTATAGAACATACCGGGGACGATTAGTGTAAGCGGGAGCGTTCAGAATCGTTTCCTGAGGATCATCACCCAACAGGCAAAATTCCGCGGACCTCCAAGACGTTTAAGCTACTGACACCGAGGATCATCATCCAGCGGCCGTTAGCGTAATAAGCCTGTCTAATAGGTGTTGGGTTATTACACTACCAATGATATGTATGAAATGCACACCCATAAGAAATACTAGCACTTGATTAAACAATTAAGCATGTTGATTAATGTTGAGATTAATTTGGCTTAAGTGTAGATTCTGGCTTGAACCATCATCCCCAGCAGAGTCGCCAGAGCTGTGAGCACGGGATTTTGCGGTCCGCCCACATAAAAGCAAAGATTGGCTTTTAGAGTCGCCACCTATTCATTCTTAGGGATAGGTCCCGGGTAAGCAATTGTTTGGATAAGGCAAAAGGTCTATCAAAGATTAGGGTAAGTGGTTCGATTAAGCCTTGAGGAAGGTGTTAGGCACCCCAAGACCCCCATTTAAGAAATGGTTACCTACTCCCTATAGTTAAGCCAAGTTTAATCTCAAAATTAATTAAATGCTTAAGTGCTTAATGAAATGTTAATCAAAAAAATAAGCAAAGCAAGCTAGACTAGGGATTGTCTAGACTGGGGTCGAATCCGAGTTGGATTGCCTACGTACTCACATAGGGGTGAGATCAGACCGAGCGTAGTTCTGGCACATGAGCCCGTGCCAAGGCTAGGGGTGTGTGTGTGTGCAAGGTGGTCAAGGGTCTAGCCCGGAGGTTAGGGTTGACTGACCGAGTTGGTCAAGTGCAAAGTAGAGTCTAACCGCAGTTAGAAAGGTGTTAACCATGGTTAGAGGGCCTAACCATGGTTAATAAAGTAAGCAAGCAAGCAAGATTGATGTTTTTTTGGTGTTTTGCATTTTTATGGATTTTTCCATATTTTTTGTGGGGTTAAGTGGTGCTTAACCATGGTTAAACGTTAACCGGGGGGCCATTTTAACCATGGTTAAGGGTCAAGGTCAGTCAAGGATGGGCCCAAAGGGTATGGCAGGGCCTAGAGTGGCCTCCTACCAGGTTTGGGCCCTTCACAAAGCCCGAAATCAAGAAATTCCAAAATGGAGGTAATCGGATTACCTCCATTTCAGTAATATTTTAACCAGAGTTTACGGGTGATTAACTAGGGTTAGGGATCACCCCTGGGTAAAACAAAAGCAAAGTTAGAAAGCTGGGAGTGTCACCTTTCAAATGGTATAGGTCTCAGCCTCTGAATATGCCAGGTGTGGGCCCTACAGGGACTCAAAGTCAGGTAAAAATTACTCTGTAATGTAGGCATTTGAACTGCCGACACTATGGACAGTATTTTAACCCATCTTTAGGGGTCTGCTAACCATGGTTAGGCAAGGCCCCTGAACCTGAAATTTTACAAGGAGCTAGGGGAGATCAAGAGCTTTCCAACAAGCCTGGGGTGGACCCCAGAGGACTTGGCATGTGGGCCCCACAGGCGCCCGAAGTCAGTACCAAAATAAGCTCACTATGTCGGTAAACCAAATGGGGACAAAGAGTTTTTAGGCTATTTTGAGCATGTCGGTAAACCAAATGGGGACAAAGAGTTTTTAGGCTATTTTGGGCATGTCGGTAAATCAAATTGGGACATTAAGCTTTTAGCCCAATTTTGTGTGGTCGGCAATTATTCTGCCGACCACTAGCAGATTTTTTCAAAAACCGATTTTTGCCCACTGGCTTTGAACCAAAAGGGGTCTAAAGGTTCTCTCATGGCTTGAGGGACCCTCAGACCCTATGGGAGGCTTCCATGCACAATGGGTGAAGTGTTGCACCCGAACTTAGCCTCTAGGGAGTTCCCTACACCTATGGTGAAGGTGGGGGACCCCTATCCTCGGCTGTAGCAACCAAAACAAATGAAGGGAAAGCAAAAGGGGACCCCTGGATCAGGACCAGGGGTCCCTTACAGTAAGAGCAGCAAAAAGGAGGGGTGAGGGATGATCCCTACCCTTGGACGGTCGGTTGAGGTGGAGCCAAGGTGGTGGCGGTGTCCGGGACTGGCCTAGGACGGCCTAATGATACTGAAGGAGGGTTCAAACAAGTCCTAGTTACTGGATGAGCTCGGACAGGGGTTTGATGTAAATAGAAAAGCTTGGATTTTGCATGGGGATGGCTTGGGATTTATAGGAGAGGAAGGAGGACGCCCAAGGGCATTTAGGGTATTTAGGAAAGGTCCAGGGACCAATGGGGGAGGTCCCAAGCCTCTGGTGGTGCTGCAGTGGAGCCTGCACACCCTAAACCTGGAAACACAGTAATGTCGGTAATCCAAATGGGGACATTAAAAAAATAGGCCAAAAACTTAATGTCGGTAATTCGATTGGGGACATTACCGATTTCATGCTATTTCGGGCCAAACCCAAGTCCACTTGGGTCAAAAGGGTTGTGGGCAGCCATTTAGGGCAATTCCCGCCCATTTTGGATTTAGGGTTTGTGGGTCCCACCCATGTGCCCTCATGGGTTGAGGTGGGCCCAAGTTTGGGCCCTAAAGTGTTTGGGCCTTGGTTTTTTTGTGGTTTCTTGGGTTTTGAATGGACCTTGAGCCCATAGGGTTGTCCTAGGTCATAGGCTAGGGTTGAGCTAGGGCTAGGTCTAGGGTTTGGTCTAGGGCTCTCCTAGGATTTGTCCTAGTGTAATGGGCCTTGAGCCCAAAGCGTAGGGGGTGTAAAAATGGGGTGCTTACATGAGTATTTTCTTAGAACTTTAGTATATCCTTAAAAATAGACAAGTGATCCCCCCTCTCTCTATTCTTATTATTTTCTCTCTATTTTTGAGTAATAATATATATATATATATATATAATATCAAAAATCAATACGTTTGTGCCGCCGTATTGAGATTTCTAGAGCTTGCCATGATGAACACCTTTAGACACATTGGCACCCGTACCACGTGCCTAGGTAACATTGTTAAAAACTAACCTAAAGTTAGATTTTAACTAACCTAAATCTAACCTAAAATTCTGAATTAAACTGACTAAAAACTAACAAGTAAATAAGAATTTAATTACTTAAAAATAGCCTACAATCCAGAATTAAACTCAAAAAAAAAAAAACCGAAAGTCAGGTTTTGACTAACCTAAATCTAATCTAACAATCTAACCTTCAGAGTTAAACTGGTTAAACAATCTAACCTAAAATTTAGAATTAAACTGATTAAAAACTAACATGTAAATCAGAAATTAGTTAGTTAAAAATAACCTACAATCCAGAATTACACTAACCGAAAGTCAGATTTTAACTAACGTAACAATCTAACCTAAAATTCGGAATTAAATTGATTAAAAACTAAAACCTAAATCAGAATTTAATTAGTTAAAAATTACCTAAAAATCCAGGATTAAAGTAATTAAAAAAATTAAGCTAAAGTCAGATTTTAACTCATTAAAAACTAACCTAATCCGGGAAGCTAAGCTTGCCCCATTGGTTGTGGTGCTAGACTGCTAGTCACCACACACTTGGTCCGGGATCCATTCCCGAGAGGATGAGAGTCTTATAATCTCCACCCGCCAAACTCACTAATTGGGGTTGCGGCCTAACCGCGTTTCAGTCAGCAAAAAAAAAAAACTAACCTAATTCAAACCCAAGTTTGGATTTAAAACTCACTTATATTAATAAAAGAAAACAGATTTGAATCTATGCTAAAAATAGTCTGAAATCAATCTAAATAAACAGAACAGATCTAAACCTAAACTATTCCCAAAAAATAATCAGACAATCAACAAATAATAAAAAGAAGGAAAAAAAGAAAGAGGTGTTTTGCACCTGCTACAACCGCTGTGGAGAAGAGGATGGGGCAAGCATGGAGAGGCAGGCAGCTGCTGGGCTGCTGCTACGTGAGGGACTTGGGGGCATTGCTGTTGGGGTTGGGCATATGGAGATGTGGGGTGTTTCTCAGGTGTCTGCAGTAGTGGTGTGGAGATGGAGACAGCTACTGCAGCTGCAAAGATGCTGCACTGATGAAGGAGGACAACAAACGGTTGATGGTGGTGCTGTTGTAGGGCAAGAGAAGCTGCTGTTGTGTATCTCCTTGCTGGCCGAACCAGAGAAGAAGAGATGGAGTGAGGCATTGCAGACACCCCACTCCCTCTTTTCTGTAATGAGAGAAAGGAAAAATATATATAAGGAGAGTGAGAGGACAGAGAGTGAGAACCAGAGTGTGAGAGAGATAACGAGAGAGGGGAGCCTGTGCGAAGGAAATGGAGAAGGAGAGAAATTGGTTGTTGTTCCAGCAAGCAAGAAAAAGAAAGAAACAAAGAGAGAGAGAGAGAGGACCGAAAGGGAGGGAGAGGGAAACTTAGACGGTGAGGAAGGAGGGAAATCAGAGAGAGGAGAGGTCTCTGTCCTTCATATTACAGTGGAGAGAGAGAGAGAGAGAGAGAGAGAGAGAGTGAGAACGATGGTGTGGGGCTTTTTCCCTCCATTTGAATGTGAGGAGGGGTCTCCTCTTATATCAACTCCTTTGCTTCCTTCTTCACCCTTGTCAGATACTAAGCTGGTTTAATGGCATCACCAAAATTATCTTGAGACAATGAGACATTGCCTTGCTCATTAGGTACCCAATTTTTTGTTGAAATGTTTTCCTGTTGGCTCTTAAAATTATCTTCAAGAGTTGGATTAGAGCCTAATGATTTAGGTGTTTGCAAACTATTGAGAGTAGTAGAAAGCTCACTCATTTGAGGATCATTATCTTCTACAGCGATAGACTTTTGTAGAGAGTCTTCAAGCTACTGAACTTGAAAACAAAGATTAGAATCTTGACAATTCTGAAAAAGATCCGTGATCTTTTACCAGTATAATTTGTTATTGTTGGCCATCTACAATATTCACATTGGTTGCATCCTCAAATCCAATAAAGTTTACCATACCTTGCTCCTCAGAGTGGAAGTGAATAGAGGAATAAACAGTAAAAACAGTAGCAACAACAACATCAACAAACTGTACACCATCTGAACTCATCATTGGAACAACAATCTCTAGATTATGGACAATTTCAACTACCTGTATATTTAAATTGCCATTGGGATTCTCGGAATATTGAGCTGGAATAGCACAAGTATTATCATCAAATGAATGGTCTTCATTATCTGTATCATCATTAGCATCATCTGAAGAAACCTCATCATCAGAAACAATTGATGTAGGCAATTCATGATGTATATTTTGGACTAGAGAACTCCCCAAGTCAGAAGCAACACCCTGAGATTTCTGCTTCGAAGAATATTGATCATCATCCTTAGCGGTCGGAGGAGACGAATCTGTAGGTTGCAATTCTTGTCGAAATTTTTTGACTAGATAAAATTCTGGATCAGTGAAAGGATGCTGAGATTGAAGCTTTAAATTAACATCATCCCCCTTTTCAGTTGGAGGGGATGACTCTGAAGGATGACAATCTTGATGAAGATATAGATCTGGATCAGGCATCACCTACTGAGAATGAAGATCCAAAGGGTCTTGATCAACGTAATGTCAATTGGATGCAGTTCTTGATGAAGATTCTGGTTCAAAGGCAATTTTGGAATAGGCGTCATATGCTGAGATTGAAATTTCAGCTGATTTTTCTCAACTTCCATGGCTGGTAACGAGACTGACCTAGTCAGTTTTTGAACCCAGGCATGATTAGGTTTAGATGAATCTTGAACCACAGCAGAACCAGACTTTGGCAAACTTTTAGAAGAAGATAACAAGTTCTCCTTGATAATCTTGCAAGATGATAACGAGTGGCCTTGTTTGAAGCAATTCTCACAGAATAATACTCTTTTCATATTCAATACGCTGTCATCTACTATGTTCTACCATCCCTAACCAGAAACATTCTGATTCGATTTGAGAAGATAGACCTCAATGCTAATTGTGTAATGTGCAAACTTAGAGAATGATAAAACAAGTGAAGACCTCTTCGAGGGGGCCAACCTCCTTAGCTATTTGAGACCAAAGATTTCTGTATCTCATTCAAAGTGCACAGCAGTACATATATAAACAGAAGTCTTTATATCTCCTTTTCTTAATAATTAAATAACTAATCTAGATAGACCTGACTCCATAACTAACACCCTAATCTGCTGTAATAACTGACCATACCCACTACTCACGACTCCTAATTAACCCCAACGATCCTACATTTATGGACACCTCAGCACACGAGGATAGTGTTGCATGAGATACGGTAACTCCTCATCCAACCGGTACGTAACACTATGGCAACGCTCGGTCTAGAGAGCAGGCCTTAGTTGGTACTTGGTACATCCACCTTTAAACCCTTTCCGATGATGCTACCAATGAATTTCAGAGCTATAGGATTGAAATGATGAATAGGAAGGTGAGCAAAGGAAACCTAAACTGGAACCAAAGATGGTTCAAATCCCGCCTTAAAGAAAGTCGTCCACTACAAAAAGCTAAATAAAAAGTTGTTTATGTAAATGGCTACTTTGAGCCAAACCAAGGGCAAGTCCTCCGAATTGACCACGCCTTGAGAAGCGGAGGTCTTGAGTTCGAGTCCCTTCCCCTTGTTGGCCACCCTTTGAGATTTATCCCGGCTTTCTTGGTTGTGTAATAGAAGGGGATCTGCACAGCACGAAGGACTTAGTCGGGTGCTCTGAGAGTCCCGGATATCCTCGTTCAAAAAAAAAAGTCCTCCAAATTGAATCTAAAGGGCAGATGGTGAGGATCAAGAAGTCCAATAGAAAACTCCAAACGAACATGAATTGAAGATTTTAGAAAGTTGTTGATGATGTCAATGGAGGGACGTCCAAGGTACATTTAGCAATCAGTGCGAATCAAAAGAGAGAGGCCAAGATAGTCATTTCCTCAGAAGAAGAAAAATATAGCCGGCTCACCAAGATGGGATGACGGGAATGATTAACAAGGAGAGAAGAAGGGGGCAGAAGCTCAGATCGCAAGAGCTGAACATAGGATAAAGGATTTGGGGGCTTAGGATTTTTGGCCATAAGAGATTACGTCAATAATCTATGGGTTAACCTTGTGAATCTAGAGAAAAAAAATGTCAGAAGAGAAGACGCCATTAGTGTTTCCGATAGCTCTCACATTATTTTCCCTTTCCATTCCTAACACACGACCTATCAGTTATTTTTCGAATCTGAAATTAGGGGCTTACCGTGACGATGAAGGGAAGTTGGTTGTGCTACAATGTGTTCGAGATACAGATGCGAAGATTGTCAATCTTCGACATGATCGTGCTTCAATTCGATTGTGGATATCTTCTACATAATCTTCCACCGAGAAGGAAATTGGTATAATGTTAGGTCAAACAACAGTTAGTATAGTGAATGCAGGCATAGGGTCGAGCAGCTTCTTAGAGAGGAGATTTCTAGGGTTTAGGGTAGAGATCAACATCCATGAACCTTTAACATTGCAAACCTACCACAAGATAGAAACAACCAGATCATTTGGATCAATTTTGGTACCAATACCCCCTATATTATCTGACATTTAGGAAGACCCTGCTCTATCTTTCGACATTAGGATACAAAGTTTACTAACACTTCATGGCATTCCTTCCGTCTTTACATAGTGAGATAGATAGACATCCAATCCTGTAGCAACTAGTTGCTCAGTCTGTCTGGTCTTACACTACAATCAACCTCGGTAATACACCCGTGTTAATATAAAGTTACAAATAAGACTTATATACCTAAGTTGTTGAAAACAATCTTTAATTCTATTTTATAGGAAATAAAATAGAATATAGAAAAGGAATGTACCGTTGGATAAATCATTTGGTTGAACTAATCAGTCCTCAATCTAGGATCTCAATCTAGCAAGCGAGTGTTCATCTCATTCCCAAAACAAAGAAACAAAGAGTAATAAAAAAAATAGAATGACTGCAATTTAGAGTTATAGTCTGGGTGTTAGGCAAGACGCATAAGGAGCATCGATTTTGATGTCCCTTGAGACACCATTCCTTCTCTCATTAAGGTCTTATTTTGATATCAAAGGGCACAATAGTCAGTCAAAAATATATGAATTTATTAATAGTGTCAAGAAACCAGATTGGCTATTTTAAGAGTAAACAAGGGAGGGGTCTTGTATGTAAGATAACAAAGGGAGTAATGTTATAAATATATATTGATCGAGTGCATTATTTTAAGTGATTTATTAGCAAATTTCTAGGCATTAAGGAGCTTTTCTTTTATGCTACGTTTTTTAAATATTAATTTCAGAGGATGCCTGAGTATGAACTTAGTTGTTAAAAGTTTGGCTATAACATCATCAACTTTAGTTTCTGCTATACTGAAACTAATTCCATCCATTTCTTTCATCATGGGCAACTACTTAAGTAAGCGTTCCAGTATATAAATGGAGAGGTTATCTAAGTAGATGCCCATGACCATAGTAATGGATGAAACTCATAATGGCAGAAACCAAAGTGGGTGATGTCATAGTTAAACTTTCAACAACTAAATCCATACTCAGGGATCCGCCTAAATCAATATTAAAAAAAGCTTATTAATGCCCAAGAAATTTCATTTATAATAATGTTTACTTTATTCCCAAGACTCTAAAATAGAACAAGATATCACTTACCAAAGTAATCCGCTAGAAAATGACAAGAAAACCATTGACCATTGTAGACACCCTATTTTGCATGGGCCTGAGAAAATCCAGTGGTGCCAAGTACTGAGAGAGAAGACGAGATCCGGACTCCCGAATATCGTGGATCAAAGCCAAAAAGCCCAAACCCAATCCAGCTCAAGCCCCAAGAGGGCAAGGTTTTTTTTTAAGCTTGAAATTGATCCACGCCCTTCATAAGGGCGCGCCCCTTATTTTTGCCTCAAAGCTGGCCCGCGATCTTTAGAAAGGCGCGGCGTACAGTAAATCCTAATTGCGACCTCGTTTCGCGTGCCAACGGGTTTTGGGTTATATTTTTAGTCCCACATCGGAAAAAAAGCGTGAAAACCCCCTTTTCTCATCCTATAAAAGGAGCCTCACCCCAAAACCATTCCTGACTTTGAAAAGACGGAGAAAAGTCTTGAAAACTGAGGGAAAATCCTTGAGAGCTTTGAAATTCCGAAGCTTGGGAGAACTCCAAACAAGTTTAACCTAGCCCTCGAATCCCAGAAATTCCAGCCATCATGCCATCAACCTAGGAAGGATCTTCACCAATTTTGGGGGAAAATCTTGGGAGTTCAGATCTCGTCGAAGCGTTTTCTTCAAACACTTGGAGCATTAAAAAGGGAAAAGGTATGCCACATCCCCATCCTCGGTTTCTACCCGTCCAAGTCTCTTCTTCCCTCACTTTCTCTGAGTAGCTCGGAGATTTCCCTCTTCACGGTTGTGCGGACGAGGAAATCCGGGTGAAGGAAAGGGCTGGAAGACTAGATCTTCGACTTCTCTTTCATTTTTTTATTATTAGTATTTTGCCCATTTTCCACCCCAAAGGTAGGCGGGTCCCCTCTTAACTCGGTTGTGGAGAGATGTGTGGCCGTTCGCCGATTTAGGGAAAATGGATTTTGCCGCGCAAGTAGAGAGAAACTCACCCTAACTCGGTTGAGGAGGGGTGGCTTTCCAATCTCGAAATAAAAGAAAACAAGTAGGGATGAAATCGCCTTAACTCGGTCGAGGAGGGGTGGTTTTTCTCGAAATATTAATAAAAAAATAGAAAATAATTTTGAATTAATTTAATGGAGAAAGTTAAGAGGTAACCGTCGCTCGACGGATGAGGTGGGGTGCCTAACACCTTCCCCAACTCGTAAAAGAATCCCCGGACCCATTCTCGGTTTTTTATTTAATCGAGGGTTCTTAATTGAGGGTGACCAATCACACCCAGAATCTTGATTGGTGGCGACTCTAACAGATCTCGGCTTCACATCGGTTGAAAAACATGGATGTGGGGAGGAGATCGACCCGGGCCGGCTATTGCACAGCTGGCGACTCTGCTGGGGATCTAGAGGATTCAAGCCTCGATTTAATTTTCTCCATTAAATTAATTTTTTGTTATTTTCATTTTTTTTATTTGTCGTTTTCTTCTGTTTTATCTTGTACACCGTACACGGCATTCACTTTCCCCCATGTTGTCCGATACCGGACTTACCCCCATCTTTGGAACTAAGTAGTTGAACGACCGTGGATAGCATCCTGGAAACGGCAACGAAACATTCTAACCCCGATCGTTTTGAATAAAGGAAGTGCACAGGTTGTGCATAGATATTTTAAGATTGAGGGACCCTTTTTAGGAGGAACTTGTGAACCCTATATAGAATTATTTGTGAGGACACGTTGACTTGCATGGTTTTGATAACAATATTGAATGATGAAATTGTTTAGAATAGTCATCTGCACAATGTTCAACTGAGTGGTGCCGTAAGTCTTTGGTATCTGCACTGGATATTACAGAGCAATTACCCAAAAAGCTCAGGCATTAGAACATTCCATGTTCACTATTTTGGTTATCTCCATGCTTTGTTATATGTTGATGATTCAAGATTTTTAAGTCTCTGTTGATGGATACTTAGTTGTGGGTAATTTCTCTTTAGCTAAAGCTTCGGACCTCGAAAAAAAAAAAAATTATAAATAAAAGAATTGAGTCATTGTTTTATTCCCTAAGTCCTACGGGCAACCTTGTTAGAGGCTAAAAACCTCTATCCCGCCTTTGTGTTAAAATTCCCCTAAGTCCTACGGCAACCTTGTTAGAGGTCTCACCTGTATCCCGCCTTTGCGTTTTTCCCCTAAGTCCTACGGGCAACCTTGTTAGAGGTTAAAACCTCTATCCCGCCTTTGTGTGTTTTTCCCCTAAGTCCTACGGGCAACCTTGTTAGAGGTTAAAACCTCTATCCCACCTTTGTGTTTTTTTTCTCTAAGTCCTACGGGCAACCTTGTTAGAGGTTATACCTCTATCCCGCCTTTACAACCTTGACTCATTTGTTTTGAAAAAAAAAAAAAAAAAATCGAATCGAATCAAAATTTTAGCTTGAGGAAAGTTTCTCACCAACAAAAGTGTCCATCGTCAGAGATTTTTCTATATTTGATCTTTTGGTTTTCAAAGTTATTCTTAACAGCTCTAGGGAAGGAAGTATCGTCTGCATTGACTCAGCTTAAAAGGAGCTCATATTTACTGAGGTCTAGATAAAGCATACTCGGGATGGAAGAAGGCAATGGCCCCACCCGAGCAAAATTCAGGCAAGAAACCAAAGCTGGTTTGGCCGAGTTAAAAGGCAACCTTCAGAACTTGACACTAATGATGGAACGGCTCTTGGCTCGATATGACCGAAACAAGGGACCGAAGATCCCTGGAACATCTGATGTACCTCCCCCAAATTCTTCAAAGCAGACGCGGATAGATGCTCCGCCACCATATCCACCACATGGGGATCAAAAAAGTCCAGTCTACCTTCAAAAGAAAGAAGAATGGCGTCATGAGAGACCCAAGAGTGCGCTAGCCACACAAGTAGAAAAGCTTGCAAAAGATCTGAGATCGGTCAAAGACTCCGACCCCTTTTCTAAGATTGGTATTGACGATCTCTGCCCTTATTCCGTATCAAGTCTCCCGCCAAGTTTTGAGATTCCCAAGTTCAACAAGTATAGTGGCCAAAGCTGTCCTGTGGCACATTTAAAACTCTATGGAGGTACTCTGGGGATATACGGGAAGAATGAGCAGCTGATGTTGCAGCTTTTTCAAATGAGTCTGTCAGGAGGAGCTCTTCAATGGTTTGCAGAATTTGATCACTCCAGAATCAAGTGTTGGATGGACCTAGCAGAAATGTTTGTGGCTCGATATCGGTACAATATGGAGGTAACTCCCACCCGGTTAGATCTCCTCAAAATGGAGAGAAAGGCATCAGAATCATTCAGGGAACATGCATACCGGTGGCGCGATACAGCCGCCAAGGTCAGGCCTCCCATGATGGAAGAGGAGATGGTCAGTACTTTCATTTCAACGTTGAAGGCCCCGTATTACGAGCGCCTAGTGACACAAACAAAGTCGAGCTTCGCAACTATTGTCCGGTATGGGGATGACATTGATGAAGGGGTCAGGACTGGGAGAATCATGGATTATACCACTTTTCAGAATGTAATGTACTATCATGGCGATGAGAACTCTGCCCCAACAAAAGCATATGAGGGGAACTTTCAACCGTTTCAGGTGCACTCTCAGCCTCAACCATCAGAAGGATATATGCAACCCACTCAAGTGGAAATGCCTCAACAAGAGCAACAATGCATAAATCAGAGTCAAAATTCTCCCTCGATGTATGATGAGGACATCACAACTACCTCTCGGGCAATCAATGTCATAGACATGGAAGGATGCAATGTTGGCCCGTCTCCATCTCAAGCCCAATTTCAAGCTCATTTGAATAAGAGTCAAGTCTCCCCTATCTCCAACACCGTATCCAAACAGCAACCATCAGTTCGACAACAGCCTGTCGTCTTTAGCCAACCCTCTCCCATCATTATCTCATCCAATCCCACACCACCACAAGTAGTGTTTGATTGGCCTACCCCTCCACCACCTAATCCCATGCCACGACCAATCGTGTTTGATTGGCCTACCCCTCCACCACCTACTCCTATGCCACGACCAATCGTGTTTGATTGGCCTACCCCTCCATCCAACCAAACTCTCACCCCAACAGACTTGAAAAGGGCTCCCTACGATTGCAACAATATCCAACCAATAAGGAATGAAGTCCCAGGAGAGGTAGTTGTCGAGGTCGAAGATTTCAGTAAGTGCAGACAAACTTGTAAACAGACTTGGCCAAAGAAATGGGGAAAATTAGAGAAGATGAGGAAGAAAGAGAAGAGGAGGAAGAAAGAGAAGAAGGGGAGGAAGGAAAAGAGACTGGGGGAGAAAAGAAAGAAATAGAGACTGAGAGAGAGGATGAAAGAGAAGAAAAAGAAAAAGAGGATGAGAGAGAAGAAGAAGAAGAAAGAGATGATGAAAGGGAAAAAAGAGAAAGAAGAGAAGATGAAAGAAAAGAATTTGGAAAAGCGAAAGGGTACACAATCTTCAATGGCTCTATGGAGGACATCTTTGAGTAGGTTGAGAAAACAGAGTATTCCGTCTTTGAACAGATGAGTCCACAAGAAAAGGCATCCAAGGAAGATTGGGATAAAGGTCAGAAAGAAGGTTCAAACCAATTAGATATTTTCTCTTGTGCAGGTAAGGAAAATTCAATTTACCATTCAAGGGCGAATGGAAAGGTGATGAATTGGGAGGTGGCTCCCATCTGGTGGCGCAAGCTCGACCATACCTCAATGGTCCCTGGAAAGCAAGGTTTCATTAGTTGTTTGGTTACCACTCGAGGATAGGCCTTCGGCCTCGGGTGGTATTAATTTAGAAGACAACTTTTTTTGTAAAAAAAAAAAAAATAAATAAAATAAAATAAAATTGTTTAGAGTTTTTTATTAGGCTATTTTTTATTTACTAGTATTTTGCTTTTGTTTTCAAAAAAAAAAACTTTGGAAAAATATGATGAAAAGAATTTGACTGAAATAAATGAAAATGGGCAAAATGGATCCTCTAAAGAAATTTCAGATTTTTTTTTAGGATCATCATGAGAAAGACATTAAGAGTTAAGACCAATATAGGGGAATCTGAATCCAAAAACCTAGGTTCAAAGGAGAAACCCAAGATGGTGACCATCAGAGACAACAAGCTAATGTGATTGACATGCAGATATGAGATTCGAATGAAATAACTTCAAGAACAAGCAGATGAAAGTACTATGCGAGCAATCCAAGATCACCCATCACAATTCCTCCTGATATAGACAACGGGTGAATGGAGTCATAGAGACAGCAAATAAGAGACCTGAAGCGGATAATTGAAGGATGTTCATCAAATATCAAGTGGTGTCATTCTATGATGAAAGCCAAAACATGATGACACGAGTTTACCTCAAAGACGATGGTGCTTCCACACAAGTGACTCACTTCAAGAATCCATATCAAATCATCTCAACATAATCAGAATGGTGTTTTCCGGGGGAACTCTCATCATGATAGACAAAGAAGATCTTCCTGAGCCAACTAATTTGGACTCTATCAAAAATTCAAAAGGTATTATGCATAGTTCAATCTTGAGTTATATGGTTGAAATTGAAAGGAAGAGAGGTCATCCTTGCATTTCTCTCATCAACATTATATGTCATCTAGTCAGCCCCTTTGAGCCTTAGCATTCGTTTCACAACCTAACTGGGACATTTTGCACCCACATTGGGGCATTTTGGGTACAATCGAATAAAGCCGAAAGTTCAAGGTACCCCAATGTCCATAAACTGGGGTAATTTTTGTGATTAATTATGAAAGAAAAAAAGAGGTCAATTGCTTTCACCAAAATTCAGGGTACCCTAGTGTCCGTACACTGGGGCAGTTTTTTTTGTCCCCCATTAAAAAAAAAAAAAAAAAAAAGAAGAAAAAAAATAGAAAAAAAAGGGGGGATAAAAATGAGAAAATCAAAGCAGTACAAGTGGACAAAAGCGAAAAGTTAGAGTAACCCCAGTGTCTATACACTGGGGCAGTTTTTTTGAAATGTCCCATGAAAAAGTTGGGAAGGGAAAAGCAAGACAAGCGGGAAAATCGCCCAATGAGAAAAGGAACAAAACCCAAAAGCAAGCAAATGTCTAAGTTCCTCCCAATTATCACAACCTTTGAGCCTTCATCATTTCTTTTAAAAAACCCTAACCATAGCCTACGTTTCGTCCTACCATTAAAGTCCTCTCGGATCAATGATAATCATAAAATCTTAAAATTGGACTACGCATATGCATGCATGAGTTCAGGGGATGACGGATTGGAGTGACTGAGAGAAATCACAAGAAAAGCATGGCTTGGAAGGGCACAATGAAAACCCGAAAGGGCGTTGCGAGAAAAAAAAAAAAAAGTCAAGTCAGGGCAAGATCAAATTACTGCGGGCATGATGAAAACCCCTTTGGGGGCATCAATGCGCAAAAATTACACTGGCCAGACCTGTTGAAAACCATAATTGGCATCAGGGGTAAAAAAGGCACAAACAAAAAAAAAAAAGCTTCAGCAGTCAATTTTACATCACAAGCAGGTCTCAATGCTCAGGATGAGAAAAAAAGCAGTTACAGGTCGGACAATATCATATAGTTGTTGCACCATTGAGGGTTAATCCAAAGGACTTAGCCGAAAGTGATAAATTGGATACTATGTTGGTCTAAACATTCTGAAAGTGGTCTGAATCATGCCCATCAATTTTAATCCTATCATAATTCTCATCATCATATTTTTTTCAAAAAAAAAAAAGTGTGTGTTTGCTTGGATGTTTTTGAACTACGTTGGTCTGATTCTCTTTTCAAGGGATACGTAGGCAACCGTCATAGGTGCGACCCCACTGACGGAAAGTTTCTGTTTGTTTCTTTATTTTTCTTTCTTTAAAAAAAAAAAAAAAGTTTGTGATCCCTATTGGACTCTGCAATGATTCCCAATAATATTCTTCATTTGTTTTATTACAAATTACATACAAAATCATAAATGCAGAAAGTGAAATCTCTAAATCTTTTCCAATGGTTCTCGGCTCAGTTGACTTCAGCGACACCATGCCCATCATCAGCCTCCGGCTCTTTTCTGCTTCGCCTACAAAGGCACAAATACAGGGAGTAAAGTGCATTGTTTCTTTTTGACATAATAATAATGCATAAACTGACAACTTTTAGGGAATCAAATGGCCAATGTCTAGGTATAAAGATGCATGTTTTAAAAGAAATATCAACTAACTAGTATTTACCTGTGCAGGACCAGGAGCAATATCAAAGTTCACATCCGAGTCAAAAAAGTATTTTCAGCTGGAGCTCTATGTTGCAAAGCAAGAGGAGAATCAACAATGGGTCACAAAAAAAAGAAAAAAAAAAGATTTTTAAGCATGCTTACCTCGCTTACCTGCAATCAATCAATGGTTGTAAAGTTGGAAACCGTGCTACATTAAACTTTGGGTTTTGTTTTTCGAACTTAATAAGCATACCAAGTAACGGGGTGGTTTATTCCATAACCACAGCCGTTAAAATTCTCTATTTTGTCCAATAACGTACTTCGTACACCTTGAAGTTATTTAAAGATTTAAAAGAAATTTTTGAAAAATTATTTGAAACTCTCTTTTCACACCACCTTATTTTGCGCAGGACTCGGATCGAGCCTGTGAGGGGGATCGAGGTTCCATGAGAAGGCCCACGTGCCGGACCCATCTCCGTTTATTTTCCACCCTTTTTCACCGAGATTTCAAATTATTCTGATAAAACGATTCTTAAAATATTTAAAATAACTTCAAGGAGTATGAGTAATCTTCACATGCAAAATAGGCTTATGTCTATTTTTCTTTACCGTTCTTTGCAAGCAAATCCGGCAAAGAGGGGTAGCTGTAGACACCCTATTTTGCATGGGCCTGAGAAAATCCAGTGGTGCCAAGTACTGAGAGAGAAGACGAGATCCGGACTCCCGAATATCGAGGATCAAAGCCAAAAAGCCCAAACCCAATCCAGCTTAAGCCCCAAGAGGGCAAGGTTTTTTTTTAAGCTTGAAATTGATCCGCGCCCTTCATAAGGGCGCGCCCCTTATTTTTGCCTCAAAGCTGGCCCGCGGTCTTTAGAAAGGCGCGGCGTACAGTAAATCCTAATTACGACCTCGTTTCGCGTTCCAACGGGTTTTGGGTTATATTTTTAGTCTCACATTGGAAAAAAAGCGTGAAAACCCCCTTTTCTCATCCTATAAAAGGAGCCTCACCCCAAACCCATTCCTGACTTTAAAAAGACGGAGAAAAGTCTTGAAAAGTGAGGGAAAATCCTTGAGAGCTTTGAAATTCCGAAGCTTGGGAGAACTCCATACAAGTTTAACCTAGCTCTTGAATCCCAGAAATTCCAGCCATCAAGCCATCAACCTAGGAAGGATCTTCACCAACTTTGGGGGAAAATCTTGGAAGTTCGGATCTCGTCGAAGCGTTTTCTTCAAACACTTGGAGCATTAAAAAGGGAAAAGGTATGCCACATCCCCATCCTCGGTTTCTACCCGTCCAAGTCTCTTCTTCCCTCACTTTCTCTGAGTAGCTCAGAGATTTCCCTCTTCACGGTTGTGCGGACGAGGAAATCCGGGTGAAGGAAAGGGCCGGAAGACTAGATCTTCGACTTCTCTTTCATTTTTTTATTATTAGTATTTTGCCCATTTTCCACCCAAAGGTAGGCGGGGCCCCTCTTAACTCGGTTGAGGAGAGATGTGTGGCCGTTCACCGATTTAGGGAAAAGGGATTTTGCCGCGCAAGTAGAGAGAAACTCACCCTAACTCCGTCGAGGAGGGGTGGCTTTCCAATCTCGAAATAAAAGAAAACAAGTAGGGATGAAATCGCTTTAACTCGGTCGAGGAGGGGTGGTTTTTCTCGAAATAATAATAAAAAAATAGAAAATAATTTCGAATTAATTTAATGGAGAAAGTTAAGAGGTAACCGTCGCTCGATGGATTAGGTGGGGTGCCTAACACCTTCCCCAACTCGTAAAAGAATCCCCGGACCCATTCTCGGTTTTTTATTTAATCGAGGGTTCTTAATTGAGGGTGACCAATCACACCCAGAATCTTGATTGGTGGCGACTCTAACAGATCTCGGCTTCACATCGGTTGAAAAACAAGGATGTGGGGAGGAGATCGACCCGGGCCGGCTATCGCACAACCATGTTAGATTTGGTTTGTTCCTCCTACAAAAATTAAACCACATAAAAATGTTAAGAGTAGATAATAGCCCCTACAACTTTGAACAAACAATAGTTATGGCATATCAACCATAAACTTCTTTACTAACAAAATTCGTAGATTTAAGATCGTCTCTGGCTATAGCAAGAGACAATCTCTATGCCTACAATGCTAGCATACTATGTGTTGGAAATAATTAAAATTTATAATACTTAATTGTTTCTCCTGTTTCCTTGCATCAGTTACTTTCGAATTGGGCAATTATAGGACACATGGCATGCTAACATTACAGTCATAGAGATTGTCTCTTGCCATAGCCAAAGATGATGCTAAGTCAAATTCGTAGTACTAATCTACACATGATTGCAATTAATTTAAGATGACAGTCATCAAAGCAAACAATTTCTTGTGTCTACCCTCACAGATCCCAACTATCATTGCAGAACTCATTTATGCTAGAAGTAGATTCAGATTCAAGTGTCCTAACCAATCAATCTACTAATATACCTAGTATAGGTTTATTTCAATTTTAATTCAACCTATGTTTCTCAATTGAATTAAGAAATAAGATCCTAACCTTTGAAATGCTCTAGAGAGATGTGGGGGAGCAGAGTTGGTTAATTGAAGGAGAGAGAGGGAGAAACGTGAGCTCTCCCTCGAGCCAAGGATGAAGAGACGAGAAGAGAGAGAGTCTACAAAGAGGAAAGGAAGGAGCGCATAGAGAACGATGTGCTCACGTTGACTATCTGCAAAAAGGACGTGAAGAAACCCGATGTCAAAGAAATTGAAATCTTCGACTAAATAAAAGGATGTGAAGAAACTCTAAACCAAAATCAAGCAACAAAGAGAAATGGATTAGAAAATAAACATTGTAGAAGTTCTTCAGGTTGTCAATCCATTTGTTGTAGTAATCCTTGAACGGACAATGTCTAATATTGGATGACAAAGAAGAATTGTGTCGTTTGTAAGGATTAAAAATACGGTTTTGGGGGATGTATCAGTCCCAACCGAAACCTATACGTATCAGTTTCGGTATTGGTTTCGGGCAATACGTATAATGTTTTCTTTTTTAAAAAATCAAATGAGTTATAAGAACTATATTAACCAAATGTAAAGTCATGGGAAGCGACTCAAAGACAAAGTAGCAAACACAATTA
Organism: Tetracentron sinense; assembly: GCA_015143295.1. Classification (NCBI taxonomy): domain Eukaryota; kingdom Viridiplantae; phylum Streptophyta; class Magnoliopsida; order Trochodendrales; family Trochodendraceae; genus Tetracentron; species Tetracentron sinense. Next base: position 28,775,380 of record CM026564.1, read on the forward strand.
CAATTTTGATAATGAATGAAGACATAAATAATAAAAAACAATATGTATCGGTCGTTTCGTATCAGTATAAATATCATACAGCGGGCTACTGAAACCTATACATATCGGTTTCAGCGATTTTTATTTCCTAGGTAGTTTGGAGTGTCATTTAGGAAGACCACGAAGACGTAATATGAAGAGGTAGTTTGTTCAACATTGGAAGTTACAAACAGATGGTTATGCCTGTGTAAGTTGCAGAGCAAATTTGACATGATTTCCTAATGGTTTAAGAATGAAAAATACTTGTTTTCTGAAGTGTCACATCACAAAATTAAGAGTCAAATTGAGAGAATGAAAAATACTTGTCTTTTGAGGCATAGTGACAAAGTCAGGGTTTGGGAATAATTCGGCAAGAGTCAAGTTTGGAAAAATCGGGAAAATATTTGGGAACAATTAAGGAAAGAAACAATAATTATAAATAGATATCTAAGAATTTGATTAGATAATTAGCAAAATAAGCAATTTACTTTGTTGAACTAAATGAATTATTGCAAAATTTGAGAATAATTCGGGAATAATTTGTGAAATTCAGGAATAATTTGCAAAATTCGATAATAATTCAGCAAACCTAAAATTCGTGAATAATTCAGCACAACTAAAATTCGTGATAATTCACGAAATTTTCAAAAATTTAGAGAATTTTGTTACTATGTTTTGAGGTGCCAAAATTATGTGATGTGGCTCTTAAATAACAAGTATTTCTCATTCTATTTTATTAGGAACCCGCCTCATAAGGAACTGCAAGAGGGGCTGTTTTTGCAGATATTAGGGGTACTGGCTATGGCGAAGGCTTGAGGTTAGAAATGATCTCCATCTGGTCCATGAGGATGTCCAAGAGGGGCTCTATTGAGATGTAAATCTTTACTAAATCCTCTTCTATTTTTCAATCTTCTTCTTCTTCTCAGGTTTGTTGTTAAAGCAAATTAGGAACTTCTTCCAAACTGGTAGCAACTCCATTTTCTTGAGTATTAAGCATCACAGATTTTGCTCTTGCCTCATCACTGGCTGATCTGACAAAAGAAACACAATATATGAGAATTTTGGGTGTGCATTAAGTAGTGTAGTCAAGGCGTCTAGGCGATTAGCCCCGGCTAGGCGAGGCGTTGCCTAGCCGATAAATTTAATATAAATATATATATAATTATATATATACCACTTATATATATTATTATATATAACATCCAAAAGACCAAAACTCCACACCCACATTCCACAAAAACATAAAATAAAAAGTCTATTACAATCATTCATATCACATAACCAAAGACATGTTGACATGTTGGAGTATTAAACATTTCAAAATTTGGGCCAAATACCCAAATTCGTGTCACTGTCCATGTTACATGTATAATGTTAGGCCCTAGAACCTAAAAAATGTCTTCAGAATTACAACATGATGATTAAAGATTATGAAATATAGAAATAATAAAAGAGCTTCATCATATGAGCCCAAGAAATAGTAAAGTATTTAAGAAGAGTTTCATCGTGTGTTGTCCTAACAGTGTGTATTTGTCTATCTGGACTGGATTATGTGTATGTTTCAACTCTCGACCCATCTAATTTTCTCATTTCTAAATTTTGAGCTTCATATTGGCTTTAGAAGTATCTTGTTTGTTTTAGAAAGTACAACCTTCAGTGGCAGGGGGCAGAGCCCCCCCTGCGACGCACGAAGTGCATCTGCAATCTGGGCCTAATAGGCCCAGATTGCGTCGAAAACGATATTTTTAGTAAAAACATTTTTAGTGAAAAAACGATTTAGAATCTTGTTACTTCTTCATTACATGTTTTTTTTTTTTTTTAATTGAGATTTTTTAAAGCAAAAAAAGAAAAAAAAACAGCTTTTATTAGACAGACCACCTAGTCGACCGCCTAGATATCGAACGCCTAGGTGTCTAGGCATCTCGTAGGTGACCGCCTAGCTATTTTCGACTGCCTAAGGGCCCAGTCAGGCACCCCACCCCCAAAAATGCCTAGGCGATGCCTTGACTACACTGGCATGTAGGGAGGGAGGTGTTTTGAAAGTTGTGACAGATATGAGGAATTCTTAGTTACTACCAGATATGGTGCACGTGTTTAGAGGGCTGAATCACACCTAGGAAATCAGGTCAATACTGTGCAGGAGATCTCCAAGGTGAGACCCATCAAAGGGTGGTGTATTCATTTGTATTTTTTTCTGCAATAGTTTACATTTAATTTGTTTCAAAAGATAACTTCCAGTAATTTACCGTATGATTAGTAAAATAAGCTTAAAGTAGAAAAGATGCTTTGAAAGGATTTCATTCGACATGAACTCTGCAACAAGCAATCTCTTGTTGCCTTCACAGTAACATCCAATCAGATTTGCTAATCGTTCATTCCTAAGTTGCTTTCCAATTTTGCTTCCTCCAACGACACAACCAACACATTAATTAAAAGATAATAATCAGATAAACTACACAATAGCCCACATCTACAGACTACAAAGGATCTTGAGCCTATTACAATCATTCATTCAATGGAAAGTTGTCCCTTTGAAGTTTTTTTACGCTATACAAATAGAAATCATGGTGACTCTTCAAGTGGTCCTGACACAATAAAATATAATGATTGCATCAGACAGTTAAAATAAATGGGATTCTGCAAAACTATATGGATTTCCTTCTACCATATTATCAATTAGAGAATGGCCTCCAAAAATTATCTTCTCACAAAATGTATGAAAGAATAAGAATCTAAATTTGAATGCCAATATCTATACAGAGTAAAATTTTACATTAAGACATTAATAGAACTGGTAGAGGGTATTTCAGATATTTAACTAATGTACAGGAAATCTCGAGAAAAATAATTCTGACATAGCATTCAGCATATGAAACATAGACAAAAGAAGGAAACAAGAAACTAAGAAACTAATTTTATTAGTGACCGTAGCTTACCCACTTCATATATGTGAACAGGGGATGTTCAAGTGGCTAGTTCGAGTGTGAATTAGTGGGTTTTTTAAAAGTGAACAGGTGCTGTTTTAGTGGGTTGTTTTTGGGGACGTTAATGGAAGCAAGAGGGGCTGTTTTACAGGGGAGGTCCAGGGTGCTGGTTATGGTGAGGGAAGAGGTTATTAGAGAGCTTATCCACCGCGAGGATCTCCAAGAGGGGCTCTATTGAAATATAAAACTTTACTAAAACCCTCTTTCTATATTCCCATCATCTTGAGCACTAAGGATGACTGATTTTTCTCCTGCCTCATCAACGGCTTATCCGACAAAAGAAACACATAATATATGAGAATTTTGGGTGTTTTGAAAGTTGTGATAGATATGAGGAATTCTTAGTTACTACCAGATATTAGAGATCTCCAAGGTGAGACCCATCTAAAGGTGAGAATGAAGCCATTCCAACACTATCATATAGTAAAAGAAGGGCTTCCAAATAAAAGGAGGAAAATCAATATTTATATGTTTATGGTATTATTAATTATTATGAGATTGATTCAAGAAACTAATCAGAAATTAAATAGATGGGTTAGTGGGTGTGATTAGATATTTATCAGAGGGATTTCTTTGGAGAAGATGAAGACCCTGAGCTTAGCACACAGATCTAAAAGGAAATGACCTCCACTTATGTGACAATGTACCTTGAGTGACATATCCTCTTTAACTTTCTTCCACTCTGCAATTACTTCATCTCTTTGAAATCTGTTGTACCACCCCTTTAACTTTTATTTATTTTCTCTTCAGTTTATCAATAAAAAAAAATTATTTAAACATTATAAGCAAAAGATCCCCTGTTTTCCTCCTTGGTTCGATTGATTGATTACAGATAGCTTGGAACTCAAACAGGCATGAAAGGAAAACCCCATGAAACTTGTCAAAGATATGAAGAAAAGAATCATATTTTTGCATGACTGTTTTACCTGAGAATTAGTGAGTGTTTGAGAGATGGCCATAGTAAGTTTAGAGGTGCTTCTTTTCATTCACTACTAAGAACAGAACCCTTAGTTTCGAAGCTTCAAAGATCGACAGACCAAACAACCTCGCAACCTGAGCAAATCAAACCATAAAAATACTCAAAATCACTAAACAAAGTATACCCTTTAATTCTATTTAACAATCCAATACAAAACCACAAAAAAAAACAAATACCGGAACAATCGATCTGTTCTTTTTGGATGGAGTTTTGTAGGTGAAGGAAGCGATATTCTGTTCAGAGAGTGATGGTTTCAGCTGTGTTGGGAGCACAAAAATGGCGGATTATGATTCCATCAACTAGCATGTGAGTTTTTATAGAAGAAATCTGTCGTGTTCACTGGAGCAGAGCAATATTCTACAGAGTAAAGTGTTTTAATACCAACTACCACTTTTAGGCTATGAGTTATTGAATTGGAACCCCTTATTGTTGTTCTCCAGAATTGTTTGGAAAGGTTTTTAATACCAACTACCAGATTAAATGCTATATGAGTTCTGATTTTATATTATTTTTGAGGAGGGCTAGTACCAGGTGCATTTACTCCAATTTATTCCTTAGATGCAAGATGGGCTAACAGTGAAGAGGTGTTTCATTATTTTAATAGTTTAAAACACAAAAGTCAAATAATGTTTGACTGGGTAGCTGTTGAGATTTAATTACGTTATTTTTGGAGATAATCTTTACTGCACATATTTAAGAATTTGTAATCCCTTTATTCAAGGGAATTAGTTGAGATTTTATTTTTATTTCCTTGTTGATCATATCATGATTTGATCTGAATATGTGTATATATTGTAGCCTTTTGACACAGAAACGTAATATATAGAAACATACAGCTTTCTCAATTCTTATTTTGTCATGGTATTAGAGCAATGATCCTATTGCTTCTGTAAATTTCCGCATACTCTGACTCAACATGTCTACACCTGCGATTGATTCAACCGATCCTCTATTTCTTCACCCTTCTATTCCTCTGATTTAGCCGATCCTCTGTTTCTTCACCCTTCTGATCATCTCGGCATGATCCTTGTTCCAAAAGTTTTAGATGGAACAAAGTATGCCATGTGGAAACGATCGATGCTAATCAGCCTCAATGCCAAAAACAAATTGGGATTCATCAAAGGAACCATTACCACTCCAAATGAAAAGGATCTCAAATACTCTTTATGGCAGCGTTGCAATGATATGGTACTCTCTTGGATATTCAATTCTCTCAGTCCAGACCTTATACACAGTGTTCTCTATGCTGAAACTCCCTCAGAAATTTGGACAGATCTTCAAGAACAATTCTCTCGATGTGATTTTTCTCATCATTATCAAACTCAACGATCCATTGTTGAACTGAAACAAAATCAAGAATCCATTTTTTCTTACCATACAAAGATGAAAATGTTGTGGGATGAGCTAACCACTTGCAGCCCATCAATCACATGCACATGTGGAGGTAAAAAAGATCTAAAAGAAAAGGAAGAAAGAATTCGGCTTGGTCAATTTCTAATGGGACTCAATGAGACATACTCTGCTGTACGAGGATAGATTATGCTCATGAATCCTTTACCAACTGTCAAAAAGGCATAATCACTTTTATGTAAAGAAGAAAAGCAGCGAGGTCTCACTGAAACAAAGAGCAGTGATCTTATTCATGCCATGAGTATCCATACTTATGACAATTCCAAGGAGTCATACTTGTGGCTTCAAGACAACAGAAACAGTGGTTATCCACTCATTCCAAGCCTCAAGGCAATTGAAAACTTCTTTACTGCTCTTATTGTGAAGGCACTACTCACACTGTGGATCGATGTTACTTTCTCAATGGATTCCCAGTTGGACACAAAATACATGGCAAAGAAGTTCAGCCACCCAATCGAAGTAGAAAAACTGTTGCTCACCAAGCCCTCCATCGAACCTACTCCTCAATTCACCTCTGAGGAACTTGCTCAAATCAAAGCCTTTTTTAATGGTAAACAATCTGCCCCAGCAAACTATACAGGTATTTCTGTCCCTTTTTGTTCTTCCTTTACTGCACAAAAGCTAGTCTTGAGTCACTAGATCATTGACAGTGGCGCCACTAATCACATAGCCACATCCGTTTCAATCACCTCTCCTCTCTCTTCTCAAGTAACGTTGCCCAATGGTGCTTGCTCTGCCATAACTGTCATAGGTTCCACTCAACTTTCAGCCCACATGCATGTTAAAAACATACTCTGTGCTCCATCTTTCCATGTCAATTTACTGTCAGTTAGTCAACTCACAGCTACCTTAAATTGTTCTATTCACTTCTTTCCTACTTTTTGTGTATTGCAGGACCTAACTTCGAAGAAGATGATTGGTTTGGGGAAGCAACTTAATGGCTTGTACTACTTCGTGCCATCAATAAAATCTACATCACCTACCACACCAATCACTTATCATGTGGATTCCACTTCAAAAATTCCATGGCACCGGCAGTTAGGACATCCCCCCAAGGCACCTTCACAGTTTTTGAGTCATGTTATTCCTTCATTTGTATTTAATTCTCAACATTTGTGTGAAACTTGCCATTTGGCTAAGCAAACAAGGCTACCTTTTCCTTCTAGTACTATTCAAACTTTACATTCTTTTGATCTTATTCACTGTGATATTTGGGGACCCCTTCGTACTGCAACTCATACAAGGGCACATTATTTTTTAACCATTGTCGACGACTATACTAGATTCACATGGATATTCCTCATGCAATTCAAATCAGAAACACAAGGTTACTACAAACCTTCATCTCTTTTGTCAATACTCAGTTTAATTGCCAAGTTAAATGTATTCGTAGCGACAATGGCTTAGAATTCATATCCATGAAGCAATATTTTTCCAATCTTGGCATATCATTTCAAAGCTCTTGTCCATCCACACCTCAACAAAACGGTGTAGTTGAATGAAAGCATCGACATCTCTTAAACGTTGGTAGGGCCTTAAGAATTGATGCTAATCTTCCATTGCAATTTTGGGGGGAGAGTTTGCTTACTGCCACCTACCTTATCAATCAACTTCCTACCCCTATGCTGCAACACAAATCTCCCTATGAAATATTGTATAACAAGCCACCCATTTACTCTAACTTGAGAGTGTTTGGATGTCTTTGTTATGCAACAAATCTGCACCCCACTCACAAATTTGACTCTCATGCTAGAAAATGCATCTTTGTTGGCTATTCCATTGGTCAAAAAGCTTACCGCTTATATGATCTCAAAACTCACCAATTTTTCTCAAGCCGAGTTGTCATCTTTCATGAGGAAATTTTTCCTTTTCATACCACAGAACCCTCACCAGCTACAATCATTTCCCAACCTGATATAACCGAATATCCTACTAAGTTACCTTCTCTTCCAGATTCCCTTAATTCCCCATTACCCGAGACCACTTCCACAGAAAATTCCTCCTCTCCTGTCTCATCCCCAGCACCTTCTCTTCGTAGAAGTGAACGCACCAGAAAACCATCCATTCTTCATCAAGATTTCCATTGTGGACAGGTGAGTACAATACCATCAAATGCAATCTCCAACCAGGAATCTTCAACCAAGTCAGGTACTCGATACCCTTTAAGTAACTACATTTTATATGATTCTTTATCTTCTAATCATAAACACTTTGTCAATGCTATTTCAAGTGTTCTCGAACCAACCTCATATGCACAGGCTGTATTAGATCTGAAATGGCAAGAGGCCATGCAACGTGAACTTGATGCCCTTACTACTCAAAAGACATGGTCTTTGGTTCCTTTGCCTATTGGTCATCGTCCCATTGGCAGCAAATGGGTATATCGTATCAAATACAATTCTAATGGCATGATTGAACGCTACAAAGCAAGGTTAGTTGCCAAAGGATTTTCTCAACAAGAAGGCTTGGATTACACTGAAACATTTGCACCTGTTGCCAAGTTAACAACTGTTCGATGTATTCTTGTTGTTGTTGCCGCCAAACAATGGCCATTACATCAAATGGATATGACCAATGCCTTCCTCCATGGTGATTTAGAGGAAGAGGTATCTTTGACTCCACCACAGGGTCTTTGTCGACAGGGGGAGAAGCTTGTATGTCGACTACATAAGTCCCTCTATGGACTTAAACAAGCCCCTCGAAATTGGTTTGGAAAATTCTCTCATGCTATCAAAAGGACTGGTTTTGTTCAATCACATTCATATTATTCTTTATTTGTGAAGACTAAAGGTCCATCTACAACTATGGTGCTCATCTATGTAGATGACATAGTGATAACAAGCAATGATGCAACTGCTATACAGATTCTCAAAGATTTTTTGCATCAACAATTCCATATCAAAGATCTCGGTCCTCAAAAGTTTTTTCTTGGCTTGGAAGTTGCAAGGTCCAAAGAAGGCATTGTAATCTCTCAACGAAAATATACCTTAGAGATTATAGATGATGTTGGTTACTTGGGTGCTCAACCTTCGAATTTCCCAATGGAAGTAAATCTAAAGCTCACGGATGATCAAGGTGATTTGCTACATGATCCAGAGCGCTATAGGAGATTAGTTGGACAATTAATCTATCTCACAATCACAAGACCAGACATCACATACTCAGTTTATATCCTAAGCCAATATATACATGCACCAAGAAAGCCTCATTGGGATGCTGCTCTTCGCATCATTAAGTACCTTAAAGGAAGTCCAGGTCTCGGCTTGTTATTTTCATCAAGCAATTCTTTCAACTTGAAGGCTTATTGTGATGCAAATTGGGCAAACTGTCCTATAACTCGAAGATCAACTACAGGTTATTGTGTGTACTTGGGAAATTCACTGATTTCATGGAAGGCCAAGAATTAAAAATTGTCTCCAGATCATCCTCGAAAGCTGAGTAGAGGTCCATGGCAGCAGCAACTTGTGAATTAACTTGACTCAGATTTTTGCTTAATGACATGCAGATTTCCACAGGACTAGCAAAGTTATTATGTGATAATCAAGCTGCACTTCACATAGCAGCAAATCCAGTATATCATGAGTGCACCAAGCACATAGAACTCGATTGCCATGTTGCAAGAGAAAAGATACAAGAAGGTCAAATTGTTACAGAATTTGTTCCATCTCATTTGCAGTTGGCAAATGTTTTTACAAAAGCTCTTGGAGGAAACATGTTTAAGGACTTAAGAAGCAAGTTGAACATGTTGGATATACATGCTCCAATTTGAGGGGGAGTGTTAAGATTTGTTGAGATTTCATTAACGTTATTTTGGGAGATAATCTTTACTGCACATATTTAGGAATTTGTAATCCCTTCATTCAAGGGAATTAGTTGAGATTTTATTTTTATTCCCTTGTTGATCAGATCATGATTTGATCTGTATATGTGTATATATTGTAGCCTTTTGACACAGAAACATAATAAATAGAAACATACAGCTTTCTCAATTCTTATTTTGTCTGTAACCCAATTGCGTCTCTGGAAGATTTGGGACGGGGGTTGGCAAAATTCATTGGGAAATAGTTAACGTACCGGAAATGGATTTTAAAATCCAAGGATAGACCTCATTGGTCCATACCTCCCCCCTGCTCAAATTCATTTATTTTTATGGTTCATGATCCTCTCCATTTATAACCAGCTTTGGCGAGTCCAGTTATAACGAGACATCAACGTGTGTCCCAAAAAATGAGCGCCAAACTCTCGGTTACGATTTGTGCTCCCAAAAAGATCACCGCTCCATTTCACCTTCATTTTCTTTGAATTGAAGGCTCTCTTGAGTTCATGTGAGCCTTGATTCTCACGAACCTCCAACTGTATTTTAGGTTTCAAATGCACATTTTTTTGAGAATATGTTGGTGTTTCAATCTATTCCCTTCTCCAAAGAAATATGCTAATTATTACAAAGGATGGGGTATGTGTAATGACAAAAGTTTCAGCAATCAAGTTTACACACAACTTTCTGGGATCAATTGCTAACACCTCCATTATTTTTCCTTTGGAGCAGGAAAAATGCTTAGATAGCATCTACAGTTAATGCAAAAGACCTATCCTATTTTTCTTGTATGTTAAAGGAGGGTGCTCTCGTAGGTCCATTTCAAACTAATCTCTCATTGGTTTTTTGATATTCACTTATATGCAGTCCAAAAACAATACTTTTTTTCGACCGGTAAAAAAAACATCACAACAAGGATTCCCCTCCACAGTCTACACACAACGTGCGACTCTTTGGTCAAGAGAGATGTAGCACATTATCTATTTATAATTAATAGTAAGTGAAGGGGAAAATTCCCGGACTCGCCACGCGTCAGTAACTGCTACAAAAGCTCTGGTTTACTGGTAGAAGGTGGAGGGTTTGAACCCTGTCTTGCACTCTGATGGTAAAGTAAGTATGTATAGAAGATGATGAACAGTATGAACAGTGAGAGTAAGAAAGAGAAGATACGAAGCTCTGGGTTAAGTTCTCTAATGATTTTTGGGATTCGATTGATCTCTCTTTCGCTGAGTCTCTGGGGGTATTTATAGGTTAAGCTCAGGATGCCCATGGATGGCCATAGATGCCCATATCACGTGCTCTATACTCATTACCAAATATGTCAGACAGATTTGGAGCTTACGTGTCACAAGTGGGAGCCTACTATTAGTTGAGTCAGTTTGTTTTGACAAGACGCAAAAGTGACCAGCTTTAAATGCCAAGACAGTGCTTTTCTACTACTGTCAGAGTAGAATGATCGCCTCCTGATCACTTCCTCTTGCGAGTTGGTCTCGCTGTTGACTAAAGCACGGGTCCATTGTTGTAACGAGGAAGATAGCGTTGTCTTGATGACTACGAGTCCGTTGTCTAGAAGACAACGTTTCCGTTATGGGGAGCACAACAGGTCCGTTGTCATACGCACAACGAATATGTACTAAAAAACACATATGAGCTTATATCCACTATTATAACTCCAAAAACATGCCCGTTGTCACAACACTTAATTATTTTTATGAATTTTATCCCTTACAAATTGCCCCTTGATGATACATTGAACAATGTTCGAAGTGTCATCAATAGCTCAATGCATAAACTTCATGATGACTGAAACATTACGTGAGTAATAAGATGAAACGCGAAGCGATGCGCCAACTGTCCCATGCGTACAAAACTGTCATTGCCTTATTAATGCATGGTAGGCTGTCATCATCACTTTTTGCGGAGCTCAAGGTGCATTTATCTTTGTCGATGGTTACGTTGTTTTGTGTAAAAGACAATCATGCCCCTACCCTCTCTTATGCGTATGGCAAAGATGAAGGATACTTTCGTCCTACACAAAATTATGTCTGACATGATATTCAAATTTAAAGGAAATGACTATCCTGAACTTGCTCTAGCGTACGTATACGGCACCGATGAAGGTCTTTCTTGTCTCGCAATTTTTGAGTTCTCTATAAATATGTCGCATCATTGCCTTATCTTTTTCACCTTGTTATTGAAGCACTGTTACTCTGCCGGACTTGCGCCTCAACCAAGGACTTCAAGCTTCCAAGTTTTCTGCTTTCTTCTAATCTTGCACATCATAGTTCTGATTTTGGTAAGACTCTACCCCTTACTTACTGTCTGTTCTTGTTCTATGGTTGTGTTTTTGCTCTTTTCTTTTCAAGCCCTGTGCCTTTCTCTGTTTCGCTTCCCATTCTGTGTCACCCTGGTACCACCCTTTTTCTTACCATCATGTCTTCTTCCTTAGCAATCGTTAGGGTAGACGAAGAAGTTAGGGTCCCTACCGATGATGATGCTAGTTGCTTTATCAGTGTACCATATGGTGCCTACATTGCTGAAACTCCTGAATTCCGTCAATACCAAAAAGACTATCTAGACCTCTATCGAACTCATTTCGACTTCCCGCCTCAGGTTCATCTTCACTTCAAATGAGAAGACGCTTTGATCAATAAGCGCTCTTTTGCTTGCACCGTAGTCTACCTCGCTCAACTCGAGGCTGGACTACGGTTTCCCTTGCACCCCGTTCTAGAATCTGTCCTTTCCATTCTACAACTTGCTTTGGGTCAGATGCACCCAAATTTCCATAAATACATGTCCTTGGTGATCAAGTTCATCAAGGACGGATACCAAATTGATGCTAGACATCTCTTCCATTTTCGCCACCCTGTAAAGTGTCGTGGAAGTAGTGATAATGTCAAGAACTACTACGCTTGGAATCAAAAACCCAAGGTTCCTGATAGACATAGACAAGAACTGGAAGGCAACGCCTTTTATTGTCTCCGGAGCTTGGAAATCGAAGAATTCCTCTGTCCCCAACGTCTTTCAAGAGAAACCAGGTAATTAACTCCGTTATCCGCTGCCCGCTGTCTATACTCTTACGCTATCTTGCTCTCACGTTGTCACCATCCTTTGCCGTAATTTCTTTACCCATCACTCGTTGTGCTGACACTTTTGTCTCTTGTCAGATCTGAACAGAATACGCTTTACTGATCTCATCCCTGCTGAACAATGGGTATTAACGTCCATTGATCAAGCGAAGGGGGCAGACTACGTAAGGTGGAAGCCGCTGCCGAAGAGACAACTTTGGGAGTTAGCACACGAACTGAATCCAACTTTTTCTGACAATCAAGGACAAACTGGTCTGTCCTCCTCCCATCCTACTCTCGTTCTCGTTAGAGAAGAAGAAGAAGAAACGATGAACAACCCCCCTTCTCTAGTCAGGAAGCCTCGTTCTACACAACCATCCACTCTTCCTCCTCTACCACCGAAGAAACAACATGCTACAGTCGCTAAGCCGACAAAGAGAAAGAAGACAGACGCACCGGCCAAACCTTAGGCCAAGAAACAAAAGAAGGAAGAGACAAGCCTTGATAAAGGCAAGGCTGCTGTAACTTCATCTCCACCCCCTCTACAAATCAAAGAGCCAACTACCGCTGCTGGTTCCTTAGTGATCAGCAGTGCTCCCGCTGCCACTACCCGCTACATCCGCTACTCCTGCACAACGGGAGATAGGCACATCGGGGAGTTCCAATCCCTGGATCCCTAACTTCGCCAAATATGGTCAGCCAAACATGGAAGACTCGGCAATGACCAATAAAAAGGCAGCTTTGGCCTTGAATTACGCCATGAGACTTCCTACTGATGTTGAAGCAGTGGAGCATATGAATTTGGCGGAACTATACTATACCGCAAACAAATCTCTCACAGTGGTAACTTCTTCCCATTGTCCCTTATTTTCTCTGACTTTACTATTTTTCACGTTGTACTAACTTTGCATTTTCTTTCACAAAGGAACAATTCGGTTATAGAGATGTATAATCGTAGCACCAGAGGTCACGCCAACCTTAAGGATGCAATTACGTACTGAAAAGACAAAGCTACTGCTATGAAAGAGCAGAGAAATACCTTACACCACGAATGGCTACAAGCCTAGGCAGACAAGCAAGAGGCTGAAAATAAGCTGGAGTCGGCTCAAGAAGAGGTGAGACGTGCAACAGAAAGACGTGCAACAGAAAGAGAAATGAGGGCAAGGAGAGAGGCTGATGCTGCTATCCTTTGGCTCAATGAATTGGAGGCAGTTTCCCTGGCTTTGGAGAGGTAGCTCGAGCAGTCAGAGGTGACGAAGGTTGCTCTTGCAAAAGAGCTCAAGGAAGAGAAGGCTGCGGCCAAAACAATAATTGAAAGACTTCGTTAGCACTTCCAAATGGAGATGGATCGCTTGCTCGATGAAGACCGGACAGAGACTGAGGTTGAGTTGATGAAGATGCTTCGACAGTAAAGACAGTTAATGGAAGATGTTGATCAATCCAAGCTCTAAAGCTCTTTCATCTCTCAACCTGGTGAGGAACCGGAAGTAGAAGGGGTCGACAAGCCTCTTCCCTTTGAAGGTCCTGCCTCTGCCCCATCGGAGATGCCTATTGATCCTCCAGCCGCTCCAGCATCTGATACGCCTACTGCTGAATCGTCTTCCATTGTCCATATCATTGATGATTCTTCCGCTGCTGAAGGTTCCGCTATTGCTTGAAGACCGTTGTCTCTATTTTTTCATTTTCCCGTTGTACTTTGACCCACCGAGGGTTTTATGAATATCAATCTTTGTTCCTTTCTTCTTTGTGTTTGTTCATAAAGCACAAATGTAACTCGTGCATATAAAACAAAGATTAAATTAACTAACTCTTAACTTGGATAAGGAACAGAATACGTATAACTATAAGGAACATGGATATATGCTGAGAATGATAACACTTAAGAGAAAAGACACTAGCACTTGGCACTTTCACTTGATGGCAGGGCGCAAACACTTTGTAGATAGAAAGATCACTGAGAGGTAACACTGTAATACATCATGAATGTAAGCTCACAAATAACATTCCATAGGATGAACTTATGAAAATTCGTAGTGGGACACTTTGCTCAGGATGACTTTTCATTAGTGTAAGCTGCTCGATTTGCTCAGATGACAATTCATTTATCCAAGCCACATGTGGCCTACAACAAATTCCCTGTTCATCCTATGTCACATCACTTTATTCAAGACATTCAAGATATCTTACTCAATACTTGAATAGATTAATAGTACAGTTGCATAAACGCAAGAACAAATGGATGTCACTAATTCTGATGCACAACTCATAATTTTATTGAAAAAATTGCCTCAAGTTCATAATGTTCCAAAATTTTTGTATTACATTACCTTGTAAATCTTTAAGGTAGCATACACCAGGGCTGCCAAGTCGATCTACAATGTAAGGTCCCTCCCAATTAGGCCCTAGCTTTCCACTGTTAAGCTCTCTAGTATCCTGGAACACTTTACGGAGGACGAGATCCCCGACCTGAAGTACTCTCCATTGTACTTTTTTGTTGTAGGCTTTCCTTAGTTGTTGCTGATATCTTCCCATCTGGATGCTGGCATCTTCTCGCTTCTCTTCCAATAAGTCCGATGAACAACCATGAGTTCAACATTCTTGTCCTTCTCTTTTGCCTTCTTGCTATTGCGAGTAAGTATTATGGGTAAACTGATCTCTGTGGAAATTACAGCTTCTATCCCATAGGCCAGAGAGAACAGAGTTTCATTTGTAGTACTCCTTGGTATTGTCCTATATCCCCACAACACATTATCCAGCTCGCTGATCCATTTTCCCTTTGAATCTTCCAACCTTCTTTTCAGTACATTCAGGATATTCTTGTTAGCTACCTCGGCCAGTCCATTCCCTTGAGGATAATAAGGTGATGAGAAGATGTGCTTAATCTTAAGCTCATTGCAAATTCAGTAATAATTCTCCCCGTAAACTGCTTTCCGTTGTTAGTAATGATGGATTGAGGAATGCCAAATCTACAGATGATGTGCTCCCAAATAAACTTCTTTACCTCCTATTCTCTGATACGGGCAAGGGGAATGACTTCTATCCAGCGAGAGAAATAATCAGTAGCCACTAAGAGAAAGATCAAGTTGCCTGGAGCTTTGGAAAAGGGTCCCACAATATCAAGTCCCCAACGAGCAAATGGTCAGGGCTGAGATACGGTATTCAACACTAAAGCTGGAGCATGGATCAATCGAGCATAACACTGACATTGGCTACTTCTCTTCACATATTGTTTTGCATCAGCTTGCATATAAGGCCAAAAATAACCTTGCCCCAGATCTCAGTAAGGCATTGTTCTTCCTCCAGAATGAATGCCATAGATACCTTAATGGAGTTCGGCAAGGATTCTTTCAACAACTAGGGGATGAACACACTTCAGCAGAGGACCTCCGAATGATTTTCTATACAAATCACCGTGTAACAATATATAACGAGGTGTTTTATACTAGATACTCCTCGACTCTTTTACATCAATAGGAAGGACTCCGTCCTTTAAATATGCTGTCAAGCCCATCATCCAGCTCGGAACCGAATTAACAAAGAATATTTCACGCTGTGGCTGCAACTCAATAGAAGGATATTCTCTATACTCCATAAGGATCACCTTAGGCTCATTAGATTGCAACATAGAAGCCAGGTAGGCCAATGCATCGGTATGCCTGTTGTCATCTCTATGGATATGCTGGATCTCAACAACAACGAAAACCTTACATTCCTCACGAAGAAGTGCAACATAACGTCTCATCCGATCATCCTTACAGTCATAGACGCCATTCATCTGATTTACGACGAGCTGAAAATCATAGAACATCCTTAACTTGGTGATCCTCAAGTCATGTGCACTTTGCAGTCCAAACATCAATGCTTCATATTCAGCTTCGTTGTTGGAGGCAGCAAAGCCTAGACGCGCTATCTTCTGGATTTTCACATTCTTCGGGTTGATGAGCACAACACCAAGTCCTAAGCCACTAGAGTTGGAGGATCCATCTACATATAAGACCCAATCATTCTATGCTGCTGATTCATCTTGCACACGTGCTCCGTTCTGCTCAACGCTCCCATTATCTATCTCGTCAAGGAGCTCGTGAAGATCAGGATCCACCTCTGCACTAGCTTCTACTATGGGAAAATCAGAGAGAAAACTCACCATGGCCTATCCCTTCTATGAGATCCTAGCTCGATCGATAATGAATATCAAATTCATTGAGTGCCACAGCCCATTTTGACATTCTCCCTGCCAACTCGGGTTGGCCCAACACAACTTTCAAAGGATAAGTTGTGATGACAACAATAATATGAGCTTGAAAATAAGGACGAAGTTTTTCAGCAGAAAAGACAAGAGCAAGACATACCTTCTCTAGTTTGTTGTAATTTAACTCCGCCTTACAGAAGGTTTTGCTAATAAAATATATAGGCTTCTCCACACCATCACAACTCTTGAGCAAGACAGAACCAATAGCCTGCTCCGAGACAGAAAGATTGAGATACAACACTTCGCCAGGTTCAGGTACGGAAAGAATAGGAGTAGAGCCCAAATACTCCTTCAGGGCAGCAAAGGCTTGAGAACATTCCACAGTCGACTTGAAGATGGAGTCCTTTCTCAGTAACTCGAAGAGAGGCTTACAACGGTCAGAGGACTTTGAGATGAAGCGGTTGAGAGCAGCAATACGACCTGTTAACTTTTGAATCTCTTTCTTCGTCTTTGGCTTCGGCATACCCAAAAAGCACAGATTTAAGATGGATTAGCCTCAATGCCACACTGACTAACAAGATAGCCCAAGAATTTTCCCGAGGTAACACCAAATACGCATTTCTCTGAATTCAGCTTCAGATTGAAAGTTCGGAGAATAGAGAAATGTTCAGCTAGATCTGTCACTAGAGTAACTTGCACTTGGCTCTTTACCACGATATCATCAATATATACCTCCACTGTTTTGCCAAGTACTAGACTAAACATGAGGTTCATCAGGCGTTGATAAGTGACACCAGCATTCTTCAGACTGAATGGCATAATATGATAACAGAATAGATCACGTTCTGTTATGAAAGCAGTCTTCTCTTGATCATCCTCTGCCAGAAGAATTTGGTTATTGCCTGAATAACCGTCCATGAAAGACAGCATTTCATGGCCAGCAGTGGCGTGGATAAGTCTATCAATCCTCGGCATAGGAAAAAAATCTTTAGGCCAGGCTTTATTGACACTGGTAAAGTCGATGTAGACTCTTACTTTCCCATTCTTCTTTGGCACAGCTACCACATTAGCTATCCAGTTAGGATATTACACTTCTCGAATGAACCCGCGCCGGATGAGCTTGTCAATCTCTTTGTTGACGGCGTCATGATATGCTGGGGCAAGCCTTTGCTTTATTGGAGGTGCAATAGGATTAACATTTAAGTGATGAAAAATGATATCCAAGTTGATTCTTGTCATGTCTTTGTGAGACCAAGCAAAGACATCAAGGTTCGCTTTTAGAAAGTTCAACAGCTCGATCTCCTCTTCCATTGTCAAGCTCGTGCCAATCTGCAACATCTTTGGCTTTTCGTCCGTTTCCAGGTTAACAGCTTTCGTGGGTTCAACGAACGGTCTGCATAATGCCTCTTTTGAGCTTTCCTCTACTACAGCCTCGATCTGTAATTGCAATTTGAGTGTAATTGGTGGAGTGTAATCGCACTTCTGAGACACCAACTAGTCTTCTCAGATCTCCTTGGGCTCCTCCTGGGTGGGATATTTTAGCACCTGATAATAAGAAGAAACAACCCTCATCTCGTGGGTCCACCATCATCCTAGAATAGCATTGTATGGAGACGGTGCATCAAGAACGGAGAATTGCATAGACAATACGATTGACCCGGCTACAACGGGTAGAATGACTTCCCCCATGGGTTGCATCGAGCTGCCATCAAATCCGAACAACGGGGTCTGAGCTACCACAAGAGTAGAAGGGTCCAGCTTCATCTCAGTAAAAGCATGGAGATAAAGGATATTTGCTCCACTCCTAGAATCGACTAGCACCCTCTTGATGTCAAAGTCGCCGATCCGCATAGTAAGAACGAGAGCATCGTAGTGAGGTCTGACCACGGTTGCCATATCGTGATCAGAGAAAGTAAAAGCTTGCTCAATGCCCCTCGTTCCTGACTGCACCTGGCACACTGCAGCCATATGAGATAGCTTTCTCAACTTTGCTCTGAAGTCCTACTCCAAGTCTATCACCAGCATTCGAGCAAGATGAATGACGTTGATGGTTTCCCTTGGTGCTCTTCCTCCTCTGGTGCCTACATTATTTGAAGGCTATTCATCACGGGGCGGAGGTAGGGGTTCTCTGGTGTGTATTGGACGACCATGATTGGAAGCCAAACACTCCCCCAGATAGCCCTCCTGACTAGCCTTTCCAAATATTCTCGCAAGATCCGATAATGGTTGGTGAGATGACCACGACACTTATGATAATGACAGTACTCATGTGCTCATGGTCCCGACATAACATCACGAGCAACTCCTGCAGGCCACTCGAAGAAAGGTTTGTCCTCCATTGACCTCATAATCATTGCTGGGATGACTGTAAAATTGATTTGATCAATCCGGGTTGGGAAAGGATGCCTCTCTGTTGTCTGGTTACCCCGCTCCCTAGGGCCTTGATCTTGTCTGGGCTGCTCTCGGATAGGCTAATAAGGACGCCTATCCCACTGCTGATTTACTTGAACGGGACCCTTGTCCGTTCTGCTTTGATGCTGCTTGTAATTTTGATATACTTCATACGGGCGCCGATCCGACACTGTGCTCTTCGGGGTGACTCCTCGCTGCTGGAGGATTCATACCTCGATCTCTTCCCTTTCTTTGATGATGATGCTCTGTGAGCTCTCTGCACAGACCTACTCCTCTTCCTTTTGGCCGCGGTATGACTGTGGTGTCGTCTTCATATCTCTCGTACTTGGCAGCACGAACTATCAGCTCCTCCATCTTGGTGGGGTAGTCAAGAGCTAGAGACTTGTACAGATCTGAGTGCTTTGGCAGGGCGTTCTTATAGGCGGCGATGCAGCTTTCATCCGTTATCTTGTCGATATAGGAAGATTCATCGATGAATTGCTTAGTGAAGTCTCTCAACGACTCTGTTGGTTTCATCTTTAAAGCGAAGAGAGAATCGGCACCTGCTTTTCTCTTTTTATTCACAATATACTGGTCAATAAAAACTAACCTGAGAACTACCATGCTCTTGATTGAGCCAAAGGGTAGTTTGCGGAACCACCTTGCTGCTGCTCCAGTTAAGCTGCTTGGGAAGGCCTTGCACAGAAGATTATCGTCAGGATTGCGAACAGCCATCGCGTACTTGAAGTCGGTCAGATGATCGATGGGATGCTGCCACCCATCAAACATGACGAAGTTCGACACCATGAACCTCGAGGGAGTATATGACTCGATCATCTCTTTGGAGAAGGGAGAGGTTTCCTCTTTGTCCTTATACTTCTGAGCATATGAATCAGAAGTAGTCCCTCCTGCTGAGCTCTTGACACGGGTGTTGATAAGGGTCTCCACGTCCTTGATCGTTAGCCTTATCCTCTGATCACTACCTCAAACTGGATCGACCGACTCCTGAGCATCACAGACCTGTGGCTCCTCATGGGGGCGATAGGCATCTCTTGGGTCACCATGAACCTGATGCTCCCGCAACTCGAATCGGGTATACGCATCTTGCCGATCGTCACAAACATGTTCCCTGTCCCGGGGCTCAGATCGGGCATGATCTCATTGTTCAACAGGAGTATGCTGATCAAGAGGAGAGCGAGGATGAATAGCCTCTGCAGGAGAGTTGATCAGCACGAACCTAGTGTCACGGTTCTCTAGCAATGGCGGAGAAGCTGGGAAGAGCTGTCGTCTCACCGGGAATCTCTCAAATGGCTCCGCATCCAACCGGCTGTGTTCAAAAGTATCAAATCTCTCTTGCAGCGACTGCTGCTGGCTGGCGATGCGGCCTAGAATGGCATGCTGCTGTTGCAACAATAACAAGATAGGGTCAGAGAGAGGCACAAAGCTTTCAGGCTGCCCAGACTACCCAGAAGATTGCCTAACTCCTGGGTTCGGAGCTGGCATGATGATAGTCTCAAAAGAAATGGGCTGAGGGGTTTGATTCTCAACAACAAGCATAAGGGTTCGATCAGTCATGATAACTGAGATGGGTAAGATGAACAAAGGGAGGTTTGATTACTTTCTCACATATATGAAAAAAATAATTTCCCACAGATGAATCAACTTATCACTTTGTATGGTGTAAGCGATTCAGGAGAAAAGTATTTTCCCACACAGACGGCGCCAATTTTGAAGGGGAAAATTCCTGGACTCGCCATGCGTCAGTAGCTGCTACAGAAGCTCTGGTTTACTGGTAGAAGGTTGAAGGTGGAGGGTTTGAACCCTGTCCTGCACTTTGATGGTAAAGTAAGTATGTATAGAAGATGATGAACAATAAGAACAGTGAGAGTAAGAAAGAGAAGATACGAAGCTCTAGGTTAAGTTCTCTGATGATTCTTGGGATTCGATTGATCTCTCTTTCACTGAGTCTTTGGGGGTATTTATAGGTTAAGCTCAGGATGCCCATGGATGGCCATAGATGCCCATACCACGAGCTCTATACTCATTACCAAATCTGTCAGACAGATTTGGAGCTTACGTGTCACACATGGGAGCCAACTATTAGTTGAGTCAGTTTGTTTTGACAGCACGCAAAAGTGACCAGCATTAAATGCCAATACAATGTTTTTTTCCTAATGTCAGAGTAGAATGATCGCCTCCTAATCACTTTCTCCTACGAGTCGGTCTCGCTGTTGACTAAAGCATGGGTCCGTTGTTGTAACAAAGACGATACCGCTATCTTGATGACTATGAGTCCGTTGTCTAGAAGACAACGTTTCCGTTGTAGGGAGTACAACGGGTCCGTTGTCATACGCACATCGAATACGTACTCAAAAACACATATGAGCTCATATCCACCGTTATAACTCCAAAAACATGCTCGTTGTCACAACACTTAATTATTTTTACGAATTTTATCCCTTACAGTAAGCAGTCTTAGTTGCCTTATGGTTGTTGTTTCCACGATATATGGTCACCAGACACATCACTAGCATCAGCACTAAGGCGTGCTTCTTCTCCGCTAACTTCACATTTAAATCCAACTTCAGTTCCTAAGTTCAAGTACTTGAATTTGAATCAGTAGAATTTGATTCCTTGGTAATGATTTAATTGTATATTCTTGAAATCTTGCATATATCCTGCATATTTAAATGCATTCCTTTGGCAAGTGTTTATTTAATGCTGATCTGAATAATGATTTGATGCTTTAATCTACAGGAGCTTCGAACAGTTCACTTGATCAGCAATGGATTTGCACTAGATCTAGAATGGGTTTAATTCTTCTGCTTGCTATTGGTAGGAATTTCTTAATTCTGGTTTTTGAATTAAGAAATTCCATAAATTGATGCCTGATATGAGAATGAAATTCCTTGTTTTGTAGGAAAATGTTCTTGATAATTAGGTGACCGGAATTGTGGCTTCTAATGTGAAGACGAAACAAATTCCAAGTAGAAACTCATATATGTAATGCTTGCGTCTTAATGTGTAAAAAAAAATGTTATACTTTTGGAAAAGCACGAGAAGTGTATTTGCTCTGAGATCCAGTTATTGTATGGACTTGATCAGGAGGTTTCAATGTTTTATAGATTAGAGAACTCAGTTTATTTGGTATCAAGTTATATACATGCCTAGGCATTTGAACTCTATCTGCCAGGGAGGTAAGAATGAGTGGAGTACCAACATATCCACTTTGATTCCCTGAGTTTGTTTTAATTGTAGGGTTTTTTAATGTCTGCATGGACTTCTAGATTGTGTTCCTAGAGATCATGCAGGCCAAAATTTGACTCAGTTGGATAATCCTAACAATCTGATCTGTCGGAGTCCTTTTGATGATCAGTATCATTGCAAATGGTCAAAAAAATTAAGTAAAATTTCGCAGATGGGATGGTTATTGCCAGCTAATAAAGATATTCTTAACTATGCAAATGTTTGTGGACTTGCGAGGAAAACGAAGTAGAGGCGGAGGAGGTTCAAGGCAAGGGTAAAGATGCTTGTTGAGGATATTATTTAACAGCTTAGTGTTAAAAATATGTTGTGAGGCACTGGTCATATATGCAGATTAGTCTTGGTACAACTGCCAGATATGTGCCAAAATTCTAATTGAGCGAATATGGACTTTATTGGGGCACATACTTGGCACATTTGTCACCTTTGAAACATACTTGCCAGATGTCCTATTTTCGTTTTTTTTTTTTTTTGGCACTGGGATTATGTTTCTTGTAATCCTAACTGCATTTTATACACATCTCTTATTCTCAAATCTAGGAAGCATGGATACATATACGGGATATGTGTACGATACAGATATGGTGATACGGCATAACCTAAAAAAATAGGATATGGGTACGGTCAGGATACGTCTGTAATTTAAAAAAAAAAAATAATAATACCCTATTTTGTATTATAATTACAAAATAACCATTGGTTCAGTTCTGTTTATGTATAAAAAATACCATGTCCATGCAAAAGCAAAAGAAATAGGGTCATCTCATCATCCACTAAGCAAAAAAGAAAGTCATCCTATCATCCACTAAGCATCCACTAAGCAAAATATAAAGAAGACCATGTCCATGCAAAAACAAAAGAGATAGGGTCACAGCCCCGGATCTCTGAAAATACAAAAAAAAAATAGATATATTCATGGCCGTATCCTTGCTTATCCATGCCATATCAAAGCCGTATCCGAATTAAAAAACATGTTTTTAATTAATAGGATACTTCTCATTCGTATCCCAGATGTATATCGCCGTATCAGAGGCATATCTGTATCCAATACGTATCAGATATGGGTACAAAGACCTATTTGAAGTATCCATGCTTCTTAGTCTCAAATGATAACATTGCATATGATACCCTATCTTTGGCCATTATAGAAACCAAAATTCTTGGATTAAAAATAAGTTGCAAGAGAGGAGGGATTGACGATCATAGATCCTCAAATCTAACATTGAAATTTAGGTGTGAAATAGTAAAACGATCATAGATGAATACATCCAACACTTATCAGATGATTGCTTTCTGAATCTAAAAGTTCTTCAAACTCCCTCTTAGAATTGGAATCTGGGTATACATAAGTACCAGTAAATTAAACCAAGTTGGTCGCCTGGGAGAGAACATTCCGCCAGTATGGAGCTACTTGCTTGCGAATGAAGAATTTGATATCTTAATCATAATTAATAGCAAAAGAGATAGCAAAACATGTGTGTGATTAAATATCACGGGACAACATTAATTCCAAAATATCACAAGAAAGAGATCTATATGTTAAGGTCCTATCTCATGTAGTCTATGCTTGTACAGTTATTACACCGAATAGAACAATAAAAACAACAAAATTGTGAACAAAATTGACGTTGCTTCAGAAGAGTCACTTCCGATTCCATCATTGAAACCCGGTCATGTAAGCACAAACATTGCAAACGTAAATTTTCTTCACCTCGATCTTAGTCCGTGACTCCATGTCCCGATGCTTGTGCATATTCATCACACCACTGTATAAAATTGAAACATATCTAGTATGCATCATATTAACAAATCATCTGTATTCATTGCAACAACAGTAGGCCGTTGGCAATGTCCGACTACTACTTGTCATAGATGAAGAAGGCATTTTCCTACAAAATAAAATACTATTATTGAGATAATAATAGTTAACCCAAAAAAGCTTCAATCATACACAATCAATGACTAAACATCTTATTCAATATAAAATTCTCAGGCTAGGTCTCAATCTACTGTGTTACCAACTATAAGAGTCAAATTTATTTTAAAAAAATTAACTATTAATGTATAAAGAAAAGATAGATGTTTAGTAGAGGCATGAAAACTTGCAAAGATTTTTTTGATATGAATAGCAAGTTACACTTATGTGAAAAGTCCACAGAAGTAAAGTGGAAGATGATAAACATTCACTCTAGTGCTCCTCTTGGGTGCTTTAAAATGTGAACAATGGACAGAAGAATAAAAGAATCTGTAACAGAATCTGTAACATATGAACAACCAACACTTATTGGAAGGATGTAAGAATAGATGTTACAGGAAATGTAGAAGTTATCCCCTTGTTTCAAGGGCTATGCAAAATTGAGAGAGTAATTAAATTTAGAACACTTAACAACCCTGAATCAATAAGATATATGTTGGTTAACAAGACATCAGTTACCAATAGAAAATTAGCTTATGTATCAAAAAATAAAAAATAATGTGAACGGAATTATTAGGATCTTTTGATCGTGATTGTTTGTTATTTTTTGCTCTTGCCAATTCATTTGATATTCATTGGATGGCTTAGGTTGGGGGATAAGATGGGTTCTGTTAATTGGGGTTTAAACTGGAGAATAGTTAAAAAAAGTATTAAAAGGGCTTAAGTGGATTTCAGCCTAATAGTAACTACAAAATCCTTGTTATCTTGTTTGAAGAAGGTTTTTTGGAATCTGTACAGACTGTCCATATGTGTTTCATGCTCATACAGCCCTAGAAAGAGAACTGGACTCATTGGTCGAGTTCCAAGCCTAGAGAGATCTCAAACATTCATTTAATCTCTCTTTTTTAGCAAGATTAACAAGCAATGGAAGAAGAAGACAGTCAGGGAAACGATAGAAATCCCGTTTATTCATTATAACAAGCAACAACATAAACGATATAAACCCTTAAAAGTTGGGTTTTGTTTTGAAAATGAGAAGACGGGGCATGGAACGGAGTGCTAATGGGAGAATTGTAATGGAGAATTTGGCGCTAATTTTTGGGACACGCGTTGATGTCTCGTTATAACCAGACTTGTCAAAGCCAGTTATAACTGGAGAGGATTACGAGCCTATTTTTACATGGAATTGTAACCATTTATTGATGACACAATATCTTCTCCGGTTGTTGTTGGCGAGGAGATCGCCATCACCGACTCCTAAGGTGCCACCTATGCCTATGCAGGCTTATCAATGTTGGTTTATGTATACAATGCCTTAGTAGGTAGGCTGTTAATCCGGCCTTTTGATGAGGAGGCCTGATCCTTCAAAACCCATAAATTATAGGGCTTTTTTTTTTTTTTTTTTTCCGTTAATAAGGCCTTAGGGTTGGACCGGGCCCAATGTTGAAAAGCCCTCTCACTTGAGGGCCGGGCTTGGTAAACATATGGCCCAACTCACCCTCCATTTATATGCTATCATGTATATTATTATATGAGGAATGTTAGCCTTACTCTCAGTCAAACTCTACTCTTAGTCTCCACCAACCACTTGTCCATCCTTGATGAGAGATAGTGCTTTAAGTACCATAACTGATTTGATAATGGATAGGTGGTTGGTGGAGGCTGAGAGTAGAGTTTGACTGAGAGTAGGGCTAGCACTCCTCATTATTATATAGGAGAAAATACATTTACACCACCGAGGTTTGACCAAAATACACATAGACCCCCTCAGGTTTCAGAAAATATATAAGGTAACCATACTTTTCAAAATAATGATACTTACACCCTTCCATCAATTGACCATTAGTCAACTGAGAGTGGTGAAGTCATGTGAAAAAGTGGTATAAACTCCCAAAAATGTCCTCTCTATTAAAGTTGTCATTTTCCACTTTTCTCATATACGAAATTGCCCCCTCATTTTTAAATGAAACCAAATCTTTTACAATGATAACCGGATTTGAAAAATCCGGTTATCACCCCTTGAAGTAGGCATGTGTCTCTTTTAACACCCCTTAATTGTGGTTAAGATTCACCTACCCCTAGGGTTCACTCACCCATCCACGTGTCCCCTTTCTATCATATTATTTCTTTTTTTTAATTCAAATATTATTTTTAATTAAGGCTTTTTTAATATTAAAATATTTATTAAAAAATTAATATTAAAAACAAAAACCAAGCATGGGCGGGTGAACCATAGGGGTGGGTGAATCTAACCCCATTTAAGAGGTGTCAAAAAGGACACGTGGCCACC
Organism: Tetracentron sinense; assembly: GCA_015143295.1. Lineage (NCBI taxonomy): Eukaryota > Viridiplantae > Streptophyta > Magnoliopsida > Trochodendrales > Trochodendraceae > Tetracentron > Tetracentron sinense. The sequence goes on from CM026564.1 coordinate 28,801,702, forward strand.
CTTAGGGTTCACCCGCCCATCCTTTGTTTTTATTTTTTTAAAATATTAATTCTTTTTTAAAATATTTTAATATTAAAAAAGCCTTAAAAACAGTTTTTTAATTTTAAAAAAAGAATTAATATGTTAGAAAAGAAATACGTGGATGGGTCAGTGAACCATAGGGGTGGGTGAATCTTAACCACAGTTAAGGGGTATCAAAAGGGACACGTGGCTACTTCAAGCGGTGATAATCGGATTTGTCAAATTCGGTTATCACCGTAGAGGATTTGGCTTCATTTAAAAATGAGGGGGCAATTTCGTAAATGAGAAAAGTAGAAAATGACAACTTTAGTAGAGGGTATTTTTGCTAGTTTATATACCACTTTATCACATGACATCATAATTCTGTTAGTTGACTAACGGTCAACTGATGGAAGGGGTGTAAGTGTAATTATTTTGAAAAGTATGGGTACCTAATATATTTTCAGAAAGCTGAGGGGTCTATGTGTATTTTCATCAAACCTCAAGGGGTGTAAATGTATTTTCTCCTATTATATATAATATAATTATTTCAAGACTTCTTAAAATTTAAGAGGTTAAGCCTTATTGTGTGAATGCATAACATACAACACTGTAAAAGTATGGTATTGTCTCTTTGTAGAATCTTTTTAATATAGTAACTTATAAATTTTTTTTAATAAAAAAATATTTAATAGACATTAAGACTTACTGTGTAGTATGTGTAATAGACTAATAGTGTAGATTCAACCTATAGTTTTTTAATGTTGCTACTTGTAAGTTGTAATATTTTCCTTTTAAAAAAATATCATGGCATTAATACTAACAATTTAATGGTAACAATTTGGGGATGTATTATTAATACTAACAATATATGTTTTAACAATTTTTATTATATTGATTGTCAACCTGACCCGTCTTTTTTATTATATCATATTCTTTCGGCCCTGACCCTTCGAGAGCTAGGGCTGGGTGAGGGCCTCACTCCCAGTGAATGAGAACCTGGCCCGGTAAAACCTAGACCTTGCCCTATCCCGGTCCCTTAACAACCCTATTAGTAGGTGTCCATAAGGGTAGGCGAAGCCTTTAGAATGGTGTTGGCGGTCTCCTTGCTAGCACCAAAGGGTGAAGATCCCGTCTTTTTATTTTATTGATATTGGAACCTGATTAACCTTAGAATTACACAAATTCAAATGTTTGGGACCGAATGACTCAAGTGAAAAAAAAGTTGGTTCAACATGAAACTGAGATAACTCCTTTTAAGCTCTTATTAAAAGAATTTGAAGTGAGAGGTCAAGTAATAAAAGAAAATGTTTCAAGAATGTTTGGGTTTGCCTTTCTGTTCCACAACCATGTTTCACCTATAAAAATATGTAATTATAGAAGCAAGACACATAAATTAATTGGTTCAGTAGGGCACCTGAACAGAGAGCACTGAGTGAGAAATGATTTTTCTTTGTACTTGAAACAAATGTAGATAATTGAATCACATAAAATATAGAGAAGACATATGACATCCAAAGAAACTGGTGTCAGCATTAGACCGGAGCGAGACGAAAATCCTCCATATCGGTAATAGAAAGACCTGTCATCGAAAGCGGAGCGGATTTTGGAATCTAGACTTGAAGTCGGGGACGGCTCGCCTCCTAAGTCTGAGCATGCAGCCTGTTGGCGGGAGGCCACCCTCCACCCAGCGGAAACTCCAGATGAAATCCCACCCCTAAACGAGCTAGTTACTTTTTTTACCCTTGGAGTCAAGTGTAGAATCTTCACACCTTAGCTCTTACACTACCCAAATACGAGAATGATGTTAACCAAATCATAAAATAAATGCTTGTAAGATGAAACCAAGTCCCTGTCAGGCAATAATGTCTCAGGAGTACTAGGCTTTCGGCCAACCTCCTCATGATTCCTTTTGTGGAAACCTATGCTAAACTTACTTATTTCAAGAAATTACATATTGCCACACCACTTGCAGTGTATTGACACCACCCATGTGATCTCATTATCCGTTGTGGAGGTGATATGTGTTACCAAAAGAAAAAACGTGTGATGTGAGACTTAAGATAGTCCACATCGGTTAGAAAGTATGGTGTTAAAGGGATATTGGCTATTAAATAGGTGTTGAGAAAGAGAGAATAGCCAAGGCCAAAGAGAGTTGGCCACTCACCTGCTCGGCTTGGCTCGATGAGAAGGGCCAAATGAGTTAGCTACTCCCCTATTTGGCTCGGCTTGGCTCAATAACACTTTCAAAAGAAATTTTTTTTAAAAATTTTAATTTAATAATTATTTATCATTATGTTCGTTAAAAGCTCGATTTCACGAGCCGATCACAAACCGAGTTTGAACAATAGTATTTATGTTTGAACCGAGCTCCAGCCAAGCTCGAACAATAGTAAAAATTAGCAAGCTGAGCTCGAACACCCCACTACTTGGCTCGTTCGGCTCGAGTATCACCCCTACTTGTACATCAAGGATGTAACGACCCAGAATTTTAATATAATAAAATTATGGGTTTATAGGTCCTTAACTGAGGTCAATTAGTTAAGTGTTTGATAAATTTGTGAAAAGCAGGTTTTTGTTTAGGATTGAGATGTACCGATAAAACTTCAGTGTTTTTCTCTAGAAATCACACACAGCGAGCTGGTCGGCTATTGGGACGATCACCCGTCGTACCGGTTCCGTCACGCATCGATTTGCAAGACCGTGGGGGTCTTGTACATGAAAAATAACAAGAAAACCAGGGCATCCACAAATTGTCGAATTTCAGTCGGGACTTGATATTTACCGGTTATTTCAATAGAAATTTGTGAAACTCATACCACTGTGTATCGGCCGACCCTATGGACAACTGTCTATCATCTCGACCATTTATCATCTCAAACGGTGAAACCGTAGTGTGTTTTGTATCCAAAATCAGGAAATTTGTGGGTTTTATAGTTTTATTTCGGACTTACTTTTTATTGTCAAAACTCAATATTTTTTCTCAAAATTTATACAGCGGGTGTCGGACTGCCCCTAGCTCGATTACCTAAAGTTTCTTCACCAGTGGACGTCATTTATTAGGGTTTCGGAAGTCATATGCATGAAAAGTGGAAAAATTCGGTCAAACTGATCATTGTGGTCAAAGGGCCACGTGGGCAGCCCATGTGCTCATCACATGGCCTCGCCACCTAAGTGAGGCCCATGCCTATATAAGGAGGGTTAAACCCCCTCATTTCTCTATCTCCCTAGTGTGTTGAAGCTCTGCCCGGCCAAAGTCTAAAGAGAGAAAGTGAGAAGAGAGAAAGAAGAGAGAGAAAGGAAGAGGAGGTCTACCTTGGGGTTGATCAACGTTCCGAGCACGATGGTGACCACCATTTCATCACTCGGTGTCTCGATTGGCGTGTAGAGAGAGAAAGAGAGAAAGTTAGAGAGAGAAAGTGGGAGTTAGAGAGAGAGTTTGGCTTGGGGTTTTTCAGCATTCCTGATACAACTGTGCCGTCCATTTTTGCCCTTCGAAGCCTCGTTCAGTGTGTAGCGGTAACATTTATTTCGCTCTTATCTATTTTTCCCTATTTATGCTAATTATTGTATGTGGAGTGACAATTGTATGGTGTGGATGAAAGAAGGTTGGAGACCCATATATGACATGTGGAGGAGATGGATGTGCGTGGAAAATGAGTAGAGGGGTGTAGCCCTCGATTTTGGGTTGTTACAACACGGAATTTAGGCTCAAGAATATTGGGCGATCGATCCCCCTGTATTGGCGATTGATCGCCAACATTGTAGAACATTGGGCGATCGATCACCCAGCACTGGCCATCGATCTCCAGTGCTCAGATTTGGGGATTTGGTTCCTGATGATGTTTGGACTCTCTGGGAAGCTTGGGTTGACTGCCTCGTGTGTTGTAATGTCATCCTTGGGTGTCGTAATACGTGTTTGGATACCTGTAAGGTGATGGTAGGATCCATCGGCCTGGATATGTTCTCTATCGGAACAACCCTGAGTGATGTGATGATGTTTGAATGCTTGTAAGGCGATTGATAGATCTATCGGCCCTGATATGTTTCCTATCAGAACAACCTTGAGTGATGTACTGATGTTTGAATGTTTGTAGGGCAATGGTAGAATCTATCATTCTAGATATGTTCCCTATTGGAATAACCTTGAGTGATGTGATGATGTTTGAATGTTTGTAAGGTGATTGACAGATCCATCAACCCAGATATGCTCCTTATCGAAACAACATTGAGTGATGTGATGATGTTTGAATGTTTGTAGGACGATGGACGGATCGATCGGCCCGAATATGTTCCCTCTAGGAACAACCTTGTAGGATGTGATGATATTGGGGCACTGGTAAGGCGATGAAAGGATTCATTGGCCGGACAATGTTCCACATCGGGATGGTACACCTTCAGACTTGGTCCACGAGCGTGATGCCCAACTAATTCAATTAATCAAGTGAGACTTGGATTAATTGAGGATTTTCTATTGTTAGAAAACCTAACTCATGTTGAATGTTAGTCAGGGTTCCTTTGTGACTGATAGTCAGGAGTGGGTGAAATAATATCCACGGATCCTCTTTGGCGAGGTACGCGACTAATAGTCGGGAGTGGGTGAAATGATATCCGTGGATCCTCTTTGACTAGGTATATGACTGATCGTCGGGAGTGGGTGGAGTGTTGTCCATTGATCTTCTTTGACTAGGTCAGGAGAAATGAATGTTGACTTGAGGGATGGTGACCTCAGTACTTCAGTATGTTCTAACAATACCTTGAGGTGAAAGGCCTTATGGATTCAGCAGAGGATGACCTAAGATGAGGTGAGTCTAAGGGTAACAAGATATCTTATGGTGAAAGGCCTTGTGGATTCAAGGATGACCCAAAAATAGGTTAAGTCCCGAAAGGCAAGATACATTGAGGTAAAAGGCCTCATGGATTCAAAGGATGACCTAAGCTAGGTTGAGGAGTGTGGATCGTTGTACTTAGGTATGTTGGCTTGAGGGGTGGGAACCTCTGTACTTCAATATGTTCTAACAATAATTTGAGGGAAGTGTTCCCGAGACAGGTTGAGGAATGAGGATCGTTGTACTTAGGTATGTCCCAATAGAGTACAGTTGAGGGTAACGAATACCCCAATAGGGTGATGTTTGTACTTAGGTATGTCCCGTGGGGGTGGTAACCTTATACTCAGGTATGCCCTGGTAAAGGTTGAATATGATGTTGTACTATAAGGGATGGTGACTTATTTACTTTGGTATGTTTCAACAATACTTTGGGGGGTGGAGACCTCTGTACTTCGGTGTGTTCCAACAAACTTAAAGGAAAGTACGTCCCAAGAGAGATTGAGGAATGAGAATCACTGTGCTTAGATATGTCCCAAGACAAGTTGAGGAATGGGGATCACTGTACTTAAGTATGTCCTGAGATAATACAAGTTGTTGATTGTCTGCTGAGTCTAGGGATTCAAGATTGTACGGAGTTTAAGGACTCAAGGTTGTACGGAATCTAAGGACTCAAGGTTTGAATTCATTGGATGTAAGCCCGATTGATCGCGATCGTTATCATGGTGGTATGAGATGCTATGGTAACAGGATTTTTTGATAGTAACAGATTCAGAAATGGATAATGAGTCTGTGGACTCAAGAATAGAACGTGAGCTGTTATCTAGAATGGTAACTTGGTGTCGTGGACAATGATCGAGTGAACTTGGAAATTAGAGATCGGGAACTTCAGAACCTTGGAATAAGGTGAACTAGCCCTGAATGACATCGGGTCACTAATTACGATATTATATATTATTATAATATGAGAATTGAACTTTAATACTATATCGTTATTGATGATTGTTACTATGTAGAACATAGTCTAGATGAACTATGAATTTTGCTGGGCTCTATGGCTCATCTCTCATTTTATGTCTTTAGATTTGGAAGCGGTTACCGATTGACAAGGAGCTACGCGTGATAGATTCTGGAAAGTATATTAGCGCATTAGTGACGCCAAAAGTAAAGACTACCATAACTAGTGAGGTAACGCATTTACTTATGATGGGTTATTGTGATGATCATTTGTTTTTTTTTTTTAGAAAAGCCACTCAAAAAGAGTGGGGGGTTTGGTGGACCCCTACCTGTTTATTAATAAAAGGGAAGCGGGGGGCGGGGGACATAAAACCTTACCCCTACAAAGACACAACAGGGGGGAGGGGCATAAAACCAAAACCCCCTAGAAAGACACAAAGGGCAAGGGGAATTAAAAACCTCCAACCCAATACAAAAAACTCCAAAAAATTCAAAGACTAGGAAAAAACACATTAAGATTGTCTGATATTCCCTAAGCCCACTTTATCAAGGAAAAGAAGAGCTCTAAGGCGAGAAGGGCTATCCTGTCTAGAGAGGATCAAACCTGAATCATGAAGATCACAACCATAGTTTGCTAGAAAAACAGCAACCTGATGAGCTTCCCTGTAGATGTGAGTTATAGAAGAGCATATGCTCTTGAATTTGATGATCTTTTGATTCCAATACCACACATTCCATGGATGATGGCAAATCCCATTGCAAGATTCTACAAGAGATTTAAAGTCAGATTCTATCTCAATCTGCATATACCCTATAAAATGGAAAAGCATAATACCATCGAGGAGGGCTCTAGTTTCAGTAACATAACTAGAGCAATGATCATAAAAAGCATAAAAACAAGCTAACAACTCTCCATGATGATTATGAATAATACCCCCTCCACCTGCTAAACCAGGATTACCTCTTGAAGCTCCATCCATATTGAATTTTATTCTACCATGAAGAGGTCGAATCCATTTGACAACGGATATAGAGTTTCTTTGCTTTGGAGGAGTCATAATGCTGAAAATAGAAAGATCCAATCTCTTCTTATTAGGTAATCGCCCCAATTCCGCCATCCATACCTTGATAGAAGCAATAATAATACCAAAAGACTTCCGAATACCTTTGAATCTACGTGAACATGTTTCTTTCCATATTTCCCAAATGATAAGGAGAGGGCGCAAAATTAGAAGCTCATTGTGAATTCTATCATAGGATCTAAACCATCTCATAAGAAGACATTGAATGATATCACTACGCTGTATAACAATAGAGCATTAAACTAGCAAAATGCCTCCAAATACTATCTGCAATATCACTATAAAAGAGAAGGTGAGACAAAGATTCAATATAACCAGTATTACAACAAGAGCAACAACTAACTAAAAGAATACCAACAGATTGAACCATGATATCAATCAAAACAACACCATACATTATCTTCCACCCAAAAATTTGGTTTTTTCTTGGTATTATGGGATTCCAAATATTTTTACTCTAGGCTTTACGAGGATTGGAATGTCTGATAGATTCCCAAACAGTTTTAACTGAAAACTTACCATTAGAGCTGGGATTCCAAATAAAAGCATCATCCGACTCTGAAAGGAAAAAACTTACAGATCTAATAACTATCTTCAAATGATCAGGCAAATAATCATTAACCAAATTGAAATCCCAATTACCATTATTACCAAACATATTCGATATAACTAGAAAAGATCGAGGAGTGTTAGTAGCATGATCAATAAGAGGGACCTCTCCAATCCAATAATCTAACCAAAAATTTATCTTAGTACCATCACCAATTAAAGAAGTTGATTTATAGATCACTTCTTTACAGAGAAGAATAATTTTAATCCAAGTTTTGGAAGAACTTGATAAGAAGCATGCCAAATATGACTAAATTGGTACTTAGCTCTGAAAAAAGTAGACCAAAGATTAGTAGATTGGTAAAGTTTCCAAGCTTGTTTCATTCTAAGAGTAGTAGAAAAGTCATTCATTTTCCGAATACCGAATCCACCTTCCAAATGGGGAAGAGAACAAGTATTCCAGTTAATCCAATGACCTTTTTTGACTTATCTCGTGTTATTCCAAAAAAAATTAGCCATTGTACTATCAATTAAATTTGTGATAACTTTTGGAACATGAATACTAGCTAAAAGATAGGTGGAGATAGATGATAAAACATGTTCAATAAGAATTAATCTCCCACCAGTCGATAAAAATTTAGCTTTGCACCCTTCCACCTTAGAAGTGATTTTGTCTATAAGGGAGTTGAAAAGAACCTTTTTAAGGCGGCCTTTATAAAGGCTAACCCCTAAAATAGATAAAAGGAAAATATTTTCTAGGAATACCTACCTAGTTAAAAATAGAATCGCTTCTCATCCTAGACATTTTATCAAAACAATAAAAAACACTTTTAGATTGATTAATCAACTCTCCTAAAGATTTTTCATAAGAAGAAATAAAATCGAATATATTTTCTAATATTTTGTTTCCTATCATTACAAAATATAAGATTATCATCAACAAAAATGTGAGAAACCGGATTTCCATACCTTCCCAATTAATAGGTGGAAGAAAGGCCCCTACTAAGAACTTCTTCAGCTGAAATGAAAAGGGCAGGAGATATGAGAACACCTTAACAAAGACCATGCGAACTCTGAAAAAAACCTTGCAAACAACCATTAATGTTAATAGAAAAAGATTGATTAAGAAGGCAATCACGAATCAATCTAATAACTTCTTCTTAAAACCCATCTTTTTAAGAATGACGAATATGAAATTCCATTCCATTCCATTCTATTGTAGGCTTTAGACATATCAAGTTTAAATATGACATTACCTCTAGGATTTTTTTTATCAATGTCCTGCACCATTTCCTGAGCTATACTAACATTATCTATAATATGTCTACCTTCACAAAGGCACTCGACTCATAAGAAATAATGTTATGAAGCAATAATCAATACAGTCAGCCAAAATACGTGAAATAAGCTTATAAAGAAAGTTGCGAAGACTAATTGGTCTAAACTCCAAAAAAGACATAAGAGAACTGCATTTAGGGATAAATGCAATAGCAGTTGCATTAATAGCTCTAGGCATTTCAGCAGACATGAAAAAGAATGTAATAGCATGAAAAAGATCTTCTTTAATAATATTCTAGCAAGATTGAAAAAAAATGACCTGAAAACCATCTAGACCAGGAGCACTATCTGCCGACATACTAAAAACAACTTTTCTAATTTCTTCTGAAGAGGGTAAAGTAGATATAGAAATATTATTATCCTAAAAAATAAGGCAAGGAATGAAAATCAAGATATTAGGATCTATCATTGTATTATCAGATGTAAGCAAATTTTTTTAAAATGAAACTGCTTCATTACCTATGTCCTCCTGAGAATCCAACCAGTTACCTTGAGTATTTTGAATTTTATATATGCCATTTCGACCCCTTCTAGAATTAGTAACCATGTGGAAGAACTTTGTGTTGTTGTCCCCTTCTTTGAGCCATTGAACTCTAGACTTTTGTCTCCAATATATTTCTTCTTTAAGAAAAACAGATTGCAACTCAATCTTGAGATTAGTTAATCTAGCATTTTTCCCATCATCCCAAAAACTTTGAATTTCTTTTTCTAGATAGTTGATTTGATTCTCGAGATCTTTCAGTTTTAGAAAAATATTTCCAAAAACTTCTCTATTCCATATTTTAGAGAAGATTTTATCCTTTTAAGCTTAAGGAATGAGGAAATAAGAGGGTTAGCTGAGATAGAGGGACCCCACGAATCAGTCACTATTCTAGAAAAATCCGAGTGATTAATCCACATTTGTTGGAATTTAAAGGATGAGGTCATTCTTAATTCATCTTTACCAAACACAAACAAAATGGGGGAATGATCCGAAGCAACTCTAGAAAGATGAATAACCGATGAGCTATTGAAATTATGAGTCCACTCTGGGTTAAAGAAAATACGATCAAGACGAGTATAGATACGATGCACTCCCTCCTGATTGTTGCACTATGTAAATTTGTTTCCAGAATACCCAACATCCATCAAAACCAACTCACTAATTATACTTTTAAAATCCTCCATAGAATCATAATTAACATCTCTACCTCCCAGTTTTCATCAGAAGCAGAGATAGTATTAAAATCACCACTAATGAAGAAAGGACCTGAAAAAGAATAGAAAGTAGCATACAAATCTGCCCAAAGGGACAAACGCTGCCTGTAAGCACCCAATTCTTACACCTTGTGTAACTAGGGTTAACTTACATTTAACCCTGGTCATCCCTAGTAGAATCCCTAAACCTAGCTAAACCTTAGGTGTACCCTAAACCTAAACCCTAGGACTAACGCTAGATGTGCCCTAGACCTAGCCCTAGCTCAAACCCTAGCTAAACCGAGGTTGTAAATCCCATGGGCTCAAGGCCCATTTAACAAAGCCTAAGTCCAAAACCATAGCAACCAAGGCCTTTATGGGCCCAAACTTGGGCCTATAACCCATAGGGGTCCACTAGGGTGGGGCCCAACACCTTAGAATTCAAAATTTTGGTGCAAAACCCCTAGAATAGCAATCCCAAGCTTGCTTTCGGGCCACTTGTGCGAGGGTGTGGCCCAAAATGGCAAAAATCCTCTCTGGGGGTAATTCGATTACCACCACCCTGAATAAGCCTTCATCAGGAATGGCGGTAATCCAATTACCGCTATATCCTGCAACCTACAACCAGTGTATCAGCATCCTTCCTGCCACCCTGGGTCTTCTCCCATTGGTCCCCCACGCGTCCCTTAATGCCGAAATCACCCCCAGGCACCTCCCCTTCATCTATATAAACCACCACCTCCCCAATTCAAACAACAGTCCATTTTTCTATAAAGAAAACCCTGCCCGTGCACCATTACACTCCGAGCTTCAATCCTTTGCAATAAGGCCCTAGTTTTACACCCATAGTATACCCTAGACCTCCAGTAGAGTCCTCAGACCCCATCTCAAGCCCTCCATTGCAGGCACAGTACCTCCACCGTGAGCATATAGTGGGGTAAGCCCTTTACTTGGTGCACTCTTCTTCCCCTTTTGTTTAAAGCAATGTAAGGACCCCTGGTCCAATTCCAGGGGTCCATTTTCTTCATTATTTTTGTTCATACATTGTTAACTGGCCAAGGACAAGGCCCCCCTTGTCTTCCTCATAGACATGGGGGATCCCAAGAGGCTCCTAGCTCGGGTTCAAGACCCCTATACATGTTCAGACCATCCCCTTAGGCCCTGGGGGATCCTCAGTCCATGAGAGATCGCCTAGAGGTCCACTGGTGCAGCCCCCAATAGGGGAAAATGTCTTTTTTCAAAAAACCAGTAAATAGCGGTAGACTATCTACCGCCATTTTTGATGTTTATAGTAACAGGCCCTTTAACTATGGTTGGCCAAGGCCTTGGTCAGTTCCAGGGCCATGGTTAGGTACCTCTGGACCTTAGCTAACTCTCCTAAAAAAATCATAGCCTAACTCGACCCTTAACTAGGGTTAGTTTATTTTTAAACCCAAGCAGTTATTCTGGCGGTAATCTGTTTACTGACAGAACAGAAAACCAAATTTTGGGTACTGGCGGTAATCTGATTACAGCCAATACAAACTTTCTTGCTTAGTGACTTTGGGCCCTTGTGGGGCCCACACCTTGCATGCCCTGGGGTCCACATCAAGCCCAGTGGGTAGCCCTGACTCCCTACTACTCCCCTTGCAAAATTTCAGACCTTGGGTCAAAGCCTAACCCTGGTTAGCATGGCCATTAACTTCAGTTAGCAGGCTGTCGATAATGGCTTTGCCGACAGACTAGAAAAACACCCTCAGTTCATTGGTGGTCATCAGATTACCCCAATACAGACTTGCTTTTTCACTGACTTTAGGCCCCTGTGTGGCCCACACCTGACCTACTCTTAGGCCCAAACCAGGCCTATTAAATTCCTGGGACTTCAGGCTATCCTCTCATGCTTTTACTTTCCCTTGGTTCACTACCTAACCCTAGTTACCTCAGTGCAAACTATGGTTAAAAGTTTACTGTAATGAAAGTAATCTGATTACCTCAATTATTAAAATTTTAATTTGTGGCTTTGTACAAGGCCCAGACCGGGTAGGAGGCCATTCTAGGCCCTGCCATACCCGCTGGGCCTATTTTTGGCTAACCTTGACCCTTAACCATGGTTAAAATACCTACGGTTAACTTTTAACTATGGTTAAGCACCCCTTAACCCACAAAATTTGGAAAAATCCCAACCAATCTGAAAAATACAGAAAGAGCAAAACATCAACTTTGGACCTTTTAACCATGGTTAGCACTCGTAACCATGGTTAACAACCTTCTTAACCCTAGTTAGCAACCCTAACCCTGGGTTAGCACCCCCCTTAGCCTCCGAGCTTCATCCTTGGCCTCCGGGTCCAAGCATTGCACACTGACCAACCTCGGTCAAACAAAATTCTAATCACCGGATTAGGCCCATTAGCCACCCTTGGTGCACACACACACCCCATATCCTTAGCACAGGCTCATGTGCTAGAACTACGCTCGGCCTGATCTCATTCCAATGTGAGTACGTTAGCAACCCAACCCGGGTTCGACCCTAGTTAGCTTATCTTTCTTACGGATAGTATTAACTTAAACACTTTGGTATTTGATTAAATTCGACATTACTTTGGCTTAAACCTAGTAAATAGGGAACCACTATAAGTAGAAGTGCCGGGGTGCCTAACCCTTTCACTGGACTTAACCGAACCTCTTATCCTGATCTCTAAATGGAGAACAAAGACCTTATCCAACATCTCGGGGGACTTATCTATTCTGAAAAAATAGGTGGCGACTCTAAGCTCATGAGATTTTTTTAGGGTTCCGAAACCCATGCTCACACTCCCGTCTGGTACATTTAACATAAATAAAAGCACATCTGATCGGAATCATAACATTATTAGTAATATCAACAATAATCATTTGATCAGAAGCAGAGATAAAAGATACTTGAATATTATTTTTCCAAAGCAACCGATCTTAGTATGATTACGATTGGAATCAAGATGTTTATCCATACCAACAAAAGAGCAGACCTCATGAATAGAATCATAGTGTTTTTTTGGTTCTATAATAGCTGATAAAGAAACATGATTAGAAGAAATTAAATTCTTAAGTCTAGATTTAGAAGCTAAATTACCAACTCCTCTTATATTCCAAACAATGAAATTATTCATTAATAACATTTATGGAATTTGTACCCTTAGATAGAACCGCGGTTCTAGATCGATTTATTTTGTCCGATGAAAAACAAACTTTGTTTAAATTATTTTTAACTTTTTGAGTATCTGGAGGCCGACTTCTAAAAAATTCAGCTTTTAACAGTCTTTTGGATAACTGTTTCCCATTTGCTTTGAATTCTTCTATATTATCTAAGGAGCAAGAATCAAAATTAGAATGAAATCCTATAGTTTGAAATTGCTCCCTAAGATTTTTAATAATATGATAACCGTCAATAGGTTGAACATACCCTTCTATAGTTTCAACCAACTTATTCCACATACGATAACAATTAATATATGTTTTGATTCATTCGAAGACCTTTTATTTCAGAATTAGATAGGGTATTTTATCTTTCAATATGATTTTAGACCCAAGAGAATCCATTATAAAATTTCCAGATGCTAGATTATTCTTCAGAGAGGATGGCCGATATCTTTCCTCGTTCAAAACCGAGAGATGATCATCTACTTCCTTATACTGAACAGATTAATTTTTCTCCATAACTCCAATATTAGTATGATTTTCTGCATTATCTAACATAAGTTTAGAGGATTTAGTATTATAAATCATACTTGGGTAGGATAGTTTAGGAGATGTTGTAGGAAGAAAAGATACCGAATTATCATTCTCGTTAGCAACTACTGGTGTGGAAGAATTTGTTTCTATAGGAAGCCCACATTCTTGAACTGTAATAAGATCCGTAATGGTTTCATTGGGAGGGATCTTCGTAGGAGATTCGGAAGAAAGGGTCTCAACCGAATTGAAAGACTTCATAACCCACTGTTTAGTATGATTTATGGGGAGGCCAGAATCTTCTTCCCGATTAACTATAATAGATTCTGATTTAGGAATAAGAATATTTGAAATATCGTTTTCCTTATCAGCTACTGTCAATGAAAAATTAGTATTTTCCTTAGACCTACGATCTTGAACTTGAATGAGATCTGGATTAGAATCTTTAGAAGTGATCGAAATACGATGTTCAGAAGGATGGATCTCTACTGAATTTGCGTTCTTCAATACCCACTATTTTTTTAATCTTTGAAGTACCTTCATCCTCTTCCTGATGGATAATATTTCTGTCTTTAGATATGCCCATCGAACAGGAGTTCACATTGTGTCCAAACTTTTTGCATTTAAAGAAAAACCTAAACTTCTTCTCATATTCCATAGATTGCCATCTACCTTGATCCCCTAAACCCAACCAGAAATGATCTAGATTGATTTTGAGAAGATCTATCTCAATACATACATGAGCAACACTCGGTATTGATAAAGTTTTCGTTGCTTCGTCGAGCTTTAATACCTTACCAAAGATACTACCAATAGAAGTAAGGGCTCAGTCATTAAAAAGATGAAGGGGAAGGTTAGAAAACTCACCCAAATCGGAACTATTGATGGTTCCACCCCCGATAAGAATAAAGGAGTCCATTTGAAGAATTGAAAGAGATATCCATTTATGTATATAACTTCTTTAATCCAAACCATAAGAAAGTCTTCTTCAGAGAAAATCTGAATATAAGATGTCTTGAATCAAGAATCCCTACTGTGAAAGCCAACCTTATACCTTAAGTTTTTTTTTTTTATATGAACCTTAATAAAATCCAACCAAGGTCGACCATAAGAGGACTTAGCAACTAGAGATAATCGATGGGTTCGGGGCGTCATAAAGGAAGTGGTTCGGCTACATGGGTGCCAGTTAGCATCATGTCAGACAAAGATCTGAGGTTTACTTCCAGGTTCTGGAAGATTTTTCAAAGCGCTATGGGTTCCCATTTGGACTTTAGCACCGCTTTTCATCCTCACACCGATAGGCAAACCAAGAGGGTGAACAAAATTATAGAGTACATGCTCCGAACTTGCATGTCAGACTTTAAGGGTAGTTGGGAAGATCATTTGTCGTTGGTTAAGTTTGCCTAGAACAACAGTTACCCGTGAGCATCTAGATGAAACCTTTCGAAGCCTTGTATGGGAGAAGTTGCAGGTCTCCTCTATACTGGGATGGAGTTGGTGAGAGGAAAGTATTGGGTTTCGAGTAGATCGGGTCTCGAGTTGATCGAGCAGACCGTAGATAGGATCAGGATCATCAAGGAGCGGTTGAAGACTGCCTAGAGCCAATAGAAGAGCTATACCAACACCCGTAGGAGAAAACTTGAGTTTCATGTTGGCGATTATGTGTTTGTCAAGATTTTGCCGATGAAGGGTATTATAAGGTTTAACAAAAGGGGCAAGCCCGACCCTAGGTATGTGGGTCCATTTGAGATCATCACTAGAGTCAGTGAGGTTGCTTATCGGGTCGCTTTACCTACCCACATGGCCATAGTGCATAACGTGTTTCACATCTCCATGCTCTCGAAATACCTCCCAGACCCTTCACATGTGATTGACCTTTATCCTTTGGAAATCCGTGAGGATCTCACGTTAGTGGAACAACCAGCTCAAATCCTGGATAGGTGAGATCAGGTTTTGCGCAATAAGACTATTCCCTTGGTTCTTGTACGATGACAACATCATGCTAGGGAAGAAGCCACATAGGAGCGCGAAGCTGAAGTGGAGAAAAAATACCCTCATTTGTTTGTATAGTTTTAGATGTTCTTGCTTGTATTTTATATCGTCCTAATTTTGAGGATGAAATTTTTGTAAGGCGGGGGGGGGGGGGGGGGGGGGGAGGATGTAGATACCCGAATCTAGATTTCATGGCACGGTGAATAGTGCTATGAATAGTATTTTGAGGCATTGAAGCCTTTATGTATTGCATTGGATGTTATCATTGAAGATGAGGATTTTGATTTTTAATTAAAGTGTTATATATGTTATGAAGTCTTAAGGGGGTTTCATTTGATGTTTATGGGTGTTGAAAACAAAAGGAGAAAGGTTGTGAGTGTGAAAAATGAGAAAAACCAGAAAATAGGAAATCTGAGACTTTCGTTCGAATGAAGCCAGAAAAGGGATCATAAATTTAATCTCGTGGCCATTTCCGTTCGAAAGGGCCATTTTTCGTTCAAACGAACACATTCGTTCGAACGAACCTAATATCTTCTAACGACATTGTTAAAATAAATTTTTTTAAAAATGGTGCTGAATTAGAAATTTCTAGGTTTAACCCCCTTGGCTAGAAATAGACCACCTATTTCGTGGTTTAGAGTTACACAAATCTAAAGGGAGATCTTTTAGAGAGAAAAAGAGAAAAGCTAGGGTTTTCTCAAGATCCAAGGTGAAGCCCAAAATCTCACCTCCAAACTTCTCAAGATCAAAAGTGAAGAAAGGATCTTGCAAGCCAAGGGTATTCTCACGAGTTAAGCCACGAAGAAGTGATCCTAACGGGGTAGAAGCTTGGTGTTGCTTTATCAAGCCTCAAGCTTTCTAGTGCTCTGAACCAAAGAGATTTGGTCTTAAAAAGGTAGGTACATCCTTCTAGTTGACTTTGTAAGGATTTCGATAAAATAATATGAAAAGCATGTGTTTTTAATATTGGATGTTATTAATGCAAAGACTGATTATGGTTTGAAATGATGTAGGCTAAGTACCCATGTTCTTGTTATATTCACACTATGAAAAGCAAAATATAAAGCATGTTCTTAATGGAAATGAACGTGTAGCCTATGATTGCTTATACTAATGTTAAAATGAAATTACCAAAAGCATGTTTGAATATTTAAGAGCTCTTTAAGTCTATCATGATGTTCACAAGCATTTGTGCACATACATGCATTGCATGATCGTGTTTTCTTAAGTATGGATATTCTAAAGATACAAGTTCACAACAAAACAATTGAGACAAATTATGATTTACACAAGCACGCATGATAAAGCCAAACTTTGCATTGGTTAAGGATAGGCATATCTAAGGATATGTCATATCTAGCTTTAAGAAAAGACAAACAAGAATGATCATGCCAAACTTTGGGTTGGTCAAGGATATTAGTGTGCCAATTTTAAGCATATTCAATGAAGGGTATTTACATACCCGACTTCAAGTTGTTTCAAATATTTTCAAAGAGAGGTATTTATATACCCGGCTTCAAGTTGTTTCAAGGGCACTAACAACTAGTTTCAAGAATGTTCAAGCAAGACAAGCATGATTCACGCAAGACAAGATAAGACAAATACGATTCAAACAAGACAAACATGATTCTCACACAACAAGAACAAGACAAGGACTATGTTTCAAGAATGAAAAACATGTTTTGAAAACACGAAAAGTAAGATTTAAAGTATGGTTAGCAAGCTTGCACATGTGATTTAAGATTTTTTTCGCACTTGGATTTATATATGCATGTGAATTCTATTGTTTAAATTACAAGTATGCTATGATGTATATTATATCACTGTTAGCTAGTAGCTTATACACGCTAAGTATACCATGCTCAGCCGTACATTTTGAGGACGGTAGGTATTCCCTTTGACATTTGTGTGCCAGAGCCATGGGTCGAAGAGGAATATGTTGATGAGTCAGTAGGTGATCTTCCCAAGGAGGGAAAACATTTGGACAGGTAGCCTTATGAGGCTTATTATTGAGAGACGTGAGGGAGTGTCATGTATATATATTTTGATGAGTGGGTATGTTCACTCTTACTTTTGATGTTTGTTATTGTATAAACTCTTGGAATACAATCTTATTATATAAAAAGAAAAAATTTGTTAGCTTCCGTTCTAGCATGCCTTGTTATTGTGCAAGATGGTTTGACAAGTCATGAGCTAAAGTCTTCTAAACTTCTAAAGGAGATTTTGGGTCACGACATCTTACTTATTAATTCCATTGCTGGGAATACAACTAGGATTTGTTTTGTTTAATCAACCATCAACCCGTTCTTGTTAAGAACAACTTGGTCGGAGTAATCTGAAACATTTGCAAAGGAAATCGATCCGAGAATCATGATTGTTTTTTCGGAGGAATCCGGAACTATCCTTGACGGAGATTGATTGGAAGATCGTGGTTGTGGAGATCGATCTAGGAGCAAAAGAGGCTACTACGGTAGATTGCGAGTCTTACGAGATAGTGATTGCTTTCGGAAGCGTGGAAGACTGAGTACTGAGGATCGTAATATCGAGTCCGGTTGAGTACAGTTCGAATCTTATAAATATTTGTTTCTTTATCTTAGTGATATCTCTTTACTGGATTAGGTCCTATGGTTTTTCCTAGAAGAGTTTCCACGTAAAATAACTTGTGTTATGGTTTGCTTGTTTCCCTTATTCCGTACTTTATTGTTCATCCTCCCAGTTAATAATTTAATTGCATATATTGAAAATGGTAGATAGACTCTTAGGAAGACTTAGTCACCCCCTTGAATTTGTAAGTTCTAGACTCAAACATAAATTTGAGATTCATTGGATTTTTTTCAATATTCAACTTAACAATCTAAAGTCCAACTAAGCATAATTTTCAAATAAGCACTTCTTTTTAGACTAGTGTTACCAAACGCCACCTTAGTCATTTCCCACTAAGACTTAAGAACAGCATCTATCCGATAATGGGATCTAGTCTTTACCTACCCCTTGGAGCATTTGACATCTGAATGGCCAATTACCTTGCAAATTGAGCATCACGGAGGTCTCCAATCGTACCCATTGCAAAATTTGAATTATGCCTAGCTGGTGAGATAATCACTATCTCCTCAGGGAAATCAGAATCAGAGTCTGCTTGGACCTCTACGAAGAACTTGGCGTAGCTTAGCCGACTATTATCCACTATTTGCTTATCATAACAAATAGATTTGCTCAACATGCTACCAATAGCGCTCAAATAGGATGCATTCCATGCATGTGACCAACGAGAGATGTACAAGCTTCACCCAAATGAGAACTTCTGAGAATTCAACCTTGTCCAATTTAAAGCCTCTATCTCACTCATGCAACACCAACATAGTCCCTCTAGTTTTCCAAGGTCCACCTTCAAAATTTTTTTGCTTATCCTTAACATATTCAAGCAATCCACCCTTTGGTTTTCAGATCCGTTGGACAATGTATTTGGTGGGTAAGAAGGGAGGGCAAGGTCCGACAAAATATCCCATCAGATAATGTATTTGATAGGGTCTGATCCGGGTTTGAAAACATTGGTTGCACCACCCGTAAGATTTCCATGAAGAGCTTTCAGAAGTCAAACTCTCTTGATCAAATGGTGTTTCTCAACTGCTCCCCCACAGATAATGGAATAGGCCTCCTTTTTACCAACCCTCATTGCAACCCCACAGGAAGAAGATCTCCTTTCCACCTGCCCCAAGACCGAGGACATTTGACTGTCCCTTGTGTCATGTAACATTTGCTCAGGTAATTTTCGTGGATGATACTTTAGTTTAGTGTGTAATCTATAGGGGTAGTATAGACATTTGGATGAACATTTTCCCACACACCATTTTAATGCTTTGTTGAAGAAAGATAAAAACAGTTAAGAGAGGTTGCTTTATAGTGGTTTGCACTTTTAAGTTTAGCTTTCCCACTAAAAGAAATTTTATTCAACTTGACTAGGATCTATCGGCCCATATATTCTGGTCCTTGAAGAATCAAACGGCTGAATACAAGTCCACAAAAAGCATGCTAATTGATAAACAAACGGTCTTTTACCACCCACGTGTCCCACTTGATGATCCAACGGACCTGATATTCGCCACTAACCCTTAATCCATCATTGATGAAGTTGGGTTTCATCTTTGGAATCTCTCTTGGTGTTTATCTCCTGTTTCGAACAACAGATGACTTCTACAACTATTAGGTTGATTAGCTTTCTGTTATTCATTTTGCTTGATTAATGAACAAAAAAATAATAATTTGTATAGACCCACAGAGGTCATCTTCTTTGTAGCCCATTAAAACGCTATTGAAGGCCCACGAGGTTAATTCATGTCCATAGAGACCATGTTCTTTGGTCCATAGAGACCAACATTTTAGGCCCATGGAGGCCCAACTCAACCTATTGAGGCTAATTTTCGTATCCATTGAGCCCTATCAGGCCCATTAGTGGCACTACTTCTTAAGCCCATTTAAGGCATTTCTTTTAGGTCCATGGAGACCTTTCTTTGCCCCATAAAGGCAATTTCTTTCGGCCCACTAGAAGCCCATTTGGTTCATCCACGTCCATTAACAAGCAAGCACTTGGCCGACTCAACCAAACATACAATGAAGATCAAATGTGTCCAGCGGAGATCAAAATGTGTCAAGCAAATTTCTATTAACGACAAATACATAGAGATTTTCAATTCTTATATATTTGAGGGGAAATATTAGAGGATATAATATAAGTATTTAAATAAGGTGAATGAGATAAATAATACCATTCAAGTGTATCTCGTCACAATATTAGATTAGCATCAATTAAGGAGAGAATATATTTGATTAGAATAGGTTGATTTACTTTAGGGCCTTGTCATTTCCGTATAAACTTTATTTAGTGTCTTTGTAATTCATCCAAGAATTCTCAATAAAATCAAATTCTCTTCACTTGTACATAGAAATTTCCTTTCTTAATTCTTATCCTCTCTGTCTATGTTTTACTTTTAAGAGTAAATGACACTGCCCTCCCCTCAACTTTAGTTGTCTCTAACACATACCCCTTCCGGTAGTTTGTTACTTAAATGGAAGGACTTTGATGATGTCTTCATTTAAAAATTTTAAAATGTCTAAATTAGACTTCTTAAGGAATACAATAAAGAAAATGATAACTAATCAGATTTGGTAAGTATGAACTTAAGTTTAATAAATATTTCCAAAACCAAGTTTAATAGAATCAACTTGAGGTTAATCTATATTTTTTTCTTCTAAAAACCAGTGTTAGATAGATGAACTCTAGGGGTGAGTGAATCTTAACCATGGTTACTGTGTATTAAAAGGGATATATGACGGCTTATAGGGATCCTTTAATTGTGGCTAAACATAATTAACCTACGGTTACTATTTTTTATTTTTTTCTTAAAACCAAGGTTAGATGGTTGAATCATAGGGGTGAGTGAATCTTAACCATAGTTAATGGGTGTTAAAAGGAACATGTGGCGGCTTATAGTGATCTTTTAACTGTGGTTAAACATAATTAATCTAAGGTTAATAATTTTATATTCTCTTAAAAGCAAGGTTAGATAGATGAATCCTAGGATTGAGTAAATTTTAACCACAGTTAGTGGGTGTTAAAGGGACACATGGCGGCTTATAGAGCCCCCTTTAATTGTGGTTAAGCATAATCAACCTAAGGTTATTTTTTTTTCTATAAAAACGATGAATGAACCCTAGGGGTGAGTAAATCTTAACCATATTTAATGGGTGTTAAAAGGGACACGTGGTGGCTTATAGAGACCCTTTAACCGTGGTTAAACATAATTAACTAAGGTTAATACTTTTAATTTTATTTCCTTAAACTAAGGTTAGATAGATAAATCCTATGGGTGAGTGAATCTTAACCAGTTAGTGGGTGTTAAAAGGGACACATGGCGGCTTGTCGAGCCCCTTTAATTGTGGTTAACCTTAATCAACCTAAGGTTTTTTTTTTTTTCTTCTAAAAACCAAGGTTAGATGGATGAACCCTACGGGTGAGTGAATCTTAACAATTGTTAGTGGGTGTTAAAAGGGAAGTAATCACATGTTTCTTCGTAACGAGGATAAAATTGTAAAAGAGTATCATTTGCTAACAACATTAATATGATGAGCCTAACAAAGGAGGGCAGTGTAATTTCATAAACGAGAGGGGAGGATCTGAAATTTCACCAAACCTCATGTCAGGGGAGGTGAGTGCAGTTTACCTTACTTTTAATTTCTTTTAATGTTACTTCAAAAAAAATATTAATTTCAAAGTGTGAAAATGTGAATTTCGTGTGCACGATTCGAAATATAAAGGTGCAATTCAACCAAAAAAAAATAAAATAAAAAATATATATATATACATATAAAGGTGCAATGAATCTTTTAGTTCCTCTGTATGTACATGTAACTAATGAGTTAACAGTTGAATATTGCGAGTACTACAGTATGCTACTTTTTCACTTTCTATTTGTTATATACAGTAGACTGCCTTGTAATTAATAACCTTGGTAGAAATAAACTATATTAATTATAAAAGAATCTATACTACTCCTATATAGCAACCGGTATCCGTGGCACACTCCATTACTCTCTATTTTCTTCAAATTGGTACCACGTGGCACACCCTTTAACCAACAACTTCATTCCATATGTATATGTAAATGTAAATTAATTAGCATTATTCTCTCTCCTCACTAATTACTATCTTATTAAAGCTTCTTAACCCTTCATTAGTTCTTATACACCCCACTTCCCCATTCCCAGAATCCAATAAAATTATTTCTCATCTAAATACAGTTCATCTACCCCACTTTAACCACACTCAGCATCTTATTAAAAATTAATTAAGTAGTCACTTATTAAATGAGCCCTATACTAAACCCGAATTATTCTGACATGGCATCTTGGGAGACCACTATTTTCAATTCTCTCCATTTAGCAATCTTCATTGGTGTTCTCATTACCACCTCTTTAACTTCTCAAGGAAAACCCCTATCTATCTCATACGATTTTTCTCCTAGATAACTCCTCTCTCTTTTTCCATTAATCTCCTCAATTAAATCAAACACCCCAATCTCTACCCATATAAATCTTTACAGCTCTCTCTCCTATCCCTTCACCACCCCTTCTCTCTCCTCTTTTCTTCATCTCTCATGTAACTACTATCATATTTCCAAAGAGTTTCATTTCCCAAGAAGTTTCAGATTTCCAAAATGTCTCTCCATCTCCCGCAAAGAGACAGTTATATCTCCCTTAATAAAGTTAAACCTACATTCCTTATATATATCTCTCACTCCCTCACTGGTGGGTGCTCTCCCTTCCCTCTCTCCCTCTCTCTCTCTCTCTCTCTCTGCGTACATGTAATTGCATTACCGATAATTTGTTAGCTTCTCCGATGCAACCACCTTCTCCATGGTTAAGCTGGAGCCTACCGCCTCCTACACCGTATCTAATGGCTCGCTCGCTCGCTCTTGTCCTCCTTCATCTCTCTCGCAATGAAGATAAATCGGATGGTTGTAGCAAATGAGATTAATGGAAACTCAAAACCCCCCCTCTTAGTCTCTGCCATCACCACACTCTCTCTCCATGCATGTAGCATGCATACTTAACTCACACAAGACATGGTGCGGGCCAACTCTTGTGTTTCTCCCTGAAACTAGGATTTTGTGTAATATCTAATCTCAGTCGTACATGATGTATTGATGTGTGTATCCAAGTGAAATATAATATCCTGTTTGTAAATGTGTTACACTTGAATTATTTCATTTGTATATATAGTAATGTGCATTCATTTACATTTCCCTTAAAAATATGGCCGTTACAATATATTTCATGCACACGGCTCAATCTAGCCGTGACTGTGAACCAACCATATTCCTTTTGTATTACCTCTTCGTCCAATGGTACTGTATGCCCCTCTTATTGCTTATGAGAGATGTGTTGGGGATAATGGGATCTATTCCAGTGGGTGATGTCTTGCAAGTGTTCGATCACTCTGTTACTAACTACAACCCTAAACACTAACTTATAATTACTACAAACAATAAGTAAGCAATATATATCACTTGCAAAAAAACAATTTGTATAGTGGCATGACTTGTGGTCCACTTAATAAGCCAGCTGTCTGACAAAAAATCAACATGGTCAGTGAATCTTAGTTATTGAATTTGAGGGTTTAATTTGTTGTTGCAAACATTGTAACAAACATGAATTTTGGTTACTAGATCTTACAATTACGGAATGGGCCTTATGGTTTAGATGATATTCCAGGCATTGCACTAGGTGGATTAACAGCTGGAGAAAGCATATAGGGGTTTCCATTTCCTCTGAGACTAAAACTAGGAGACTCTAATTGGCCAAAGACGGAAGAAGCTGGGTACACATGAAATTTTATACCAATGAAGGAGATCTCCTAAATTTACTTCATCAGATGATCTTAACCATATGATCATTGATTTGCATAACCAACAAAACGGTCGAGGCAGACATAACACTTCCCTACATTGAATAAATTTACTGAAACGCCTTCTAAAGAGGGATCTGTATCCACCCATTTGTAGCGAAATGAGAACTTCATGTTTAATCCCAAACAAACTAACAATAACGTTTTTTGAAAAAACTTTTATCTCCTTCATGCAAGGAAGTACTAATTCTACACTCCTATTAATGAATTTTAACTTTTTAAAAAAAAACTTTTATCTCCTTGATGCAAGGAAGTACTAATTCTACACTCCTACTAATGAATTTTTTCTTACTTATACTCTAATCATACTATAATTACTCATCACCCCTCAGACATTGAGGCATAAAGTTGTATATAATTTACAAAACACATGTTTAACAAATATCTCTCTTTTTTCACATTATATTTAGATTATCTTTTCGATCTTGTGTCGCTTGCATGTCTTACTCATCCTTTTTACTTCCCATGCATAGCACGAGGGTTTTGCTAGTGTTATATATAAGAATCACTATACTGATCCATTAAAAATTTTCTTTCCATAATTTCTTTTGAATGTATTGTATTTTCCATATAAGCTTCACTTAGATACAAATTTAAAAGGCTAGTACTCCAAAAAAACAAAAAACAAAAGATTTTATGCTTGCTCGTTGAACAAGTTAATGACATTTGGACCTATCAAAAATACAAAAAAGAAAGTTGTGTCACTTAACACATAAAAAACATCATAATACCTTTTTGATCTAATGATTTTTCATATTGTTGGGCTTTTAGAGAGAAGAAGAAATATCCATTTTTTTAGGAAGAGACAAAATTCATTTTGAACTCTACTTTTCGTGAGATTCTTCCTTTAACTTTTGTTAATTATTTTGAGGTCCTCATACATTGATTTTTTTTTAGTTTTTTCAATCTAAAATATCTAAAACTTTATACTACATATATGATAATTTATCATACATAACCAAAATATCTAAAATAATTTTATCCCTTTCTCTTCCTAATACTTTTTTTTTTTTATACCATGGACATCCTGAGCCTTGAAAGCTCAGACTAGTTCCATGGGCTAACATAGGGAATACCCCCACCCCATGCAACCATTATTGAGTGGAGCCAGTGAATCGAACTTGAGACCTCCGGGTTTACGGTTCGTCCAAGTGACCACTGGGCTACACCCTCGGGGGTTTCTCTTCCTAATACTTAAATCATCATAAAGTGTTGATAAGATTGATATAATTATGTATTAATATAGTCTAAAAACCTCTCTTAATATAGTATAAAAACCCGGTAGGCTTAGGGTTAGTTCGGTAGATTAGGGTTTGGGCTCGGTAGGCCCAAAAGCGAAGTTTGACCAAGGTTAGGGTTGCTAACCGGGGTTAGGTCAAACTAACATGGTTAGGGTTACTAACCACAGTTGGAAAGGTGAAGTCAAGCTCGGTAGGCTAAGGTTGGGCCTGGTAGGCCAAGGGTAAGCCTGGAAGGCTAAAGGATGAGACCCAGTAGGCCAAAGCGGTTTTAACAGGGGTTAAGGTTTGCTAACCGAGGTTAAATGGGAGTTAACCATGGTTAGGGCTGCCTAACTATGGTAAAAAGTCCAGAAGTTGATTTTTTGATCTTTTTATATTTTTTGTGATTTTTCCAGATTTTTTGTTGGTTAAGAAATACTTAACCATGGTTAAAAGTTAACCAAACATGGGATTTAATCATGGTTAAGGGTCAAGGTAAGTCAAAAATGGACCCAGAAGGTATGGCAGGGCCTAGAATGGCCTCCTACCAGGTCTGCGCCCTGTACAAAGCCCAAAAATTAAAAATTTAAAAATGGAGGTAATCGGATTACCTCCATTCAGTTGAAATTTTAACCATAGTTTGTACTGAATTAACAGAGGTTAGGGAGTGAAACAGAGTGAAGTAAAAGCACTGGGAGAAAGCCTAGAGTCCTAGGAATCCAATGGGCCATGTGTGGGCCCCAGGGCAGGCCAGGTGTGGGCCTCACAGGGGCCCAAAGCTACTGCCAAAATATCTGTATTGGCGGTAAACTATTTACCACCAATATGCAAAGAGTGATTTCCTAAACTGGCAGTAAATAGTTTATCACCAGAGTGACCTTTTGATTTGAAGTAAAAACTAACCCTAGTTAAGGATTGAGTCTAAAAACTTGCTTGGAAGTAGCTGAGGTCCAAAGGAGTCTACTGGGCCTGATGTGGGCCCCAGGGCTTGCATGGTGTGGGCTCCGCAAGGGCCCAAAGCTTCTGCTAAAAAAACTCTAAATTGTCGGTAATGTTATTACCGACAGAAAGTTAACCTGGGTTTGTAGGTTGATTAACCAGGGTTAGGCCTAAGGTTAGGGGATGAAATTTTGTAGAGGAGTGGCCAAGGTCAAGGGTACCTAACCATGGCCCTTGAACTGACCAGGGCATGGCTTAACTAGGGTTAACAGGTGAGTTATAGATAGGATCAATAATGGCGGTAGATATGTACCACCATTATGCATTTTAGACAAAAAACTCGATTTTCCCCACTAGGGCTGAACCAGTGCGAGTCTAAGGGGTTTCTTATCGACCGAGGACTCCCCAGACCTTAGTGGGATAGGCCATGGAAGCTAAAGAGGGTATTGAACCCATGTTACACCTAAGGGAAGTCCCTCATACCTATGGTTAAGGCAATGGGACCCCTTATCCTTGGTGGGAGCTACTGTATGTAAAGAAAACAAATAAAATGGACCATTGGAAGGGGACCAGGGGCCCTTATAATGCTTTGTTGCAGTAAAAAATGAAAGAGGGTAGAGGATACCCTATCCGAGCTTGTTCTCCAAGGTGGTTGCAGATGGCAGTAGGTGGTGGTGAAGCTTAGAGCAGGCCTGGGATGATGGCAGCAGGGTAAGGTAGCCTTGAGGTGTGTCTTAGAAAGGTCGAAGGCCTAACTAGATGGAGGGAAAGGGGCTGCAATAGGATGGAGCAGGCTTGGGTGAAGTTTGACAGGGGTTTCCTACGGCAGTTGTCTAGTCATGAACTATGGAGGGTGCTACTCTTATATAGAGGATGGGGGAGACCCTCAGGGGTAGTCTAGGCAATAAGGGACGCGTGGGGAACCAATGAGAGCAGCCCCAAGGTGCCCAAGTGGGTGCTGATACACAGGTCTGCAAACTAACAGAGTGGCGGTAATTGGATTACCGCCACTCTCCAAACAGTGAACTTTGAGAGTGTCGGTAATCCCATTACCGACACCCTAACGATCTTATTAAAAGGGGTCATGCCTTTGCACACTTGGGCCGAATGCAGGCTTGGCTTGCCATTTTGGAGGTTTTGCTGCCTATTTTTTGAAATTGAGGGGTGTGGGACCCACTCTAGTGGACCCTAGAGTGTTGTGGGCCCAAGTTTGGGCCCACCAAAGGCCTTGATTCACTGTTTTGGGGTTTTGGCTTGGCTAAATGGGCTTTGAGCTCGTGGGACTCATACCTAGGTTTGGCTAGGGTTTAGGCTAGGTCTAGGGCTAGGGCTAAGGCTTATCTAAGGTTAGACCTAGGGTTTAGCTAGAGTTAGCCTAGGGTTTAGGCTTAGGGATTGCTAATGGGCCTTGAGCCCGAAAGCTTGGGTCTAGGGTTCGCCTAGGATTTAGGGTTTATCTAGGGCTCGGCTAGGGTTTAAGGTCTACCTAGGGTTTTACGGTATAGGGTATACCTAGGGTTTAGCTAGGGTTTACCATGGTTAATGGTGGTTAACCATAGTTAAGCAGGGTGTAAAAATTGGGTGCTTACATGTTTGGTTGCTGAGAAAATAAAAAAAATATGGAAAAGAAAAGAAAAGAAAAAGAAAGGAAAATAAAAGAAAAGTTTTTTTTTTTTTGCGCCTTGTTTGGTTGTTAAGAAAATTTGGTAAAAAATAAAATAAAAAATTAATAAGATTAAAATTTTTGAAAAAAACAATAAAAAAATAATAATAATAAATAAATTTTTTTTGAGACAGTTGAAAATTTTCTTCTTGTTTCCTCCCCAAATCCAAGCTTTTTGGAAGGGAATGGAATTCTCACTTTGAAAAAAAATTATGGGTTAATTTCCTCTCCCTTTTCTTTTCCGTGGAAATTTTCCTTATAACCAAACACTAGAAAACTTCATTATCTTTCACTTTTCTTTTCCATAACCTATTTTCTCTGCAACTAAACACAACATAATTGAATGAAAGAGGGAAATATTATTAATATTTTAATTTTTTAAAAAAAATTTTAAACCCAATGGTTTGGGATAAAACACTTTATATTTTGTATCTCCTTTAGTGTATTTTCATCTCGTGCTTTGTATTGTATTACTTGAGATTAGCAGGGTTTACTTAATGCAGCATTGAGTTAGAAAGCAACACATACACATTGTTTACCGTCTTTATGTTTTCATGTCCAACTTGAATGTTTGTAATATTCACCCATTAGTTCCAAATAGCGCAGAAGGCCATCTAATAGTTACTACATGATAATTTGGATATCTTACACCCGAGTGGGTAAATTGAGTTTTTACCTCCTTGGTTGGTTCATGGTCTCAAACATATGTAGTAGGAATCAGCATGCTGTCATGGAGTTTAAGAAAAGTAATAACATACATTTTTTTAATCTTTGAAAATGTAAGATAAAAGAGGAAAACCTTCTTTATGAATGCAAGAGACGTGGATGGGAATGATGCCTCTTTAGAAGCTAATGGATACCCATTAGATGTTGAAGGTTGTCTATGTTTAGATGTTGGACGCAGCTTTAAAGAAGGAGAGGCGGCACCCACTGGAAAATAAGATTGGAAGGAGGTCCGATTGCTCTACTCCAATACCATGATAAAAATAGAGTTTATTGATAGACTTTGATGATTTAGAATGGCCCTATATAGGGTTTAATAGAAATAACAAAAGAAAATTTATAGAAAGTAAATCAACCGAATCTAATCATAACTAATCAAATCCTAAATCAAGATTCAAATTCAAAGTGATGAGATTTGTTCTAATTACCTTTATACCTTAAAGATTGTTCCTAATATTTCATTTGAACTGCTCCATTGGAGTCCTTGTGAGTTACGCCTACTAGAAATCCAACACAAGCATGACCAACCTGCCTAACCAAAAGAAGATTAATGTTGCATTGCATTCTCACCACTTTGGTGGTCTAATGATTTACATATATTGTTACATTGATGGGTCATCTTTTGAATGGACGATAGCAACCAAATTTATTAGTTATCCTAACTCACTCTCTCTATTTTCTGCTACGGTCGGGTCAACAAGTGTCTTTAACTTTTCAACTATCTTTCCCACCGATTAAGACAAAGAAAAAAAGCGATTTGAATGTTAAGCTTTTACTAGCTGAGAAGGTAGTGGGAAAAAAATGAACATGTGTTGGTCTCGTAAAGAAAGTGGGAAGAGGGAAATTGGGCCTAGCTTTCCACTTTCATAGATAAGGGTTTCAAATTATGATTGGGGTCATTTTGGGGATGAGCAATAGTTGGCTCTACGGGCGACGAGTGAACTACTGCTTCTCGTTCTCACAAAGCCGCCCCTTCAACTGTCATGAATTGGGGTTAACTTTTTTTTACCTCTGTAGTTAAATTTATTTTATTTTATTTTTCTAAAAACCAAGGACAGATGGGTGAACCTTAGGGATGAGTGTACCTTAATAACAATTAAAGAAAGTTAAGAAAAAGGACACGTGGCAACAAAAGGGTATCTAAGATTCCCCTCCTCGCGTCACTGACTAAGGAGGTTCTTATTTTCTTTTGGGGAGTTCCTAAACAAGATGGATTGTTCAGAATGCCCTTCTTTCAAATATAAGATTGTTTTGGAACCTCCGAGTAACTTTCGAACGGATCTCCTATCCATAATTTAAACTCGTGTATAAAGCACAGGGATGACTTTCGAAAGCAAGAGAAGAATATGTTGTAACATGCAAAGCAGAATATAATAACTACAAGAACTTTTTTTATGGATTTTATGAATGTAGATATAGGAATTGATGAAGTTGGAATCAAACATGCATATTTATTCATTGTCATCCCGACATGCATACAAATTTTGGACTCATGTTTAATTTCCTTTGCTTTTTGTCTTTCCCCATTCATATTTCAACTGATACTCATCCTCATCATGATTGTAATAATATAATCCATCCTGTCTCGCAAGCCATAGATTGTTGGTTTTGTCTTGCATCTCCTTCTCGGCTGCATTAAAAACTTCGTGACTATCTCTGACGTTTCCCCATTGGAAGTTGCACCAGAAAAGCGTAGATCCAAAAAAGGTTGACTTGAATCCCCAGGTGTAGTTTTGGCGGTATGAAAGCGCATGAGTCCCGAGATCATCGTCTTTGGATTTGCAATGGAGGTTGAGTATCAAGCCTTCACCCAAGTCATTGCCCACGTACACATGCTTTCTACCTATAACAACCCTTGACTCATTCAAGGCCAATGCCAAGACAAATAGTAGCACCAAACTATTGTAAGTAGTCATCTTGTCACGTCGCTTGAAATTGTTGTACCATTTCCATCTCCTTTTATAGCCTTAGAAACCTGTTAATAATAGAATCTTCAAGGGAAATCATTGTACATGGTGATATTATTATATCTCTTAGTTATCTTTCCAAGTATACCTGATAGTTTCCATAGAAGGAAATATCATGATTCTCTCCAAGATAGTGCAAATACAAGCATTAATAAAAAATCTAATGAAATTACCATGTGATATGACATTTACTATTTTTCCATTTGAAGAACAAGTACAGTGAAAAAATATATTACTAATTAGAACTCATTTAACAAGTTTACTACAGTAGACTCTCTTGTAATTAATAACCTTGGTAGAAAAAAATTATATTAATTATAAGAAAATATTATATATAAGAATCACTATATTGGTCCATTAAAATTTTCTTTTCATAATTTCTTTTGAATGTATTATATTTTTCATATAAGCCTCATGTAGATACAAATGTATAAGGATAGTATATGGTAATTTCAGTTTGGTAAAGTTGATCCATTTTTCAAACAGAAGAAGAAACATCATTTATTTTGGGAAGAGACAAAATTCATTTTGAACTTTGATTTTCGTGGGATTCTCCAACTTTTGTTAAAATTTTGAAGTCCTCATACAATAGATTTTTTAGTCTTTTCTTTCTAAAATATATAAGCTTTATACTATGTATAGGATAATTTATTATACATAACTAAAATATCTAAAATAATTTTATCCATTTCTCTTCCTAATACCTAAAGCATCATAAGTATTTGTCAGATTCATATAACTATGTATTAATATAGTATAAAAACTCTCTTATAATTAATAATACACTAGAACTTAATTAAAAAATTATTAAATAGCAAGTATAAGATCAGATTATTAATTATACAATATAGAACCAAGTTGGTTTCTTACAAATTTATTAATTATTAGAGATTATTAAGTTATAAAATATTAATTATAAGAGGGCCTACTGCATTTGAATCGATTTCCTCGAGCTGGATGGCCGACCTTTGCGAAGACAGGACCAACCAACTATGCCTATCAGTAAACAACTGGACACAATTGAACAACTATAGAAGATTCCCTATAAATATAGTTCAAGCCGTAAATGTAGTCCAAGCAACTCAGCCAAATCAATCTAATCAATTTTATTTGATTTCATAAATAAACCCGAGTTGACATGAGCTTGGCAAACACGATATCATTCTACTAATAAAAGTACAAGGAATATGCAAAACTTTACTTGGACATACATACCTTTTTAACTTAATTTATTTAATACATAACGTATAATATAACCAAAGTTTAATTAAGTCACTATTTAATATTATGTGGGACCAATCATTAAAAGAGAGTTGATTTAGGACTATAGAATATTAGGGGAGAATTCTAAAGGAGAGTTGGTTTAGGACTCTACCATATATTAGAGAAGAATTCTGTTTCAATAGAAAGAGAGTCTCTCGGAAAGGAGAGTTTGTTTAGGACTCTACCATATTTTAGGGATGATAACCATGAATAGTATATTCCTATAATCTCCACACCCTGATTGATCAACCCTTATGAGAAGGGCCGTAGAAATTCTGGATTGGTACTCGGGGAGCAACCAAAAAAAAAATAAATCATTTTTCTAATATTAAATTTAATTACTCAATTATATTTATATAAAACATAATATCATATTTAATAAATATTTAATACAAAGAGAGTAATGTAACGTCCAATGAAAATATATAAAAAATTATATATTTTTTCTAAATTATATTTTAATAATGAAAAAATTATCCGTGCAAGGCACGTGCAGTTTTACTAGTATATATATATACTCAGACACACATGTCACGTATTTGAAAAACATGTAATACTCCTTTAGGTTCACAAAAAAAAAATCTATTATTCAGGTTGCTCTGTCACGTAGCAAAAAAAAAAAGAAGCTCAAATATAGATTTTCTAGGCCGTCCGATTGCATGTAGGAATGTTCACCATTAACCTTAGTTTGTCAACATTAGCACAAATGACTAAAGTGAATCAACCTAGGTTACAATGTTAGATGCTCTATCAGAGAACTAAGGCATTTACAATTATGATATTCTTAAGCACATGTTAGGAAAAAGGACCTGCATTAGGGCTTAAAGGAGTGCCACATGTCATGTCACTCAAATGCGTGACGTGTAGGAAGGGTTTTCTATGCTATATATATATATATATATATATATGTATTTATTGGTGTGTTACAAGACACGCGGAGGCAAAACAAAAAAAATGTTAGTGACATTCTGATAATTATTAAGAGATTTGATGGCATTCTTGTAAAATCAGTTTATAATCAAAATTACAAGAATGACATTATTTTGATAATAATTATAGGATTGTCATCAAATTTTAACATAGATGGTTGCTATTAAGAGATTTGATGGCATTCTATTGTCAGTAGCACAAAAGGCAATTTCGTCATCTATGAAAATGCATGTGACTGGGTGTTACGTGCCTAATTTATCAAGTGGAATGCATATCTTTACGTATACTTTTGTTTTCCCTTCTGTTTCTGGTTTTGGTATTTCTATTTAGTTGAAGTTTCTATTTTAGGTGTCTAGCTGCCTAGTAAGGCAAGAAGATAAAAGCGATTGAATATCCGTTTTGGGAAATTAATCAACAAAATTCTATTTCTTTATTCGTGAAAACGCAAAAAGGTCTCCTTCCTAGAAGAGGGAATTATCATTTTTTGATGGGTTTTCTTGTTTTTATTCTTCGAAAATTGTGCTCTTAATAGAGTTTTCGTCATTTAGGGTGTTTTCGGTTGGCGAGAAAGTGGGTGAAAGAAAAAAAAAAAAAAAAAAAAACTTAAATTTTCTTGCAAAATAACTATAAAAAGATTGATGAAGTTTTTGTGAGAAAGTTTGTCACAATTGAGAAAATGCAAGCAAATGAAAGTGTGTTTCTTGCAAACCAAATCTAAGAAAAGTGTAAGAAAACATATTTTTCTTTTCCTTTCTCTTACTTTCTTGCCAAACGAATGCACCTTTAGAGATAAAATGCAAACAATTTAACTAAAGAAAAAAGATAGGTTCCCATTTGGAAAAGGAAATTGTTATAGATAGAAGAGTTCTTTATCAATGCGAGAGACGATGAGATCGATGCGTCTTCAGAAGCTAATGTATACCCATGAGATGTTGAAGATTGTCTACGTTGGGGTGTTGGATGCAACTTTGAAAAAGGAGTGGTGGTAGTCATGCTACCCACTAGAAAATAAGATTGGAAGACGGTCGATGGACCGAATCTAATACCATGATAAAAATAGAGTTTAGTGATAGACTTTGATAATTTACAATGGCCTTAAATAGGATTTATATAGAGATAACATGAGAAAATTTTTAGAAAGTAAATCAATCTAATTTAATCATACCCAATCAAATCCTAAATCAAGATTCAAATTCAAAGTGATGAGAGAGAGGATGTATCTCATCTCTCTTTATTATTGTGCTCCATAATATCTCTAATAGATTTTATCTCCTTGAATTGTTCTAATTACCTTTATAACTTCGAGCCTATTCCTAATATTTCATTTGAACTGCTCCATTGGATTCCTTATGAGTTACCCCTACTAGAAATCCAAGGCAAGCATGACGAACCTGCCTAATCCAAGAGAAGATTGATGTTGTGGTGCATTCTCACCACCTAGGAGGTCTCATGATTCACATATCTAGCCTGTTAAAATTGACGTGCCTTCTTTTGGATGGACGATAGCAACCAAATTTATTATTTATCCTTTCTCTCTCTCACTTCATTTTTTGCCACGGCCAACAAGTGTCTTCACTTTTACTATTACCTTTCCAACCGGTGAAAACATAGAAGGGAAACGGTTTGAATGTTAAGATTTTACTAGCTGAAAAGGTAGTGGGAAAAAACAGAACATGTGGCACAGGGTCTAGCATTCCCCTTTCACAAGATAAGGGTTTCAAATTCTGGAGATTTGCTAAACAAGATAGACTGTTCATATTGTCCTTCTTTCAATGGTATGCTTATTTTTGGAGGAGCCAGCAAATCCGGTTATCACCCCTAGAGGTCGCCACGTGTCTCCTTTGACCACCCTTAACCGT
Source organism: Tetracentron sinense (assembly GCA_015143295.1). Taxonomy (NCBI): domain Eukaryota; kingdom Viridiplantae; phylum Streptophyta; class Magnoliopsida; order Trochodendrales; family Trochodendraceae; genus Tetracentron; species Tetracentron sinense. The sequence continues at coordinate 28,836,331 of CM026564.1, forward strand.
AGATAAGGTTCACCCATCCATCCTTGGTTTTTTTTTTTTTGAAATATTAATTCTTTTCTAAAAATTAAAAAACTGTTTTTAGAGTTTTTTTAAATATTAAAAACAGTTTTTTAATTTTTAAAAAAGAATTAATATTTCAAAAAAAAAAAAACAAGGATGGGTGGGTGAACCCTAAGGGTGGGTGAACCTTACCCACGGTTAAGGGGGGTCAAAGGAGACACGTGGCGACCTCTAGGGGTGATAACCGGATTTGTCGTAGAGGATTTGACTCCATTTTTGGAACCTCCCAATAACTTTCGAATCAGATCTCCTGTCCATATTTAAACTCGTGTAAAGCACAAGGATGACTTTCTAAAGCAAGTGAATATGTTGTAAGATGTAGAATATAATTTACTATTTTCCTTTTTTATTTTTATTTTTATTTTTATTTTTATAATGAATGTAGTTATAGGAATTGATGAAGTTGGAATCAATATGCATGCATACAAATATTGGAGTCATGTTTAATTTCCTTTGGCTGTGTTTGTTTGCATGGAAAATATAATGGACAAGAAAAATTTTCCAACGGAATTATTTTTCAGAAAAGTTTTCCCGATCTTCTATTTTTTACTATTTGGCTAGAAGGAAAAACAATCTCCGAAAATCATATGGAAATATTTTCTACTGTTTGGCTAGAAGGAAAAAACAAATCACAAAATCATATGAATTTTTTTATTTTTAAATTTTATGGATATTTGGATTTAAAAAAAAAGATTTCTTGATTGATATTCTCAAAACCATTGATATAATATAGTGAGACCTCATAAGAGGAAATTAATATGTCTACAAAGGAGGATGAAATCCCACATCTATGAAATGAAACACATGCAATTTATTTTGGACTAGGTAGTTCTTTGAGAAGATAAAAATCCGAAACCTAGGACCAGCCAAATCGCACTTTATGACTAAACAATAACAAAATAATTTAGGCTAAGCTAATTAAAGAAATAATTGGATTGGTATTTGGTCAAAATCAAATTTGCATTCAGCCCCAAAAAAGGATGGCAAGAGCACTCAAGATGTCATCAACACAGCTTAACATCTAAAACTCAGAAAGATGAAGAAATGACTTTTTAACTGGATGCATCTTCTGATAATAAAAACAATTCTTGATACTAATACTGTATGAATTATTGGAATTTATGATCATGGTAACTGGTTGAAGAAGGGATTTTCTGATTCCATTTTTCTCTATCTTCTCCCTCCACCTGCTGGCCCAGATATATGGATATTTTATCTTTCACCATTAATTTTGTTTATGTTTTATTTTCGTCTTAGTGACTTGGTGAGAACCATAGTCCACCTAAATTTTTTTTAAAAAAACAATAACAAGTTTGGGAGTGCCTGGCCTAGACTAGGATTACGTGACAGGGATTCTGGCTAAGCGAGGCAATTGTCTGGGCGACATACTGACTATACTGATTATCTTTGTTCTCTTGTCTTCTAGTTGAGATGAAATGGATTTCAGGGTTCCAACAGATTGGATTGATACAACTGAACTAAGAAAACTGAGTTTAACAAAATATGGATGAATTTTGTACCTCGTAATAGTCTGAGATTCGGCATGAAGCTGCTCAAGATGGGATTTCCTTTCCTGTACAATTACAAGCAGATCATATAGATCCACAATTGCGTAGCCATGTCATAAGGTACAATAGAGAAATGTATATATAGTCACAATGACTACGTTTTCGTCCCTTCTTTTTGTGCGAGCAGACCCTTCGGATTTCCCATCATCACCATGACTCTTGACTCTCTTATTCTTATCTTTCTTCTCCTTCAACCCCTCCGAATTATGACATTTCTTTGCAAATTTATCCATATCAAGATCCATAATTTCTTCTTCCGATTCCTTACTTCGATCATATCCTTTCCCATCAAATTCCCCTGCTACATAACCTAAATGATCTATTTGAACTTCGTCGGCATCCAATGCTCCTCTAGCCTAGTGATCGATTGGCAAACCATTAAATTCGACATTTGGATCTTTTTTAACATGGGAACTTCTTTTGCTTTCTAAGTCTACTTAATGCTTTAATCACCCAAGTACTGCTAGATGGATAGAGCACAGCACAAGCCACAGGGTATATGCTCTGCAGTCATGTGGGGTTCTGTAGTCGCGACACTTGACCCATTCTCTCCTTCCATTCCCCCCTCTTCCATGACATTTTACCCACTCTAATTTTTGCAACAAAACTCATTCTTTCGGTGTTGATATACTGGGAGGAAACTGAAGTTCCAAACCATCTACATTCCTTATGTTATCTCTATAAGCAATCAGGTTCAGCAATATCCCCCGTTCGGCGATGAGCCAAAAGATAAAACCAATGACCTTGGCGGGCAACCAGTGAGGCAAGTCTATGGCAGCCATGGGCTAGACCTGGCACAAGCCCTGAAACTCCTCTTAAGCACAACAGTTGCTTAACATTCCCACAGATTAACTTAGGCGAAGCCTTGTAATGCCACAAAATCGAAGAGCAAGTTCAATCAAGCTAACTTTCATATGATCAGCCCATTTATTTACTAAAAAAACATACAGCATTGATAAGGTATATTATTAATGGACAAGTTCCAGTTTTGCCATGTATACACACCATTACACAGAAAACTCTACTTGTAGATCCAATCACCACATTATAAACATATTCTATTTGGGAGGACTAGAAATAACCCACCACAGAGTTCCAATAAAAAAAAATACCACATATTACAAAAGATACAAGGAGTGAGAGCTTTGCCATGACAAACAAATAGATTACCAAGACCAGTGCAGAACTGAAAGATGGTTTACAAAAACCATCTTCTTTAATGTTGTCAGATGTAAGCTAGTGCACGATTCTCTGGCAACTAAAAAATCTAGAGTCTAGCGATCACATTTTTTTATCGTATGAACTATAGCCTTACTGTCCAACAAAGCTTGTACTGTTATTCTGTAAATAATTAAATAATTTGATTGGTATTCAGTCAAAATCAAATTCAGCATTCAGTTTCGGTAAAAGCAAGATCCATCTTCTAAAACAGGTCGCAATTCCCATACCTGAAGAGCCTAATCTATCTCTCAACTAATCAGTTTGGTGGATAACCAGAGCAACTAACTTTCTGATAACCAAGCATGCCCTGCTGTATAAAGGATGGCAATTCCCTACATTCCTATCTTTTGATAACTGAATCTTGTAAAAACAAAGATTAAAAATAAGAACAAAACCACACTTATTTGAATCAGATAAACAAGAACTATCTCATTATTCTACACAAACCTTTCAGAAATGATAGAAGCCTTGTGTCTCAGCTTTCCCCCAAAGGCCCGCATCTCTATTTGAAATGGAAGTTCCGTTGTCTAGGAAAGATGTAAGAGAGAATCAGCACAACAAGTGATATTCAATCCAGATGTCACATAAACCCTTGAGTGAACCGAGAGGATTATTACACACCAGGGCTTTGTCCCAGTGGTAGTGTATCCCCTGCTTTGTGGGGAGGTACCGGGTTCCATTCCTGAGAGGGTGGGAGTTTGTATATACTCTCCACCCGCCCACTAACTAACAGATACTAATGCCTAACCGGTGTTGTGGCCTAAACGTATATCTCGAACCAAAAAAAAATCTATTTCTATATTAGGGAGAAATCAGAAACTTCACTTCAAATAAAAATAGACCATGGGTTTTATAATTACCTGCACAAATGTCATGGACGGATCAATATATTCGATGATGCTCTCTGTCTGATCGTTTACTATTCCTTTTTGGACCCAATACCCAGACAAGGTAGGGAGACTAAAAATAAAGAAAAGCAAGAATTTTCAATATGCTAACCAATGTAGATACAATTTCCAATATAATAACCTAATTTGTCAATCCATAGTTTCAAAATATAACATAATCCATGTCAATCAATAAGTAAGCTAAAATAGTAAAATAACTAGATGCAAGTTGATAAGAACAAAAAGAGAAGTTGTGTACTAAAAACTAAAATAACTAGCTAACTACTTTTGCTAGCATGATGCTTAATAACCATTATTTCTAACATTCTCCTCCTTCCTCTTTCGTCTCTAGCTAGAAATGCCTTAGAAAGTTTGTCATCACCATTTAAGATTCTGAATGCATCATCGAGGAACTCATACTCAAAACCTTCGATCTTCATTACTTTTGCACACAAGTTTGATGCATATGCAACCTTAATGTCTGGATGCATTGCTTCGGCTATCTTACCCATATTCTACAAGATCAATCATTTGAACTAATTCATCAGACGTACGAGGCTTCTTTCCATGACGTCTGGACGTAGATGATGTAGCTTGATGACCTTTGCTTTGTTCGGTCGATGCTTCTATGCCCTTGGCAATATTTTCAATTCCAAACTCTTCGTTCATTCTTGGGAATTGTTCACCATTTGCAAAGTCAAACCTCATCACCAGAATCAAGGCCAGCTTTAGCCATTCTTCCAATTGGTCCATCTCTACCCAATTTTCAATAGTCTTAGATTGAAAATTAGTAGCATCGGGTGTAGCTGTAAATAATAAAAGTTAATTCAAATAGTCATTCCAAACATTATCATTTGTGATGATTGTCTTGGTTGTTACATCAAAACCAAAGCCACTTATGGTCAAAAGCTTCTTAGTAGCCAAATATTGCTTTTTGATAGTCTTCATCCGATTCTTTATATGGTCGTGCCTTAGGTCATTATTGATACTTGATCTTAGATCATTGCATACAGTTGTAAATGTTTTTGTCTTGAATGTCTTGTCTATTTTATTACCAAGAACTGCTTGTTCTACAAGACCCTCTATCAGACAACAATCCATTATACCCGTCCACCTTAATTGATTTCCTTTTTTTCTCATGTTTCTTCTTGTTACTACTTTGTTCTTTTCCTTCTGATCTCTTCACATACAAATCAAGGAGTACGAATAGGGATTATAAACAAGGTAGAAAGAAATTAAAATGAACAAGTTTAATCAATTACATAACCCGACAAGTTACTTAATGTGATTAAAGAAAACTCAACATGCCTGAGTTCATCAACCCAATAATTGACTATGATTTCAGATAATAGCCCATTTGTATCCTACTTGAACAGGCGATTCATGTTAAGAAAGTAAAATGAATAATAATAAACATTAAGAGATTAAACACAATAAGTTTTAAAAATTTTACATAAGCATTATCTAATTTATACTCAACTAGGAAATATAATTTACTCAACTATACAACTGAACGGGCTTAATATTCACAAATATAACAAAAAAAAGGGAATAAGTTAGTCAACTACATTACATGTTCAAAACGTTATACAAGGTAACTCAATAACATGACATCACAGGTTAACTCAATTTCTGAGACCATGTCTAAAATCTGCATACATGATTGCAGCCATTTTGTCTCTTGTACTCGCCAATCTATTATGTGATGCCCAAGGATTAGACGGGGGGGGGGGAGGAGGGGGGGGTGTGAATAGGATCTATGACAATTTAAATCTCTTCCTAATCCCTAAGCGGAATTTCAATTATATTAATTAAAAGGGAAATGAATTATGAAATTTTACACAATCAATTAAAACAATAAAGTAAAGAGTAAGGAGAAAGAATGTAAACACAAAGATGTTGTTTACGAGATTTGACAATCCCGCCTATGTCCCTGCCTCAAGCTATACCCGCTAGAAGATTCATCGCGATTTTACTCGCACAGTCTTCTTACGGGTGAATCCAAACCTTTTACAATCCCTTACGGGTGAGGATCAAACCTAACTTGCAAGAGAATAATCCTCTCTTGACTTCACAATCTTCTTACAGGTGAAGTTTAGACCTTTACGAAGCTCCCCACTTTAAGGACAAGGATCCATGATTCTTGATTTCACTTACATTTGTTAAGAAGTATTTATAATCAGAATTTGCTCCTTATACGAGCAAAATGATCACTTTATAGCTTTCTAAGAGTATATCATAGAATGAAGTTGAATAACTCAATTTTAGACTCTTTTGAGTTTCTAGGTTTTCTATTCAAAGGATTTATCAATGGATGATAGAGTGAGAAATAGATGGATTGGATTGATAGTAATTGTAGATCATCTCATTCTAGTTCATAAATCATTCCATTTTATAGCATTTGTAAAATTATAGCCGTTGGAGAGATATTACGAAAGATATGATCGTTGAAAAATAGTCGTTACAGCTTTTTCTGAGTTCCATATGATTTCGTCAATGAGATTAGAGTTGCTCATTGAATTCGTCAACGAGATGGAGCCAGAAAGAAAATGGTAGCTTCTGCGGCTGATTTTGTCGATGAGATTTGTAGTCCTCCACAATTTCATCGACGAGATTTCTGTTTTCTTTAAAAATCTTATCTTAAACAGACTTAAACGATGGGAATGAATTCTTTGGTCTTTTGATTCATCTTTATCATGATTTTGGTCATTCTTTATGATGTCCTAGGGTTTTAGAAAGTTATTTAATTTTTGTTTTAGGCTCCTAAGGTCAATCTAGGCTTTGAACTTTTCAAATAACTAAACTTTGAAAACTTTTTTTTACTAAAGACCTAAGATACTCTAACTAAAATATAAAACTATTAAACCTTTTAAGAGAGTCTTCGTCTTCAACTAGATCTTGGGTCTTGATTTCATCTTTAAGATAGGTTTTTGCCAAATGACTGGTCAAGATTCACACATTTGTCAAGGGAAAAGAAATAGTATTTCTTTAGTGGTAATCTCTTTCCTCTCTCTTTATCTCTTTGATTTTTATTGCTTAAATATAGGTTTTTTAGTTGTACTCTCTAAGCATGCTACTTTACTCATTGCAGATTACAGGTTTTGACGGTTTTTTTTTATATTAAATATTTTTATGTCCAAAGGAATCTTCTTTAGATGAGTTTATAGTGCAAGTTCTTTGGGACCTGATTAGTAAAGATCAGATAAATATTTGTACATTAAAAAGTAGGAGATGATGGACTACTAAGATTTGTTAATTGTGTGAATGGTTATATTGACGTGTTATGTATCTGCTTTCTTAAGGTGCTTGCAGGAAGGCAAAGCCAAGGTCGTTGCCTTCAATGAGATTGACAAGGCTCCTGAGAAAAAGAGAGGATCACCTTGTACACTTGATGGAAATTTTTTTTTCTTGATTTTTGAATATCATTATGTTAGGCAATAGTTTAATGACCTTTGACTAGCGAGACATGCAGGCTCTATCATTTTATTCTTCTTTATTTCTGAATTGAGAAATGCAAGCTCTGTCAATTTATTCTTATTTGTTTCTGAATTGGATTGTATGGGGGAAGCTTCGCATATGACATTATGTAGATTGAAAAAGATAACATGGCTTTACTTATATTTTGTTATTTCTTGTGTACTCAGCATGAATGACTGAGCCAATTTGCTTGAAAAGCATAGTGATTAAATTGCAGTTGATTATAACCAAGACTCTTATATTTTTTTTAAAAAGCTTATGTGAACAGCTTGGGATGGGATGGAGTTGGATATAACAACAAAATCAAGAAAAAGCTTATGTGAACAGCTTCCAAAAGTGGGCTAACCAAGACTCTTATATTTATTTAGAGCAATAGTTCACTCTACAGGCGAGGAGCCAACTATAGCTCCCCTCTCTCACAAAGCCTCCCCTTCAACTGCCATGAACTCAGGTTAATTTTTTTTAACCTTGTGTTTAATTTAATTTAATTTTCTAAGAACCAATAGCAGATGAGTGAACCTTAGGAGTGAGTAAATCTTACCATATTTAAAGAAAGTTAAAAAGAGGACATAAGGCAAGAAAAGGGGAGTCGAGACACACCTCACGTCACCCGACCAAGGAAGTGATTATTTTACTTTTAATATTTTTTTATCAGTAAAATTTCATAAAACTCTAAAAGAGTTCAAATCCTCAATGGAGGTTATAACCAGACTCGGGGAGTCCAGTTAGGCCCTTGAGGTCATCACGTGTCCCGACACCCCTTAACAGTGGTAAAGATTTACTCACCCCTGGGTTTACCCACCTATCCTTGGTTTTCAGAAAAAAAAATATTAAAATTATTTTAATAATTTTTTCTAACAACGGTTCATTTTTTTCTAAAGCTAAAAATAGGTGGGTGAATCTTAACCCCAGTTAATGAGTGTCAAAAGGGACACGTGGCGACCTCAGGGGCGTACCGGACTCCCCTGAGTCCGGTTATAGCCATGAGGATTTCATTCTGGGAAGAACCTTCAAGACATGGTTTATATTGGGTCTATAACGGGGTCCTCTCAACACAACCCTTGGCCAAAACCCAAAAGTGCCAAGCCCAGAGCATGATCCAGTGGTAATCTCCCTCCAAAGCAAGATAAAAAAAAATTCTTTTAGCTTCTTGAAACACCCAGAGGCACCTTAAAGCCCTCTATCCGCCAAAAATCTTTCAGATTCCATCAGCGGACACCCTTCCATAACAGCCTTTTTAGCTGATATTAGCTAAGCAAACCAACCCTAAAGGCAAACCAACTATATTTCTCTTTATCAACCAAGTAGGAACCACGACACAGTAGTACCGATTACAAATTCTAGCTGCAATCCTTACTTCCCTCGTGATACAACAACTTGCGACAATGGGAAACCGTCACGGAAGAATAGGGTTTCCAATGAGGGAAGAGAAATTAAATGGGGCTGCAGTTCATGGCAACAACAAGGCTACGGGCCTGTGGCAATGGAAATTTCCTCTCGTGCTAGGATCGCGAGAGCAGCAAGGGCAGGAATTGAAACCTCCTCCCGTCCTAAGTTTGAGAAAGGGAAAGGGATGAGAGAAGAAAGGGAAAGAGATAAGAGTAGAAAAATGGTTGCGGTTAGAGGAGAAAAGAAAGTGGGGGAATAGTGAGTGTTTAAAACTCTAGGCATTTATTGGTTAACTCCAGGATTTTTTTTCAATACACTTGGGGTATTGAAACATACAATACCCATTGATCTAAACTGTCCAATTTAAAGATGGATGGTTTAGATTGATTCTTATGATGAGACACTTAAAATAGTTATTTTAATAGTTTCTTCTAAGAAAAGAGACCCAATAGGTAACCGGTGAGAGTCGGTTATCTCCTTCCTCTCTCCCAACTCTCTCTTCTCCCTAAAAACGTGGGTATCTCCTTCCTCTCTCTCAAGGAACTCCCTCCCTCTCTGGATATTCTCAAAATGTAACCTAACTCAACCCCATCTCTCAATCTTTTCTCTCAGATGAGCAAGGTAGGAATGCTTATCTCTGCAACTCTATTGAGGAAAGTGCAACTAAGGTGCAACTCCAACTAGTCCTCAGGTCCCGGAAACAGACCAAAGTGGACACTAAGAGTCTAAATTCAAATTTTCCTTAACAATGACCTCATTTTTTTGATGAAATGCTTAAATATATCCATTGGAGTAAAAAAAACCTTGGGTGCCATTTTTTAAGGAACATTTAACCCTCCTCAATAGAGTTGCACCCAAGGTTTTTATGACTCATTGGGACACATTTAACACTTTCATCCGAAAAAATCAGCATCATCAATAAGGAAAATCCGAATTTGTACCCTTAATGTCAACTTGGGTGTGTTTACGAGGCCATAAGGCTAGTTCGTGTTGCACCTCAGTTGCACCCTCCTCAATAGAGTTGCACTCAAGGTTTTTATGACTGCTTGGGACACATTTAACACTTTCATCCAAAAAAATGGGGGTCATCTTTAAGGAAAATCCGAATTTGTACCCTTAATGTCAACTTGGGTGTGTTTACGAGGCCATGGAGCTAGTTCGTGTTGCACCTCAGTTGCACCCTCCTCAATAAAGTTGCATCCAAGATTTTTTTGACTCCTTGGGACACATTTAACACTTTCATCCAAAAAAATGGGGTCATCTTTAAGGAAAATCCGAATTTGGACCCTTAATGTCAACTTCTGTGTGTTTACGAGCCCATGGAGCTAGTTCGAGTTGCACCTTAGTTGCACCCTCCTCAATAGAGTTGCACCCAAGGTGTTTTTCACTCATTGGGACACATTTAATACTTTCATCCGAAAAAATGGGGTCATCTTTAAGGAAAATCCGAATTTGGACCTTTAATGTCATCTTCGGTGTGTTTACGACGAGCCCATGGAGCTAGTTCGAGTTGCACCTTAGTTGCACCATCCTCAATAGAGTTGCACCCAAGGGTTTTTTCACTCATTGGGATACATTTAACAATTTCATCATAAAAACTGAGGTCATCTTTAAGGAAAATCCGAATTTGGAGTATTAGGAGCAATTTGGGTGTGTTTACGAGGGCTTAGGGCTATTTTGAGTTGCACCTCAGTTGCACCCTCCTCAATAGAGTTGCACCCAAGATTTTTCTGACTCCTTGGGACACATTTAACACTTTCATCTGAAAAAATCAGCGTCATCTTTAAGGAAAATCCGAATTTGTACCCTTAATGTCAACATGGGTGTGTTTACGAGGCCATAAGGTTAGTTCGAGTTGCACCTTAGTTGCACACTCTTTAATAGAGTTGCACCCAAGAGTTTTTTCACTCATTGAGATACATTTAACCCTTTCATCAAAAAACATGGGGTCATCTTTAAGGAAAATCCGAATATGGACCCTTAATGTCAACTTCGGTGTGTTTACGAGGCCATGGAGGTAGTTCGAGTTGCACCCTCCTCAATAGAGTTGCACCCAAGGTGTTTTTCACTCATTAGGACACATTTAACACTTTCATCCAAAAAAATAGGGTCATCTTGAAGGAAAATCCCAATTTGGACCCTTAATGTCAACTTAGGTGTGTTTACGAGGCCATAAGGCTAGTTCGTGTTGCACCTCAGTTGCACCCTCCTCAATAGAGTTACACCCAAGGTTTTTATGACTCCTTGGGACACATTTAACACTTTCATCCGAAAAAATGGGGGTCATCTTTAAGGAAAATCCGAATTTGTACCCTTAATGTCAACTTGGGTGTGTTTACGAGGCCATTGAGCTAGTTCGTGTTGCACCTCAGTTGCACCCTCCTCAATAGAGTTGCACCTAAGGTTTTTCTGACTCCTTGGAACACATTTAACACTTTCATCCGAAAAAATTGGGTCATCTTTAAGGAAAATCCGAATTTGGACCCTTAATGTCAACTTCAGTGTGTTTACGAGCCCATGGAGCTAGTTCGAGTTGCACCTTAGTTGCACCCTCCTCAATAGAGTTGCACCCAAGGGTTTTTTCACTCATTGGGATACATTTAACACTTTCATCATAAAACATGAGGTCATCTTTAAGGAAAATCCGAATTTGGAGTATTAGGAGCAATTTGAGTGTGTTTACGAGGGCTTAGGGCTATTTTGAGTTGCATCTCAGTTGCACCCTCCTCAATGGAGTTGCACCCAAAGTTTTTTTCACTCATTGCGATATATTAAAGCCTTTCATTAAAGAAAATGAGGTCATCTTTTAGGAAAATCCGAATTTGGAACATTAATGTGAACTTCGGTGTGTTTAAGAGGTCTTAGGGCTAGTTCGAGTTGCACCTCAGTTGCAGCCTCCTCAATAGAGTTGCACCCAAGGTTTTTTTCACTCCTTGGTAAACATTTAACCCTTTCATCAAAAAACATGGGGTAATCTTTAAGGAAAATCCGAATTTGGACCCTTAATGTCAACTTCGGTGTGTTTACGAGGCCATGGAGGTAGTTCGAGTTGTACCCTCCTCAATAGAGTTGCACCCAAGATGTTTTTCACTCATTATGACACATTTAACACTTTCATCCAAAAAAATGGGGTCATCTTTAAGGAAAATCCGAATTTGGACCCTTAATGTCAACTTGGGTGTGTTTACGAGGCCATAAGGCTAGTTCGTGTTGCACCTCAGTTGCACCCTCCTCAATAGAGTTGCACCCAAGATTTTTATGACTCCTTGGGACACATTTAACATTTTCATCCTAAAAAATGGGGGTCATCTTTAAAGAAAATCCGAATTTGTACCATTAATGTCAACTTGGGTGTGTTTACGAGGCCATGGAGCTAGTTCGTGTTGCACCTCAGTTGCACCCTCCTCAACAGAGTTGCACCCAAGGTTTTTTTGACTCCTTGGGACACATTTAACACTTTCATCCGAAAAAATGGGGTCATCTTTAAGGAAAATCCGAATTTGTACCCTTAATGTCAACTTGAGTGTGTTTACGAGGCCATTAGGCTAGTTCGAGTTGCACCTCAGTTGCACCCTCCTCAATAGAGTTACACCCAATGTTTTTTTGACTCATTGGGACACATTTAACACTTACATCCGAAAAAATCAGCGTCATCTTTAAGGAAAATCCGAATTTGTATCCTTAATGTCAACTTTGGTGTGTTTACGAGGCCATAAGGCTAGTTCGAGTTGCACCTCAGTTGCACCCTCCTCAATTGAGTTGCACCCAAGGGTTTTTTCACTCATTGGGATACATTTAACCCTTTCATCATAAAAAATGAGGTCATCTTTAAGGAAAATCCGAATTTGGAGTATTAGGAGTAATTTGAGTGTGTTTACGAGGTCATCTTTAAGGAAAATCCGAATTTGGAGTATTAGGAGCAATTTGAGGTCTGTTTCCATTTATTTTGATGAAAGGCTTAAATATATCCCAATGAGTGAAAAAAACCTTGGGTACAACTTTATTGAGAACGGTGCAACTGAGGTGCAACTCCAACAAGCCCTGAGACCTTAGAATCAAACCGAAATTGACATTAAGAGACCAAATTTAGATTTTTCTAAAAGATGAATTCATTTTTTAAGATAAAAGGCTTCGATGTATCTCAAGGAGTGAAAAAAACCTTGGTTGCAACTCCATTGAGAATGGTAGAACTGAGATGCAATTCAAAATAGCCTTCAGGCCTCGGAAACAAACCGAAGTTAACATTAAGAGTCCAAATTCAGATTTTCCTTAAATATGACCTCATTTTTTCTGATAAAAGATTTAAATGTATCACAATGAGTGAAAAAAACCTTGGGTGCAACTCTATTTATAAGAGTGCTACTACGGTGCAACTCCAACTAGCCCTGAGCCCTAAAAAACCGACCAAAGTTGACATTAAGAGTCCAAATTCGGATTTTCCTTAAATATGACCTCATTTTTTCTGATGAAAGAATTAAATGTATCACAAGGAGTAAAAAAAATATTAAGTACAACTGTATTAAGGAGGGTGGAACTCTAACTAGCCCCGAGGCCATGGAAACAGACCGAAGTTGGATTTAAAAGTCTAAAATCCAATTTTACTAAAAAGATGATCCCATTTTTTCTAATGAAAGTCTTAAATGTATCCCAATTAGTGAAAAAAAACCTTGGGTGCAACTCTATTGAGGACGGTGCAACTGAGTTGCAACTCCAACTAGCCCTGAGGCCTCGAAAAAATACCGTAGTTGGCTCTAAGATTCCAAAATATAATTTTACTTAAAGATGATCTCATTTTTTCTGATGAAAGGCTTAAATATATACCAAGGAGTAAAAAAAACTTTGGGTGCAACTCTATTGAAGACGGTGCAACTGAGGTGCAACTTCAACTAACCTTGTGGCCTCGAAAACAAACCGAAGTTGGCTCTAAGAGTCCAAAATCCAATTTTACTCAAAGATGATCCCATTTTTTCTGATGAAAGGCTTAAACGTATTCCAATGAGTGAAGAAAACCTTGAGTGCAACTCTATTGAGGGCAGTGTAACTGAGGTGCAACTCCAACAAGCCTTGAGGCCTCGAAAATAGATCGAAGTTGACATTAAGGGACCAAATTCAGATTTTCCTTTAAGATGACCATATTTTTTTAGATTAAAGGCTTAAATGTATCCCAATGAGTAAAAAAAACCTTGGGTGCAACTTTATTGAGGAGAGTGCAACTGAGGTGCAACTCCAACTAGCCCTAAGGCCTCCAAAACAGACCGAAGTTTATCCTAAGAGTCCAAAATCCAATTTTACTCAAAAATGATCCTATTTTTTCTTATGAAAGACTTAAATTTATCTCAATGAGTATAAAAAACCTTGGGTGCAACTCTATTGAGGAAGGTGCAATTGAGTTGCAACTCCAACTAGCCCTGAGGCCTCCGAAACAAACCGAAGTTTCCCTTAAGAGTCCAAAATCCAATTTTCCTAAAAAATGACCCTATTTTTTTTATGAAAGGCTTAAATATATCCCAATGAGTGAGAAAAATCTTGGGTGCAACTCTATTGAGGAGGGTGCAACTGAGGTGCAACTCCAACTAGCCCTGAGGCTTTCGAAACAAACCGAAGTTTGCCCTAAGAATCCAAAATCCAATTTTCCTCAAAGATGACCCCATTTTTTCTGTTTTAAAGCTTCAATATATTTCAATGAATGAAAAAAACCTTGGGTGCAACTGAGGTGCAACTCCAACTAGCCCTGGGCCTCCGAAACAGACTGAAGTTGACCCTAGAGTCCAAAATCCAATTTTCCTCAAAGATGATCCCATTTTTTTTTATAAAAGACTTCAATATATCCCAAAGAGTGAAAAAAACCTTGGATGCAACTCTATTGAGGAGGGTGCAACTAAGGTGCCACTCCAACTAGCCCTGAGGCCTCCGAAATAGACCGAAGTTTGTCCTAAGAGTCCAAAATCCAGTTTTCCTCAAAGATGACCCCATTTTTTTTGATAAAATGCTTCAATATATCCTAATGAGTGAAAAAAAATCTTAGGTATAACTCTATTGAGGAGGAGGCAACTAAGGTGCAACTTCAACTATCCCTGAGGCCTCCGAAACAGACCGAAGTTTGCCCTAAGAAGCCAAAATCCAATTTTACTCAAAGATGATCCTATTTTTTTTTATAAAAGGCTTAAATGTATCACAATAAGTAAAAAAAAACCTTGGGTGCAACTCTATTGAGGACGATGCAACTGAGGTGCAACTCCAATTAGCCCTGAGGCCTCGGAAACAGACCGAAGTTGGCTCTAAGAGTCCAAAATTCAATTTTACTCAAAGATGATCCAATTTTTTCTTATGAAAGGCTTAAATGTATCTCAATTTTTACTCATAGATGATCCCCTCCTCGAAAGAGTTGCACCCAAGGTTATTATTACTCGAAGGGGTACATTTAAGTCTTTTCATGAAAAAAAATGGGTTCTTTTTAAGGAGAAATGAAATTTAGACTTTTAGGGTCATTATGAAGTAGTCTTAAACCACTCGAGCGACATATCTTGATGATGATATAGCTGCTTTCAGTTTCAGCACCTACATTATAGCCCCATGTTTGCTTTCGGGTGACCAACAATCCATACTAGCTATATTTGTTAATCCAGTATATCATTTTATAGTTGCTAAAAGGTACAATGAGATTGTATCGGAAAGCTGTAGTTTATTACATTAAAAAGTTCATACATCCACCTGAGAGCCATTTTGTTATTGTGTAACACAAGTGCCAATCCCAACAAATAACATTTAATCAATTCTCACCAATTACAAAATCACATGATCCTTAATGTTAAATTCAAGTTTACAAGAGTTCTAAAAAAATAGAGCTATTCATATAGAGTCATTCGTTTCTTTCCCCAAAATTCTTATACAGCCAATCATTTCTGTGAGCCCCAGGCTACCATTAGATGCAACACCCCTCCTCTCTCCATGTTCCCTATGTTTTCCTTCATGCCTTCGCTCCTAGACTACCATTAGAAGCAAGCAACACTCCAGGATGACTAGTCTTCTTTCCTGAGTCACAATTCAAGCACATCAATATGAAAAACATTTTGATATAGTCTGCAAATAAGTGATGCAACAAGAAATTTAAATTAGTATCACAACCCAAGGATGACAAATCTAAAATTTGAATTAGAGAGAACAAATGAAATACAAAGAAAAGAGAAGAAATGATGTAACTCAAACTATAGAAAATTGGCCACTTTTCTTTGGAGAAATACTACTTAGAGGTTTTATAATAAAAAAGAAAATCATAAGTGCAACATAATGTAAGAGGGTGTAATTATACTGCAACAAGAAAGAGCACTAGTAGAGAACTGAGAAAACTAGGGGAAATGAGGTTCTTACCTTATAAGAACTGATTATTGGCCACTTTTCTTAGGTAAAACACTAATGAGAAGTTTTATAATCAATAAAACCATAAGTGCAACATGGTGAAAGAGGGTGCAATTAAGATCCAACATAAAAGAGCTCTAGTAAAAAATGAAGAAAATGTTGAAACTGTGGAGAGGGATCGGTGATCATTAAGGTTCATTGGACATACCCACTTAGATGTGAATTGTAAGTATCAAGTTAGATAGCATAATCACATTCCATTATTGTGGACCTAGAGTCTTTGATGGGCTAGGATTTTATTGAGAGTTTATATATATATGGGAGTAAATCCCAACATTCCCTTATACCTTAAACATTAAAGAGGCATAAGGAAAGCTCTCCATCTAGCGGCCTAGAAGGGGAGAGACTAGAGAGTTGAAGACTAGCATTCCAAGTAAAGGAATCTCAATATTCCTGCAACAATGGCATGTATGTATTCATTTGGATTAAACTAAGACTCTTGATAAACCTAAAATCTAGAAGGGTCAAATTCGGGGTTGTAAAACAGTTCATAATTCAGACATGGGTGTGCATATTCCTACAATGACCACACAATATAGTCCAAAATTAAGTCGTCAAAACCTTGTAAGTTGAAAATCTTTGAATTCTGGGTTGTAAATTAATTTGGAGTCAAACCATAACACAACCCATAATTTGCTAAATTTTGGCCGTTAAAACAACTTCAAAAATCTGGGATTTAACAGTTTAGTTCGGGCATGCAACAACCCCAAAAAAACTGGGTTTTTACTCCTATACCACCCATATGACAGTCCAAAATTAAGGTTCAAAAGCCATTAAAACAAACTGTCTTCGAAAATTCTTATAAAAGTCCAAAATAAGTCTCAAAAACAGCCACAATTTTAGGCCTAACCTCACCATTAAAAGTTTAGATTTTCAGCCCTTAGATCATATCAGTTTCCGGGCTTGCAAAGCCTTAAAAATTCTGGATTAAACCTTAATGCACATTATATTTGGCAGCCATAAAAGATGGAAAGAGATAAAGAAAAAAAATACCAGAGCTTCATGTGGTAATGGCAGGAAACAAAACCTATCTTTCCCACTTCAGAGAATGATGTGAAGAATTGAGAGAGGAAATTTTCTTACGGTTTCACATCCACATCCAGGAGAGCTTTCGTGTTGCAGGGACAAAGAGGGGTGCTACTATTGCTTGATCTCGAGATGGTGAAGAGGGCTAGATGGTGAGAGAGAGAGCCGTGAGAGTAGAGTGATGAGAGAGAGCTGTGAGAGGAGGGGTTTCCAAATCGTAGGTAGAAAGAGAGAGAGAGAGAGAGCAGGGGGTTGGGTGAGAGTTGAGACCTGCTACTGCCAGTCACAAGGAGAAATCGTGGCTAGATGAACGGCCACAATTCTTAGGTACTTAACACTTTGGTACCCTAAGGGTATGGAAGTGTTACTCTTAACTCCAACCCCGTTTCATCTCTTTTGTAGGAGTGTCATCTCTTTTGTTGGAGTGTAGATTAGGACAGCCTATTTAAGCCTTCAACCAGCAGCGCCTCCAAAACGCTTCCCATCATATATATATATATGAATAGGTGCCAAATCATCTCCAGTGATAACTGGATGTGGCACATCCGGTTAACACCCCTAGAGGTCGCCACGTGTCTCCTTTGACACCCCTTAACCGTGGGTAAGGTTCACCCACCCCTAGGGTTCACCCACCTATTTTTGGTTTTTTTTTTAAAATATTAATTCTATTTTTAAAATTAAATTTTTTTTTTAATATTAAAAAAACTTTAAAAACAGTTTTTTAATTTTAAAAATAGAATTAATATTTTTTAAAAAAAACCAAAAATAGTTGGTTGAACCCTAGGGGTGGGTGAACCTTACCCACGGTTAAGGGGTGTCAAAGGAGACACGTGGCGACCTCTAGGGGTGTTAACCGGATGTGCCACATCCGGTTATCACTGGAGAGGATTTGCACCCATATGAATATTATGTTTAGGAAATATGGATCGGATGTTTTTGCCGGCAATATGGCAGTTGGGACTTAATAAACTAGGTCCCCTACCAGTTTATTAAGGTGGCGTTTGGTAACACTAGAAAGAAGTGCTTATTTGAAAATTATGCTTAGTTGGACTTTAGATTGTTAAGTTGAAGGTTAATTGCATTTCTATATTTTAGAGATTTTATGGGTAAAAACGTCAACCTTAAAAAGTACCTCTGTAGCTACATTTTAAAGTAAAGGTTTTTACCCCTAAAATCTCTCAAATGTAAACATGCAATTAACCTTCAACTTAACAATCTAAAGTCCAACTAAGCATAATTTTCAAATAAGCACTTCTTTTTAGACTAGTGTTACAAACGCCACCTAAATGATAAGGACAACTTACAAGGGGGGAAATAAAACAAAAACTATTAAAGGAGAATCAAAATTTGATATTGACCAATCCAGTTTTATCAATTCTAATGATACCTTTCAATCTCAATGGAATCTCAGTGCTATCCCAGAAAACCTTACTGCTAGAAGTGTTGCATGCCTCATTTGCTAGGAAGTCAGCGCATTGATTATTTTCTCTAAATATGTGACCAAAAGTCATGTTGCTCCTCATATTTATATTATTGATTTCATTTTTCCAGTACCAAACCCCTACAAAGAGTATCCATTTTCCCATTGATCATTTTAATCACGCTTTTAGAGTCACTTTCTATGATAATATTATGTAAGCTCATATTATCACAAAGTTTATAGCCATCATATATCCCCCTAATTAATTTCAGCCATAGAATTAGTTCCATTTTTATAGGTGGTTTCTTCTTCATAATTATAACTTGTTTGTTATGGAATCGATGTTTATTTATACATTTTTTGTTTAAACTTGCAAGGAATATAAAATACGAATTGGATGCATTTTTGTGCAATATGGCAGCAAACAATTTTATATTTTATCAATATAATGTATCTATAATTCGAATTTGTTTTTTCAGTGGTTAAGACATTCTAGAAAATTTGTGAACTTTACAAATTAGGCAGTGACTTTATATTGAATAGATTTATTTTGTAATTTTTTAGGTTAAAGACATTCTCAAACTAAAAGGCAGTATACTAGTTTCCTTTTTTAAAAAATTTTTTCTAATGTATTTTGATTATGCAAGAGCATAGCCTTTATGCTAAGTTGAGCAAGTGCGAGTTTTGGTTGGAGAAGGTGGCATTCCATGGCCACATGGTGTCTACCAAGGGTATCTCAATTGATTCTACGAAGATAGATGCAGTGAAGAATTGAGAGAGGCCCAAGAGTGTTACCGAGATCTGCAGTTTCCTTGGTCTGATAGGATATACAAGAGGTTCGTAGAGGGATTCTACAGCTTAGCGGCACTGCTTACGCATCTCACGCGTAAGAATGCTAAGTTCACCTGGAGTGACAAGTGTGAGAGTAGCTTCACGGATTTGAAAAAGAGGCTTACTACGGCCCCTATTTTCATAGTTTCATCTCGGAGCGGTGATTTTGTAGTCTATAGTGATGCTTTGCAAATTGGGCTAGGATGTGTTCTTATGCAGCACGGGAAGGTCATTGTCTATGCTTCCCAATTGTTGAAAGATTATGAGAAGAACTATCCTACGCACAGTCTAGAGCTTGAAGCAGTTGTCTTTGCTTTGAAAATCTGGCGTCACTACCTTTATGGGGAGTAGTTCGATATGTTCACCGATCACAAGAGCTTACAATATCAATTTTCATAGAAGGAGCTGAATTTCAGGCAGCGTTGATGGGTGAAGTTCATGAAAGACTATGATTGATCTATCCAGTACCACTTGGGTAAGGCGAACGTGGTCGCAGATGCTTTGAGTAGAAAGTCTAATGACCCCAAATACTACCTTGACCAAAATAGGACCTTGGGTTGCCATATTTCTAAAACCTGCTTAAATCTCATGACATCCAAGGCATACTACACGAGTCTTTAAAAATGAGAGTAATAAAATTCGATTTAAACCAAACCATCCTGTACAAGTTTAGAGTCAGCATAACGTAACCCACTAAGATCAAAGTACTCCAACAACTTATAAAACTCCGATGCAACATCAAACTATAACTGAAACCAAGGTATCATACGTCTATTACATCCCTTAAAAAAAACTGAAACAAACACGTACTAGTAAGGAAAGTTATCTAGATCTCTAGCTCCCTTGGAGAAAATGTCGCCTTCTTCCTTAATGTCGTAGGTTTCCTCAACCCAAGGCTCAACCACCGACTCTGGCTCCACACCTGCCAAGACAGCAGTCTGACTGAGTACAAAAACACTCGGTGTATATAAAATCCAACCAACAACATAGTATACCTGCACTTAGTTAGAACCATAACTAATAACATAATCAGAGTGTAGAAGAACATGTGCTCATATACATCATATCATCACCTTGACTCGTGTACTTGTGAGAACCTTAGATTTAGAAGACAACATACTTATGAGATGCTTAAGCTTATAAGACCACGTGCTTGTGAGATGCTTAAGCTTATGCACTTATTCAGATCATATACTTATTCAGATCCCTCATTGGGCTTATTCAGTATGACAAGCGTATACAATGCTTATGCTTATGAGTCTTGAACGACTTATTTAGAACATGCACTATTCAAATCCCTCATTGAGTTTATTCATAACATCAGACATATGCAATGCTTATGTTTGTGGTCTGTTAGCCTCAAGGTTATAACTCTAAGTACCCTAAATTGTTTCGATGATAACACAATAATGGAATGATTCTTGATGTACTAATATTTCCATTGAGTATGTGAAATTTTAGAGAAGAAGTCCATTAAGATCAAAATTCAAGACATGAAGAATTAAAGAGCTTAAATCAATCAAGGTCATCAAGGCAAAAGTCCAAGCATTAGTTAATTCTGGAGAAAAGCTTCAAGGAATCAAGCTAATACATAAAGTCTAGCTATTTGAAGCTCCACAAGCTCCATAACAAGAAAGTGTATAAATGAAGACTAGTATAGATGTCTTAGGACCTTGTAAAGTCCTCAAGACATTGGATAGAATTGCTCAAAGATTACCTAGACAGACCCTAGGAGACCTAGGATAATTTGGACATCAATCTGAGGCCCTAAAATGATTAAAATATTGATAATTTGAATGTCTAAGGGTCCTAACATGTTTCCCATCAAATTGGTCTCACCAAGATGAGTTTACTGAAATTTTTTTAGTAAACTCGTCGACGAGTGCAAGGGACTTGTCGACGAGTGAGGGACAGTAAATTCCAAATTGCTTACTGCCTCAACTCGTCGACGACTCATACTGGATTTTCACTCACTTGTCAACGAGTGCCTGCTGGAAAATCCTATAACGGCTAGTTTTCAATGGCTAGCTCGCATTAAATGCACCCCCAACGGCCATATTAAATGCATCCCCAACGACCATATTGATTACTCATCTATATATAGAGGCTTTTATGAATGAAATTGAGGATTCAATCACTGTTCTATTACTCATTCATCACTCACAAACTTCCAGCAATTAATACTCTGTTTTTTCATTAAATATTTAGAATCTCAATCTCTCTTTCCTTGAGCATTCAATTCCAATAAGTCTTGAGAGATTGTTAGCATTGATTTGCATTCTTATTTAGCTCAGTTAGAAGCTTTCAATTCGGACTTTAAATTCACCAAATTTCTGTTTTACTGAAAGTCAAGAATCAGGGATTCTTGCACCTTATTGAGAAGAGTGTCTTCTTGTATCCAAGAGAGAGTCTCTCTTGAAGAGGTTATTCCTTGGCCTGTCAAAATGATTGCATTAGGTTCTTCCTGAGCCTGGAAAATGATTGTAAGGCTTGCTCTTTGCCGGAAGAAAAAGTGCGATTAGTGAATTGTGTGAAAATCCTTAAAGCGGGAAAAGCTTAAAGACGGGGACGTAGGCAAGTTCCTGAACCCCGATAACTTATCTAGTGTCTGATATCTTTACCTCTCTCTGTTAGCCTCAGGGTTACAACCATGGGTACCCCTAATAATTTTGATAATAACATAATAATGAAATGAAGTATTTGGTACTAATTATCCTGTTTAAGTGCTTGAACATTTCAGAAGATAAAGTTGATAGCACTTCAATCATGAAAAATGATGGAAATTATCCAAGAGGAAGTTCAACTCATTGTATACAAGATGAAGATCCAAAATAAGACTATAGTCCAAGTCGGGTCCATTGAAGACAAAAGGCAAAATCACAAGACCCAAGTCAAGCCAAGATCATCTCTCAACAATTTAAATGTACCTATATTCTATTTTGAGAGTTCATAGGACTTATGTAAAAAGTCCTCAAAAGAATGGTAAGTTAAAAAGCTCAAGAATCATAGATTGACCATAAGAGCTTAGGATACTTTTTGGAAATCATTCTAAGGCCCTAAGGGATCACAAAATCATGTTAAAACATAGTTAATTGACCTAGGAAATCAATCTCATCTCATTGGTCTGATCCTAGACAAAATTCATAATTTTTGCTTTGAATTCGTTGATGAATTTTCAGCAAAAGCTGAATTCGGCGACGAAGTCATGACAGTATTTTTGTAATTTCATTCTGTCTTCTGAATTCGGCGACGAATTCTCAAGTTAGTTTGAATTCGGTGATGAAGTCATGACAGTGTTTTTCAAGATTTAATTTTGTCTTCTGAATTCGGCGATGAATTCTAGTAGGAACCCCACTTCGTCGACGAAATTATGGCTGACACTGAAAAATCGTTGTAACGACTAGTTTTCAACGGTTCAAAAAGCATTTAATGAGCTTTTAATGACTTTATTGGGTCAACTACTATAAAAGGAGTTCACTTATGAACTAACAACGACTCTTGATCACAGTAATAACTTCTATTGATCACTCATTCATTGCTTTTGATTCTCACTCACTCACACACATACTTAGAAAATCCCCAAAATCTCTCTTGAGCTCATTCAACTCCAATTTCTTTTGAGAGACTTTATTAGAGTTTGTATTTCTCTCTTATCCAGCTTATTTTAAGGATCTTTCATTTCAAATTTTCAATTCAAACTCATTTATTGAGGTTAGTCAAGAATCTAGAATTCTTGCACTGAAGCTGTTGCTTCAATTTTATCAAGAGAGGGTTGTGCTCTTGAAAGGTTTCAACTCAGCCTGTAAGAGAGATTGTAAAGGTTTGGACTCCACCTGTGAAGCAGCCTGTGCGATTAAGGAATCGTGGTGAATCCTCTAACTGGAAGCTGAGGCGAAGAGTAGGCTGATTTGCTGAACCTTGTGAACAAATTTTGGGTTTGCACTCTCTTTATCTCTTCTCTCTTTTTCTTACAATATTCCTATTGTTTTTTGCTTGCTGCATATTTTATTAATTCCGCATCTTGAGCTTATTGTTCATATTTTTTAAAATCTGCCATAGACCCTACTCAGCCCCCTTTAGAGTCATTACCTGGCTAACAATTGGTATCAGAGCCTAATACTCTAAATAGATCTAAACAATCTGAGTAATCGATTTTATAGATGGCAAACAACATTTTTGCAACAAGCCTAGGAGAAGGACAGTCCACTACTAGACCTCCATTGTTTAATGGAGAAAATTATAACTATTGGAAAACTAGAATGATGTATTACATCCAAGCTCTGGATTATGAGTGCTGGAGAGTAATAGTCAATGGCCCTCATCTTCCCACAAAACTTATAGATGATGTTAGAATCCCTAAGGTAGAGGAAGAGTGGAATGAAGCTGATATTAAGCTCATTCAAATCAATGTTAAAGTTATTAGTAATCTCTACTGTGCTCTAAGCCCTCAAGAATTTAACAGAGTTTCCGGATGTAACTCTGCTAAAGAAATATAATAATCTGAAAGTCACCTATGAAGGGATTAATCAGGTTAAAGAAGAAAAGATTAACATGCTTGTTCACAAGTATGAATTATTTAAAATGGAAAAAGAAGAATCTATTGGTGATATGTTCACCAGATTTACTAACATTTTAAATGGTCTAAAATCTTTGGGTAAAGTGTATTCAAATGCAGAAAACGTGTGAAAGATTCTAAGATCACTGTCCAAGGAATGGACTCCAAAGTGACAGCAATTCAAGAAGCTAAGGACCTCACCAAACTGCCTATGGATGAGCTGTTGGGTTCTCTTATGACTCATGAAGTCATAATAAAAGATCAACTACTGGATGAAACAAGAGCCAAGAAAGGGCTGGCCCTCAAGACTACACAAATTGAAGATAGTGATGAGGAATCCAGCAGTGATGATGAAGACATAGCCTTGATGGCAAGAAGGTTCAAGAGGTTTTTCAAGCATAAGAAGAACTTCAAAAAGAAACCATACAAGGAGTTCTCAAAAGAGGTAAACAAGGCTAAATCAAGCAAGAATAAACCCTTTACTTGCTATGAATGCAAGAAGTCAGGCAACATAAGAACTGACTGCTCTCAACTCAAGAAGAGTCAAAGATTCAAGAAAAAAGCTATGATGACTACTTGGGATGACTCAGAGGGAAGCAAATCAGAAGATTCCAGTGATGAAGAGGTGGTAAACTTGTGCCTCATGGCAAGTGAGGATAAGGTAATTTCTTCCCCAAATGATTCTCTTACATATGATGAAATAAGAGAGACATTTGGTGAACTCTATACTGAATTTGGTAGAATAGCTAAATTAAATAGATCTTTTAAAAAGGAAATTCACACTCTCACACATTCATGTGAAATTTTACAAAAAAGAAAAAGAGTGTGTTGGTTATTGAGAATGAAGAATTGAGTAAGAAATTAAATGAAGTTCAAGATTATCCTAATGACTCATCTTATGAATGTGATAAATTAAAAGCAAAAGTCAAAGACTTAACTAATACCATCCTCACATTCACAAATGGTTAAAAGAACTTAGAAAGACTCTTAGGACAACAAAGATGTGTTTTTAACAATGCTGGACTTGGCTACAATACATTTTCAAAACAAAAAGATTATCAAAACTTTTTTACAAAATTAAGTAGTAATCAAACTCCACCTTCTACTTCATTCTATAATGGTAAAATAGTTAGAAAAGTATAGATTCCAAAATGAACATCGTCTCTTTCAAAAACTGACCATAAATGACCCAGAATGATATGGGTTCCTAAGGGAACTAATCCTCCCAAATCAATTTGGGTTTCATCCAAAACAATTTGGGTATCGGGGGAAAAATATCTTGGAGTTACTTGAATTGGTTGTGTAGGTATGCTTCAAGTCTAGAACATCTAAGACAACATGGTTCTTAGACAGTGGATGCTCAAGACATATGACCGGGAACAAGAAGCTGTTTGCATCATTCACTCTAAAGGATGGTGGACATGTGACATTTGGAGACAATGCAAAAGAGAAGATCATTGGCATAGAAAACATTGGTAAGGATAAATCTGTTTTTATTGAAAATGTATTACTTATTGATGGTCTTAAACATAATCACATTAATATTAGTCAACTTTGTGATAAGAGATTAAATGTCTCATTCAAATCGAATATTTGCATAATTAAGGACAAAGATAATCTAAATACTTTGTTTGTAGCACATAGAAATGAGAATGTTTACACCTTAAATTTTGATGAACTCAAATCTCAAAACATGATGTGTTTTTCTACTATAGATTAAGCTAGTTGGTTATAACATAGAAGACTAGGACATGCTAGTATGGATCTTTTGTCTAAACTATCTAAAAATGAATAAGTTAAAGGATTACCTAAAACTAAATTTATTAAAGATAAAATTTGTGATGATTGCCAACTTGGAAAACAAATAAAATTTTCAGTCAAAACTAAGAAAATAATTTCTACCACTAGACCTTTAGAACTTTTGCATATGGATCTTTTTGGTCCAAATGAAGTAGCTAGCTTAGCTGGAAAAACTTATGCTTTTGTAATCTTGGATGACTTTTCAAGGTATTATTGGGTACTATTTCTTTCTCATAAAAATGAAGCACATTCTCAATTTAAAAGTTTTGCAAGAGAGTTCAAAATGAAAAATGTTATTCTATTAACAACATAAGAAGTGATAGAGGATGAGAGTTCAAAAATAAAGAGCTTGAATCATTTTGTGATGAAAATGATTTTAACCATAATTTTTCAGCTCCTAGATTTCTACAACAAAATGGTGTAGTAGAAAGAAAGAATAGATCTTTTCAAGAAATGGCTAGAATTATGCTTAATGAAAATAAACAACCTAATTATTTTTGGGTTGAAGCCATTAACATCTCATATTATGTAATTAATCGAGTTGTTATAAGAAATAAGTTAAATAAAACTTCTTATGAGCTTTGGAATGATAGAATTCCTAATATAAGTTATTTTAAGGTGTTTGGTTGTAAGTGCTTTATACTTAATGATAAACAACATCTTAAGAAATTTGATGCAAAATCTATGGAAGAAATCTTCTTAGGATATTCTACAAATAGCAAAGCTTATAGAGTATTTAATAAGAAATCTTTGGTTGTTCAAGAATCAATCCATGTGGTATTTGATGAATCAAATCCATTTAACAAATCTTCTAATAATGATGATATTGATGAAATTAAAAATCTCCCAAGAGAAATATCCAACTTAGAAATTAATAAAGAAAATAAAGATGATCAAGAAACGGAACATTCAAATGATAAATCCATTGAAATGAAAAATGAGAAAGAAAATGTAAATGAAGAATCCTATCAACTTCCTAAAGCTTGAAAATTAATAAAAGATCATCCTAAGGATCTAATACTTGGTAATATGGAACAAGAGGTTAGAACAAGAAGAAATCTAATGAACCTTGCAATCCTAAGTCAAATCGAACCTAAAAATGCCTTAGAAGCTATTGAAGATGAATCTTGGGGCATTGCTATGTAATAAGAATTAAATCAATTTGATAGAAATCAAGTGTGGGATCTAGTGCCTAGACCAAATGACAAATCTATAGTTGGTACAAAATGGGTCTTTAGAAATAAACATGATGAAAGTAAAAATGTAATTAAAAACAAAGCAAGACTAGTAGCTCAAGGTTACAACCAAGAAAATGACATAGACTATGATGAAACATTTATCCCGGTTGCTAGACTAGAAGCTATAAGAATGCTACTTGCATTTGCTAGTCATAAAGAATTTAAATTTTTCCAAATAGATGTAAAAAGTGTATTTCTTAAAGGATATATTAATGAAGAAGTATATGTGAATCAACCACCTTGTTTTGAAAATCATAAATTCCTAAATCATGTATATAAGTTAACTAAAGCCTTATATGGATTAAAGCAAGCTCCAAGAGCTTGGTATGATAGGCTAAGTAGTTTCTTGATTGATAATGGATTTACAAGAGGTAAAATCGATATAACTTTATTCATAATGACCAAAAATGATGATATGCTAATAATTCAAATCTATGTAAATGACATCATACTTGGATCAACAAATGAATCTCTTTGTAAAATGTTTGCTCAAACAATGCAAAAAGAATTTGAAATGAGCATGATGGGTGAACTAACATTCTTTTTAGGACTTCAAATTAAGCAAACCAAAAAGGAATATTTGTTAATCAAGCTAAATATACTAAAAAATTACTTAAAATTTTTGGAATGAAAAATATTAAAGTAATGGATACACCTATGAGTCTATCAACCAAACTTGATAAAGATGAAAAAGGAAAAAATATTGATGAAAAACTTTATAGAGGCATGATTGAAAGTCTTTTATATCTCACTGCAAGTAGACCTGACATTATGTTTATTGTTTATATTTGTGCAAGATTCCAATGATGTCCAAAAGAATCTCACTTAACTACTGTAAAAAGAATTTTTAAATATTTATTTGGCACAATTGATTTAGGCTTATGATATCCTAAAGACACAAACCTAGATCTAATATGTTATTCAGATGCAGACTTTGCTGGATGCAAAGTGGATAGAAAATATACCAGTGGAACTTATCACTTTTTAAGACATTGTCTTGTTTCATGGTTTAGTGAGAAACAAAATTCAGTGGCCTTATCCACAGCTGAAGCTGAGTATATGGCAGCTGGACTTTGTTGTGCTCAAACTTTGTACATGAAACAATAGCTAGAAGACTTTAAACTTATCTATATTAAAATTCCTATTAAGTGTGATAATACAAGTGCAATTTGTATGACTAAAAATCTCATTCAACACTCAAGTACTAAACACATAGAAATAAGATATCATTTTATAAGAGATCATGTGCAAAATGAAAATGTTATCTTGGAGTTTGTGGATACAATTAATCAGCTTGTTGATATTCTTACCAAACCCCTTTAATCTGATAGGTTTAGTGCTTTGAGAAGAGAATTGGGTATGGCTAGTCTTACTGAGCTAAGCTAATCATGAACAAAATTAAAAATTAAAAACTTATGAATCAATGTGTTATAAACTATTCAATCTTGATTTGATATTGATTTGAATGCAGTATGATGTTTTTGAATGCTTTAATGAATCAATGGTTTCAAAAAAAATAGTTGAAAAATCTAAGAGAAATTATTTCTTCAAATTCAGAACTGAATTCGGTGACAAATTTGATTTGGAATTTGATTTCGGCGACGAATCTTTGGGTAAAATAGAAAACAGAATGTTTTATGTACCTATTTCGGTGACGAATCTAGATGATCCCTCCATTTCGTCAATGAAGTCAATCCGAATTTTAAAACAGTAGGTTTCCTGACTCCAATTCGGCGATGAATTTTGGGCTAAAATCCATTTCGGTGACGAATTGAGTCATGGGTATAAATAGAAACCCCCCAAATCCGAAAATTTTCAAACCTAATTCATTTCCTCCAAACTCCTATTCCATTGCTCTAGGACCAAACTTCATTCCAAATCTCTCCAAACCAATCCCAAATAGTGTGAGAATGCCTCCAAGGATGAAGAATGCCTCAATAGAGCCGCCAAGGAAGAAACCTAGAACTGACATAGGGAAGGAACCTGCTACGAGCTTAGCACCAGTATCAGTGAAGTTCAAGGAAGCCAAATACGAGAAGATTTTCAAGGATAGGTTCTTACCTTGTTCCCCTTTGTATGGTAAGATTGTCAATTTTGTAAACCTTGATGCCTACAGTTTAGTCCCAATCAAAACACTTTTCTCTGCCCTAAAATGGGATTCATTCTTATCCTCTAACAAAATTATGTTTCCAGAATTAGTTAGACTATTTTATACTCACTTTCACTTTGATCAATCCAAATCATTCATAACCTCTTTTGTTTTAGGAAAGAATATCTTTTTTCATCTCAACCAATTGCACTCTATTTTAAAAATCTCTCAGTGCACTCTTCAGACCTTTGTGAATGGTCAGTAGACCAAGCATGAAGGATTTGATGTAATAGATGCACTAAAAATGATGTGCATTAGCCAAGATTTCACCACTCCTTTCAACCTAAGGTGAAAGACCTAACTTTGACTTCTAGATTCATCCACCACATTATCACCTACAACTTAGTGCCAAGAGCTGGTGGTAGAGAGTATCTCACCTATTTTGATGTCTTTCTTATGTGGTATATTTTGACCTCCACACCCATAGATCTGTCTTATATCATTGTCCACTGTATGGATGATGTCTTCAAAAGGAAATCAGGGAGTCTTTCTTTTGGTCAAGCCCTGACTAAAATCTTTAGACATTTCAATGTCCCTTTCTCTTCCCAAACCGATTTTGTAACCCCTGATGACTCCTCTATATATAGCAAGGCAAACCATTCAACGAATGGGCTATATCTGGGATGAAACCCAGAAGGTTTGGACTCACAAACTCTCTACCTCTCAGTCCTCCACCATTCCTTCCAGTTCTTTAGCTCCTATACCTACTCCATCCATCCCTACTCCTACTCCTTCTATCCCTTCCACATCAGCAGCCCCAACAGAGGAGCCCCAAGCTGAGCAGGAGCCAGATTCAGTTCTAGTAGAGGACCCTCAGGGTGAGCAGCACCCTAAGGATGAGATGCCTGACTGGTCATATTTTGTGGATGCTGGAGAGATTCCAAAGAGCTCTCATAGACAAGTGTCTCCTCACCTTTAGGACCCTAGTAAGTTTTATGAGGTGCCCAGTAGGCCAGCTATATTAGAGGAGCATTTGAGCATCATGGCAGGAAAAATTGCCTCCATGTCCTCCAGCTTGGAGCACTTTCAGCTGGAGATGAGGATGAGCTAGCAGGCTTTTCAGGAGGAGATGAGAGCCTCCATGCTCTCTTTTCAACTCTTGAGACTAGGGTAAGCATTGCTGCCATTCAGTCAGAGTCTAGGCAATGCTTCCAGAGCCTCCAGTTAGCCACTTCCACCAGATTTTCAACTCTTGAGATTGGGATGATCAGCATCCCCAAGGAAGGGTAGACCTTGTCAGAATCAGTTGAAGCCTCTCTAGCTACTGTCCATGCTGATCTAAAAGAGAGAAATTATGCTTCATATTCTGTTTTGGGAATGTAAGCATAGACACCTCTATGACCAAAAACAGAGTTGACACTGTAACATCTCTCCTTCAGAGGTTAGGGGCAGATCAGTTGGAAGAATGTATAAAGATGGGAAAAGTAACAAGTTTAATCCAGGGCCAAGTGGATTTCTCAGCTCTTAGTTAAAGACTCAAGGCAAGCTCCTACTGGATATGGCTGAGCATGATTATTTATCAGCCTCCATCACTTTGAGAGCCACTGATGAGCTGAAGAAAATGAACAATTTCTTGGTTAGCTTGGCTAATAGAGCCACTTCTTCTCAACCCCCTTCTCAAGCTCCACCTTCTTCTTCTAAAGGCAAGAGGCTAATGAAGACCAAGGAAACCCCTTTCAAGAAGGGCAAGTCCAAGGATGCTCTCATCATCTCTCTTCCATCATCAAATGAAGACTCCTCTTCTTTTGACTCTCATGATGATTCTCTTATCCATTCTAGCAGTGAAGAAGTGACCAAGGCTCCGGGCAATGAAGATGAAGAACCCTCAGTTGACTATCTCACAAAGGTTACAGACCTAATCAAGAAACAAAAGCAAGATGGGCTGTAATTTTTGATTTTTTTTTTGATGCTGCCATAGGGGGAGAAATATAGAATGTAATGAAATCTTTTACTGAATGAAGAAATTTTTTTTTGAATGAAATTTTCTTTATCCCTATGTTTTTTGCATCTTTGGCAATATATACAAAAAAGAAGAAGCTTTTTTTAAATCTAATTTTATGGAATTTCTCTTGGTTGTTCAAAATTAATAACTTATACATGGAACTTCTCTTGATTCACAATTCAATTTGATCAACCCTTTATCCTTGATTAATCTGTCTTGATCCAATTTGTTGTGAATAGAATTTAAATTTGATGTTTATCTTTGTGGAACTTTTCTTGGTATTAAATCACGGTGATATGTCTCTTAATCCATCTAAAATATGCATCCAAATAACAACTGTGATTATTATTTTAAAATGCATATGTTTAGGGGGAGCTTACCTCATAGTTTTTATGAAAAGCATGGTGTGAGGGGGAGCTTAACTCCATTTCATTACATTGTTATGTCATCATTAAAAATAGGGAAATTGTTAGCCATAGGGTTACAACAATGGGTACCCCTAATAATTTTGATAATAACATAATAATGAAATGAAGTATTTGGTACTAATTATCCTGTTTAAGTGCTTGAACATTTCAGAAGATAAAGTTGATAACACTCCAATCATGAAAAAGGATGGAAATTACCCAAGGGGAAGTTTAACTCATGTATACAAGATGAAGATCCAAAATAAGACTATAGTCCAAGTCGGGTCCATTGAAGACAAAAGGCAAAATCACAAGACCCAAGTCAAGCCAAGATCATGACTCAACAATTTAAATGTACTTATATTCTATTTTGAGGGTTCATAGGGCTTATGTAAAAATTCCTTAAAAGAATGGTAAGTTGAAAAGCTCAAGAATCATAGATTGACTATAGGAGCCTAGGACACTTTTTGGAAATCATTCTAAGGCCCTAAGGGATCACAAAATCATGTTAGAACATAGTTAATTGACTTAGGAAATCAATCCCATCTCATTGGTCTGATCCTAGACAGAATTCAGAATTTTTGCTCTGGATTCGTCGACGGATTCTCAGCATAAGCTGAATTCGGCGATGAAGTTATGACAGTATTTTTATAATTTCATTCTGTCTTCTGAATTCGGCGACGACTTCTCAGGTTAGTTTGAATTCAGCGATGAAGTTATGACAGTATTTTTCAAGATTTAATTCTATCTTCTGAATTCAGCGACGAATTCTAGTGGGAACCCCACTTCGTCAACGAAATTATGTCTGAAACTAAAAAATCATTGTAACGGCTAGTTTTCAACGGATCAAAAAGCATTTAATGAGCCTTTAACATCTTTATTGGATCAACTGCTATAAAAGGAGTTCATTTATGAACTAACAACGACTCTTGATCATAGCAATAACTTCTATTGATCACTCATTCATTGCTTTTGATTCTCACTTACTCACATACTTAGAAAATCCCCAAAATCTCTCTTGAGCTCATTCAACTCTAGTTTCTTTTGAGAGATTTTATTAGAGTTTGTATTTCACTCTTATCCAGCTATTTTAAGGAGCTTTTATTTCGGATTTTCAATCTAAACTCATTTATTGAGGTCAGTCAAGAATCTAGAATTCTTGCACTAAAGTTGTTGGTTCAGTTTTATCAAGAGAGGGTTGTGCTCTTGAAAGGTTTCAGCTCGGCCTAAAAGAGAGCCTCTAAAGGTAATATCTCGACCTGTAAGAGAGATTGTAAATGTCTGGACTCCACCTATGAAGGAGCCTATGTGATTAAGGAATCGTGGTGAATCCTCTAGCTGGAAGCTGAGGCAGGGAGTAAGTTGGTTTGCTGAACCTCGTAAACAAATTCTGAGTTTGTACTCTCTTTATCTCTTCTCTCTTTCTCTTACAATATTCCTATTTTTTTTTGTTTGCTACATAATTTATTAATTCCACATCTTGAATTTATTGTTCATATTTTTTAAAATCTGTCATACACCCTATTCACCACCCCTTTAGGGTCATTACTTGGCCAACACTCTCTCTATCTTTTTATCTCTGATTTTATTTGGTAGTTTCTGTGATAAATTTCTATTTCCATAAAAATCACTTAGTGCAAATTTTAAAGTGCTATAAACCCTATTCACTTGGATCCATTATCTGGGCCTTAGATCCATTATCTGGGCATCATGGTCCACATGTGTGACTTGTGAGACTCTTATCTTAACATACACGTGCATTTGTACATATGTGTCGCAATTAACATTCGAGTTAGTAATTGCTTTGATTCCGATCTCCCACCATGGAAACTCCACTATATTGTTCCATACCAAATAGTTAGAGACTTCCTGGTTTGAAAGATTTTCTTCTAAGTTCTTACCTTCCCGAATATCAATTACCATGCAAGTAAATTAGACATAACTTAACAAACAATCACACACACACACACACACACACACACACACACACACACATATCTTATCATGATTCTTAGCACAATTCATAATCAATTTCCAACAATTTCATAGTGTCATATTAGTATTTATCCTTTCAAGCATTTTAACAAACACCTTGAGTACGTAATGTATGAATACATTGCCCTTTCCCATTTCCTACATTTCACCATACCATAATCCATCTAAACAACCCAAATACAATCCACATCCATACATTCATCCCATCCTCCATAGTATTTACCATCTTCCATACATTACATCCATATTATTAAACCACATTTCCATCCATAATAGCTTAATTCATACAAAATTGAGAAAAAAACATATCTAATCTCTATTTCTATCATACTAGCATTCACAAAACATCATAATAGGGTTGATTTAGATAGTATATCGACCTTAGGGATCCTTCCCTGGGATCAAAATTGCTCCCAAGAAGCTTTGTGAAAGATCTCCAAGTTTTCTTGTAATCCTCAAGCAATCTCTTTCCTCTCCAAGTAATTTCTTCCTTAAAATCCTAGGTTCTCTCATCTCCTTTGCCAAATTAGATTACAAATTGGTAGGATACTCTAAAACCTCGAAATAGGACCCCTATTTATAGCTACAAGGGTATAAAAACCCAAAAACCACAACATTTTAACAAAGTCTGGGCGTGAGTGCAATCGATCGCACCTATGGTGTGATCTATCGCACTTAGACCCGAGAGCAAAGCCCAAGAACATGACTAAATGTGATCGATCGCACTTGCTTTTCGATCAATCACACTTGCTTTGCGATAGATCGCAGTCCTTTTCTTCTGCTTTGGTATTTTTATCATAAATTTTGACTCGCTTATCAGATTTTGATGATTCAACTTGCGTTAGACTCGTCATGCAAAGGGAAACAATTTTATATCTAATAGAAAAATCCTAATTCTGAGTTTTTAATGGTCTAAATGGGCTCTAAAGCTGACTAGTTTGGAATTTCAGTAGAAAAAACATCGGAAAATTTACTTTTGACTTAGCTTAGACTCAAAATCTAGAAAAACATTAAGCATGAACCTCGAAGAGGGTTCCAATACATTTCTAATGGTTCAAGAATCACTCAATTCTGATAAGCGGTGAGAAAGCTAGAGCTTCATAAAGTTGAGGGTATTTTAAGGCATCCCTCTCTTTACAACTTTGGTTAAGCTTTGATCGTACCACACCAATTAGATATAAATACATAAACATTAAAATATCACAAGGACTATTATACACCTAATACTTGCATTAAAGGCATGAAAAAGATTCAGGTCTCTACATCCTTCCCCCTTTAAAAGAATTTTGTCCTCGAAATTTACATACCTTAGGTGAACAAGTGCGGGTACTTTTCGTGGACCTCGACTTCTCTCTCCCAAGTAGTCTCTTCTCTAGAGTGATGCTCCCATTGCAAGAGTACAAGAGGAATGACCTTAAAATGCAAGACTTGCTCCTTCTGATCCAAGATTTGAGCCGGTTGCTCCACTAGAGTCAAATCTTCCCGAATTTCCAACGGTTCCAAATCAATGACGTGTGAAGGATCTAAAATATACTTCCTCAACATAGAGATGTGAAAGACATTATGCACACCTACCATGTGAGGTGCCAAGGTGACCCGGTAAGCAACTTCTTCGACCCGGGTGATGATCTCAAAAAGATCCACATATCTCGGACTGAGCTTGCCCTACTTTCCTAATCTCATCACCCCCTTCGTAGGTGAGATCTTGACAAACACAAAATCTTCAACTTGGAACTCAAGATCTCTCCTGCGAGTATCGGCATAGCTCTTCTGCCTACTTTGAGCTATTTTCAACCTCTTCCTGATCAAATAAACCCGGTCCACTGTCTGACCAACGAGTTCAGGACCCAAAAGCTTCCTCTCGCCAACTTCATCCCAACACAAAGGTGCACGACAACTCTTCTCATAAAGTGCTTCAAACGGAGCCATTTGAATGCTGGCTTGATAGATATTGTTGTAGGCAAATTCAACCAACGATAGATGATCATCCCAACTTCCCTGGAAGTCCAACATGCAAGTTCGTAGCATATCCTCCATGATCTGATTCATCCTCTCAGTTTGCGCATCTGTCTACGAATGAAATACCGTACTGAAATCAAAACGGGAACCGATGGCCTACTAAAAACTCTTCCAGAATCTGGATGTAAATCTCGGGTTTCAATCAGAAACAATACTAACTGACACTCCATGCAAATAGACTACTTCTTTGATATAGAGGTTGGCCAACTGGTTGGAGTTGAACGTGATCCGATGTGGAAGAAAATGAGCTGACTTAGTCAATCAATTGACCACAACCCAAATGGCACCAAAGTTCTTCGCTGTCCTTGGCAAACCAACAATAAAGTCCACGGAAATATTTTCGCACTTCTACTCGGGAATAGGAAGTGACTGAAGGAATCCTACCGGTCTCCTGTGTTTGGCTTTTACTTGCTGACACACCAAACACTTGGATATATAGGTAACCATATCCTTTTTTCATATCTTTCTAAGCGTTCCCACAATGAAGCCCGCATCAAGGCTAGACACTTCTTCAAGTAGCTTCCATTCTTGGACCATCAAGTGTGCCAAGAATACAGTAGGTCACCTACTTAGCGCATCTGCTACCACATTTGCTTTCCCAGGGTGGTACTGGATAAAGCAATCATAATCCTTGAGAAATTCTACCCAACGGCGTTACCTCAAATTCAGGTCTTTCTGCGAGAACAAATACTTTAGACTCTTGTGATCGGTGAATACTTTAAATTGTGCACCGTACAAGTAGTGTCTCTAGATCTTGAGAGCAAAGACTAATGTTTCCAAATCCAAATCACGGGTAGGATAGTTCTACTCGTGGTCTTTCAACTGTCGAGAAGCATAGGCAATAACTTTCCTGTGTTACATAAGAACACAACCTACCCCAATGAGTAAGGCATCACTATACACCATGAATCCCCCGCTACTGGATGGTATTGTCAAGATCGGAGCGGTGGTGAGGTGTTTCTTCAACTCAAGGAAACTCTTCTCACATTTCTCATTCCATTCAAACCTAGCGTTCTTTCGAGTTAGATGAGTAAGTGGTGCTGTCAAACTAAAAAATCCTTCCACAAATCTTCGTTAATATCTAGCTTTGCCAAGAAGCTTTGAACCTCTGTGACGTTCTTTGGCCTTCCCCATCCTTCCATTGCTTCTATCTTGGAAGGATCCACAGAAATCCCCTCTTCTAACACCACTTGGCCTAGAAATACTACATTTTTTAGCCAAAACTTGCACTTGCTAAGCTTAGCGTATAGCTTATGATCACGGAGTGTCTTCAGTGTGACCCAGAGATCCATCTCATGCTCTTTCTGTGTCCTGGAGTACACCAGAATATCATCCACGAACACAATCACAAATCGATCAAGAGTCGGCTTGAAGATTCTATTCATGAGATCCATGAATGTTGCCGAAACATTTTTCAAACCTAATGACATGACTAGAAATTCATAATGCCCATAACGGGATCGGAAAGCAGACTTAGGCACATCTTTCGCCTTTATCTTCAGCTGATAGTAACCTGAACTTAAGTTGATCTTGGAGAAATACTTCGCTCTTTGCAACTGATCAAATAAGTCATCGATCCTTGGTAAAGGATATTTGTTTTTGATAGTGACCTTGTTCAGTTGCCGATAGTTGATGCACATCCTCACCGAACTATCCTTCTTCTTCACAAATAATACCGAAGCTCTCCAAGGTGATACACTTGGGCGAAAGAATCCAAGATTGAGCAACTCTTCAATTTTCTCCTTAAGCTCTTTCAACTCTACTGGAGCTATCTTATATGGCGCCTTGGAGATGGGCACCGTGCCTGGAGCTAACTTAATTGCAAACTCTATCTCCCTATCAGGCGGCAAGTCCGATAAATCATTTGGAAAGACATTCATGAATTCTTCTACAACTGGGATACTTGAAGAATCTGGTACGTCCGAGGTGGTAAGACTCAGTGCCGCGAAATGAGCTAAGTCTTTCTTCTTCAACCATTAGAAACGAAAAGGGGACTCACTGATTGGTCTAAAGTTGACCACATTCCCAAAACAGTTGACATGCCCATGTTATTTGGAAATCCAATCCATGCCTAGTATGACTTCGAAGTCTTGGAATTCGAGGACAATCAGATCAGCTGGTATTTCTCTTTGACCCACTCGAATATCACAAGCTCGATAGACCTTATCGGTGATGACTGAACTACCAACAGGAGTGGCGATCGACAGTTCATGGTCTAACAAACTTGGCTTTATTGGAAACACTCGTGCAAAACTAGGTGTGACAAAGGAGTGAGTAGACCCAGTATCGATCAATACAGAGCGAGAAAATCATTTATCAACAATGAGCCTAAAATAATATAAAGCTAATTTTATCAAATCATGAATACATACATACATCATACATAAAAAATATTCATTCATAATATTTAACATCACATACATAGCATTAGAACAATATTTTAATTAACTACAATCACAAATAGATGTACTCTACACAACTTCATCGGACACCTGTGCATCCTACTCCGATGTTTTAAACACCCAGCCCTGAGCTGGCTAGCGGAGCTACTGTGGTCTCGGGCCCTGGGGTGGCCTCTGCTGCATTGGCTGCTTCATCAGTGGCCTCCCTCCCTATGGCTGAGTCGGTTGAAGCCCCTGCTGAATGCAGAGTGGGCAATCTCGGATCTGGTGTGAAACATCTCCACAATGGAAATAAGCTCCAGTAATTGCCCTACACTCTCTTGCACTATACCTCTTTCTACACTGGCTACATACATCATACAACTGAGTCTCAGTAGTAGGTGGGGCAACCTGAGTAGGCTTTTAATATGGGTAGGCCTAGCAATCGACATAGGACCTGATGTCCTTGGCCTCTTGTCCTGCAGTCTTTGTCTATTTGCCTGCATTCCTTTGTTCCTCAAAAACTCTGCCGATCTCCTCTCAGCAATTAAAACTCTCTCACTAACTTCTCAACAAGTCTCAAGATGCAGGATCTCAACCCTATCTCTGATGTAGTCTCTGAGACCCCTCTCAAATCTCCTCGTCTTCATGCTCTCTGTGGTGATCAAATGAGGCGCGAACCTAGACAACTCAGTGAACTTGGCCACTGACATGCTCCCCTCGGGAAGTATTGCTCATAAAAGACATTGAGGAACTCTCCCCATGTCCACTAATGCTCCATCTCGCCTTCCATGACAAAGGAAGCCCACTTCACTCTCTGATCTTCAATAGGCTTGAGCACAGAGAATATCTTCTCTAACTGTATGATCCACCGTTCTGTTACAATAGGATCAGTACTCTCATAAAAAGCTGGAGGACCCATCCTCCTGAATGCTTCCACTCTGTGATGTCGGGGTGGGTGGACCTCAGCTGGCCTCTCTGGCCTGACTTGCCCGACTACTAGCAAGGTAGTCTGCTATGCCATGATTTCAGCCTATCGAGTAATGGCTGCTGCAATAGCCTCTATAGCCCGACTTTCATTGGGCTGGCGAGCACCCTCTGGAGTATCCCCGTCAATCACACTGCCTCCTCCATTCTTATTATTCCTCTCACCTCTCCTCATGACTTATAAATCCTAAAGTTAATCATAAACCACACATCTCTTAGAAATCATTCAAAAGATATTGATCGCTTTCAACTTAAACTTGAGACTAGTCTAAGTCCTAGACTTGATGTTGCTTTACTAGGTTAGATGAATTCCCTTATCCTACACTTAATACCTTAGCCCTAAGGACCTAATGCCTTGGACTCTGATTCCACCTCTTGTAACGAACCCAAATCCTACCTTGATCAAAATTGGACATTGGGTCACCACATTTCTTAAACCTGCTTAAATCTCATGACATCCAAGGCATACTATATGAGTCTCTAAAAATGAGGGTAATAAAATTCGATTTAAACCAAGCCATCCTGTATAAGTTTAGGGTCAACATAACATAACCCACTAAGATCAAATTACTCCAAAAACTTATAAAACTTCGATGCAACATCAAACTATAATTGAAACCAAGGTATCATACGTCTATTACATCCCTTAAAAAAAAAGCTGAAACAAACACCTACTAGTAAGGAAAGCTATCTAGATCTCTAGCTCCCTCAGAGAAAAGGTCGCCTTCCTCCTCAACGCCGTAGGTCTCCTCAACCCAATGTTCAACCACTGACTCTGGCTCCACACCTGCCAAGACAACAGTCTGGTTGAGTACAAAAACACTTGGTGTATATAAAATCCAACCAACAACATAGTATACCTGCACTTAGTTAGAACCATATCCAATAACATAATAACATAATTAGAGTGCGGAAGAACATGTGCCCATATACATCATATCATCACCTTAACTCATGTTTAGAAGATAACATACTTATGAGATGCTTATGCTTATGAGACCACGTGCTTGTGAGATGCTTATGCTTATGCATTTATTCAGATCATACACTTATTCAGATCCTTCATTGAGCTTATTCAGTATGACAGGTGTATGCAATGCTTATGAGTCTTGAACAGCTTATTCAGAACATGTACTTATTTAGATCCCCCATTGGGCTTATTCAGAATATCAAGCATATGCAATGCTTATGTTTGTGGTCCACATGTGTGACTTGTGAGACTCTTATCTTAACATACATGTGCATTTGTGCGCAAATGTCGCAATTAATACTCGAATCAGTCAAAGCGTACGTTCCGATCTTCCACCATGGAAACTCCACTATACTATCCCATACCAAATAGTTAGAGAATTCCCGGTTTGAAAGATTTTTCTCTAAGTATTGTCTTACCCGAATCTCAATTACCATGCAAGTAATTAGGCATAACTTAACAAACAATTACATATACATATCTTATTATGATTTTTAGCATAATTCATAATCAATTTTCAACAATCCCATAGCGTCATATTAGTATTTATCCTCTCAAGCATTTCAACAAACACCTTTGGTATGTAATTTATGAATACATTCCCTTTTCCATTT
This sequence comes from Tetracentron sinense, assembly GCA_015143295.1. Classification (NCBI taxonomy): domain Eukaryota; kingdom Viridiplantae; phylum Streptophyta; class Magnoliopsida; order Trochodendrales; family Trochodendraceae; genus Tetracentron; species Tetracentron sinense. The sequence continues at coordinate 28,876,683 of CM026564.1, forward strand.
CCAACATTTCAACACACCATAACCCATCCATACAACCCAAATACTATCCACATTCATACATTCATCCCATCCTCCATAGTATTTCCCATCCTCCATACATTTCATCCATATTATTAAACTACATTTCCATCCATAATAACTTAATTCATATAAAATTGGGGAAAAACATATCTAATCTCTATTTCTATCATACTAACATTCACAAAACATCATAATATGGTTGATTTGGATAGTATATCGACCTTAAGGATCCTTCCCTTAGATCCAAATCGCTCCCAAGAAGCTTTCAGGAAGATCTCCAAGCTTTCCTTGTAATTTTCAAGTTATCTCATTTTTCTCAAAGAAATTCTCCCTCAAAACCCTAGTTTTCCTCTTCACCTTTGCCAAATTAGGTTATAAATGATTTATAACCCTAAAACCCTCGAAATAGAACTCCTATTTATAACCCCTAGGGTTTAGAAACCTAAAAAAAAATAGTTTTAAACAAAATCTGGGCACGAGTGCGATCGATCGCATCTTATTATTTGTATTTGTCAAGATCTCACCTACGAAGGGGGTGATGAGATTCGGCAAGCGTGGCAAGCTTAATCCGAGATATGTGGGTCCTTTTGAGATTATCACCCAGGTCGGAAAATTTGCTTATCTGGTTACCTTGCCATCTCACATGGCAGGTGTGCATAATGTCTTTCACATCTCTATGCTGAGGAAGTATATTTCGGATCCTTCACAACTCATTGATTTGGAACCGTTGGAAATTCGGGAAGATCTGACTCTAGTGGAGCAACAGGCTCAAATCTTGGACTGGAAGGAGCAAGTCTTGCATTCTAAGGTCATTCCTCTTATACTCTTCCAATAGGAGCATCACTCTTGAGAAGAGGCTACTTGGGAGAGAGAAGCCGAGGTCTGTGAAAAGTACCAGCCCTTGTTCACCTAAGGTACGTAAATTTCGGGGATGAAATTCTTTTAAGGGGGGAGGATGTAGAGACCTGAATATTTTTCAAATCTTTAGTGCAAGAATTATGGATATAATAGTCTATGTGATGTTTTAATGCTTATGTACTTATATCTAATTAGTGTGGTGTGGTATGATTACGGCTTAATCAAAGTAGTAAAGAGAGGGATGCCTTAACATACCTTCAACTTTAGGAAGCTCTAGCATTGTCACCGCTTATCGGAATTGGGTGATTCTTGAATCATTAGAAAGGTATTAGAATCCTCTTCAAGGTTCATGTTTAATGTTTTTCCAGATTTTGAGTCTAAGCTAAATCAAAAGTAAGTTTTCCGATGTTTTATCTGTTAAAATTCCAGACCAGTCAGCTTTAGAGTCCATTTAGACCATTAAAAACTTAGAATTAGGATTTTTCTATTAGATGCAAAATTTTGGCCCTTTGTATGAAGAATCCAACGCAAGTTGAATCGTCAAAATCCGATAATATGGTCCAAATACCAAAGCGGAGGAGATGGGTTGCGATCTATCGCAAAGCAAGTGCGATCGATCGTATTCAGTCATGTTCTGGGCTTTGCTCACGGGTCTAAGTTTGATAGATCACACCATAGGTGCGATCAATCACACTCACGCCCAGATTATTTTTAAATCTGTGTTTTTTGGTTTCTAAACCCTTGGGGCTATAAATAGGGATTCTATTTTGAGGGTTTTAGGGTTCTAAACCATTTCTAACCTAATTTGGCAAAGGAGAAGAGGAAAACTAGGGTTTTGAGGGAGAAATTTTTTGGAAAAGAAGGAGATAGCTTAAAAATTGCAAGGAAAGCTTGGAGATCTTCAAAGCTTCTTGGGAGCGATTTGGATCCAAGGGAAGGATCCCTAAGGTCGATATACTATCCAAATCAACCCTATTATGATGTTTTGTAAATGTTAGTATGACAAAAATGATAGAAATAGAGATAGAGATTAGATATGTTTTTCCTCAATATTGTATAAATTAAGCTATGATAGATAGAAATATGATTTAATAATATGGATCGAATGTATGGAGGATGAGAAATATTAAGGAGGATGGGATGAATTTATGGATGTGGATTGTATTTGGGTTATATGGATGGATTATGGTGTGTTGAAATGTTGAAAATGGGAAAGGACAATGTATTCATAAATTACACACCCAAGGTATTTGTTAAAATGCTTGAGAGGATAAATACTAATATGACACTATGGAATTATTGGAAATTGATTATGAATTATGTTAAGATTCATGATAAGATATATATATATATATATATATATATATATATATATGATTGTTTGTTAAGTTATGCCTAATTACTTACATGGTAATTGATATTTGGGAAAGTAAGAATTTAGAGGAAAATCTTTCAAATAGGGAATTCTCTAACTATATGGTATGAAATAGCATAATGGAGTTTCTATGGTGAGAGATCGGAATCTAAATAATTACCATCTCGAATGTTAATTGCGACACTAATGCACAAACACACTTGTATGTTAAGATAAGAGTCTCACAATTCACACATGTTGACCACAAGCATAAGCATTGCATATGCCTGATATTCTGAATAAGCTCAATGAGGGATCTGAATAAGTTTATGTTCTAAATAAGCTGCTCAAGACTCATAAGCATATGCATTGCATACACCTGTCATACTGAATAAGCTCAATGAGGGATCTGAATAAGTGCATAAACATAAGCATCTCACAACCACGCGGTCTTATGAGCATAAGCATCTCATAAGTATGTTGTCTTCTAAGTCTAAGGTTCTCACAAGTACACGAGTTAAGGTGATGATATGATGTATATGAGCACATGTTCTTCCGCACTCTGATAATTTTATTATGCTATTGGATATGATTCTAACTAAGTGCAGGTATACTATGTTGTTGGTTGGATTTTATATACATCGAGTGTTTTTTGTACTCAGCCAGACTATTATCTTGGTAGGTGTGGAGCTAGAGTCGGTGGTTGAGCCTTAGATTGAGGAGACCTATGGCATTGAGGAGGAAGATGACCTTTTCTCCGAGGGAGCTAGAGATCTAGATAGTTTTTCTTACTATTAGGTGTTTGTTTCAGTTTTTTTTTAAAGGGATGTAATAGACTTATGATAGTTTGGTTTCAGTTATAGTTTTGATGTTGCATAAGAGTTTTATAAGTTGTTGGAGTACTTTGATCTTAGTGGGTTATGTTTATGTTGACCCTAAACTTATACAGGATGGTTTGGTTTAAATCGAATTTTATTACTCACATTTTTGGAGACTTGTGTAGTATGCCCTGGATGTCATGAGATTTTAAGTAGGTTTAAGAAATGTGGCGACCCAAGATCCTATTTTGGTCAAGGTAGGATTTGGGGTCGTTATAGAGCTTCTAGGCACTAGGCTCGTATAATGGTTCATGAGTGGAGTTTGTTAAAGGACGTGGCTCACAATACATCGAGCTTTAGTGTCAACACATTTGGGCCTTTCATGACTAATCTGGAAGTCATGCCTTATATACTGGACTGGATCCAGGGTTACAGAGTTTGGATGTTGAGTTGTTTGCATATCGAGACAAGTCAATGAGTAGTGGTAGTCAAGATTTTGCTTTGAATGGTGATGGTGCCATTACATTCAAAGGCAGGTTGTGTGTTCCTATCGATTCAGAGTTGAGACTTGAGATCTTAGACGAGGCCCACCGGTCTAAGTACACTGTGCATCTTGGGGGTACAAAGATGTACCAAATTTTGAAGAGGCACTTCTGGTGGTGGAACATGAAGAGGGAAGTGGCAGAGTATGTGACTCGTTACTTAGTGTGCCAGCAGGTTAAGGTCGAGCATTAGAGGACTACAGGTCTTTTACACCCCCTCCCTATTCTGGAATAAAAAAATGGGAGAATATATCTATGGACTTCATAGTTGGTTTGCCATGGATGATAAAAGGATCCGATGCCATATGGGTGGGTTTTAGTGGATAGGTTGACGAAGTCTGTATATTTCCTACCCTATCGGACTACGTCCAGTTCAAGCCAGCTTGTGGCCTTGTACATCAAGGAAGTGGTTCTTTTGCACAGGGTGCTAGTTACTATTGTTTTTAATCGAGACCTGAGGTTTACTTCTAGGTTTTTGAAGAGCTTTCAAAGTGTTATGGATTCTCGATTAGACTTTAGCACAACCTTTCATCCTAAGACTAATGGGCAGACCGAGATGGTGAACCAGATTATAGAGGACATGCTCTAAGCTTGCATGTTAGACTTCCAAGGCAATTGGGAGGATCACTTGTCATTGGTCGAGTTCGCCTACAACAACTATCAGGAGAGCATCCAGATAACACATTTCGAGACCTTGTATGAGAGAAGTTGCCTAGCTCCTCTGTATTAGGATGAAGTAGGTGAGCGGAAAGTTTTAGGTCCTCAATTGATCAAGCAAATCGCTGATTAGGTTGAGATCATCCGGGAAGGGTTGAAGACTGCCCAGGACTGTCATAAGAGATATGCGGACACTCGTCGCTGAGACTTGGAATTCCAGGTTAGGGATCGGGTCTTTGTGAATATCTCCGATTAGGGAAAGTATGAGGTTCAGAAAGAGGGGTAAACTTAGCCCTAGCTATGTAGAACCTTTTGAGATCATCACTAAGGTTAGTGAGGTTGCTTACCGGGTTGTCCTACCTACCCATATGGCTATTGTGCACAATGTCTTCCATGTTTCCATACTCAGGAAATATGTATCGGACTCCTCGCATGTCATTGATCTTGATCCTGTGGAGATCCGGGAGGATCTAAATCTGGTGGAGCAATCGGCTCAGATATTGGATCGTAGAGATGAAGTCTTGCGCACCAAGACTATTCCATTACTCCTCTTGAGATGACAACACCATTCTGCAGAAGAGGCTACTTGGGAGCGCGAGGCCAAAGTGAGGGAAAAGTACCTTAATTTATTTGTATACTTTTCGTTTGATTGGTTTTCATGTATTTTTGTTTTTTCGTAGCCTCTTGTATCATTCTAATTATTTCGGGGAGGAAATTCTTGTAAGGGGGGAAGGATGTAGAACCCCAGATCTTATTTTCATAGCCGGTGAATAGTGCTGTGAATAGTATTTTAAATGCCTAAATGTCTTAAATGTTAATTGGCGTGATGAAATGATATGTTGGGATCTATATCGGTGTGTGTGTTATGTTTGGTAAAACCAAAGGAGAAAAGAGTAAAATCACTCTATGGGTGAAGGAACAAGAGTGGAAACACTCTAAGTGGAAAAAATTAGAAAAACAGGGGAAATGGCCAAGTTCTGCAGGTGGACGGTCGACTGCCCCTATTCCCAGTCGATCGCTTACATGAAAAAGGCCCAAAACAGGGTCACAGTAGCCTTTTTGAGAAGGCTGGTCCACCGCCCCTATTCTCGGTCGACCGACTATCTCCAAAAAGGGGGATTCAGGGGTTTCACACTGGCCGGTCGACCGCCCCTCCTAGCCGGTCCACCGACTGTGGGTTTTTGGCTCCCATTTAGCTTGGCCGACCTATTTTATGCTTTATCGATATTTCTGAGGGTCTTTTGGGTGTTTAACAAACGTCAAACACCTCTATATAACGCTGATTTCGTGGGCTAAGGGTTTCACAAACCTTAGAGCATTTTTGAGATAAGAAAAAGAAGATAAAAGAGAGAAGAAAGAGGAAAGAAAGGGAAGATAGAAAGAGGGTTGGCTTGAGCTTTGGCATCAACCCAAGGTCGGTTCTTGCTACCCGGAGTTTTCTAAAGCTCTTGATCGTAGGGAAACGATCCTAGAAAGGTAGACACTTTCTAGTAGCTTTTAATTTCATAATTCCCAATTGCAAAACCATGTTGAAAACCTATGAATTTTAATGTGATGAGTTTATGCTTTAAACTAACGAATGAAAAATGATTATATGATGAATTCAAGTGTAAGTCATGTGTAATTGATTTTGAAATGAATTGAAATGATGAAATGAAATGAAATATAATAAAGCATGAGTTAATGGTCAAGTATTTTCAATTGTCTATATGCTATTCACAATTGCTACATGAACACGCAAGTGCATGATTCGAGTTTTGTATATGCATATGTATCTAGAAAGTAAAGTAAAAGATGATGAACAAGTAAGATGTATGGGGAGAATGATAGTCGACTTCTAGCAACTTGGGTAGAGCACTAGTCATTTGGTCCCAAATGAAGTTATGTGTGGGAAGAATGCAAATGGAATTCTACCACTCTAGGTAGAGCATTACAGTCCAGCATTTCTGTAATATTATAGTCTAGTATGAAGGAATTCACAAGGGTGAAGTCCCACCTACCATTACAGTCCAGCATTTCTGTAATATTAGGGAAGCAAGAAGGCGAGTTAGAAGCAAATCTAATTAGGGGTTCCTCCTCAAACCAACAGTCAAACCAGAAATTAATCTTGGAGTCATCACCAATCAAAGCTTTAGGTTTATAGACAACAGGTTTACATTCCTAGCAAATGCTATTCGAAGTTTTAGATGAGCCATTGTGAGGGGAAGCATTCCAAATGTGAGTAAACTGAAATTTCGCTTTGAAAAATCAGGACCACAAACTATCAGAAGTATAAAGGTTCCATGTTTGCTTCACTTTGAAGGTGTTCGAGAATTCATGCATTTTCTTGATACCAAGGCCTCCTTTAGATTGAGGGAGAGAGCATACTTTCCACTTAATCCAATGCCTTCTTTTTGCAATGTCATTGTTGTTCCAGAAAAATTTAGCCATAATACGGTCAATAAGAAGAGATTCGAATTTTAGGAACATAATGCCCGCTAAGAGATGAGTAGGAATAGAAGATAAAACATGCTTGATAAGAGTAAGTCTTCCCCCAGTCGATAAAAGTTTCCCCTACCAACCCTCAACACAATTTTGAATTTTTTCCACAAGGGGAATGAACAGGCAATTTTTAAGTCTACCCTTATAAAGGGGAACCCCAAGGTAAGTAAATGGAAACTGCTTTCAGTAGTGAATGCCCTTTATTCTGGCCTGAGTGAGGTTAGAAGAGCAATAAAAGGCACTTTAGCTCGATTGAGAACTTGTCTTGAAGATTCTTCATAAGCAGAAATAAAATCAAAGATTTTTTTATGTTCCTCTTTTTACCATTGCAGAATATAAGAATATCATTAGCAAAAAGAAGGTGAGAGATAGACAAACCATAACCTCCAAGTTTGTAAGGGGAGTTAGAAATCTTAGATATGTGTTTGAGACCCTTGCTTAAAACTTCCTCGACCAAAATAAAGAGGGCTGGGGAGAGAGGGTCACCCTGTCTAAGAACACGAGAACTTTGAAAAAAACCACGGAGAGAGCCATTGATAACAATAGAGATATTGGTTTTAAAGGCACCCTTGGATTAATTTAATAACATTATCTCTGAAACCCATCTTCTTGAGAACCACAATGATGAATTTCCATTCCATTCTATCATATGCTTTCACCATATATAATTTAAAAATAATGTTACCCCCTGGGATCTTTCTATCAATATCCTGAACCATCTCTTGAGCAATATTAACATTCTCAATAATGTTTCTACCTTTAACAAAGGCACTCTATTCTTCAGATATAAGATTAGGAAGGAATATTCTAATCCTATCCGATAAAATGCGAGAAATAATCTTATATAAAAAATTGCAGAGACTTATAGGTCTAAAGTAAGAGGAGGTAGAAGGAGAGATGCACTAGGGGATCAGAGCAATGGCAGTGGTATTAATAGACTTAGGTATGAAGCCATCATAAAAAAAAGAGGAGACAACGGTGATGAGATCTGCTTTAATTGTATCCCAGCAAGCATGAAAGAAATGACCCGAAAACAACCTTTTTAATTTCTTCCATAGAAGGAATGCCAGCGATATAGCTATTATCTTCATCCGTTATAGAGCAAGATATATGATCAAGAAGGTTCAGATCGACCCTGCTGCTAGAAGAAGAGAGCAAGTTCTTAAAGAAAGAAACAGATTTGCTACCAATGTCATTCACAGAATCCACCCAGTTACCTTGAGAGTCTCTAATTCACAAGATTATGTTTCTACTTTGTCTTGCCTTAGTGACCATATGGAAGAATTTCATATTTTTATCTCCTTCTTGAAGTCACTTAATCCTTGATTTTTGTCTCCAGAATATTTCTTCTTGAAGGAGGAAATTTTGCAAGTTATCTTTAAGAGAAGAAAGTTGGTTATTCTTTGCCGAGTTCCAGCTCACTTGTAATTCTGACTCTAGACATAAAATATCACTTTCAAACTCCTTGATATGTTGAAAGATATCCCCAAAAATATTCTTGTTCTCGCTTTTGAGAGTAGTTTTCAACCTCTTTAATTTGAGAAAAAAAAAACATCATTGGATGGGCATATATAGGGCTGGACCATGAATCTTTCACTACTACTCTTTGAAAATCAGCATGATGGATCCACATTTGTTGAAACTTGAAGGCAGAAGGCATAATATTAGAGTCATTCCCAAAATTGAAAAGTAAAGGAGCATGATCCGAGGCTATTCTCGAAAGGTGCACAACAAAAGAGCTTGCAAACTTAATGTTCCAGTCCCCATTAATAAGTAAGCGATCAAGGTGAGCATACATACGGTTTAAACCCTCTTGATTATTACACCAAGTGAATCTGTTCCCAGAAAACCCAGTATCCAACAAACTAATATCGCTGATCATAGAATTAAAGTTCATCATAGACTCAATATTGGTAGACCTTCCCCAATTTTTATCTTCAGAACAAGAGATTGCATTAAAGTCTCCGCAAACTAAAAGAGGACCTGAAAAGGAAGATAGGTAAGAACACAAGTCCATCCAAAAGGCAATTCTCTCCCCTCTGGTGCATTTGGCATACACAAAGGCACATCTAATAGTATCAATGTTGTTTAAAGTAACATCAACAATTAACATTTAATCAGTCGAGGTAATACAATTAATCTGGACACTTTCTTTCCACAACAACCAAATTTTAGGGTGATTATGTTGAGCATCTAAGTGGTGGTCCATACCCGTAAACTTGCAAACTTCAGGAATATAATCATAACTTTTTTTGGGTTCCAAAATGGCCGATAAGTAGACATGATGAGAAGAGATAAGGTGCTTTAGTCTAGTTTTCGAGGCTAAGTTTCCAACTCCTCTAATATTCCAAGATAGGATGCTAAACATGGGAAACATTATTTCTATAGCAACCGAGGTTCTGGATCTGAGCATTCTATCAGAAGGAATTTGTTTGCCTTGTTCTTGGATGTATCCTTCTTCAATTGAAAGTTACAAAACATATTAGAAGATTATAATGTGTTAAATAAATTTTTACAATCATTGATATAGAGGTCTCTTGATTCATGGTCCATGGGAATAGCATCATGGTGATATTCAAAAGTTTGGATTTTTTCCAAGTTCAAAACTACAAGCTTACAATTCACAGAGTCAGTCAAAGTTTTAAAAGGGAGGGAGAGTCTTCTATTAGAGGGATCAATGATTCTCAAATCTTTTAAGGTTTCTATGTCAGAGGCAGATAAGAAAGCATCCTCCATGTAGTTATAACAAGTGGGGTCTATATGATCATCATCCGATATACTAGAGTAGTCCATATCAACCTAATCTAATCGAATCCTAAATCAAGATTCAAATTCTAAGTGATGAGATAGGATGTATCTCATCACACTTTATTATTGTGCTCCATAATATCTCTAATAGATTTACTCTCCTTGCTTTGTTCTAATTAGCTTTCTAACTTCAAGACTATTCCTAATATTTCATTTGAACTGCTCCATTGGACTCCTTGTGAGTTACCCCTACTAGAAATCCAAGACAAGCATGACCAACCTGCCTAACCCAAGAGAAGATTGATGTTGCAGTGCATTCTCAACACCAAGGTGGTCTCATGATTCACACATCTAGCCTATTAAATTGAGGGGCCTTCTTTTGGATAAACAATAGTAACCAAATTTTTTAGGTATCCTCTCTCTCTCTCTCCATTTTTTGCTACAGGTTAATAAGTGTCTTCATTTTCCCCTACATTTCCAACCGGTTAAAACAAAGAAAGGAAATGGTTTGAATGTTAAGCTTTTACTTGCTGAAAATGTAGTGGGAAAAAAAGAACATGTATAAGTTATAATATGATAAAATTGGATGAACACGGCTATTGTAATTGCTTACCGTGATTTAGTGTTATATTGAATTTATAGAGAAAGATACAACCCATGTCTTGAGTAATACAACTGTATACAAGAGATTACATCAAGGATCCAACATAATAGGAAAGATGATAAGAAGAGATTAGGCAAAAACAGGAAGGCTATAGATTCTTTCCTATTCTGTTGATACACCCCCTCAAACGGATGATGGACACAACATTAGTTTGGATCGGAACTGACGAAATTTGGCACTTGGGAGATCTTTGGTGAAGATGTCAGTTGTCTGATCATTAGTTGGGATGAAACGAATAAGGAGATCTCCCTTACTAACACGTTCACGAATAAAATGATAATCCACATCGATGTGCTCAGTGCGAGCATGAAAAACTGGATTAGCAACTAAGTAAGTAGCACTAATGTTATCGCAATATAGGTAGGGAGGAGACGAAAAATAAATTCCAAGGTCATGAAGCAAATATCAAAGCCAGAGAATGTCGGCTGTAACAGAGGCTAAGGCTCTGTACTTGGCCTCGGTACTAGAGAGAGAAACAGTAGGTTGTTTCTTTGTCGTCCAACTGATAAGATTAGAATCGAAGAAAATACAAAAACCTGTTGTAGACCTCTGATCGTCTGGGCTGCCAGCCTAGTCTACATCTGAGAAAGCCGTAATGTCAAAAGAAGCCAAGGTTTTAATATGAGGCCGTGGCTGAGAGTATCTTTGACATATCGACAGATATGCTTGACAGCGGTAAAATGAGTGGTTGTAGGGTGATGCATAAATTGGCAACACTGATTAACTGCATATGTGATGTCAGGATGAGTGAGCGTGAAATATTGCAAGGCACTAACCACACTGCGATAGTGAGACGGATCCGGAAATAAGTTCCCATCATGAAGAGAAAGCTTGGATCTAGAGGTGACAAGAGTGATGCAAGGCTTGGCTCTTAACATGTGAGTTTTGTCCAAGAGATCAAGGCATACTTGGTTTGGGTGAGACGTAAGCCATCCTTGTTGCGGGATGCTTCTATACCAAGGAAGAAATGTAGATCACCCAAGTCAGTCATGGCAAAAGTTGCTTTTAGTTGAGTGACAAAGGAGTTGAGAAGAACATCACTGTCCCCTATGAGGACAATGTCATCAACATAGAGAAGTAGGATAAGAATCCCATGCTTATTGCGGTTGACAAACATAGATGGGCCTGAGAGACTGTTATGAAAGCCTTGTTTAAGAAGAAAATTACTAAATCAAGTAAACCATGCCCGAGGTGCCTGTTTGAGGCCATAAATAGCCTTGTGAAGACGACATACGTGATGAGGGTGATCTGAAGAAACAAAGCCTTGTGGTTGCTGCATATAAACTTCTTCATGAAGAATGCCATGGAGAAAGGCATTCTTAAATGTAGTTGGTGGATGTTCCAATTCTTCGTGATGGCCAAAGAGAGAATGATACGAATTGTCGCCGATTTGACCACGAGACTAAATGTTTCATCATAGTCGACACCATGTTGTCGACTAAAACCTTTTGCAACAAGGCGGGCCTTATACCGTTCTATGGTACCATTAGCACGCCTTTTAAGCTTATATATGCAACGACAACCAACCAGATTTATACCAGGACGATGTGGGACCAAAGACCATGTATGGTTCTGAATGAGGGCAATAAATTCATCCGTCATGGCAGCACGCCAATGGGGATCCTTAGCGGCATGGGTATAGCAAGACAGTTCAATCGGTGAGGCACACAACTGGGTCATGAGAGCAAGAGGAATAGGATGCCTAGTAGCAACCCATGCACGAGGCTTGAGGGTACTATAACGGTGATGAGTTAGCATGGGATGAGTACTTGTGAATTCTATTGTGTGGGAAGATGGTGCTGGTAGCTCAACTTCAAGATCAGTTGCAATAGGCAATGGGCAATCATCAGTGCTTGAAGGAAGGATATGTGGCTGATTAGGAAGTGGCTGGATGGAAGCACATTCCATAGAAGCATCAGACGATGGACAAGGGGCCAAGTCCAATTGTTGATTAGCATGACAAGGTGGTGTAGTAAGAGAGGCAACAATATGTGATGGTGAGGAATCTAAAACCATAGGGTGAGCTGGAGGGAATGGGCTGGATGGTGCAAGAGCAGCAGTGGCCGAAGGCTTGTAGAGGGGACCAATGGGGCCTGAAATAACAACCGTAGATGGTGTATCAGTACCTGGTGGTGAAGGCTTGCATAGGTCCACAAACAGAAAAGAGGATTCAATAAATCTGACATGGTGGGAAAATGTATACACGACCCGTGGTTGGTTCGAAACATCGGTAGCCCTTGTGATGGACACTGAAGCCAAGAAAAATACAACGCTGAGACTTGGAGCTCAGCTTGTTGGGGCAATAAGGGAATACTCGCATCAGTGTATAATCTGGAGAGTGACCAAAGAGCTTCTCATATGGGCTATGACCTTGTAAGACAGAACTAGGTAACCGATTGATGAGAAAATTTGAATGAAGGAATGCGTCAACCCAAAAATGCTTTGGAAAAGAACTATGATGTAACAACGCATTGTCAGTTTCAACGATGTGGCGGTGCTTGCGTTCGACAATACCATTCTATTCGGGAGTGTGAGGGCAGGACATGTGATGATGAATGCCATGAGTTTGAAGTAAATTTGAGAACTGATTACTACAGAACTCACCACCTCCATCTGTTTGGAGGAATTTAATCTTCCGAGAGAAAAGATTTTCAACACTCGCTCGAAAAGTATTAAAATAAGAATAACTATCACTTTTCTTTTTCATTGGATAGAGCCACACAAAACAACTATAATCATCAACAAAAATTATGTAATAACCGTAGTGAGACATAGAGGGAACTGTGCTGGTCCCCAAACATCACAATGGATTAAAAACAGTGGACATGGGGCAGCAGGAAGAACATCCTGAAACGGAAGCTTGCTACTTTTGCTTAAATGACAATCAAGACAACTATAATCATTGATCAATTTATTGGAAACAGGAAAAAGAGAGTTGTGCACAAGTATGTTGCGCAGAACAGGGGCGATGGATGTCCCAAACGTCGACGCCAAATATCAAGAGAGAGCTTGCGTCCTAGAAAGGCTTGAGAGGATAGTCGTGGTTGTGAGATCGGGTAGAGGTCTCCTTTAATTGGTTCGTCCAATAGCTACTTCCCGATTTGCAAATCCTTTATTGCAAAACCCTAAAGGGAAAAAGACAAAGAAACAGTCATTATCCTTGGTAAATTAAGCCACAGAAAGCAAGTTTTTCTTGATGTTAGGAACAAGTAAAGTATCCTTAAGCAAAAAAGAAGAATGAGGAGTATGAAGAAGTGAGAATTACCAACTTGGGTAAATAGGCACGGTTTGCCCATTACCAACCATTACCGTGTCAGAACCATGATAATCTGAAGGCTGACTAATAACAGAAGGATCACTCATCATGTGGCTAGTGGCACCGATATCCGGATACCAATTGGTATTATAAGGCTCGGAAAGAGACATACTAGCAAACGTTCTTAATAAACATGATTAAAGCGATTGTAGCACTGAAGGGCATTATGGCCGGATCCAAGACCTCCTAAAATATGTAGGACAAGATCTTGATCACTGACCGAGTTTTGGATGACAACCAAGGAATCAGAAATACTCTTGATGCGATACAAAAAATCCGAGATGGAGGAGGATTCTTTTTGATAGTTTGAAGTTGCAGACAGAATTGCATGATCTGGGCCTGAGATTGATGCGCAAACGTGGCCGCCAGAGCATCCCAAATAGTTTGGGAAAAGGTAAGGCCAACCATTTGAGCGATTACGCCGGATGTCAAAGTGGCGTTAATCAAACTGGTAAGGTACTTGTCAATACTCTTCCATTCATGAAACTCTGGATTGGGAATGAGTTTTTTGGCCGATTTGTTTGTAACATGGGTGTTAGGGGGAGGGGTGCTACCATCAATATACCCCATGAGATCGAGAGAATACAAGATGGGTTCCATCTGGTTACGCCAAAGGAGGTAATTTGTTCCATTAACTTGATAGTTACAAATATTAGTATACCATATAATATGATAAAATTGGATGAACACGGCTGCTGTAATTGCTTACCGTGATTTAGTGTTATATTGAATTTATAGAGAAAGATACAACCCATGTCTTGAGTAATACAACTGTATACAAGAGATTACATCAAGGATCCAACATAATAGAAAAGATGATAAGAAGAGATTAGGCAAAAACAGGAAGGTTATAGATTCTTCCCTATTCTGTTGATATAGGTCTCATAAAGAAAGTGGGAAGAGAGCATTTCCCTTTCACAAGATAAGGGTTTCAAATTCCGGGGATTTTCTAAACAAGATGGTTTGTTCATATTGTCCTTTCAATAGCATGCTTGTTTTTGGAAGCTCCGAATAACTTTGGAACCAGATCTCCTGTCCATATTTAAACTTTTGTATAAAGCACAAGGATGACTTTCTAAAGCAAGTCAATATGTTCTAGGGCTTTGCTACTGAGACCTTTGCTACTGAGACCGTAAAGGACCAACATCACATCGAGACCACACATGTGATGAGCGGGTCTCAAAATTTTCATAAATCTGGTTTTAGTTTTTTGAGATTCCCTCATCACATGCATAGTCTCGGCCCTTTGCGGTACTGCAAAAGAAAAATATAATAACCATAAGTAGTTTTTTTTTATGAATGAAGTTATAGGAATTGATGAAGTTAGAATCAATATGCAAATTTATTCATTGTGATCCTGACAAACATACAAAAACTGGAGTCATGTTTAATTTCCTTTGATTTTCGTCGTTCCCCATTTATATTTTCGTTGTTCTTGTACGGGTAAGGTTTTATGTCCCCCAGATTTCTTTTAATCAATAAACAAGTAGGGGTGTGCCAAACCCCCCACTCATACAGAGTGGCTTCCTTTAAAAAAAAATAAAAAGCGTTTTGTAGGGCGGCAAGGCGTTGCTCATCGAAGGCTTAAATATGTTGTCCTAATCGACACCCTACAAAAGAGATCCAAACATTTGTAGTTAACCTATAAAAGCCTAAAGTTTTAAAAACTCATGAATCCTCGACTTTCTTCTCTTCTCTAACCGCAACCATCTTTTCTTCTCTCATCTCTTCCCCTTTCTCTCTCATCCCTTTCCTTTTCTCAATGGACTTGAGCCAAGAACTAGGCTAAAAAGAGCCTTTATGGAAAGAGTGTGTTGGTTTCAACTGAACACCACTTGAAACCGTTTATTTTTGGTTTGTTTTTCTTCCTCAAATTATATTGCTAGAGAGTTATGAAAAAAAAAAAGGAGGTGGGAGTAATAACAAACCTTTTTTTTAATCTTTGAAAATGTAAGATAAAAGAGGCAAACCTTCCTTATGAATGCAAGAGACGTCGATGGGAATGATGCCTCTTTAGAAGCTAATGGATACCATGAGATGTTGAAGGTTGTCTATGTTGAGATGTTGGACGCAGCTTTAAAGAAGGAGAGAGGGCAGTCTTGGCACCCACTGGAAAATAAGATTGGAAGGAGGTCCGATTGCCCTACTCCAATACCATGATAAAAATAGAGTTTATTGATAGACTTTGATGATTTAGAATGGCCCCATATGGGGTTTAATAGAGATAACAAAAGAAAATTTATAGAAACCGAATCTAATCATAACTAATCAAATCCTAAATCAAGATTCAAATTCAAAGTGATGAGATTTGTTCTAATTACCTTTATACCTTTGAGATTGTTCCTAATATTTCATTTGAACTGCTCCATTGGAGTCCTTGTGAGTTACGCCTACTAGAAATCCAACACAAGCATGACCAACCTGCCTGACCAAAAGACGATTAATGTTGCAGGACATTCTCACCACTTAGGTGGTCCAATGATTTACATGTATTGTTACATTGATGGGTCATCTTTTGAATGGACGATAGCAAATTTATTAGTTATCCTAACTCACTCTCTCTATTTTCTGCTACAGTCGGGTCAACAAGTGTCTTCACTTTTCTACTATCTTTTCCACCGATTAAGACAAAGAAAGAAAGCGATTTGAATGTTAAGCTTTTACTAGATGAGAAGGCAATGGGAAAAAAATGAACATGTGTTGGTCTCGTAAAGAAAGTGGGAAGAGGGAAATTGGGCCTAGCTTTCCCCTTTCATAGATAAGGGTTTCAAATTATGATTGGGGTCATTTTGGGGATGAGCAATAGTTAGCTCCATGGGTGAGGAGTGAACTATTGCTCCTCGCTCTCACAAAGCCGCCCCTTCAACTGCCATGAACTGGGATTAACTTTTTTTAACCCTGGGCTTAAATTTTTATTTTTATTTTTTCTAAAAACTAAGGGTAGATGGGTGAACCCAATGAGTGAACCTTAACTACAATTAAAGAGAGTTAAAAAAAAGGACATGTGACAACAAAAGGGGTTCCGAGATTCCCTCCTTGCGTCACTGAATGAGGAGTTGCTTATTTTCTTTTGAGAGACTTCCTAAACAAGAAGGATTGTTCAGATTGCCCTTCTTACAAATATAAGCTTGTTTTGGAAGCTCCGAGTAACTTTCGAATGGATCTCCTATCCATAATTTAAACTCTTGTATAAAGCACAAGGATAGTTTTCGAAAGTGTAACGGATAAAATTCGTAAAATCAGCTTAGCGTTGGAGAACGAGCTCGTTTTTTGTTGTTTTGTTCACGAAAGTGACACGTGGACACGAGTTGGGGTCACGTGCTTAAAATAGAGGGATCACACGTTGTCTGATGCACAACGTTCACGTTGTGCGCATTACGACGTCTTTGTTTTCTTGTAGAACAACGCTTCCGTTGTGGCTTGACAACGTACTTGTTGTCTGAAGCACAACGTAACCGTTGTACTCTTGACAACGTTTTTGTCGTTACATGAACAACGAGTCCGTTGTCTCACCGACAACGATGTCCTGGCTGTATTTTAAGACATCTACACCGTAACCGAGCTCGAGTCAACAACGAGACCGACTCGTAGGAGGAAGTGATCAGGAGGCGATCCATAATTCTGACATTTGTACCGAAAGCACTGTTTTGTGCCGAAAGCACTGTCTTGGCATTTAATGCTGGTCACTTCTGCGTACTGTCAGATCCCGACCGACTGAACTCATAGTAGGCTCTCACGTGTGATGCAACAGGTGGCAGATATGTCAGACATATTTGGCAATGAGTGCAGGACACGTGGTATGGACATCTATGGCCATCCATGGTCATCGATGGCCATACCAACCTTACCTTATAAATACCCCGTGATTTCCAGTGCTTGAAAACACGTTTTTTGGCAGTACTTCAGAGGATACTTGTTCAGTGCTTCCCAGAATCTTGCATAACTTTCAGTGCCTATTTCGGAGTTTACTGTTCATCATCTTCTACATCTACTTACTTTACCATCGGAGTACAGGTCAGGGTGTCACACCCTCCACTCCAACCTTCTACCGGTAAACCAGAGCGTGCGTGGAGCTGCAGCTGACGCGTGTCCTTTCCGGTATTTTTCCCCTTCAAAATTGGCGCCGTCTGTGGGATCAATCTGTAAACGAACCCCCCTTTGCCCTTTGTGATCATGGCTGATCAGTCATTGGTGTTCGGGCATGAGGATCAAACCCCTCAGGCCACTCCTTTTGCACCTTCTGTCGTGCACATCCCTGGGGTCAGTCCTTCGTCTGGGCAACCAGAGAGGACCGTGCCTCCTCCTGTTGAGCTTTCTATTTCTGATCGCATTTTGGCGATGTTACAAAGGCAGCAGTCTGCTCTGGATCAAATCACCAGGCAGCAGCAGTTGATGCAGGAGAGGCTGGAGGCATTCGAGCATAGCAGGCTCGAGGTAGATGAGGTGCCACTGCAGAGGTCTTCCGTGAAACGTCAGCTTGACTTCTCTTCTTCTCCTTCTGCACCGGAGAACCGTGAAACCAGGTTTGTGCTTCTTCCTACTGAAGGGGATGTAAGGCAGCCTCAGGTTCGGGCAGAGCAGAGTATTCCTTCAGATCGTGTGGATTTGCGAGAAGGGGCAGGGCGAGAAGACTTGAGAGGGGGTACCGGAGGTGCAAATGCCTAGAAGACTTGGGTGACTGCCAAGGAGGTGGAGGCTTTGATCGGTGCTCGTGTTAAGAGCATGAAGGGAGGGATTCCTGACCACTTTGCTCAGTCAGCAAAGGATAACGTTGAGAACTCTCCTTTCACAGACGTCATCAATCAGTCATATACTTCTTCCAAGTTTATGACTCCGATCTTCCCCATGTACACTGGAAGGACGGATCCAGAGGAGCATTTGTTTGATTTCAAACATGCGATGGCTGTTCGTAATCCAGATGATGACCTGTATTGCAAAGCTTTCCCCAACAGCCTGTCTGGGGCAGCGTCGAAGTGGTTTCGAAACTTGCCTCCTGGTTCCATCAGTAATTTCTTAGAGCTCAGGTCAGCTTTTATTGATCATTTCATTATCAATAAAAAGAAGAAAGCAGGTGCAGATACTCTCTTCTCTTTGAGGATGAAGCCGGCTGAATCCTTGATGGACTTTATTTCGCGTTTCACTGATAAAGTCCACAACATCGATAAGGTCGACGAAGGGAGCTGTATCGCTGCTTTCAAGAATGCTATCCCTAGGCATTCCGAGCTCTATAAGTCTTTGGCTCTTGACTATCATGTCAAGATGGACGAGATGATGGTTCGTGCCACCAAGTACGGAAGGTATGAGGAGGATGTATCCATTGTGCCGAAGCCCAGGACGAGAGTGGTGGATGTCGTAGAGAGGATACACCGATCTTCGAAGTGGAAGGAGAAGAAGCAGAGGTACGAGTCTTCATCATCTGAGGACTCACCACCAAGGAAGCAGAAGGAGAGAGTAGTCTATGTGACTCAGCGGGATCAGCCGGTTCGGCGTCCGCTTGAAGGAAACTTTAATCAGCAGCAGAGTAGGACGGAGAGACGTCCTAATGATCAGCAGCAGGCGAGGCAGCAGTATCAGCCACGCCAGGTGCAGCCTCAAGTACAGCAAGAGAGAGGCGTGCAGCCCAGTGAGCGGCGACCTTTTGCAGATCGAGCACCGCCCATCAATTTCACAGTTAGCCCGGCGACCATCATGAGGTCAATGGAGGATCAGGCGTACTTCGAGTGGCCAGCTAGGGCTGTGCAGGATGTTACATCGGGACCCTGGGTGCATGAGTATTGTCATTATCACAAGTGCCGTAGTCATCTCACCAACCAATGTCGTATTCTGAGGGAGTACTTGGAGAAGCTGGTTCAGGAAGGGTACTTGGGAGAGTATCTTGCTTCTGGCAACGGCGGCATGGAGCATGCCAGGGAGCCGGTATCCCAATCTCGTGGAGGAGAACCTGCCAGTAATCCAAATACCAGTGGAGGAGCTTCCTTGGGCACGATCAACGTCATTTGCCGCGTGCGAGCGCCGGAAGCAGATGTGGAGAGGAACTTCAGGGCGAAGGCCAGGAAGCTGTCTCACGATGCTGTAGTGTGTCAGGTGCAAGTGCCTACCAGAAGCGTTGAGCAGGCACTTACTTTCACTGATCGTGATCTGGCAGCAGTAATCCGACCTCACTATGATGCTCTTGTTCTCACCATGAGAATAGGAGATTTCGACATCAAGAGAGTGCTCGTGGATTCCGGGAGTGGAGCAGACATCTTGTATCTTCATGCTTTCACCCAGATGAAGCTGGATCCTTCCGTTCTCATCTCTGCTCAGACTCCACTGTTCGGATTTGATGGCAGCTCGATGAAGCCTGTAGGCGACGTTGTCTTACCCGTTGTGGCAGGACCCGTTGTCCTTCAAACCAGGTTCTCCGTTCTGGATGCGCCATCGCCTTACAATGTCATCTTGGGTCATTGGTGGACCCATGAGATGAAGGCTGTTCCGTCCTCGTACTATCAGGTGTTGAAATATCCAACGCAGGACGGGCCTCAGGAGATCAAGGGTGATCAGTTGGCATCGCAGAAGTGCGATTTTTCTGCTTCCGTTGTGCCTCCATAGCAGTTACAGGTCGTTCCCATTGTGGAAGAGAGCTCGGAAACCTCGTTGTGCAGACCTTCCGTTGAGCTCACGAGAGCTGTGAATTTGGGAACGGAAGAAGAGCCAAAGGTGTTGCAGGTCAGGATGAGCTTGACAGCGGAGGAAGAGCTCGAGTTGCTGAGTTTCCTTAGGCAGAACCTTGATGTCCTTGCATGGTCTCACAAAGACATGATTGACATCGATCCGAGTGTTATCTGTCATCACCTCAATGTTGATCCTGCTATCCCTCCAGTGAAGCAGAAACCTCGGAGGCTTGCTCCAGCTTGTCATGATGCAGTGAACGAGGAGATTGACAAGCTGATTTAGTTCGGGTTCATTCAGGAGGTGCAGTACCCTGATTGGATAGCCAATGTTGTGGCTGTGCCTAAAAAGAACGGGAAGGTGAGAGTTTGTATTGACTTCACTGGTGTCAATAAGGCCTGCTCCAAAGACTTTTTTCCCATGCCAAGGATAGACAGGCTCATCAACGCCACTGCTGGCCACGAGATGTTATCCTTCATGGATGGTTATTCAGGCTATAACCAGATCCTCCTGGCGGAAGCAGACCGAGAGAAGACCACCTTCATAACGGAGCGGGGCTTGTTCTGTTATCGAGTGATGCCTTTTGGCTTGAAGAATGCAGGTGCCACCTATCAACGTCTTATGAATCTCATGTTTGGGTCACTTCTTGGCAAGACGGTTGAAGTTTACATCGATGATATCGTTGTGAAGAGTCGAGTACGAGGTACTCTGGTGACGGACCTTGCTGAGCCTTTCTCTGTTCTGCGATCTTTCAATCTAAAGATCAACCCAGAGAAGTGCACCTTCGGGGTTACCTCAGGAAAATTTTTGGGTTATCTTGTGAGTCAGCGGGGGATTGAGGCTAATCCAGCTCAGATCCATGCTTTGCTGGACATGCCAGAGCCTAAGTCGAAGAAGGAGATCCAGAAGCTGACAGGCCGGATTGCTGCACTCAATCGGTTTATCTCCAAGTCATCCGATCGTTGCAAACCTCTTTTCGAGTTGCTGAGAAAGGACTCCATTTTTGCATGGACTCCAGAGTGTTCTCGAGCTTTCCTTGCCTTGAAGGAATATTTAGGCTCAGCTCCTATCCTTTCGGTACCTGAGCCAGGTGAAATCTTATATCTTTATCTATCTGTTTCAGAGCAAGCCATTGGTTCTATCCTGGTCAGGGGTTGTGATGGCGTGGAGAAACCTATTTATTTCATCAGCAAAACATTTCTCAAGGCAGAGTGCAATTATAGCAAGCTCGAGAAGGTATGTCTAGCTCTTGTCTTTTCTACGGAAAAGCTTCGTCCTTACTTTCATGCTCATTCTATCATTGTCATCACAACGTATCCCTTGAAAGTCGTGCTGGGACGACCCGAGCTGGCGGGGAGGATGTCGAAGTGGGCTGTGGCTCTGAGTGAGTTCGATATTCAGTATCGGGCTAGGAGTTCAGAAAAGGGGCAAGCAATGGCAGGTTTTCTTTCTGATTTCCCTGTGGAGGAGGAAGCAGAGGAGGTGGTTGTTGATCTTCGGAAACTTCCTATTGAAGTTGACAACGGAGATGTCGTTGTGGATGGAGCCGAGTCATCAGAGTGGAATGATTGGTTATTGTACGTGGACGGATCTTCTAATTCTAGTGGTTCAGGACTGGGTGTTGTGCTTATAAGTCCGGAGAACATCAAAGTGCAGAAGATGTCGCTTCTTGGGTTCACTACCTCCAACAATGAAGCTGAGTACGAAGCCTTACTGCTTGGGTTGCAGAGTGCTCGAGAGCTGCAGATCTCCATGTTGAGAGTGTTTTGTGATTCACAGCTCGTGGTGAATCAGGTGAATGGTGTTTATGACTGCAAGGACGACCAGATGAAGCAGTATGCTACTCTCATTCATTCGCAGTGTGAAGCATTCACCGTTGTGGAGATCAGGCACACCCGGAGAGATGAGAACAGGCATGCTGACGCTTTGGCATATCTAGCTTCCATGGTGCAGGCTGACGAGCTTAAGGCTATTCTAATGGAGTTCCAAGAGTATCCTTCAATAGCTCTTCAGGCACAGCGAGAAGTGTTTTTTGTCAATCCAGTTCTGAGCTGAATGACAGGGCTGGTGGCTTATCTGAAGGATGGAATTCTTCCTATCAGTGTGAAGGAGTTGAGGCGCATTCTGTTCAAGGCATCTCGTTATGCCTTGGTGCAAGGAGAGTTGTTCAGGAAATCTTTTGGTGGGCCTTTGTTGAAGTGTGTTCATCCTGCAGATGTGGAGAGAATACTTGCTGAGTTGCATGAAGGTATATGTGGTATACATTCAGGCGGGAGAACCATTGCCCATCGAGCTCTGGGGCAAGGTTACTTCTGGCCTTACATGCAGGCTGATGCTCAGAAGTATGTGAAGAAGTGCAGCCAGTGCCAGGGGTTTGCTCGTTTGATTCATGCTCCGGCTCAAGAGCTCAACACTGTATCTCAGCCTTGGCCATTTGCGCGTTGGGGACTTGATATTGTAGGACCTTTCCCTAAGGCTCCAGGGAATCTGATCTTTCTTCTAGTGGCAACTGATTACTTCTCTCGTTGGATTGAAGTTGTTCCTCTTGCTCGTATCAGAGAGCAAGAAGTGAAGAAGTTCTTGTGGGAACATATCATCTGCAGATTTGGCATACCGCAGTCCATCATTACTGACAACGGGAAGTAGTTTTCAGGACGTTTGATTGCTGACTTTTGCAGCGAGTTGAAGATCAGGCATGTTTTCTCTTCCCTATATTATCCTCAGGGGAATGGATTGGCCGATGCAGCCAATAAGAATATTCTCAATGCCTTGAATAGAAGACTGGAAGATTCGAAGGGGAAGTGGACCGCCGAGCTGCACAACGTTTTGTGGGGGTACTGAACAACTCCGAGGAGTCCTACCAATGAAACTCCTTTCTCTCTAGCGTATAGTATGGAAGCTGTCATTCCTACTGAGATCAGTTTGCCTACAGTGCGTTCTTGGCACAACAAGAAGAAGGATGGAGAGAAAGATCAGAACACAGAGCTTATGGCTATTCATCTCGATCTGCTAGAAGAGAAGCGAGAAGATGCCAGCATTCAGATGAGGAGGTATCAGCAACGATTGAGGAAAGCCTACAACAAGAAAGTACAACGGAGAGTGCTGCAGGTCGGTGATCTCGTTCTCCGAAGAGTGTTCCAGAACACGAGAGAGCTTAACAGTGGCAAGTTGGGACCTAACTAGGAAGGGTCTTATATCGTAGAACGATTGGGAAGTCCTGGAGTCTGTTACTTGAAAGACTTACAAGGTAACCTCATCTCAAAATCCTGGAACATTATGAATTTGAGGCAATTCTTTCAATAGAATCTATGTTATGCTACTACATGCATCGTTGTGCTTACAAGTTTTCAGTGATTTTACATAATCATAGTGCTCATATTTCAACATATGACTTGCAATATTATGCGCCTGCTTGTTGTCTACACTATTCTCTGTCTGGTTCATCAGTGTAATATTGTGAATGTTTTGCAAGTAATTCAAATAAAATTTTGACTGAACAACCTACTCATAACGAACACGAGTGGCTTATATAAGGGTGTCATCTGAGCAAATCCAGTGGCTTATCCTAATGACATCCTCTGAGCATGTGCTTCGAAACTGAGTTACATTGTGTTCATCATATGAATTTTATTTGTCAGATTGCATTCACATTGAACTACGCAAATGATGTATTTGGAGTGGTGCTTATTCGTAGTGCTTATTCGTAGTGCTTGTTCGTAGGGCTTTGCTTGTAGTGCTCTACTCGTAGTGTTCTGATCGTAATGCTTTGATCAAAATAATTTGTTTAAGTATGTGCATCAGTTATAATTTTCACCCTCATACATACATTTACATAGTAAAGTGCCATATTCACATCAATGCTGTGAACCGTGAAAATTAATTCAACTACTTGTGTTGTATTGTTTGTGCATACGTTGTGCTACGTTACGAGGTGGAAAGAAACACGTACATAAGAAAGTAAGTGATCCATTCATGCAGAAGGCCCATTTCTGGGTAATTACAGTAACAAAGGAAAGAGAAGAGTTTACATCATCAAAAGAGAAACAGAAACATGAAGGGGAGCAGCAGATCAGGCGAGCTCAAGGTCAGCGTCTGTCGTCGTTGCAGCAGGGGCAGAAGTAGAGGCTTCAGCAGTTGGGGTTTTTTATGGAGTAGCTTCATCGGCAGCAGTTGGAGCTTCGGGAGTAGCTGGCTCGAAGTACGGCTCAGCTGGGAGAGGTGCAGGACCTTCGAGAGAGTGAGGTTGCTCGACGCCTTGGACCTCGGTCTCGTTGTCTAGCTCGAACACATCTTTGCTCTGAAGCTCAGAGAACGTGATGGCGTCCTCTTCATTGTCTTCTTTCAGACGGCCTTGTTGGCGGAGCGATTCGAGTATCTCTTTCTCGGTCTCTGCCCGATCCTCCTCCAAGAGCGTGTCCAGCTGAGACTGATAGTGTTGTTGCAGTCTCAGGGTCACGGTCCTCTCGGTGGTCTCTTCAGCTTTCTTGGCCTCCTCGAGCTCCTCCGCCAGTGCTGTCCTGGCTGCCTCAATTTCCTCCAGCTGTTTGCCCAAAGCTTGGGAGACGAGCTCCAGTTCGCTGATGCATAGAACAGCGTCTCTACCTCCTGTTTGGCCTTCTTCTCGGCCTCCTTTGCTGATTGTGTCTCAGCCTCAGCTTTTTCTTGTGCCTTGGTGGCAGCTTTGAACTTCCCCTCGACGCGAACAGCGTCAGCTTTGGCTTGAGATAGATCAAAGTCTGCCTTGAGTCTCTCTTCGGCGAGAGTCTTCTCCAGCATCTCAGTCCTGTCTTGCCAGTACTTGAGCCCGTCTCGAAGGTGATTGTAGCTATAATGGCTACGATCACAGAGTTCTTGCACGAGCACATTCATCTGTAAGGAAGTATCCGGGCATTAGCACAACGATAAGTAAGATTTCAGCAGTAGAGTAAGAAGAAGAGGAAGTAAGAAACTTACTGACGCCACAGACTGGCAGGCGGCGTAGGACAGCTCGGCCAGATTGAGATTGTCGACGTCAGCAATGTCTCGGGGCAACCTCATAGCATAAGTCAGAGCTCGGGCGGCCTTGTCGGATCTTTGCACCAAGTCGTTCACAGTCGGTCTCCCGTACCGAGAGAAGTCGGGCGACCAGTCCAGAGCGCTCGCCGGTAGCATACGAGCTGGAAGACTCGTTATGCCAGCTTCCGTTGCGGCCAGGGCAACCACAGCGGAACTCGAGCTGGCTGGAGCAATTGCAGCTCGAGAGGGGGTAGGTGCCGAGCTGGCTTCGGGCACTGCCGTTGTCACTTCTGCTCCTGGAATTGTTGTAGGATCGGCAGAGGTGGAGGGGGGAGCAGCAATGGCTGCGTTCTCTTTCTCCAAGCATATGTTCGCCTTCGCTTTCTTTCTGGCTTCGTACTCGGCCTGGGTCAGCATCTTTCTTTTCGGGTCAGCAGTCGTTGTACCCTTGGAAGGAGGGTTCTTCTTCAACGGTGGTGGCGGTGGTGGCAGCAGAACTACAGGGCGAGCAGACCTTGGCTTCCTGCTCAGCGGAGGTGGATCTATGCCAGCCATGTCTTCTTCTTCTTCTTCTTTTAAATTAATTGCTGGTGAAGGTGTAGAAGTAGAAGCACCTGGATGCTGTTGCTGTTGTTGTTGCTGTTGTGGTTGTTGTTGTCGTCGTTGAGTAGTTGCAATAGGAGTGCTGAAGGCGACCCACGTGTCAGGCTTCAGTGGTTGCCACCGGACGTATTCCCCACCTCGAACACGTTTGATGTTGGTAAGGAGGCCTTCTTCTTCTGGGGCCAACTTCTTATATGGGATCTTCTTTCCGTCAGCTACACACAGAAAAAAGCAGAATGAGTACAACGAGAGTCAGCAGGACGAAAGCATACAACGTACAACGAAAACAGAGTTAGAACAGTGGTGCACAATGGACAACGGACGACTGTAGTAGTATACCTGGTTTCGCTTGGAAGACATTGGGGACCGTGGAATTCTCTGCCTTCCAACCGCCAGAGACAACGAAAGGAGTAGCTTTCCACCCTCTTTCTCTATCGAGAATGCCAGAGACGAGCTCTGGATGTCGAGGTTTCTTGTTCCACGAGTAGTAGCAGAACAAACCATCGTCAGTGCCTCGGCATTTGACAGCATGGCTGAAGTGGAATAGATGCCTAGCTTCTATTGGGTAACCGTCCTTGATGAATTTGATCATCATGGACATATATTTGTAGAAGCTCAGATGCATTTGTCCCGGTGTGAGTTGCAGGGTGGACAGAATGTCATCCAGGACGGGATGGAGAGGGAAGCGGAGGCCAGCCTCGAGCTGGGAGAGGTAGACGACGGTACAAGCAGAACGCTTATCAATGAGAGCGTCATCTCGCTTGAAGTGGAGATTGACGTGGGAAGGGAAGTCGAAACGTTCCCTGTAGTGGTTCAGATGTGCCAACTGATGTTGGCGCAGAGCTGAGGATTGTTCGATGTAGGCACCATGAGGTGCGCTACCTGTGCAACTGGCCTCATCTTCAGTAGGGCCTCTAACTTCCTCTAACCTAGTGGCTTCTACGGGAATGTTGGCAGCCATAGTAGTTGGAACAAAGAACAGTGAACAGAACACAGAGAATACCCAGAGTAGAATTACTCAAAAGAACCAGAGAAGAAGAGAGAGAGGGAGAAACAGTAAGAAATATTAAGGAGAAGGGTGAAGAGCATACCGAGCAGAAGGCGACTGAGAGAGACTGTTGAGAGCTTGAGGAAGATGAACTTTTGGTTGAGAAAAAAATTCGGCAGAGTAACAGTACTTTAAAGAACAGGGCGAAAGAGAACGTGCGTTCGATAGAGCACAGATATGTGAAACTACACCACTACCCTTCGTTAGAGCCGTACACCTGTGTCAAAGGGGAGAAGAGCAGTGGCAAGATCGTCTTTTCACCAAAAGAGAGTAACCGTCAGAGTTATTAAAGCGTTTTTGAAAATCGAAACGGCAATGATGACAGCCTGTCCGCATTAAAGCGACGTGACGGCTCGCACGGGCAGCCAGCTGGCGTGAACGGTCGATCTTCTCAGCGAACGTTTAAAGCACGCAACGTTACATCTTCTGGAGCAGTGCCAGGTATGATCTTTTTGTCCGTTTATGACACTTCGAACTACATTCCAAGCATCATAAAGGGGCAAATTGTAATGGATAAAATTCGTAAAATCAGCTTAGCGTTGGAGAACGAGCTCGTTTTTTGTTGTTTTGTTCACGAAAGTGACACGTGGACACGAGTTGGGGTCACGTGCTTAAAATAGAGGGATCACACGTTGTCTGATGCACAACGTTCACGTTGTGCGCATTACGATGTCTTTGTTTTCTTGTAGAACAATGCTTCCGTTGTGGCTTGACAACGTGCTCGTTGTCTGAAGTACAACGTAACCGTTGTACTCTTGACAACGTTTTTATCGTTACATGAACAACGAGTCCGTTGTCTCACCGACAACGATGTCCTGGCTGTATTTTAAGACATCTACACCGTAACCGAGCTCGAGTCAACAACGAAACCGACTCGTAGGAGGAAGTGATCATGTGTACCGAAAGCACTGTTTTGTGCCGAAAGCACTGTCTTGGCATTTAATGCTGGTCACTTTTGCGTATTGTCAGAACCCGACCAACTGAACTCATAGTAGGCTCTCACGTGTGATGCAACAGGTGGCAGATATGTCAGACATATTTGGCAATGAGTGCAGGACACGTGGTATGGACATCTATGGCCATCCATGGTCATCGATGGCCATACCAACCTTACCCTATAAATACCCCGTGATTTTCAGTGCTTGAAATCACGTTTTTTGGCAGTACTTCAGAGGATTCTTGTTCAGTGCTTCCCAGAATCTTGCATAACTTTCAGTGCCTATTTCGGAGTTTACTGTTCATCATCTTCTACATCTACTTACTTTACCATCGGAGTACAGGTCAGGGTGTCACACCCTCCACTCCAACCTTCAACCGGTAAACCAGAGCGTGTGTGGAGCTGCAGCTGACGCGTGTCCTTTCCGATATTTTTCCCCTTCAGAAAGCAGGAGAAGAATATATTGTAACATGCAAAGCATAATATAATAACTACAAGAACTTTTTTGTGGATTTTATGAATGTAGATATAGGAATTGATGAAGTTGGAATCAAACATGCATATTTATTCATTGTCATCCCGACATGCATACAAATTTTGGACTCATGTCTAATTTCCTTTGCTTTTTGTCTTTCTCCTTTCATATTTCAACTGATACTCATCGTCATCATGATTGTAATAATATAATCCATCCTGTCTAGTAAGCCATAGAGTGTTGGTATGGTCTTGCATCTCTTTGTCTCGTGCATTGAAAACTTCGTGACTATCACTGACGTTACCCCATTGGAAGTTGCACCAGAAAAGTGTAGTAAAAAATATGTTTGTCCTGAATCCCCAGGTGTAGTTTTGGCCGTATGAAAGCACATGAGTCCCGAGATCGTCGTCTTTGGATTTGCAATGGAGGTTGAGTGTCAAGCCTTCACCCAAGTCATTGCCCACGTACACATGCTGTCTGCCTATTACAACCCTTGACTCATTCAAGGCCAATGCCAAGACAAGTATTAGCACCAAACTATTATTGTACCTAGTCATCTTCTCCTGTCGCTTGAAATTTTTGTACCATTTCATCTCCTTATATTGCCTTAAAAAAACCTATTAATAGAAATTTCAAGGGCATTCATTCTATATGGTGATATGACCATATCTCTTAATTATCTTTCCAAGTATGCTTGATATTTGCTATAGAGGGAACCATGACTCTCTCCAAGACAGTGCGAATATAAGAATTAATAGAAATGGAAATTATCTTATGATATGGCATTTATCTATCTTTTCATTTGAAGAACAAATAAAGTGGGAAATTTTATGACTAATTAGAGCTCATTTAAGAAGATTCAATTTTAGTCTATTTCCTCGAGCTGGATGGCCGACCTCTGTCAAGACAGGACCAACCAACCATGTCTATCAGTAAACATCTGGACACAATTGAACAACTGCATAAGATACCCTGTAAATATAGTCCAAGCCATTCGGCCAAATCCATCTAATTAATTTTATTTGATTTCATAAATAAACACGAATTGGCATGAACTTATTAAACGCCAAAATATATATACATACATTCATATACACATCACGTATTTGAAAAACAAGTGATACTCCTTTAAGTTCACAAAAAATTCTATAATGTAGGTTCATCTTTCTTGACACTTACCAAAAAAAAAGTTCAATTATAGAGTTTCTAGGCCCTCCGATTGCTTCACCATAAATTTTAGTTTCTCAACCATTAACACAAAGGAATAGTGTGACTCAACCTAGGTTATAATGTTCGATACCCAATCAGACAACTTAGATATCTATGATTATGATATTTTTAAGCACATGTTTGGATAAAAAGGGACCTGCATCATGGGCTATTGTTTTAGGGCTTAAAAGAGTACCACATGTTGCAACAATGTGTGATATGTAGGAAGGGTTTTCTATGCATAATGCATCCACTATATATATGGGTATGTTACAAGACACACAGAGTCGAAACAAAAAAGATTTTAGTGACATTCTGGTAATTAGTAAGTGATTAGGTGGAATTCAGGTATTATTTTATCTTCATAATGAAAAGAAGAGATTAACTATGAACAGGAGCTCCGGTTGAACGGTCAACCGGAGCAACCCCAAATTTGCCTTGGGAAGTGTTAGTTTCGTAACTATGAATGCAAATAACGGTGTTTTTTTAACAATAATTTTTTGCAAGAATACCCCTTCCCAAGGCATATTTGGGGTTGCTCCGGTTGACTGTTCAACCGGAGCTCCTTTTCATAGTTAATCTCTGAAAAGAATACCATAAATTTTAATAATACTTATAGGATTGTCATTCAATTTTGACATTGGTGGTTGTTAATAAAGTCACGCACTACATGACTTATAGCTTTCTCCACACACACATCTATACTTATTAGTATTGTATGTACTATTATATATCGATTGGTATCCACATGGCCTTCTTCAAATTTTCCATTTTACACTACAAAATTAAAGACCTCTAGCGGCAGTTCAACACCGTTGCCGAATATACCTAAATCGTTGTTAATTGAAACAGTGGCGGTTCCACATACTGCTGTTGAATTCCTTGTCGGAAAACCTTTTGATGATGGTTCTTGCGGTTGTTCGACAAAACCGCCATTAAATATGACATCTTTCAATAGCAGTTTAGCGGACCATTTACTGGCAATTTATAAAGGAAAATTTTGTAAATTTAAGTACTCATACACCAGCGGCTTGCAACCTTTGCTGCATATCAAATATCTAGAGGTGGTGATAAAACCGACTCTATAACTAATTCAAGAATATTATTAATTCCATAATTAGCGATGATGTCAACCGCCATGGTATATATTTTAATTTTTATATTGATTAATAAAAATATATGCTTTGGCATCAGTTTTAAAACTGTCGTTGACAATCATATATTTAAAAAAAAATAGAAATTAAACTTTTTTATATATATATTTTTGTACCTGTTAACAACACAAAATTATATAAAATTATTGAGACAATTTTGTGTGTAAGCAATATATAATAATTCAGAGAAGTCAATTACACTTAATGAGTCCATCTGATCATGAAAATGAACTATAAATACATGCCCAGAAAAAGTTTTACATTAAAAAAATTACAAAAATCTTTTCTATAAAGGATGCCTCCCTCCTGCTGGTCCAAAGCCCGACAAGTGTGTACTGCTGTCTCTTTTATACAGAAACAAGAAAATACAATTTAGTATTAGAATGTAAAATGATAAACTATTTTTAGTCACACTGTTTATAATAATTTACTATAATAAAATAGTTTTTGATGTGATTTTGGGCACCCAGGAGCCAGGATCCTGATTTCCTTCATTTGCAAAAAACAGTAAAACCTAAACCTAAATGTGTGATTCAAATCCCAACCGGTTGATGTCACATTCATCCAACATGACATATACTATTATCAAAGTGGCAACATCTCATTTGTGTTCTTCAAGAAAAAATATCTCATTGATATTTTCTCATCATTTTTGGAGTATGGACCATCCATTTTTGACTTGAAATTGTCTCGGGATGTAACCAGACTCCATTGAGTCCGGTTATGCCCCTGTGGTCGTCACGTATTTTTCTCCCTTAACTATGGTTAAGATTCACCCACCCCTAGGGTTCATCTACATATTATTGGATTTTAGAAAAAAAAATCAATTTTTTTTACCCTCATTAAAACTTACTAACTCCTAGGGTTAAAAAAATTTCAATATTTTTTTTAGAAAATCAAGGATAGTTGGGTGAACCCTAGAGGTGGGTGAATCTTAACCACATTTAAAGGGTGTCAATAGGACACGTGCATGGCAACCTCAAAGGGCACAACCTCAAGGGCATACCCCGATATCGTTGCCTCCTCTCATATGATGAACAATCCAGGTATTTTCAGTGGGCTAAAACCATAGCTTGGCCCCAATCGGGTAGTGGTTGGTAACGGTTCCTCACTCTTAATTTCCCATATTGGTAACATCTCTTTTCCTACTTCTTTTGGATCCTTTCTATTAAGCATTGTTCTTCTTGTTCCTGACTTAAAAAAAAAATTAATCTCTCTAAGTCAATTGACTCATCAACTAAACTATTTTTTCATCTTTTTTTCTTCTTCTAGTTTTGTGATTAAGGATCAGTCCACGAACCAAATTATGGGAATGGGACATAGACATGACGGACTCTATGCTTTTGACTTTAATAAACAAGCTCTGATATCATAATGAGATTTGTGTTCTCAACGTGAGATACACAGATACTATTATTCCATTTATATAGAGCTAAGAAAACAAATAGAGTTATAGATGGATTACAACTCATAAACTAGATAAACTTAAATAGAGAATTATCTAATAGCTAAGAGCTAGGTGATAATCAAGGAATGAGAAACTAGATTATCTTGTGACTCATACTCGATTTACCTGGTTTTACCCTTTACGCTGCAAATCGGATGTTTTTGAATGTTTCATTCATTTTCAACGAATGATTGAAAATCAGTTCAATACTACAATTAAAATCTTTCACAGTGATGGCAGTGGGGAATTTTCTTCTCATACTTTTCTCTCTCACCTTGCCGAATGCGGAATCTTACGACAGGTGTCCTGTCCTCATACCCCTCACCAATATAAGGAAACATCGTCACATAACTGAAACTGGTCTTACTCTCCTCTTCCACAGTAAAGCATCATCTTTCCTTTGGGTGGAAGCTTTTCTCACAGCTACTTTTGTCATAAATCGCCTTCCCTCTTCTGTTCTATCTAATAAATCTCCTTATGAACTACTTTATACTACTATTCCCAACTATTCCATGCTCCACTCTTTGGTTGTTGGTGCTTACCTTACCTCCATGACTATGCCTGAATAAATTCTCTCAAAAATCTAAACCATGTGTCTTCATTGGTTATAGTGACTTTCATAAGGGATTCCGATTTCTCGATCCTGTCACTCATTGGGTATATATCTCTCGGCACGTTGTGTTTGATGAAATAGTGTTTCCCTATCATGGCAAGGAGGACATTGTTCTTACACAACCTCTACTTGGCCCCATTACTCTCTGGACTGTTCCTCCCATCCTTCATTCTTCCTCCCCACCTCTTGTACCGTCAACACCTCCTCCTTCTTCACCTATCCCACCTATTCCCTTTAACACATCTATTGTGTCACCACAGACTCCTTTGGTTCCCATCACTCGCCCTTCCCCTACTACTGTGTTATCTTCCTGCCCTCTGTTCCTTCTTGCCCTCTCTCTCCTCCTACTGTCCCTCCTTCTATTTCCTCTTCTATAAACTCCATATCTACTCCACCTACCACCTCCTTACCTAGTGGCTGTTGGGATTCAAGAATAATAATGTTAAAACAAAACAAGATTATTCAAATACTGGATCTAGACCATGCAATCAACTTTTCTAGAATTCATAATCAAAAGGGGACACAGATTGAAAGAGATGATCTCATACCTTTCGCTAGAATTTCCCTATTCCCTTCACGGTGTGATGCTGTGTTTCTCGGCGCTTGAGAGGAATGAGAGAGTCTTCTCTTTTCTCCCTAGGTCTGATTCAATGGGGCTTCCAATTGACATAAGAGAAAAGAGGGACCCCCTCTTTGCTTTATATACCCTTGGAACCCTACCCATCATAAGATCCAAAGGTTAAGAGGGATCACACCAAAGATCTAACGGTCGCCAACCCTGACCATGTTGTTAGCTTTAATAACACTTAAAGAGTCCCTGTTTGATCACATTTCTTTAGTGGGACCCATTATCCTTAACATTCTCTATTAACAGCAATACAATCCGAGTTTTGAAAACTAAGGATTGTGCCAGACCACATGGGTTTTTATTTAATAAGAAAAACCCTAACAATCTCCCACTTGGTCCAAGCAATCCTTAAATAAAATAAAATAAAATGACTCTTCGGATTGAACAACCTTAAAAACATGAGTGGCCACTCTTTTAATTTTGAAAAACATTGCTGTCGAGAATTAGGTGTTCTTTAACTGCTACTTTGATTCAAAAGCACCACTAACGGTGATCATGGAAGCATTTAGCATCTACTAGTGTTCATTTACTATGATACAAGCCACTCCATGGTCAAACAGCTAGTAATACTAATGTTTCAGAGCGGTTCTTTATGATGGCAAGGTATGGTGTGATATGGACTATACACAACCTTATGTGATCAAAATGTATACGTCCAAAAATTGTCCACGCTACATGCATTTAAGCATATGCATGTCATTCCGATACTTTACGGCAACCGCCATGTGAAGTCCATCACCTTATATCCAGAATGAAGGCCTCAAACATGGTGCCCAACCATGTTCAGCCCAAGCAACTTGAGAGCTTTGTGCGAGGCTCTCGGGCAAACCTGACATCAATGACATCCGTCATGTGAAGTCCATCACTTGATGTCTTTACCTTTTGCACGTGCAGTTCAATTACATGACTATAATCAAATGATGCATCAATTATTTAATTTGCATAACCATAACATATCAATATCTGAGAGTGTAAAACAATGACATGTATATCATATAAATGTCTGGAATATAAAACAATGAACAATACTCCCACTAAATATCAAACGATTCTAAAAGGTTCCATAATAGTGACAAGTTTTTTAAAAAATTTCTGATGAAGAGTACTTTACTTAACATGTTTATAATCAAAACATGCAATCCTATGAGATAACTCCAACATCTAGAAATATGATTTCTGGTAATCTTGATATCCAAATTATAACTTACAAACCTGCTCCCACTGACCTTAACATATATCCATCAATCCAAGTAGATTACTATTTTAAGTTTATCATCCAAATTGTCACAAGAGTCACAATTACTTAGAGAAAATCTAATAAAATTAACAAACATACATAACAAGAATGATATAAAATATAAGTCTAAAGTCAGCTAATAAAGATCATCCACTAATATATTACTACCAACTGTCTGAAAAATATGTTTGATGGAGAGTGTACTCCCCTCAATGATAAAATTAAACTGTATCCAATCCTATAATATCTCACCTAAACAACGGCACAATGAAAATAACATCTAATAGTAAAAACCAGAAACAAAGTCTAATACTAATCAGCAAGTTCTAACAGCCTCTAATACTGTTGGTGTAGAGTTCTTCAAAAATTAGCAGCTTATCAGCCTTGGCGCTTCGCCGATGAATGAACTCATTTGTTCTTCCTGCACCAATCCTTATATTTGAAACAATTTCTTTTCATGTGACCTTTCCCTTTGCA
Organism: Tetracentron sinense; assembly: GCA_015143295.1. Taxonomy (NCBI): domain Eukaryota; kingdom Viridiplantae; phylum Streptophyta; class Magnoliopsida; order Trochodendrales; family Trochodendraceae; genus Tetracentron; species Tetracentron sinense. The sequence goes on from CM026564.1 coordinate 28,911,616, forward strand.
GAAGAAACACTCAATCTCCTCTAGTTCCTCAGTATTATCATTTCCCTGAAATTGATGTCCCGAACTTTGTCCTAAATTATGACCTGAACTCTGTCCTGAATTTTGTCCTTGCCAGAAATTTTGTGAATTAGATTTCTTGAACCCTTTATTCTTAAAATTCTTCTTACTACCAGAATTCACAGCCAAGTTCGCATACTCAGCTTTCCCACGCTTCAAGCGCTCTTCCTCACTAACACACACAGCTATCAGTTCATGCAGATCCCACTTCCTATCCTGTGCACTGTAATTAACCTTAAAAGCATCAAATGATTCAGGAAGTGAAGCTACAGCCAAATGCACCATGAGGTCATCCTCAATTGTCAACCCAAGCTCTCTAAGAGAGATAATTAACTTAGATATCTTTAAGATGTGCTCCCGAACATTTCCAGCACCATCATACTTCAATGAAATCAGCTGAGTCAAACAACTGTACTGACGAGACCTAACAGATCCCATAAATTATTTCTTGATAGTCTCAAGAAGAACCTTAGCTGTATCAGCAACAGGAATACCACCTCTGATGGCTTCTTGAACAGAAGCCCTAATGATCATCATGGCCATCCTATTGGCCTTCTCCCATTTCGAATACAAAGACTTATCTGAATCTGAAGACTTAGCAGTGGGAGTAACCGGCTTTTCCTCTAGTAGGAAAAAGTCGTAATCAAGGCAACCCAGAACTATATCTAGCTGCATCTTCCAAGAACTATAGTTTGAACCATTCAGAAGCTCAATCCCAGTCAAATGTTTCTGAACAACAGACCCATCCATATCTGAAAATGTCAATGTTTTACTATGTTATGGTATGTCTAACAAATTATTGCACAAATTATAATAATTTACTTTATACTTGTCCTTGCATGACTTTATTTAAGCTTTATGATTCTAATCCGGTCTTGGGGTTAAGTCGGATAGCTAAAGTGGTTTACTTTAAGATTGCTTACTTCCACTTTACGGGACAGGTGGGCGCATCATCTAATCACACCTTTGGGCAAGAAATTTCGACATGCAATTCACCCCCCAATTGGCGACAATAGTCGCGCACAGAACTGATCTATCACGTATTGGATTGATTAGGACACTTCCACACCTTTGGGCAAGAGGGTTATCCTTCTCTCACCGCCACGCACAAATCATTCTGCCCCACTCAGTTTACAAGAAGTCCCTAGACACCTTTGGGCAAGACTAGCTATTCAATGTAGGTGAGTGCAAACTTGCAGTTTAAATGAGATCAAAATCTCAAATTCGAAGGACCATAACCTCCTATAGGACGGTCACCTTTGGGCAAGACAATCTAACCTACTTCAGTTATGCCCATTCGAATCACTGCCTTACAGATCAAACCTAAACCCCATAGGATGATCTAACTTTAATTCCTGATATTAATTTTGGGTAAAAGCACCAAGTTTTTCCTTTATTTAATGTCAAAACCATAGGAAAATAATATTCATGCACTAAAACAGCTCTTTACAGTGCTCAGAAGTCAAAATGGACCCCAAAAACGGAATCAGAACATCTAAAAAGTTCAGGGAAGGTCGGACACTCGTCCTGGACGTGTCACGCGCAGGGGACACTCCCTGCAAGTGTCACGCGCAGCGCACGCGCGACTCGCGCGCTGGAAGTGCGTCTCACGCGCGGGGAATGCGCTTCACGCGTGGGTGGTCTGCTGCACGCGCACGGAATTGGCTCACGCGCGTTCTGCGCGTCACGCGCGCGCGGTCTGATGCGCTTACGCGGTCCGGTCCAGGTTCCACTCGGTTCGGTTCAGTCAAAGATCCGGTTCGGATTAGGTCCCGGTCCGGTCGAACCGGTTCGGTCCACATTGACCAGATCGGATTTCATTCGGTTCGGGTCAAAAATATTCGGGTCGGTCATGTCAAATTTGGATCGGGTTATGCGAGTCGAACCAAGATCCACCTGGATTTCGGTTTTGGGTTCGACTCGGATCACCGGGTCGGGTTGACCCTCGTCACTCATCTTCTTAGCCCGCACAGTTTTTATTTATTTTTTTATTTTAAAAAACCCTAAACCCGTATACTGGTTTCTCCTTCTTGGGGACCCTACCGGCCACCTGTGCAGCTGCCGCCGGTGCCAACCGACGGCCTGACTCAGGCGACCAAAACCTCACCGCCGGTGATCCTCTCCGGCGACGGACGGCGGCGGAATCTCCGTCCAACCGAAACGGTCAAAAATCCCCTTTTTTTTTCTTTTTTTTTACTGTTAACCTTTAATCCGATTCACTCGGATCCTAGATACGATTATTAAAAATCCGAAATAATCCAATAAAAGATTATGATTTGATTTTAATAAATCTCAAACACCTTAATCATTAAAAATAATAATTTTCAAGCCCGAAAATTAATCCATTCTATTTATTTGATTTACCTTATATCCGAATCACAAGATCAATAAAAATTGATTATTAGATCCGAAAATAAAACCCCACTTAGATTTGATTATTAAGAAAAATTAATCACAAGGTCAACCCTGTGCTCTGATACCAATTGTTGGGATTCAAGAATAATAATGTTAAAAAAAAACAAGATTATTCAAATACTGGATCTAGACCATGCAATCAACTTTTCTAGAATTCATAATCAAAAGGGGACACAGATTGAAAGAGATGATCTCATACCTTTCGCTGGAATTTCCCTATTCCCTTCACGGTGTGATGCTGTGTTTCTCGGCCCTTGAGAGGAATGAGAGAGTCTTCTCTTTTCTCCTTAGGTCTGATTCAATGGGGCTTCCAATTGACATAAGAGAAAAGAGGGACCCCCTCTTTGCTTTATATACCCTTGGAACCCTACCCATCATAAGATCCAAAGGTTAAGAGGGATCACACCAAAGATCTAACGGTCGCCAACCCTGACCATGTTGTTAGCTTTAATAACACTTAAAGAGTCCCTGTTTGATCACATTTCTTTAGTGGGACCCATTATCCTTAACATTCTCTATTAACAGCAATACAATCCGAGTTTTGAAAACTAAGGATTGCGCCAGACCACATGGGTTTTTATTTAATAAGAAAAACCCTAACAGTGGCACCATTGAAATTGTCCTACCGTTTCTCCATCCTCTAGAACATGATTCAGTCCATCTTCCCTTGAATACTCATCCCATGATCACTAGAGGAAAATCTAAACATCTGGACAAAGCCCTCATCTCTGTCTACCATCCATTACCACCCCGCTTCAGCGGTTCCTATTCCTCTAATCAACAATGCCTTCTTGCTGCCATAGACTCTTGTCCGGAACCTAAATCAGTTAAAATTGCAATGCAACAACCTCAATGGCGATCTGCCATGCTTTCTGAACTTGAGGCTCTCCATCACAATCATACGTGGACTCTTGTTCCTCGGAAACCTCATATGAATGTTGCCGGTTCACGTTGGGTATTCAAAACTAAATTCCATGCTGATGATTCCATCGAGAGACACATGGCTCGATTGGTTGCAAAGGGTTATCTCCAACATGAGGGTATCGATTATGATGATACCTTTAGCCCGGTCATTAAGGCTACCACCATTCAGACTATTCTAATAGTTGCCACCATTAAGGGGTAGAAAATGCGGCAACTGGATGTAAAAAATGTGTTCTTACATGGGCTTCTCAAGGAAGAAGTGTTCATGGAACAACCTCCAGGATTTCCAGATGAAGATCATCTGGACTCGGTTTGTCATCTCCATCGAGCCATCTATGGTCTTAAACAGGCTCCAAGAGCATGGTTTGATTGTTTTCGCAACTTTCTTCTATCTTTGGATTTCAAGTGCAGTGCTTCCGATACTTCCATGTTCGTTCTCAATATGGATAATCATATATTGGTCCTTCTCCTCTATGTAGATGATATTATCCTTCTTTGTGATGATGATTCCATTCTTGCTACCTACATTGAGCGTTTGTTGCTATGAAGGACTTAGGTCCACTTCACTACTTTTTAGGCATTGAGGTCTTAACCTCCATGGGCAATCTATTCCTCTCTCAGGCCAAATATACTCGTGATATTCTATCTCAGGCAGCTATGAATGACTGCAAGCATCTCTCCACACCTATGATTATTGGTAAGCAACTACAGTCGGGTGATGATCTACTAGATAATCCTTCCGACTATCGCAGTATTGTCAGTGCTTTGCAATATCTCACCTTCACTCGCCCAGATCTTGCGTATTGCGTCATTTTTGTTTGTCAACATATGCATTCTCCTACAGTTTCTCATATGAAGGCGGTCAAGAGAATTCTCCGTTATTTGAAATCCACAATTGATTATGGGCTTCTTATTTCTTCTGCTACCGAACTAGAGCTACATGGTTTTTCTGATGCAGATTGGGCCGGTTGTCCCGATACACGGCGCTCTACTTCAGGTTTTGCTATGATCATTGGTTGCAATTGTATCTCTTGGGGTGCCAAGAAGCAACCAACCGTCTCTCGTTCTTCTGCTGAGGCTGAATATCAGTCCCTTGCTTCTACAGCTGCTGAACTCACCTGGTTAACCTACTTGCTTCAGGACATTGGTGTTGAAATCTCTTTCCCGGCAATGTTATATTGTGATAATCAAAGTGCGTCTCAAATGGCTTCCAATCCAGTGTTTCATGCCCGAACTAAACACATCGAACTCGATTATCACTTTGTCCGTGAAAAAGTATCAGCTGGTTTCATAAGGGCTGCATTCGTTCCTTCTTTAGAACAGTTGGCAGATTTGTTTACCAAGAGTCTTCCTTACAGTTCCATGGCGTTTCTTCGGTCCAAGCTTTGAGTTCGGCCTACTTCCACGCTTAGCTTGCGGGAGGCTGATAAGAGTCACGAGATAATCTAGTTTCTAATTCCTAGATTATCTCCTAACTCTTAGCTATTAGACAATTCTCTATTTAAGTTTATCTAGTTTATGAGTTGTAATCCATCTATAACTCTAATTGTTTTCTTAGCTCTATATAAATGGAATAACAGTATCTGTGTATCTCACGTTGAGAACACAAATCTCATTACCCACTCTAATAGCATGATAAAAATAGAGTTTATTGATAGACTTTGATGATTTAGAATGATCCTAAATAAGGTTTAATAGAGATAACAAAAGAAATTTTATAGAAAGTAAATCAACCGAATCTAATCATACCTATTCAAATCCTAAATCAAGATTTAAATTCAGAGTGATGAGATTTGTTCTAATTACCTTTATAGGAGTCCTTGTGAGTTGCCCATACTAGAAATCCAAGACAAGTATAACCAACCTGTCTATTCCAAGAGAAGATTGGTGTTGCTGTGCATTTTTCTTTTTTTTTTGCACAATCAAGGGGTTACTAGTTAGTATCTCCTCAACAAAAGTGTGGGGGGGGAAATCAACAACGCCCACCTGTGAAACTTGATCCCGGATTCACCCTCCTAAATGAGGGGGGGATACACTACTACTGGGCTAGTCCCTTGGATGTGTATTCTCTCAACTTAAAGGGTCCCATGATGCACATATATTGTTACATTGATGGGCCTTATTTTGAATGGACGATAGCAACCAAATTTATTAGTTATCCTAACTCTCTCTCTCCATTTTCTACTACGGTTGGAGCCACCGAGCCAACAAGTGTCTTCACTTTTCCACTACCTTTCCAACGATTAAAACAAAGATAGGAAACAATTTGAATGTTAAGCTTTTACTAGCTGAAAAGGTAGGTAATGGGAAAAAACTGAAAATGTGTTAGTCTTGCAAACAAGTGGGAAGCTTTTTTTTTATGAAAAGATAAAGCTTTTTTTGGACGCTTATTTTTTAAAGATAAAGCTTGTTTTGGAAGCTTATTTTTTACCATCCAAAAAAGAAAGTTTGTTTTGGAAGCTCCGAGTAACTTTGGAATGGATCTCCTGTCCATATTTAAACTATTGTATAAAGCACAAGGATGGCTTTCTAAAGCAAGCCAATATGCTCTAACATGCAAAAGCAAAATATAATAACCATAAGAAGTTTTTTTTGTGAATGTAGTTATAGGAATTGATGAAGTTGGAATCAATATGCAAATTTATTCATTGTCATCCCGACACGCATACAAAAACTGGAGTCATGTTTAATTTCCTTTGGTTTTCGTCGTTCCCCATTTATATTGCAACTCATACTCCTCGGCATCATGATAGTAATAATATAATCCATCCTGTCTGGAAAGCCAATGAGTGTTGGTTCTTTTTCGCATCTCTGTTTCTTGTGCATTGTAAACTTCGTGACTGTCACTGACGTTTCCCCATTGGAAGTTGCACCAGAAAAGTGTAGTTCCAAATAAGTTTGTCCTGAATCCCCAGGTTTGGTTTTGGCCGTATGAAAGCACATGAGTCCCGAGATCGTCGTCTTTGGATTTGCAATGGAGGTTGAGTGTCAAGCCTTCACCCAAGTCATTGCCCACGTACACATGCTGTCTGCCTATTACAACCCTTGACTCATTCAAGGCCAATGCCAAGACAAGTATTAGCACCAAACTATTATTGTACCTAGTCATCTTCTCCTGTCTCTTGAAATTGTTGTACCATTTCATCTCCTTTTATTGCCTTAAGAGACCTATTAATAGAAACTTCAAGGGCATTCATTGTACATGGTGATATGACCATATCTCTTTCTTATCTTTCCAAGTATGCTTGATATTTGCCATAAAGGGAACCATGACTCTCTCCAAGACAGTGCGAATACAAGAATTAATAGAAATCTATTCAATGGAAATTATCTTATGATATGGCATTTAGCTATCTTTCCATTTGAAGAACAAGTAAAGTGGAAATTTTATTACTAATTAGAACTCATTTAAGAAGATTCTATTTTAGTCTATTTCCTCGAGCTGGATGGCCAACCTCTGCCAAGACAGGACCGACCATCCAACCATGTCTATCAGTAAACATCTGGACACAATTGAACAACGGCATAAGATCCCCTGTAAATATAGTCCAAGCCATTCGGCCAAATCCATCTAATCAATTTTATTTTATTTTATACATAAACACGAATTGGCATGAACTTGGTAAACACCAAAATATATATACATATATATACACATCACGTATTTGAAAAACAAGTGATAATCCTTTAAGCGCACAAAAAATCTATAATGCAGGTTCATCTTTCTTGACACGTACTAAAAAAATAGCTCAATTATAGATTTTCTAGGCCCTCCGATTGCATGTAAGAAATGCTCACCATAAACTTTAGTTTGTCAACATTAACGCAAAGGAATAGTGTGACTTAACCTAGGTTATAATGTTCCATATCCAATCAGACAACTTAGATATCTATGATTATGATGTTTTTAAGCACATGTTTGGAAAAAAAAAAGGAACCTGCATCATGGACTATTGTTTTAGGGCTTAAAGGAGTAACACATGTTGCAACAATGTGTGACATGTAGGAAGGGTTTTCTATGCATAATGCATCCACTATATATATATATATGTGGGTGTGTTACAAGACACAGCGTCAAAACAAAAAAGATGTTAGTGACATTCTTAAGTGATTTGATGGAATTCAGGTAATCATTTTATCTTCATAATTAAAAGAATACCATAAATTTTGAAAATAGTTATAGGATTGCCATTCAATTTTGACGTAGGTGGTTGTTAATAAAGTCACGCACTACATGACTTGTAGCATTCTCCACACAGAAATCTACACTTACTACTACTATATGTCGGTTGGTATTCAAGTGACATTCTTCAAATTTTCCATTTTACAATACAAAATTAAAGGCTTTTAGCGGCAGTTCATCACCGCTGTCGAATATACCTAAACCGCTGTTAATTGAAACAGTAGCGGTTCCACATACTGCTGTTGAATCCCTTGTCGGAAAACTTTTTGACGACAGTTCTTGCGATCATTCGTCAAAACCGCTGTTAAATATAACCTCTTTGAATGACCATTTACCGGACCGGTTACCGACGTTTAAACTATCATTGCATCCTATCTCAGGTGAGGCAGTCAGGCGGTTGTCTTTACCCTCATTATCCTTAGCGGACAATTGGGCGATTGTCTGCATCATCACTTTCCCCTTCACTATTAAAGGAGTACTGGAATGGTCGTGTGACCGGATTTCAATTACGGCCTCTTTTGAAGCTCTTTCTGCTTGACTAGCTCACTATTAAAGGAGTATACTATTACGGTCATATGACCGGATGTCAGTTACGGCCTCCAGTGATGTTAGTCTTGCACCCATCACCTTCATTTTTACATTCATCATCTCCGTCTTACTCTTCCCCTTCACTATTAAAGGAGTATACTAAAACAGTTATGTGCCTGGATTTCAGTTACGGTCTCTTGTGAAGCTTATTTCTGCTTGGCTAGCTCACTATTAAAGGAGTATACTATCACGGTCATGTGACCAGATGTCAGTTACAGCCTCTAGTGATGTTAGTCTTGTACCCATCACCTTCATTTTTGCATTCAACATCGTTGTCCCCTTCATTATTAAAAGAGTATACTGGAATGGTCATGTGGCCGAATTTCAATTGCGGCCTCTTGTAAAGCTCATTTCTGCTTGGCTAGCTCACTATTAAAGGAGTATATTGTCACGGTCGTGTGACCGGATGTCAGTTACGGCCTCTAGTGATGTTAATCTTGCACCCATCACCTTCATTTTTGCATTCACCATCATCTTGCTCACTATTAAATGAGTATACTATCACGGTCATGTGATCGGATGTCAGTTACGGCCTCCAGTGATGCTAATCCTGCTAACTCATCAATGTTTTGCATTAATCTCAGGTAAGGTGGTCGTGTGGCCAACCTTCGCCTCATCTTCGGGGGAACGGACGTGTGTTCATTCCTCGGATTCTTCATACTTGCTTGTCCCTCATGTTTATCCGTCATGCCAGCTCGCTCTGGTATAAAAATTGGTTGATTCCAGTCTTTTTCGTTCAATTTCCAAATCGGCATTCTCTGGTAAAGAGGGGCAGCTATCAGCACCCCATTTTTATACCCCCTTAACCATGGTTAATTAATTTAACCATGGTTAGTCCAAACTAACCGTAGGTCAACCCCCACCTAAACCATAGGACAACCCTATTCAAACCCTAGGTAGCCCTAGCCTAACCCTAGTAAGACTTAGGTAGACCTAAGCCCTTAGGGCCTGAAAGCCATAGCAAACCAAGCTTGGGCCTAGGACCCAAACTCAGCCCTGAGGGGGAGGCCCTAACCCTTTAAAATTCAAAATTCCAGTTTGTCGGTGATCGTATTACTGACAACAAACCCCCTGTGCATATTGATAATTGCGGTAAATCCTTTACCGCCATTATCATTGTTGCATGTTTACAGCACCTGCAGTCACCCCCTGCACCACCTACCTCTTCCAGGCCACCATGCCGCCTCCCCATGCCTCTGACCACCCTCAAAACCCCCTCCACGCGCTTGAGACTCCACGCAACCTCGTCTTTATGCCCTCCATGTCCTCACCCCTCTTCCCAATAAAATCCAACACCTCTCCACAATATAGGCTCATGCCATAACCCCCTGCGGGAAACCCCTGAGAGTATTCAAACTCCCCAACAACCTCAAACCTCTAAGACAGCTCAAAAATCCAAAGGGCCATACCCCTTGCAGCAGCACCACTATGAGCAACTACCTCCACCGCCACTGTAGCAGTCAGCACAGCAGGGTAGGGACTCTCCCCACCCTTGTCTCCTTTTTTTTAGGTCCCATGTAAACCCCTGGTCATTTCTAGGGGGTATTGGTCATTGCTCAAATAAATAGGAGGGGTTCCCTCCCTCCTCCATAGGCAATGGAACCCCCACGACTCTCCCACACTCACAAACACGTGCACAATCCTCCAACCACCTCCGCCAGCTTCTGGGGGGTCCTCAAGTCATGAAGAACCCCTTGGTTGCACCGTGGTACAGTCCCAGTAGCTGCTGCTGCATTTTCTGAACAAAATCGATAGTGGTGGTAGAATAATTACCACCACTTTTGAACTGTTTTTTGGCAGAGGCTCTAGGCCACATATGGTGAGGCCCTGGTCTAATCCAAGGCCTGTTTTGAGTCCCTAACACCCTCATCTACCTTCCCTGAACTTTTCAAGCTCCTGAGGTTAGCTTAACTAGGGTTAAAATGGCCTGAAATAGAACCTGTGCATAATGTCGATGAACACTTCACCGACACTTTGGTATTTTCTGAAACAGTGGAATTAGGACCTTCGTGGACCCACTATGAGCCAAGTCCGAGGCCCATTACAGGCCCAGGACACATGGCAATATACCTGAACTATTCCCTAGGCCCACTAGCCAACGTGGCATCACTCTAGACCTTCCCTAGTGGCTGCAGTCTTGCTGTTCCTGTAAAACAGGAATGACGGCATTTTGTTTGCCGACATTCCTAAAATGTTGTCTTTTAGGAATGGCGGTAAACCAAATGGCGCCACTCCTTGATTACTGGAACAGTAGCCTTGCACTAAAACCCAGGTCCAATCCGAGGTCCACTAAGGCCCTGCCACATGCCATATCTTTTTTTTAACCTAACACATGTTCTAACTGGGGTTAGTTTAACCCTGATTAACTTTTAACCCTAGTTAAGCTTCAATAATTAGAAATTGCACATAAAATCATAAAAAAACAAAAAAATGGAAAAACCCAAAAGACAAAAATAACTTGCTAGTTTCTTAACTATAGTTAATCCTTAACCATGGTTAACTAAACCACGTTTAGTATAACCATGGTTAACTTTCCTAATTTGATAAATATCACATAAAATACCAACAAAATATGAAAAATCCAAAAACCCAAAAAATGACGTTGTAGACATTCTTAACCCTGATTGGCCCCTAATCATGGTTAAACCTTTCTAACTGTGGTTAGACTCACCCTTGTGTACTTGACCTCCCCGGTCAACTAAACCCTAGCCCTAGGGCTAGACCCTTGATCTCCTTACGCACACACACACATACCCCCTAACCTTGGCACGGGCTCATGTGCTAGAACTACGCTCGGTCTGATCTCACCCCGGTGAGTACGTAGGCAACCCTACTCGGGTTCGACCCTAGTCATCTAGCTTTCTATATTTCTTTGATTAGCACTCACTTAAATACTTTGATATTATAATTGGCTTAAACTTAGGAAGTAGGTAACTGTTATAAAACGGGGGTCCTAGGGTGCCTAACACCTTCCCTAGGGCTTAATCGAACTGCTTACCTTAACTCTGTAAAGACCCATAAGACCTTATCCGACTATCTGGGACCTATCGCTTAGAATGAATAGGTGGTGACTCTCAGTCAACCATAACATATAAAATTATGAAATTGGGTAGGAAAAATCTCATGCTCACACTACCAAGCTCAAAAGCATTGATAAAGTCAAACTAAGAGTTGGTCAAGAATGTTTAAGATCGTTTCAAAGCTCAGAAGGAATCACACGCTTACATGGACTCGCAAGAAGTCATGTCTCACAAGGAATCAAGCCCTCTCAAGGAATCCCAACTTTCACAAGAACTCGCAATAATTTAAAAGACCTCGCAAGAATTCTAAGGAACCACAAGAACTCACAAGACTATGATTCTAATACGAACTCATATGGTTTTGGATTTCACACGGAAACTCTCAAGGAAATGGTTTTGGAAATCATGTATATTTTTAAGGATTTCTAAGTTCTATGTTTTTGCATGTTCAATGATATTGTTACATTGTTAGGTATTAGTTTGTAGGCACTGAGTATTCCATGCTTAGCCAGATTATTCACTTCGGTAGGTTCTATTGATGCATATGCTCCTGAGCCTTGGGTCGAGGAGGAATACTATGAGCCGGAGCCTACCATGGATCATCGACAGGATGACGGAGCTCTAGATTGGTGGCTCTATCTACACTATTGCTGAGGGAGGAGTATAGGATATATTTTGTATGTTGAGAATTGGACTTGTCCACTCCATGCTTCATATTTTGTTACATTCTGTTGGTTCAAATTTGAACCCAGTTATGGGCCTTTTTGTTATAGTATTATTGCTTCCACTATGCCTTGTGTACTCTCACAGGATGGTTTGATATAAGACAAGTCATGAGCTAAGATATCCCTAACTCCTAAAGGGGTATTTTGGGTCGCGACAAACTTGGTATCAGAGCTTAGAAATTAATTTCCTTAGGGCTCGATTGTCTTCTAAGCGGAAGTTAGGTTCTAGGGCGGAGGGTGGTTCTAAGAGTTGAACTGAGAACTCAGATGAATTCCATGTCACTGGTTAAGATTTTAACCAATATTGAGAACATAGCTTCTCTAGGATACCATTGGTACGCCTATACTTTTATGTGTACACCCTGATGTATACGATTCGCTATATAAGCACTATATGTTCATTATATTTCAATAATTGACGAACTTGATATCCAATTTGACTTAGTTATGTTATTGCTCTTAGGATTCGATAGTGAAATGTAGCAACAGAGGTAGAGGTTACTATACCAGAAGGTCTGAGGGAGAGATTCCGATGGACTATGAGTAGCCCAACTTTTCTCAGGCTTTTAGTTTCATTGTATAGACCTTAGCTATACTTGTAGCTAGGCCTGCTGCTACTGCTATCCCTGCACCTCCTTCGATGCATCACACCTTAGGACTCAAGGATTTCTAAAGATTGCAGCCTCCTACTTTTTACAGGACGCTCAATCCCATGGTTGCAGAGACATGGATCATGCAACTAAAATAGCCCTTTCAGGCACTCCCTTGTACTGATGAGCAGCGCATCGAGTAGGCTTCCTTCGTGATGGAAGGTGAAGCCAAGCATTCGTGGAGAGCTGCTTAGAGGCAGAGGGATGTTGCTAAAGCAGGGCAACCCTGGACATGGGGAGAGTTCTTAGAGGTTTTCTATGAGCACTACTTCCCCAGGTTTATTAGGGATCAGAAAGTTAGAGAGTTTGTACTCTTGAGAAGGGAGAGACGAGCGTAGCCGAGTATGAGGCTAAGTTAGTCGGGCTTTCAAGATTTGCTCCACATCTAATCGCGACTGAGAATATGCGAGTCAGAAAGTTTGAAGATGGGCTACAGTCTTTCATCCATGATCAGGTGTCAATGTTCCAGGTAGAGACCTGGAAGGATATTGTGGGAAAGACAAAGATTGCTGAGAGGAATTCTAAGGAGTTTCTCTGGAGGAGGGACAGTGGCTTCGAGAGAGGCATGTCTAGAGGATAGTTCAGTGGCTTAGCACTACCTAAGAAGAGAGCCAGGACTGCTCCATTCCAGACTTCTCAACCTATACAGGCTCAGAGGCCACCTTTTGCCCGACATGCACCGTGCCCTACCGCTTCACAGGCCCCTAGGTATGAGCTGCTAACTTCGTCGCCATCTTTTTTCTTTGATGAGTGTGCCACGTGTGGCTAGAGGCACAAGGTAGGAGAGAGCCGTAAACTCTTGGGTGGTTGCTTTTATTGTGGTGAGCAAGGCCACATGATCAGGGATTGCCCGAAGAGGCAGTTGCAAGCCAGGCCTCAGGGAGGTAGACCTCTAGGTTGATAGACTTCACAATAGGGGTCTTCATACACCTCCACAACTCACCTAGCCTCCTCGCCAGGTGAACTAGGGTCAGGTCTTTGCCATGATCGAGGAGAACACACATGCATCAAATGATGTTATGCAAGGTATGCTCAATTAGAAATTGTCAAAGTTATATGAATTGTAAATTATGATGATGATGTGATGTATATCACTATGCTTGTATGAACCTGTTATCTATAAGTATTGAGTGTCCATGTGCCACATTTGACTTAGTTGAGTGCCATGTTTAGGTGCCCTACTCATTAATAAGTGTTTAGCTCGAGTGTTGATCGACACTAGATTAACACATTCCTTCATTTCACCCAGCTTTGCAAAGGGTTTCCTTCCTGCACCGAGCTAGTTAGATCAGAAGTTATCCATCTCGACTCCACAGGGCAAGTCAATTGATGCAGACAAGGTGTATCGGGGTTGTGTGGTGCAAGTTGGGCAACACGAGTTATGGGCTGATCTTATCATCTTGGATTTCCAAGATTTCAATGCCATATTGGGCATGGATTAGCTTTTGACTCATCGTGGTCATGTGGCGTGCTTTGAGAAGATGGTGAACTTCCAACCAGTTGGGGCGAAGCCGTTTCACTTTAGGGGACTGCGAAGCAGAGATGCCAACAGCTTTACGGCGCTTACCCTCTCAAGCATGGAGGCAGGAGACTCCTCACTCATCCTAGTCATGAGCAAGTAAATGGGTGTCTTTCCAGAATTTTTACGGGGATTTTCTCCAGAACGAGTGTTAGAGTTCGCTATCGAGCTCACTCCAGGCACTGCTCCGATTTTTAGGGCTTCATACAATATGGCTTATTGAGCATAAGGAGTAGTTGGAGGAATTGCAAGGCCTTGTCTTCATCTGGCCGAGTGTTTCACCATGGGGAGCTCCTGTATTCTTCGTGAAGAAGAATGATGAGTCAATGCAGATAGGCATTGACTACAAACAGTTGAATAAGGTCACGATCAAGAATCGTTATCCTTTGCCACGGATAGAAGATTTGTTTGACCAACTAAAGGGAGCGAGGTTCTTCTCAAAGATTGATCTTCGATTGGGTACCATCAGTTGAAGATCAAGGCTGAAGACGTTCCCAAGACTGCCTTCAGGACTCGGTACGGGCACTATGAGTTCTTGGTCATGCCTTTTGGTCTGACTAATACATCGTTTACTTTCATTGACTTGATGAACCGGGTGTTCAGACTATTTCTCAATTAGTGTGTGATTGTGTTCGTCAATGATATCCTTGTGTATTCTAAGACACGGGATGATCATGCGAGAGATCCCCGCCTTACATTACAGACTCTTCGAGAGCATAGCCTGTATGCTAAGTTGATTCAGTGCAAGTTTTGGCTGGACAAATTAGTGTTCCTTGGTCACTTGGTATCTGCAGAGGGTATCTCAGTCAACTCTTCGAAGATAGAGGCAGTTATGAATTGGGAGAGGCCAAAGAGTGTTACTGAGATCCGCAGTTTTCTCAGCCTGGCAGGGTACTACAGGAGGCTTGTGGAGGGATTCTCTAGCTTAGCGGCTCTATTTACGTATCTTATGTAGAAGAATGCTAAGTTCCCTTGGAGTTACAAATATGAAGCAAACTTCACTGAGTTGAAAAAGAAGCTTACTATGGCTCCTATTTTCACAGTTCCATCTAGGAGAGACGGTTTCGTAGTCTACAGTGATACATCACTTATCGGGCTAGGATGTGTGCTGATGCAGCATGGGAAGGTTATTGCCTATACTTCCTGGTAGTTGAAAGACTATGAGAAGAATTATCCTACACACAATCTAGAGCTTGCTAAAATTGTCTTTGCGCTAAAGATATGGCGTCACTACCTTTATGGGGAGCAGTTTGATGTATTCACGGATCACAAGAGCTTGCATTATCTGTTTTCCCAGAAAGAGTTGAATCTAAGGCAATGCCAATTGGTAGAATTTTTGAAGGATTATGACTACTCTATCCAGTACCACCCAGGTAAGGCAAACATTGTGATAGATGCTTTGAGCAGGAAACCTTCAAGGCTTGTGGCTCATCTAATGACTAGAGTTAGTGGTTGGAGGTTATTGGAAGACATGTTGAGCCACAAGTCAAGCTTTATTGTTCATGCATTCGGGCTACTCATGGCTAATCTAGCAGTCAAGCCTTACATCTTGGATCAGATCCAGAAATTGTAGAATGCAGATACTGAGTTGCTCGCTTACCGAGATAAGTCGAGAGTAGTGGGAGTCAGGAGTTTGCCAGAAATGGTGATGGTGCCATCACATTCAAGGGTAGGTTGTGTGTTCCCGCCGATGCAGAGTTGAGGCGTGAAATCTTGGACGAGGCATATCGTTCCAAGTATACAGTGCATCCTGGGGGTACGAAGATGTACCAGAACCTCAAGAAGTACTTCCAGTGATAGAACATGAAAAGGGAAGTGACAGAGTATGTGGGTCGTTGCGTAGTGTGTCAGCAGGTTAAGGCCGAGCATCAGAGGCCCACAGGTCTTTTACAGCCCCTCCCTATACCGAAATGGAAATGGGAGAATATTTTCATGGACTTCGTAGTTGGCTTGCCACGGACGGCAAAAGGTCTTGATGTTATCTGGGTTGTAGTAGACCGGGTCATGAAGTCTGCACATTTCCTATCATATCGGACTATGGACAGTTCAAGCCAGCTTGTAACCTTGTACATCAAGGAAGTGGTTCGTTTGCACGAGGTGCCAGTTACAATTGTTTCAGATAGGGATCCGAGGTTTACTTCCAGGTTCTAAAAGAGCTTCTAGGATGCTATGGGTTCCCGTTTGGACTTTAGCATCGCCTTTCATCCTCAGACTGATGGGCAGACCAAGAGGGTGAACCAGATTATAGAGGACATGCTTCGAGTCTGCATGTTAGACTTCCAGGGTAGTTGGGAGGATCATTTGCCATTAGTGGAGTTCGCCTATAACAACAGTTATCAGGCGAGTATCCAGTTGACACCTATCGAGGCCTTGTATGGGAGAAGTTGTCGAGCTCCTCTATACTAGGACGAAGTTGCTGAGCAGAAGATATTGGGTCTTGAGTTGATCGAGCAGACCACAGATAGGGTCAAGATCATTAGGGAGAGGTTGAAGACTGCTTAGAGCAGGCAGAAGAGTTATGCTGACACTCGTTGTAGGGACTTGGAATTCCAGGTTGGGGATCAAGTCTTTGTGAAGATATCTCTGAGTCGAGGAATCATGAGGTTCGGCAAGAGGGGGAAGCTTAGCCCGAGATATGTGAGACCTTTTGAAGTTATCACTCAGATAGATGAAGTCGCTTACCGGGTGGCACTACCTCCTCGAATGCCGACGGTCCACATTGTCTTTTATGTTTCCATGCTTTGAAATTTTGCGTCAAACCCTTCGCACATCATTGATCTTGATCCAATGGAGATTTGAGAGGATCTCACTCTAGTGGAGCAACTGACTCAGATCTTGGATCGTCGAGAACAACTCTTGCCCACCAAAACTATTCCACTTATCCTCGTGAAGTGGCAACACCATGCTGTAGAAGAGGCTACCTCGAACTGTGAGGTTGAAGTGAGGGAAAAGTACCCTCATTTGTTTGTATAGTTCATTGGTTGATTGTCATGTATTTAGATTCGTTTGTACTTTTTGATATTGTCCTAATTTCGGGGACGAAATTTCTGTATGGGGGGGAGGATGTAGAACACCGGAACTTGAATTCATAGGCTGTGAAAAGTGCCTGTGAAGATTATCATGGGCACCAGTTTTTGTAAAAAGGCCTAATTCCTTATGTTTTTGTGCTAAAATAAAATGAGGGTTCTTGCATGAACCTATTGTGTTATGTGATGTGTTTAAGAGTCCTAAGGATCCTCTTGTTTCGATCAAAGTATGTTTAAGAGGGATGTCTTAACATACCTCAACTTTTGGGTCTAGTTAGTCTATGAATAATTCAGAATTAAGACTTGTTCATTAGACATGAAATTGTTCCCCTCTGAATTTTGAGTCCAATGAAAGTTGAATCATCCAAATACGATAAGCCATTCAAAATATATGGCCGAATTAGTAACGTGGGAAAATCAAGGGCCAAAACAAGGCATTACCGGTCGACCGAAGGGCCCAACTTTTGTATTGGGTTCTTGGGCAGAGAGGGTCTTCACGACCGATCGAATGCTCGTCATTACTGGTCGACTGATCATGCTATTTTGCCTGTGGCTGATCTACTTTGGCCTTGGGGTGTTTTGGGTGTTTCACCAAAGACCTTTGGGGTCTATATAAGACCTCATTTCATGCCTTAGGGTCAACAACCCTAGAGATTGGGAAAAAGAGAAAAAGAGAAAGAAAGAGAAGAGAAGAACGAGGAAGAAGAAATGAGAGTTTTGGGTTTTGGTTTTTGGTTGTTCTTGAGTTGGATTCTCATCAATGGGGTGTTCCTTCTTGCTTCTCAACCTTTCTCAAGCGCATTAGATCAAAGGGTTGATCTAGAAAGGTTGGATTTACTATGATTTTCTAAGTAGAGACACTCTATTCTCTGCCTTGTTCTAATTCTTTATGAAAAAAACCGTGTTTTCTTGGATGATGAATTATACATGGGTTGTACGCTATCACTATTACTAAATTTCTATGACTATGGTACCTTGTTGTCAAGTTTTCTAAGTATATATAGCATGATAACCCTATGTTTTCTAAGTGCTCTAAGTCTCACAAATCTCTCATGAATCGAATGTTTTCTCAAAAATTCAGGTTTATCGAAGTATTCTAAGTGTCTAAGAAATTGTAAAGCTACCAAGTTCAAAAGCATTGATAAATCCAAACTAAGGGTTGGTCAAGAATATCTAAGATCGTTTCAAAGCTCACAAGGAATCACACGCTAATTACATGGACTCACAATAAGTCAAGTCTCACAAGGAATCAAGCCCTCTCAAGGAATCCCAACTTTCACAAGAACTCGCAAGAATTTACAAGAACTCGCAAGAATTCATGAATTCACAGGAATTCTAAGGAACCACAAGAACTCACAAGACTATGATTCTAATAAGAACTCATATGGTTTTGGATTTCACACGGAAACTCTCAAGGAAATAGTTTTCGAAATCATGTATCGTTTTAAGGATTTATAAGTTCTACTTTGTTGCATGTTCAATGATATTGTTACATTATTAGCTATTAGTTTGTAGGCATTGAGTATTCAATGCTCAGCCGAATTATTGACTTCCGTAGGTTCTACTGATGCATATGATCCTGAGCCTTGGGTCGAGGAGGAATACTACGAGCCGGAGCCTACAATGGATCATCGGCAGGATGACGATGCTCTAGATAGGTGGCCGTATCTAGACTACTGTTGAGAGAGGAGTATAGGAGATATTTTGTATGTTGAGAGTGAGACTTGTCCACTCCATGCTTCACATTTTGTTGGTTCGGACTTGAACCCAGTGATGGATCTTTTTGTTATAGTATTATTGCTTTCGCTATATGTCATGCCTTGTGTACACTCCAAGGATGGTTTGACATAAGAAAAGTCACGAGCTAAGACATCCCTAACTCCTAGGGGGTATTTTGGGTTGTGACACAAGCATGAGCCCACAAATCCAAGCCAGACCCTGGGTGCCCGTCATTCAAATTTTCAGGAAATGTCGGTAATAACTTTACCGACATTTCCATTTTTGGTAAAACCTATAGTGCACACAAGCAATAGTAGGCTAGTTGGGCCTGTTTTAGGAGAAATTGATAAATGACGGTAATAACTTTACCACCTTTTCGTGTTTAACCTGATTCTGGAATAATGGTACTGGAATTACCGTCATTCCTAGATAATGTGCAAACTGAGCCTGGCAACCCTCCTGCACCTCCTGGCGACCCTCCAATGGAACCTTGAGGTCCCTCTCATCTTTCTCTTAATCCCTAAACTACCCTAGGCCTTCCTAATCCTATAAATACCCCCACCCTCAAGCCAATTCTCATACTAAAGAAATCCTAGGAAAACCTTGTCCAAAAATCCCAGTGAATTCCAGATCGCCCAAGCCTTGCTCCAGACCCCTTTGGCCTCCTAAGACACATCCGAAATCTGATCAAGAGAGAGAGATTAGACCCTGTGGGTTAACTTGGGCTACCCTCACTGAAAAGGGCACTCTTCTTGTACCCAGACCGTTTCCCCATTGAAGCTCGAGTCCAGAGGGTAGGTCTACTCCCCCTCCATCTCTTTCCTTTTGTTTTCAACTCTTGTATCCCCTGGTGCATTTCTAGGGGCCTGGTTTCATTCCTCACTCAGCAAGGAGGGCCCTGTGCATTCTCTAAAGGCAAAGGGGCCCATCATGAAGAGAAAGAGCAATCATGGCGTACATAACCCGAGTCCAGAAACTCCTTGAACCTTCCAGGGCAACTTAGGCTCATAATGAAGTCCCTCGAAGTGTCGTGGCTCAAGGCCATAAGGGAAAATTCCATTTCTTGAAGAATCTAGAATGGCGGTACTGTGTTTATAGCCATTCTGGACCTTCTCCAGAGCAGAGGCCCCACACTCATTTTGGTTGATCCCTTGTCCATTCCAAGGCCTGGTTTTAGTCCCAGGACCTTTCTCTAACACTTCCAACCATCCCATGCCCACCAGGCCTCCTAGCCTCGACCAAAACCTTCAAAATTGAGAAATCCCAAGAATGTCGGGACTAAGTTTACCAACATTTTGGAGATTGATTATTTCTGGTAAAAATCCCCCTGTAGCTTCACTCTTGACCTCATCCAAAGCTAGGGTAAAGTCCCTAAGGCAGCCCTAAGGGTCCCAAGACCCTCTGGCATTCATCCCTGACCTTAGCCCCACCTGTATTGCCGTTTTCTAGAACTATCTGGAAATGGTGGAAAAACCAGTACCGACATTCCAGTGATGTGAAGAAATGGAATTGACGGTACTAAGATTACCGCCAATTCCAGATAATTTTGAATTTGGGCCTTGCACAGGGCCAAGACCCTGTAGGAGGTCATTGTAGGCCCTGCAGATTTTTGGGGCCCACCTCCAGTATCTAACTTAACCCCTGGATTAATTATTCACTAAGACATTTTTACCACTGCATTAATTATTAAATGTATTCGTGGAATTCTTCTTTTTTGCTATTGAAAATATCACCTAATTGTCCCTTTTTGATACAGGTCACTGACAATCTACTTCTGCTTTCATCTCATCTTTTTCTCCATATGATGAGGCTCGGTTTATTCTTGAAAACTACTGTAAGTGGAGAAATTGCCTAGAGGAGTTGTTGTAGGAATTGGAGTGATCACGACAGCCTGTCCCACTGATTATTGTTCCATCTTTTGCATCATAGGTGGATTGGATGGGAGGGTGTTCTTGAGTTGACTAAGTCTTAGCCCATTATTAGGTTCAATGGGCTAACAGTAAACAATGTAAAATAAACTATGCTTAGTCCACTGTTCTTAGGCGCATTGATAATAAGTAGCTGAGTCAAGTTCAGCTGGTGTTTACCAAAAAAAAAAGTTCAGCTGTGAATTGTCATGTTGGGAGATTTTCTTTCTTCATTTGTTTTGGTCAAAAATTAACTATATAGATTAAAAAAATTTAATCAAGGTTAAAAGGACAGTTAAAGGGGTTTTGTCCCAGTGGTTGTGTATCTCCTTTTTTGGGAGGTGTGACTCGTGTTCGAGTCCTAGTGTGGCCGTTGAGCGGCCACCTTGAGTTCTAAGCCCCCTGACCCCTAACATAGATAGATAAATGATCTAGCTTCCTTAAAAAAAAAAAGGACCAGATGAAATCCGATCTCAACTATAAGAAGTTTGTTATGAATGGAGTTATATGAATTGATGAAGTGTGAGTCTCTATTGAGGGAGGATCCCCCTGGGTGATGACTATAGTAGTTGAAGTTTTACCTTGCAATGCAATCAACTACTTAATTGATCTCTATTAAGTGGTTGATAACCCATTTAATCATACATACTCAAATCTATTCTATTAAGTGGGACTCAGTTTGCAAATTTATTTATTGTCATTCTGACATACATACGACTATAGGAGTAGAAGTTTAATTTCCTCCAGTACTTTTCCTCTCTCACCATTTATGTTTAAGAACATATTTTGACTCAGCGTGGCTGTAATAATATAATCCATCCCGTCTCGCAAGCCAGTGAGTGTTGGTATGAAATATATGGTCCCGATTGTGTTCATCAAAAACAGCATAAGAGTTGCTGACTTTTCCCCATCTGAAGTTGCACCAGAAAAGAGTATTTCCCAAGAAGTTTAGCCCGAATCCCCAATTGTAGTTTTGGCCGTATAGAAGCACATGCGTACCTAGATTGTTGTCTTTGGATGCACATTGAAGGCTGAGTTTGAAGCCTTTACCTAAGTCATTGCCCACGTACACATGGTGTTTGCCTATAACAACCCTTGACTCATTTAAGGCCAATGCCAAGACAAGTATTAGCACCAAACTATTGTACGTAGTCATATTGTCACGTCGCTTGTAACTTGTAAGGGTTTTACCCTTTGGTCCCCTTTTATTGCCTCGAGAAATCTATTAATGGAAACGTCACGCACACATGCTGTTTTGCCTGTAACAATACTTGACTCATTCAAGCCCAATGCCAAGACAAGTCTTAACACAGGCAACGGATTACCTCTAGGGATGTTATTATACGGGAATCGTTCTTTGCATGACACGTGTGAAGGCCTTTAAAGGAAAAAGGTGATTGCATGCATTGCTTGTTCCCTTGCGTGGAACACACATTCCAAGCTTGCCATTTGTCCTTATTGACACCCATTAACTAGGATAAAGATTCACTCCTTCTTAGGATTAAATAATCTAATCTTACTTGTTAGAGAAATATTTTAACCATAGTTAATGGATATCAAAAAAGCCACGTGGTGAGTTTTGGAGGTCTACATATACCCCCCAATGATACATGTGTAATGCATGCTATCACCTCCTTTTTAAAATGCCTTCCCACAAGTCATGCAAAGAGGGATGACCGAGTGTACTCCTCAGCGGTAATCCGTTGCCTAAAAAGTAGTCATCTTGTCACGTCGTTTTTAAGCGGTAATCCGTTGCCTACAAAGTAGTTGTTGTGTCACGTCGCTTGTAAGCATTGTACATGATATGATCATATCTCTTAGCTATATGTTCATGTACAGTTTATATTTGCCGTAGAGAGAACCATGATTCTTTCCATTGAAAGAACTAGGTAGTGAAAAAATTCCCATTGGCTTGGTGCGGGCATCCGAAGCCTCGAATGGTTTCTCCATTACTTAAAACTAGCGGATGGCACGTGCGATACACGTGAGTATAGAAATGAGTTGATTAACCAAAGATACATTAAAAGGATTCAACTTATAATTCTATACACTACGTAGTTAGGATGATCAAGAGAGTACAGATCATGTGTAAAAGTTCGGCCATATATTTTGTAACATATATGTGCCGAATTACATGTCAATGCACCCCTTGTGAATGTGACATTTATATTGATAAAAATAATAATTTTCATAAGGCAAGATTACCAATCTTAAAACAAATTATTTACCAACATACCCAGCCATGACAATGGAAATATGTTGAGCTGAGGGCACAAATAATAATAATAGGTGTGCTAACTTACACGCATAACTCAGACTCTAGCAGATGAACAATCCCTTTGTTGTAAGCCTATATTGGGCTTGGGAGACTGTTGGTTCACTTTAAATTAATTTCTGGCATCAAATCAAAAAAAAAAAAAATTTAATAAAAAATGTTATTTTATTAGAGGGCTAAGATCTACAATAAGGGCTTTTACTCATCTCTTCTTAATCCTGACTCTTTATTGAAGCAACTTGATGTATGACCGAAGGGCCACCCACCCACTAACCATACATTTTGTTTTAACAATGTAAAATGTCTTAAAGGCATGCAGCCTGAGGGCCATAAGTCTGTTAGCAAAGCCAAAGAGGACCAATGGTCATGAGACAACCATTTTCTTAATCCTTTAGATGGTCCAGATTGACCCATCGTGAGTCGACTTGGGCCTAGCGCAATTAATCTAATACAAATAATTTCTTTATGGAAAGGGAGTTGAGAGGGACTTGAGAATGACATTGTAGTTATTGGATACAGATGGCCGGGTTAAAAAAGGAGACCAATGATGAGGTGTCCGAGAATGCATCAAGGTGAATGTTATATATGGTTGTAAACAAAAAAAAAAAAATTCAATCGCTAGGCTTGAAACCTAGCCAATTTTGAAACCTTGCACAATAATACCGCAGCAATGAACCCTCCCTCTTCTATGTTATACTCACAACCTTTCAAAATTATCTTGTGACCAATTCTTTCTAAGAGGAGAGTGTTAACATGTGATGATGGTAGCTGACGACTTTGGGAAATCATGAGTTGGGGAATCAAGCCGGGTCATCCTGTTAAAATAGCAATATAAATTAACTAAAACAAAGGCTAATTAAATGACAAAAATATTAATGGGAAGAAAACATTTATAAGCACAATTGATACCTTCATTTCATCAAACAAACAATTGGTGGGACTACACAATGTACTCATTTCCATCTATAAAAACAAAAATTTCTACTACCAAATTCGAAGGGATTTTCCCTCTGATAATCCACAACGAAGAATCATAGCATGCAAAGGCAAATTAAATACTCCTTTCTTGAACATCAAAAAGCCTAAATTACAATAAATATTAAAGGGGGTCTAATTTCTTTATGGGATGAAAACAATATAAGCACACAATCTTTTATCCATTTCATCAAACAGTTGGTGGCATTACAAAATGTACTCATTTTCAGAATTCAACAAAACAGTAGAGAAAAAGAAAGCATATATACCTGTTATTCTCATCAGATGCCCTGTGCGTATGATGCGTGGGAAGTAATTCTAACAATAACCAGAATTTTTTTAAAAAAAGTAAGTTAGAATATGAAGTTATAAATCAAAGAAAGTAAGATAGAATCCAAAGAAGATAAGAGGGTGAAATTAAAGACTATTTCAATGGCAGCAAACAAAATAATACCATTTATGGCTGGCTTGGGATACAACATTATGGATAAATATGAAGATAATCTGGAAAAATTAATAACCCATCTTACAGTGTAAGCATTTACATACAACTATTTGTCCTTGGTTCTTCAAGAGCATCACCACACGTAAGAAGCTATCTAAGACCAAGGTTGTTTTCCATGAAGGAGAAAAAAGAATAGAAGAGAATAACAAAAACAAAAGACTTGTCTGCTGAGAAGAGGATAACAAAAATTAAAAGGCAATGACGGTTCGAGGGTGGGAGAGGAACCGATGTAACTCATTAAGAAGATGTGGTTCGAATTACCGGGTGTGAATTGAAGAAGATGAAGAGGGAAAGAATGAAGGTTATAACTGATCTACTTAAATTTTGAGTGAAAGCAAGTATCCACAAACTGAGAGACGTGTGCAATTGGTGGAGTGATTTTAGGATGAAATGCAAATTGTTAGTTCAATCAATGTGGTGTGGTCGTTAGAGAGAGAGAAAAGGGAGGAGTTAGGGTGGTTAAAGATTGAGTTTGGAGGGAGAGACGTGCGTTAAGTGGTTAAAGAGAACCTGTGATAACATGAATTCTTTTTGTTTTAGTTTTACTTAAAGTACTTCAATACCCCTAACTAATTAAATTTATGTAGTAATATGATAAAATAATTTTAGGGTCTTTTGGTAAGAAAAATTAGTCAACACTATCCCTCATTCTCCCATTATAATAGTAAAGTTTTAAAAAATAAAAATTCAATCAACCCCTCAACCCTCCAATTCTCATTATAGTAGTAGAGATATAATAGTAAAGTTTTAAAAAATAAAAATTCAATTAACCCCTCAACCCTCCAATTCTCATTATAGTAGTAGAGATATATATATATATATATAGAGAGAGAGAGAGAGAGAGAGAGAAGGACACCTTCCTCTATTACTCAACCTTCCAATTCTCATTATAGTAGTAGAGAAAAAGAGTGGAAAAATATATTTAAAGATATATTGCTAATCAGAACTCATTTAAGAAGTTACCTATTTTAATCAATATCCTTGAGCTGGATGGGCATCCTCCGCCAAGACAGTTCATGTGCATGCACTATGAAAAGAAAATTTCAGTGAACCTCAAATCCAATGATTGAGTTGAGAATCTCACAAGATCAAGGGGATGGATCGGTTTCCCAGAAGTCTATCTACCCTTTTGAATATTTCAATAATTAAGTTATTAACTTAAGGGATGATAAAATTTAAGTGGGGAAATAGAAAACCAAGCAAACCACAACACAAGGATTTTTACGTGGAAACCCTTTCGGGAAAAACCACGGGACCTAGTCTAGCCAAGAGAAATCACTAAGACAAAGTAAACAAGAACTTACAAGACTCGAACTTGACTTCTTCGGACTCGACACTTCGATCCTTCAGTTCTTAGTCCTCCACGCCTTGAAAAGTCATCACATACTCTTAAGTCTTGTGATTAACCGCAGCCGCTCGTACTTCTCTTTGTGCCTCAAAAACAGTCCACAATCTTCCGATCGATCTCCGTCAATGACGACTTCGGATTCCACCGACCAAATCACACATCGACGATCCGTCTCGGATCGATCGCCTTCGCAAAGGCTCTGGAACACTCCGACCAAGGTGTTCTATCCAGAACGAGTTGATGGTTTTATAAAAATCAACACCTAGATGGACCCCTTCAAAGGACAAGTCCAAACAAGCAAAATTGGAACTTTGAGCTTGCAAACTCTAGGTTGAATGCATTAATAAAGGGGGTAGAGAATAACAATTTCTATAGGTTCTATAACCTCTGGAGAAACTTAAAAACACTCTCCACACACTCCCTAAGTTGTACTCCACGAACTAGAACGGTTCACCATATATAGGGAACTCAAATCCATGGTCTAGAAGTTACTAAAAGGCTTAAAAACCAAAGAGGAAAGCAAAAAATCAATTTAGAATTATTTTCCATATCAGGGTCGACCCTAGGGGTTACTTGGGTAGGGTCGACCCAAATGTGCACTTGGGTCGATCCAAGTATCCTCCAAGGTAGACCCTCAAATTTTCAACATTCTGGAAATTTTTCCCATAAAAAAATTGGGTAGTTCAGGGTCGACCCTGACTGTTTACGGTCGATCGAGATATAAAAATGCATTTTCAGCTCTTGCTTCCTTCATGAAAGTTGTAGATCTTTTCTATGCGGTAGATTTGATATATTATGGTGTAAAATCCGATCTACGGTTTGGGAGATATGGCATCTACAAGAAACCTTAGTTTTCAAAAACTTTTATATTCAAGGTCGACCCTCAATGGTCAGGGTTGACCTTGAGGTGCAGACTCGATTTTAAAACTCTATTTTTGGATCTCGCACCCTTCATGAAAGTTGTAGCTCCTTTCGACGCGATTGATTTGATATATTATAGAGTGAAATCCGAGCTAGAGTTTGAGAGATATGCTACTTTCAAGTAACCTTGGTTTTTTGAAAAATTTCAGAATTTTTAACATGTTTTGCAGTACTTATCTCATCACCTAGGGTCCGTATGATTAGTCTAGGACACTTACAACCTAAGGCATCATATTAGGATTATTCTAAGTCAATTCCCACCTATGGTCACATAGTATCTAGGTCACTTTCCATCCTATGAAGGAAATGATCAACCGAGTGGGCAACTGATTCTTCAACGCGCTTCAACTTCACTTGTCATGGATGCTTGACGGCAATAACACAAGATACACACTTAGACACCTAGACTCACTTGTTTTGACACCGGAATATGCCAAAACAAAAAACATGGACTTTACAATCTCCTCTTTGGCAATTCTGTGGCAAAACCAAACTGATGTGCATGACTTGACACAAACTCACCCAAACACATCAAAACAGTGAATTAGGACATTACATGACTCCAACATTATTACATGACACTAATTAACAAATCATCTTAAATAAATACATTAAAGCACTTGTGAAGTAAAATCGTTCTTCTGCAACCCTGTATCTGCACATGGTCATAAACAAAATACCCAGTAAAGCATGTATTATATATGAAAGTACATAAACACAGGTAATGCAAGGATTGTATTGAACTTGGGAAATACTACCCAACATTCTCCCCATTTTTGGCACAATTGCCAAAGGTAATCATGATGACAATATCACAAAGACATATACCAGTTTAACATATGTCAAATATCAAGGCAATCACAGTACAACCAAACAAATGCAGACATTGAGAGGACTAAAGAACAGGGAACAAGATAGAAATATAAAGTACAAACTCCACCTCAACAACTCAATCACAAACTCCCCCTCAATAACTCAACTTGATCTTCTCTCCCTAAGATCAAGGATACCACCAAAAACTGGGCACTTATGCTAGAACGGCTCCTACCAAATAAAAAAGAAACACACAAAAAATATCATGTGCCACACAAACATGCATCAAAAGCATTTTAAGCAGTAATAATTTAAAATTACAAATCCAATGAAGAACATGATTAGTTAGACTGACTGAGGATACACATGTAACTAAATCTCACGGAATGCTAAATCATAGCCAGTTCACTTAATCACATTTAGTGAACAGTTAAAAGTGAAACAATATGTGTGTAATGGTGGTCTGACAAGATACTGGATCAAGGTTTCTTTCCCTTTCCAAGGATATGACATTAACCACTAAGGGGACTCCGGAGATATGCATCTTAGAAGTCAAACCTAGTTAGATCCAGATATGATGATTTTTTTACATTTTAGTGCTCCTTTATTCATTTTATTTGAACCAATATATATATATATTTTTACTTTTGGTCAAATACTTCCAAATTTTATAAAATTTCTTTGGATGTTCTTTATCTAAGCATATCTTTTCATGCAATGATGGCTTTCACACTATTCGGGTAGGTAGTCCTGGCTATTGGTAGCAGGAGCTTTCACTTTAGTGACCCAGATAGATATCTACTGTTCGCCTAGGTAGCCATTTCATACTGTTTGTATCCAATAGTAACTTTTACATTATCTCAGTAGGTAGCCCTTTTCATTGCAGCAATTTTAGCTCATGGAGGATAGACAAAATGGGGATGACTAACAAAATGGTCATTTTAGATTGGTCATCCAAGGTCACACTATTGGGATAAGCATATACCTACATATTGGAAAATAGACCTCTCAATAGAATCAGTCAGAGTGCATGTAAAATTTGTGAAGCATACACACATGAATAAGTCTCTAATTGTTCAAGTTAAAATCGGTCTAATTTTCAGCCTAACTAAGAGACTATAAAGGGGACATATCCTCAATCAGTAACAAACTCACGTTCAACCCTGGACAAGTATAGAAATAAAGATCACACAAGGAATGCAGATCATGTAAGTCACACAAGGAATGCAGATCATGTAAGTCAAACAAGGACAACATGAAAAAAATATATTTTGATTTTAAGGTTTTTGGTTTTTTTTTTTCAAAATAAAGAAAACAGAAAAACATACCAAAGCAAATAAATACTAGTAAAATAAAAAACTACTAGTATATACAGATAGCATAGCACTAGGACAAGATATATCAATACAAGTACACCCTAGGCTATAACAGGCATGGGCTAAGTGAAGTCCTTCAGGTCTTCCTTTTTCAACCAAATGGTTTTAGAAGTTTGATTAACCCTTTGGTCTCTAACCGTGTCAGTTGAGGTAGGTGTAACTTTTTTTCTCTTCCTCCTGTTCCTACTTTTCCAGGATTGAGTCCTACAATTATGGCGGACATTATGGTTCTCCCTATTACCTCCTTCATATCTAGCATAAGGAGTGTCATGACCATGCCACTGTCTAGAGTTGTGAGTAATTTTTATCACATCTTCACACAAACTCCTAGACTTCTCCACTAAGAACTCAACTCTCCATTAAAGATTCTCATTAAAGTTGTTGTGGTTCTCAAAACCATGATTGGGCATTCTTCAAAGTTTAAGACATTGAGGCTTAATATGACCTTTCACTTCACATTTATGACATATATGAATGAATTTTTGAGTAGAAGGGTCCTTCCTATTTTTAGGAGGGTGCCTTTTAGCACCAGGCTTAGTGTTCGAGGTGGATGAAGTTTTCTTCTCATCTCCACACCTCTGATTTTACTCAATATCAGCCAACTTGATTTTAAGACTTGTCTTTTCATCAAGACAAACATGTAAATCAGATTCAAATTGCTGAGTCTTGGCAAGAAGGGAAGCCTTCTCTTCCTCAAGCTATGACACAAGTGCTCTCAACCCTGAAACCACTTGGTCTAAGGTATTTTTTTCCATTTCAATAGATTTGATCTTTTTGGACATGAAAAATTGAATCTTTTTCAACTTTAGGCATTCCTGAAATAGTTCATCATAAGCTGCCTCAAGGTCTCCCTCAGAATCTGAGTCATTCTAACTCTCATCATCCCTCTCACCATCACTACAGTGTTGGTTACTCATAACATTTGAAGAAGATTCTTCAACCCTAGACAAAGATGCAGTGAATGTCATATAACCCCTAGTCTCCTCACAAGAACTATTTGATTCCTCAGAGTCAGATTCACTGTCATCCCTTGCCTTGCTCTTAAATCTTTTCTTATTAGAGCAATCAGCGACAATATAGCTATAGCCTTGGCATTCATAACATTGAACACTTTGGGATTTCTTGTCCATACTTTTAAGATTTTTCTTGTTTTCAAGGTGCTTGGACTTAGGCTTCTCATAAGATTTTTGTCCTTTCAGATTAAATCTCTTATTAAGTTTTAAAATATTTCTGAATTTCTTAACAAATAAAGTCAACTCTTCTTCTTCATCCTTAGAGTCACTATTTGAATCATCTATGGATTCCTTGATGGATTTCAAGGCAATAAATTTTGGTTTCTTAGATGGGTTCAGATGTAACTCATAGGTTTGGAGAGAACCAACCAACTCTTCAATTTTGAGAGCATCAACATTTTTGCTCTCTTCGATGACGGTAACTTTCGATCGAAATCTCTCAGGTAGAGATCTCAAAATTTTTCTAACAATTTTAGACTTAGGAATTCTTTCCCCTAGATTGAAACTAGAATTGACAATGTCACTCAGATTAGCATAAAAACTGTCAAAGGTTTCATTATCATCCATCATAAACTTTTCAAACTTAGAGGTAAGCATTTGAAGTTTGGAGATCCTTACAGTTGTAGTCCCTTCATGGGTAATTTGAAGAATATCTCATGCCTCCTTCGATGTGTCATATTTAGAAATACGTCGAAATTCTTCGAGTGTGACAGTGGTGAAGATTGCATTTAGACCCTTACTATTCCATCTACAGTTTTCAAGTTCTACATTGATCTATTTAGAAGAAGGTTTAGGAATGGTTTGGTCATCTATGGTCTTTGTTGGATGGGTCCAACCTTGTTCAATGCAGAACCATATTTTCTCATCTAATGATTTTAGAAACGCTCTCATTCGAGCTTTCCAATAGACATAATTATTCCTATCAAATAATGGGGGACAAGAGATGGATCCTCCCTCTCTTTGGAGATTCATATTCACCGAAAATATGAGACAAGATCACACTAATAAATTAGTGTACCCGCTCTGATACCAATTGAAAAAAAAAATTCGGTGAACCTCAAATCCGATGTTTGAGTTGAGAATCTCACAAGATCAATGGGATGGTTCGGTTGCCCTAAAAGTTTATCTACCATTTTGAATATTTCAATAATTAAGTTATTAACTTAAGGGATGATAAAATTTAAGTGCAGAAATAGAAAACCAAGCAAACCACAACATAAGGATTTTTACGTGGAAACCCTTTCGGGAAAAATCACAGGATCTAGTCCAGTCAAGAGAAATCACTAAGATAAAGTAATCAAGAACTTACAAGACTCGAACTTGACTCCTTTGGACTTGACACTTCGATCCTTCAGTTCTTAGTCCTCCACACTTTGAAAAGTCATCACGTACTCTCAAGTCCCATGATCAACCGCAACCGCTTGTACTTCTCTTTGTGTCTCCAAAACAGTTTACAATCTTCCGATCGATCTCTGTCAATAACGGCTTCGGATTCCACCGACCAAATCACACATCCACGATCTGTCTCGGATCGATCTCCTTCGGAAAGGCTCCGGAACACTCCGGCCAAGGTGTTCTAGCTAGAATGAGTTGATGGTTTTATAAAAATCAACACTTAAATGGACTCCTTCAAAGGACAAGTCCAAACAAGCAAAATTGGAACTTTGGGCTTCCAAACTCTAGGTTGAATGCATTAATAAAGGGGGTAGAGAATAACAATTTCCATAAGTTCTATAACCTCTGGAGAAACTTAAAAACACTCTCCACACACTTCCTAAGTAGTACTCCACGAACTAGAAGGGTTCACCATATATAGGGAACTCAAATCCATGGTTTAGAAGTTGCTAAAAGGCTTAAAAACCAAAGAGGAAAGCAAAAAATCAATTTAGAATGATTTTCCATATCAGGGTCGACCCTGGGGGTTACTTGGGTTGACCCAAATGTGCACTTGGGTCGACCCAAGTATCCTCCAGGGTCGACCCTCAAATTTTCAACATTCTGAAAAATTTTCCAATAGAAAAATTGGGTAGTTCAGGGTCGACCCTGATTGTTTTCGGTCTACCAAGATATAAAAATACATTTTCAGCTCTTGTTTCCTGCATAAAAGTTGTAGAGCTTTTCGACGCGGTCAATTGGATATATTATGAAGCAAAATCCAATCTATGGTTTGTGAGATATGGCATCTACAAGCAACCTTGGTTTTTAAAAACTTTTATGCTCAGGGTCAACCTTGAGGTGCAGACCTGATTTTAAAACTCTATTTTTGAATCTTGCACACTTCATAAAAGTTGTAGCTCTTTTCGACGCGATCAATTTGATATATTATAGAGCGAAATCCGAGCTACGGTTTGAGAGATATGCTACTTTCAAGTAACCTTGGTTTTTTCAAAAATTTCACAATTCCCACCTATGGTCACATAGTGTCTAGGTCACTTACCATTCTATGAAAGAAATGATCAACCGAGTGGATCAACTGATTCTTCAATGTGCTTCAACTTCACTTATCATGGATGCTTGACGGCAATGACACAAGATACACACCTAGACACCTAGACTCACTTGTTTTGACACCGGAATAAGCCAACACAAAAAACACGGACTTTACACACTACAAGAAATCTCTCAATTAGTCACAAACAAAAACCGTTACTATTTCTCAATTTACCATCACACAGTTATTCTCTTTCATGCGTGATTCTTCAACATCAGTTAGTTCGAACCTCCAATGAAGACCAAGTCTAGTGAGCTCTAAGCAGCCTTAATAAGCAGTTGAATCCCACGCTACAAAGAAGAGTTCGCAACTTGTGGAGGTGGAGGAAATAGCATCATTAACAAAGCATAGTGGTTTCAACTTAACTCAAATTCTTTTAATGGAGGTGGGAGCAATAACATACTTTTTTTAATCCTTGAAAACGAACGAATAAAAGAGGTACAAATTTATCAAGGTGAGACAGTAAGAATGATGCCTCCTTAATTAAAAGGTGTTGGATACAAATGAGATATTGGAGGTTGTATAGATTGGTGCATTGACTGTATTATTGGAATAAAAATAAAAATGAGAGGTTTAGGCCAGAAAGGGGACGGTCGTGCCACTTGTTGGGAATCACCAGAAGATCATGGATCATTTTTTTTCTCACGAATCCATATTTATACATCTCCATCTTTTTTGTGTCCACACCTGTTGCTGCAATTTAAAAGATCTCTCTTCACTCACAGATTTAACAAAGAACTAATCACAAATGTAAACTCCCTCAATAACATGTGTTCATTAAATATTTGATTTGGTTTATTGATCTTTTCTTTATAAACCTGTCTGTCATAGGATCTAATGCCTGGAAATGGTTGTGAAGAACTATTAAAAAAACATTCTATTGCATGTGTTTTTTATACTGTACGATACATTCAACGACCACTGGAAATGGCCGTCCTTCAGTTTTGAAAATTTTATTTGGATTCAGCTAAATTGCTAAAACTGTTTGTTTTCTAGCAATTATCCTATATCAACGGTTATCAGGATGAAAATCAAATGGCTAACTGATAAGTGCCTTGACCGATGCTCCTCAAAAGACCGGCTTGATGAGGGGTGGAAGATCAATTTACTTATTTCAAGGCACGTAACATACTACCACACTTCCGCAGGCGACGTCCTCAGTGGCTCTCACTCTAGGGTAGGTCAATTCTCCAGATTATTCCATAACCCTTCCTAAGTAGCCCTCTTTCCGCAACGGCTTTCAATATGAGGTAGGGCACTTCTCTGGCCTTTTTTTTTCCATAACACTCCTCAGGTAGTCTTTTTTGTGACTCGAACTCGTGACATAGAGTATGACTCTGATACCAATGATAAGTGCATTGACTAGTCTGATGAGGGGTAGAAGATCAATTTACTTATTCAAGGCACGTAACATTAACAAAGCAAACGACTCTTTTGGTCACCTATAGATCGGTGCAACAGCCCCCCGGAATGGTTTCCGTAACTTTAAAAACACAGGAAAAAAATGAGGAAGACGATCAACATTATCGCTAACTAAACCAAACCCATATCCCATGTCTCTACCCCCCTCCCCTCCCACTAACGTCTTTCTCTCTCTCTCTCGCCTCCCACCGTCCCACTCGTCTCTCTCTCCCCTCTCACTCCACGTATCTCTATTGAATTGAAATGTTCAAACTTTCCTCCCATGGAATACACTTCTCTTGAATTTAATCTTGGCTTGGGAGATCGGATAACAGCCAATTGCAATTGAACTCTCCCCAAGTTCAATCGCAGCCATAGTCAACACATGTCTATTTAAACCCTTATTACCTATGGTTAAGATTCACTAATCCTTAAGATTCAACAATATAATCTTAGTTTTAAATATATATATATATATATATATATATATATATATTTTTTAATATTGTAACTGGTTAAGAATTTTTAACCATTATGTTAATACTTTTTTTTCTAAAAACTAAGGTTATATTGCGAACCCAAAGAGTTAGTGAATCTTAATTACAGTGGTTAAAAGTGACACATGGGGCAGGGGGTGTTATTGAACTCTGAGAGAGTTAAATCACAATTAGATGTCCATATATGCTTCCATCTACTATCATATTCACACAAGCCCTTCTGTGTGGTGGCTGATATGGGATCGGACCACAATCAATTTCAATTGAACTCTCCTAGAGTTCAATCACACCCACTGGTCAACATGTCTCTTTTAACCCCTATTTACCATAAAAAAAAAATTGTGGTTAAGATTTAGTAAATTAAGATTATAATTTTTTTGTTCTAAAAATCAAGGTTAGATGGATGAAACTAGGGGTGGGTAAATCTTAACCACAATTAATAGGTGTGAAAAAGCCATTTGGCTATGTAGTCGAATGTCATTCCTCATTGTTCCATGCCCCCCTTTTTACCATCCAATAACTATGGTTAAGATTCACTCTAAGATTCATCCATCCAACCCTAGTTTTTAGTGAAAAAGATAATATATATATCAACCTTAGGTTGGTTAAGCTTAACCACAATTAAAGAGAAATAAAATGGGGAAGTATTCGGTTAGCTAACCGAATGCAGGGTCAGCCATCACTGCTCATAACAATATATCTATTCAAAAATTAAATGTGTTTGCAGTTGAAAAAATTAACAGAATAGGTTCCAGCAGTTCTGCATCTGATTGGGGCGAAGGTGGATGGAAGAGATTCATTGCGATATCAGACAAGAAGCAAAGTTGAGCCTGAGCCTAAAAATGAATTCTTTTATTTATTTCTGTACTATTATTTGATAGAACATCCTTTTGAATGCAACTAGTATATATATATATATATATATATATATTCTTTTATTCTATTTTTATTGTATGAAATCTAGCAGGTCATTATAAAATTAGAATTATGTTTACGTACTGAATTAAAAATTTATTCAATTCATTTTTTTCCTTTATTATTTCACAATCATTAGGACTATCCACTAACTTGCATCGCACATCCCTTCTACTAGTTTAAATATATATATATATATATATATATAATAATAGATTCTAATAAGCCATGCTCCTTAAAACTTGTAATGAACGGTCATTGTGACACGTACTTGACAATCTTTTTTTGAATATATATGACCATTGGATATCAAGATG
The DNA here is from genome assembly GCA_015143295.1 of Tetracentron sinense. NCBI lineage: Eukaryota > Viridiplantae > Streptophyta > Magnoliopsida > Trochodendrales > Trochodendraceae > Tetracentron > Tetracentron sinense. The sequence continues at coordinate 28,947,196 of CM026564.1, forward strand.
GGTTGCTTGAGAGACACGTGAAAAAAAATTAGCTCGATGGGACATTTATAGAACGTCGGATCGAAGAAGGAAAAATCAGTCATTTCTATATCCTAGATAGAGTCTAGTGAACCATAAGGGATTAATGCTTCAAACTAGGATCTAATCAGACGGTCTAAACATGTCCAAATAGGCTGAATTTTTTGAACGTCTCAAATGGACCCAAGTCAACATCAAATAGTCGGATTCAAAAAATTATGCAACGTGTCATATTTCTATAGGGACTGTTCATTACAAGCTTCAATGAGCATGGCTCATTACTACCTTGTGTGTGTGTATATATATATATATATATATATATATAACTATATAAAAAAATACAATGTATTAGTCAAAAAGAAGGTCTGATTTTAGGGTTTGATTAGGGTTCAATGAAAGACCATAGTGCAATTTGGAGTTTCAAAGAAATGAGTATTAAAGTAGCCATGGAGTCAGGCAACAGATTTACTCTAGCTGAAGCTCGAGTAATTGACTAAAATTCCATGAAAGACTATAGTGTAATTTGGGATTTGAAGAAATTGGGTATTAAAGTAAAAAATTTCTTTTTTTGAGCCTCAGACTCAGAGAATGGATATACTCTGGTTCAAACCCGAGTAAGTTATTTGGGCCTAGCCTCTTTGCCTGATGGGGATGTGTCCCCTTTTAATTGATTGTTGGTTTAGATTCACTAATCATTAGGTTTAAATAATCTAACCTTAGTTTTTAGAGTAACAAAATAAAAATCATTTAAGAAAACTAAATCTTAACTCTGTTTTTTTTTTGGAAACAAAGGTTAAATTCTTTAACCCTAAATAACTATAGTTAAAGGGGATACACGTCAGGCAAAGAGGCTTGGCCCGAGTACCTTACTCGGGCTTCAACCAGAGTATATTTGTTGCTTTGGAGTCAAGTGTAGAATCACTAACACCTAAATTAACTCTTACTACCTTTAAAAGGTACAATGCTGAATGACTGGCCCATGAAACAGATATGTGGAAGAAAATCCCACCGCACCCCACGTCCCCACCCCACCCCAAGATTCCTTTATGGCCGTTAGCAACTAAAAGCATTAGTTTTTTTTTTTTTTTTTTTTTTTTTTTTTAACTAAAAGCATTAGTTATAGAGGGGATTATCTATAAGATTATCCTGCTACTCTATAAGATTGGAACGCCCCAAAATTCCCCCTAGGTCAAAAAAAGGGACTCTGGACCCGTGACACTATAGAACATCCTTAACATAAAGCAATAATAGGCATAACTAAATTATGAACCTAAAAATTTCTCCAATAAAATAGAACTGAAGCAATAAATGTCATAATTAAAAGTTTGAAAACTTCTAGAAATGTTAATTCTTATTGTATTAAGTTCAAATTTGAACTATAGTTAATTTAGGACATCTAGCATCTACCCTAAAAATTTCATAAATTTTGGATGATGGGCAATTAGCAAAATTTCTCTAATATTTTGCTTTAAACCTTAACTATTGATCATGCAATAGTTATAACTTTAGTTAAAAATTTACACATACATATTTAATCATCCATTAACATCAATTAAATATTACTGGACACCAATTAACATTAATTGAAATGTTTTAAGCAAAATTTCAATATTTTCATTCAATGTGCACTAGTTTCAAGAAAAACAAGTTTTTGGTCTTTACGAAAACTATATTGCTACTACAATTATAAACAAACCTCTCCTAATCCCAACTACCAACAAATTTTTAATGGCTTTACAATATTTTGGAATGGCTTTCTTGTAGGAGGGCATAATGGTTATTGAAAATGTTAGTAATTGTTGATAGATTTGTGAAGAATGATTAAACCGTTACAAAATATTTTGGGTCTAGGGGGATAAAGGGTTCAGAGTGGGTCATCTCGTTTGTACAGGGATGGAGTCGGGTGGGGGCCTATGGCGGCACGTGCCCCCACTCAACTTTTAAAAAACTATTTTTTTTAGGATATACATGGACATGGAGCATTTGTTATATTCAATCACGATTGAACTCAACTCATAGGTCAACACGTGTCCCTTTTAAATCCCATTAACTATGGTTAAGATTTACTAACCCTTAGGGTTCAATAGTCTAACCTTTGTTTTTAGGAAAAAAATTAACACTAAGGGTTAAAAGTTCTTAACCAGAGTTAAAGGGGGCTATGTAAGTACGATTGAACTACTATCCGAATTCAATCGCAATTGGATAGGAACTAGACTTGTATTTTTTATACTAAATTGTTTAAGTATTTAATTAGGCATAATCATGGGACAAAGGGGCAGTTGTCCCCTAAAAAATTATACTATATTATTTAGTATGGCATAACTGTGGGGCAAGGGGCCAACTTTCTCCTAAACTTTTGAAAACAAAATATTTCTTTTATATCATTTTATTTAATTATTTAACTTGGCATAACCATAGGCAATGGGACAACTGCCCTGTAAACAAGGAGAAACAATACTGATAAGATATGTACAAAATGTAGACGAAACGGCCCGAGAACTTAGTTGTCAAAAAAAATATCGAGGGCTATGACCCCTAACATCCATTTGCAACACCCATAATATTTTGTACCCGCCTACTCTTTCTACTCCCCCGAACCCCCATCCACTACACCCATAATATTTTGTATCCGCCTACTCTTTCTTCACAAAATCTATTAACAATTACTACTATTTTCAATCAACCATGTCCATGAGTGCCCCCACTACTAGAAAATTTTGGCTCCGCCCATGAGTCCATACGTTTTATGGGGCAACTGTGCTCTTGTTTCATGGCTATGCTTCGTTGAATAATTAAATAATATAATATAATATAAATTATAAAGTTAATTTGTTTACAAAATTAAGGACCAGTTACCCTCATTAATATCCCATTGCTATGCTTTATTAAATAATATAATATAATTTTTTTCCTAAGTTCATAGGCAGCTGGCCCCTTACCCCATGGCTATGCCATGTTAAGTAATTAATTCAACATGATATAATGGCCTATTGCTGGTTCATGTAAGTTTAGCAGGGGCTACAAAACCAGTGGTTTCGATATGTGTGTGTGTGTTGGGTGGACCTAATGGGAATCGACAGAGCGTCCACGAAAGGGATGGAAAATGCGTCCACAGTGCTGATGAGCAATGCATCCACAGTCTGAAAGGGCCTTAGTTTCTTTAATACCTATTTTCTTGAAACCCCAAATTGCACTATGGTCTTTCATGGAACCCCAAATAAAACCAAAAATTTAAACATTTCTTTGAATAATAATATTCAATATATTTGTTTGCCTTTTTCATTATGCATTAGAACTAAAATACACTAGGTATAACTTTCAAAACCAAAGATTGCAGCATGTAGTCAGCAAACTACAACCATTCCAATTGAAAACAAGCACAATCCTCATTGGATACTATACTAAAGAAACTGTTACAACAATATTGAGTTTCCTTATTTAGGGAAAACTCTATACAGAAGAGGCTACGTGGGAGCGTGAGGTTGAAGTGAGGGAAAAGTACCCTCATTTTTCTGTATAGTTCATTGGTTGATTGTTATGTATTTAGGTTTGTTTGTACTTTTTGATATTGTCCTAATTTTGGGGACGAAATTTCTTTAAAGGGGGGAAGGATGAACAACACCGGAACTTGAATTCATAGGCTGTGAATAGTGCCCATGAAGAGTGTCATGGGCACTGGTTTTTGTAAACAGACCTAATGCCTGATGTTTTTGTATTAAAATAAAATGAGGGTTCTTGCATGAACCTATTGTGTTATGTGATTTGTTTAAGAGTCCTAAGGATCCTCTTGTTTCGATAAATGTATGTTTAAGAGGGATATCTTAACATACCTCAACTTTGGGGTCTAGTTAGTCTATGAATAAGTCAGAATTAAGACTTGTTCATTTGATGTTTCCCTCTGAGTTTTTTGTCCAATGAAAGTTGAATCATCCAAATACGATAAGTCATTCAAAAGATATGGCCGCGAATCAGTAAAGTGGGAAAATCAAGGGCCAAAACATTGCATTACCGGTCGACCGCCCAGTCGTACCGGTCGACCGACCCACTAGCGGTCGACCGAATGTCCTTACCGGTTGATTGAAGGGCCCAACTCTGTATGGGGTTTTTGGGCAGAGAGGGTCTTCATGACCGGTCGATCGCTCCTCATTACCAGACGACTGATCATGCTGTTTTTCCTGTGGCTGACCTACTTTGGTCTTGGGGTGTTTAGGGTGTTTCACCAAAGACCTTTGGGGTCTATATAAGACCACATTTCATGCCTTAGGGTCAAGAACCCTAGAGCTTGTGAAAAAGAGAAAAAAAGAAAGAAAGAGAAGAGAAGAAAGAGGAAGAAGAAAGGAGAGTCTTGGGTTTTGGGTTTTGGGTTTTGGTTTTTGGATGTTCTTGAGTTGGATTCTCATCAAAGGGGTGTTCCTTCTTGCTTCTCAACCTTTCTCAAGCGCTTTAGATCAAAAAGTTGATCTAGAAAGGTACCTTCTACTAGTTGGCTTTTCTATGATTTTCTAAGTAGAGACACTCTACTCTCTACCTTGTTCTAATTCTTTAAGGAAAAAACCATGTTTCCTTGGATGATGAATTATACATGGGTTGTAAGCTATCACTATTATTGAATTTCTATGACTATGCTATGTTGTCAAGTTTTCTAAGTATAGCATGATAATCACAAGTACCCTATGTTTTCTAAGTACTCTAAGCCTCACATGTCTCACATAAATCGAATGTTTTCTCACAAGTCGAGTTTATCGAAGCATTCTAAGTTTCTAAGAAATTGTAAAGCTATTAAGCTCAAAAGCATTGATAAAGTCAAACTAAGGGTTGGTCAAGAATGTCTAAGATCGTTTCAAAGCTCACAAGGAATCACACGCTTACATGGACTTGCAAGAAGTCATGTTTCACAAGGAATCAAGCCCTCTCAAGGAATCCCAACTTTCACAAGAACTCGCAAGAATTCATGAATTCACAAGAATTATAAGGAACCACAAGAACTCACAAGACTAATTCTATTACGGACTCATACGGTTTTGGATTTCACACGGAAACTCTTAAGGAAATAGTTTTCAAAATCTTGTATCGTTTTAAGGATTTATAAGTTCTACGTTTGTTGCATATTCAATGATATTGTTACATTATTAGCTATTAGTTTGTAGGCACTGAGTATTCCATGCTTAGCCGAATTATTGGCTTCGGTAGGTTCTATTGACGCATATGCTCCTGAGCCTTCAGTCGATGAGGAATACTATGAGCCGGAGCCATCATGGATCATTGACAGGATGATGAAACTCTAGATAGGTGGCCCTATCTAGACTAATGGGCCTTTTTGTTATAATATTATTGCTTCCGCTATACATCATGCCTTGTGTACTCTAGCAGGATGTTTTGATATAAGATAAGTCACGAGCTAAGATTTCTCTAACTCCTAAGGGTATTTTGGGTCACAACACAAGCATGGACCCACAAATCCAATCCAGACCATGGGGGTCTACCAATTTCAAATTTTCAAAAAATTCAAGAAATGTCAGTAATAATTTTACCAACATTTCCATTTTTTGTAAAAGCTATAGTGCGCACAGGCAAAAGTAGGCTAGTTGGGCCTATTTCATGAGAAACTAATAAATGATGGTAATAACTTTACCGTCATTTCATGTTTAGCCGGATTCAGAAATATCGATACTGGAATTACCGCAATTCCTAGAGAATGTGCAGACTAAGTCTGGCACCCCCCCCCCCCCCCCCCCCCCATCTCCCGCACCTCCAGGTGGCTCTCCAATGGAACCTTGAGGTCCCTCTCATCTTTCTCTGAATCCCTAAACTACCCTAAGCCTACCAGGAATATCGGTACTGGAATTACCGCAACCAGAGATGATTTGATTCTTTGGTGTGTTTAGGAAGAAATTAAGAGGAGATTGTAAGTGTCTTGAAGAAGATGGCTTATAAAGATCCCCACTCAAATGCTAATATGTCGTTAAGAACCACTAATCCATTGAGATCCAAAACTGAAGGAGCCATAATCTTGCTAATTAAGAAGTGCTACTACTGGGTCCAAGTGGTTCGATCCCTAGTTGGGAAGTTGGTAGAGGAGAAGGACAAGATAGGATGGGTTTTTTGTCAACGGATTCTCTCTAGTAGGTGCCCGAAATTTGTTCTCGAGCACCACTCTTTGCATGACGCATGTAAAGACATTTAACAAGGGATGTGATAACATGCATTACACATTCCGTTGGGTGGTACACGTACACTTCCCAAGCTCTCCACATGTCCTCTTTGACATCCATTAACAACAGTTTAAGATTCACTCATCCCTAAGGTTAAATAATCTAACCTTAGTTCTTAGAAAAAAATATTTTTAAAAACATTAACCTTGGTTATGATTCACTTACTCATGTGGTTAGTTTTTTTAATATTTTTTTTCTAAAACTCAAGGTTATATTACTTGATCCTATAATCATATGCACCTCGACCCATTTTAGGCCCGAAATAAGCCTTATTTTAAGCCCAGCCCATGGGACTAGGGCAGGCTTTATATTTTGAGCCTATATGTTTTTGACCGGGTTAGGCTTGTATTTAGAAGCCCGGCCTCAGTACGAAATATTATATATATATATATATATATAAAATAAACTAACATTATTTAAATACCAATGAAATCATATTGTTCAATTGTTTGATTGGAGGGCATTTAAGTAACTTGAAACACCCTATACTACACGGCTTATTATATATGGAAAATTGCAATAGAAAAAACACCATAACAATGTTATAGTTAGACTAACAATGCTCTAGTTGGGCTATACCTAACATTGTTCCTTTACTCCTGTAGAGAAATGAGGCTTGTCTATATGCAACCACAATAATTCTTATATTTTGAAATTTAAAATGGGTGGAATCCATCCATTCTAATGAGTTGAATCTATCGATTCTTATATTGAAGGTATTTTGAAATTTAAAATGGGTAGAATCCATCGATTCTTATACTAAAGGCTTTAAGTGAGAACTAGCAAACACCCCGTGCAATGCACGGGAAATGAAAAGAAAATAGTAAAATATAAAATGTAGGGAAATTAATAAGATGGCGTTTAATGTATGATATGATTAATGCAAGATCTATCGCCTTGTGGTGTAGTTGAGTTAACCAAAAAAAAAAAACATTATCTAATTTTTCTACGAACACCCTAGTTTCATAATCTTTCTGCAAAATTGATGATACAAAAGTATAATAAAAGTACATGAGAGTTCTTAAGTTTATGGCCGTAGCATTCATGCAAACCCAACATGATAAGAAACTAACATACTTGAATAGTATAAAAAGAAAACAAACAAACATATGTAGCCCCAACAAAGATATATTTTTGTAGAGATCTATGGAAAAATCTCTCTCGATATTCCGAAAAATACTGAGAAACTGAGTAGAGATTAATATAACTGTGTAAGTTAACTTTACTTTTAACCTTGATTTGGGAATAATAACTAAACCATGGTTAAGATGAATGGAGTGGCGAATCTCTAGACAAAAATCCAATTCTCTATCCTTTTTTTGAGGGATTGGAGTCGTTGGACTCCTGAGATAAGCGGGAGAGAAACCACAAACCCAAATTTTCTCCTTTTAACTTCTAAGCGCGAGAGAAACTACAAATTAACTGTCCAAGCTACCCGCTGAGCACGATGCTCTCGTTTCTTTGTTTACCCAACTCTCTCTCGCTCTCTAATAGTAATATATTTTTCAGTGTGCTTATGTGCACTAAAATACTCCAATGCGAGATTGCTTTGATTTTTTTATTGTATTTCCATTGATGAGTCTCTCTTTGATTTCTAGCATGCTTTTGCTTCAAGGTATGGTGGATGGCCCAGAAAATGGACGCTCATGGCTGAGACATGTCTACATTTCTTTCTCCCTAATCGAAACCCCATTCCGTGCTACTATCCGAGGAAATTCCCACGAGCTCGAGCTTTGTTCGAAAGTAGAGATTCTGGGAAAAAAAAAAAAAGAACAGAGGAAAACAATTATCAACCACAAATACCATTGCCATAGAGACAACGAATTACCTGTATTTTTCTAGCTTCCTTTGATTAATTTTGCTATGACTGGAATTGATCTTTAGCTCCTATCTCCAATTGGATACAGTCCCCGTTAATTAACCGGTAGCCTTTCTTGATGTATTACCACATGAGATAGAGATAGATGGAAGAGAGGAACACATGGAAGAAAAAGATGTGAAGGAAGTAGATGTATTGGGTTTTAAAGAGAGAGCAAGGTGTATGTATACAGAACATTAAAGAGGGAGATGCATGTTTTGGTTTCTCATGGAGAAAGGAATGGTGGCAGACGTCTTGGGAGATTGATGGATAGATAAACTTTTGGTTTCTTGAGGAAAAATGTGTAATGGCAAGTTGGGGGAGATTAATGGTGGGGTGGGGGGTAGTGAATGTGGGTGAGGAGAGAAATGATTAAGGGAGATTAATGACATGTGATGAGAGAGAATTTTTTACACATGGAGTGAAACTATTGGCCCAAGGGTGTGCCATGTGGCAGCAATTTGAAGAAAATGGAGAACTGTGGAGTGTGCCATGTGGATACCAATTGGTATATAGGAGTAGTATATATGTTGAAATGTTTTACAAGAACGAGATGCCACAATATACACCAATAATAGTAAAAATACATTAAAAGCTCGAAACCAAAAGAGTAATCTTGGTGTTATGTTTCTTATTTTTTAAAAATCTATGATACTATCGTCTAAGGCACAAATTTGGCCCAAACCGGACGGAGCCCATTTTAGGGTAGGGCTTGGATTTGAATTGCCTAGGCCTAGTTGGGCTTTTTTCCTTGGACAAGTTGGGCTTGGACAGGAAATGACCTGGCCCAAGCCCTGCCCATTAATAACAGTAATGGTGGCTGTATTGCCTATGACCCCATCTCACAAAGTCCGATATTTCGAAAGCTGCTTTCAGTCAAGAAGCTTACATATAGTAAAGGAAATTGCTAGTGAGACCGCAAAAGGGCCGAGACCACATCGAGACCGTGCATGTGCTGTACAGATCTCAAATTTCAAAAACGGGTTCATCACAAGCACTGTCTCGGTGTGGTCTCGGCCCTTTGCGGTCTCACTAGCAAAGTCCTATAGTAAAGTTTGTATTATATTTTATTATTGGTAAATTTATTATAGTTTAATCACAGTTGATCCCATTCTAGTAAAAATGACATTAAAGGTACGAAAGAGGCTACTCTACTTTACGACAATTGACCATCCCCCCGAGCTCCCCCTTTTTTACCTGTCATCAAGGTGGGAACTTGTAATTATGGTGGTGTTGTAAAACTGCCCAACCTCTTTCACCAGTATTACAAATTTGTCAGGGGCCCATTATGAAAAAATGGTAGCTCCGTGTCCACGCGTGAAGTAGGAGCTCCGACTCAAATAATTTCTAACAGTTACTATTAAAAATTAATTATTTGTCTAGGGTCCCCGCTAAGAATGAATTAGGAATATGTCGCCATTAAATGAGTTTTAATTGTTTACGCAAAAATAATATTTTTTAATAGTAATTTATTCGAAAATATTTTTTTTCCACTGTATTTGTTCTTCCCATGTAAAGAAGATCCTAATGGTCAAATCTTTTCGTAATGTCCTTTGATTAGGTTGTCGATTAATACTTTATTGCACTATCCTGGAGTCAATCATGTTTCCCTCTGGCAAATTTCATACTTTGGAAAGAGATTACAAAGGGACATGGAGGTATCCTATTAATAGGTTTCTTAGGCAATAAAAGGAGATAAATAGGATAAAAGCCAGTTCAAGCGTGTGGTCACAAGATGATAGTTTGGATCGTTTTGTGCTAATATTCTGTCCTTGGCAATAGCCTTGACCTCATGAGGACGTCGAGGAAGGGATATGCCAAACGCCATGGAGACGCTATTTTTGTCAGCAACCCAATGTGTATGGTATATCTGGGCAATGACTTGGCTGAAGCGTGACACTCACCCTTCGTTTGTGGCATCCAACAATGACGCTGGCACGCAGTGCTTCCTACGGCCAAAACTACGTTGGGGAGTCCGGTCAACTTCTGGGATCTACGCTTTTCTGGTGCTAGACTTCCAAATGGTGAATGGTCACTGACACCTTCACGGTATTGATGCGTAATTCAGAACAATCTTATCAACTAACGCTCATTGGGCTTCAAGAATGATGGGTTATACTATTACCATCATCATTCTGGAGAGTATGAGTTGTATCATAATTGGGAAAGTGAAGAATATTTGTCTGTATTGGTAAAGACATGACTAAATTTGGATAGGAGCCAAATCATCTACGGGTGATACCGGATTTGGCAAATCTGTTATCACCTCCTCAGGTCACCACGTGTTCTCCATGACATCCCTTAACCGTGTAAGGTTGGGGGGGGGGGGGGGGGGGGTATGTTCACCCACCCCTAGGTTCAACCCCCCCTTTTTTGGTTTTTTAAAAAAATATTAATTCTATTTTTTTAAAATTAAAAACTGTTTTAATATTAAAAAGACTTTAAAAAAACGTTTTTTAAATTTAAAAAGAGAATTCATATTAAAAAAAAATAGAAATAGGTGGTGAACCCTCGGGGTGGGTGAACTTACCCACGGTTAATGGTTGTCAAAGGGACACTGGCGACCTCTAGGATGTCCGTGCTTCTTAAAAAATTCGCCCAAAAAGTACCTCGACATTTCAATCCAACTCCTATCCATGAAGGATGAGTGAGATTTCCAATCTTTCAATAACTATCTGTAATAGCAAAAGTCCGCCGCTATCAATCAATTACAATATGTATGCATGGATGCTTCCTATCATCATCAACTCCTCTTCTGAAGGGTGGGGCGTTCCTATCCCACTCAGGAATGCATAATCCCCATAAGTCAATAGCTCAGGTGATTTGTTCAATTTGAAGGAAATTTCGGCAGCATTACCCTATGGTTCTCCAAGTACATGACTTAGAATAAGGGCAAACATGCCACATTGCCTAAATATGTAACCAGAGAACAAGAGAAATGACTGACAAAATTTTCCTCAATCTTGACAAACCATGAGCAACTGACTATACCGGTGATTATACATTCCTGAACTATCCAACCTGACAATTCAAGAATCATATATAGAGAAATACACTTTATCAAAAACAAGACCGAAAAGTTGTTACAATGCATTTAGGCCCACAAGAGAACTAAACGTCATAGTTTACAACTAATCCGTCCAAATAGGTGATACAAAAAATGCATTTGTCATACAATGATTCTTGAATGGGAGATCTAAGGTTCAATGCATGCATGTGTATGAACTAAAAAAATACAGTGAATAATGAAAAAAACATGGGAAATAACAACAAAATTCAAAGTCCAACTCTAGAGAATTAAAAAAAAATAATGTAAAATGACATGAGACTTACAAAGGCATTGGACTTGGATATTCCGGGACTTGCAAAAGCATGAGCTATTTATGTTTTGGTAAAATTGGTAATCAAACTCCTTTATGTTTTGAGAGGACCATGGCTTGTCTTTCATCCATATAGGTTAAAACCACTAAGAAAGCTCTCTTACCTCCACACTTCCAAGGAAAAAAGACTTACATAAACAATTTCCTTAGATTAATTAATTACATTAGACTACCTATTCTAATGTACAGTCTTTATTGGTCAATGCCCCTTTTTTTACCACACATCAACTGTAGTTAAAGATTCACTCACTCCTATAAGCTTGGTTTTTAAAAATAAAAAAAAGCGAAACATTTATTTTAATTATCTTAAGCTTAACCATAGTCAGGGGCGGAGGTAGAAATTTTTTCTTGAGGGGGCCAAAGTACATGTATTGGGAAAAACTATGGGGGTTCAGGGGCATAGGCTCAATGATTTTTTTTTGAGTAATGGGTCTATCGCGGTCACAAATTCGTCACTGCTGCATTTTAATAAAGGTCTAGTCACAAGAAAAACAAGGACCTTCTTTTAAATTTGATTAAAATCCTACTTCCATGAATTTATGGTTTTAGTGAGGCGAGATATTCCTAAAGCTATTGTCACTGACAACCGAGAGATTAAGATTCTAGTAACAGAAGCCATTAGTGGCGATTGCTAAGAGAATGCAATTTTTTTCCTTTTTCTTAATCTTTCCAAATTTAAAGTCTATTGAATTAATAGTAAAAAAAAACAAACAATAAACAACTACAATTAGAATTGTAGAGTTAGGATTTTGAATAACTAAATTTTATTTGCAACTAATTAATTTATAGAAGAAAAAAATTAATGTTATGAAACCTTAAGTGAATATGAGTAATCCATTTCAGGACATGAGCCAAGCAGCAAACAAGTAAAGATTAGCTCTTCTTCTTGGGGAGTACCTAGTTGGGGTTTCACAACAATTGGGATTGGAAAATGCTTAACGTATCCACGGTTTCAATTATGTAACGAAATGGCCGGTCCTCATTGGTTCACGCTCCACTTTAAAATACACACCAATTGTGGTTAAGATTCACTCACCCTTAGGGTTAAGCAATCCAACCTTGGTTTTGCAAAAACATATACATAAAAAAATCTTAACTTTGATTTACTTAAGCTTAATTAGGGTTAAAGGAGTGTTAAAAGGGACACAAGGACATGGGGTGAGTTTATTTTTTATTTTTTGGTTAAGGTAACAACACCACAAGGTGAAGCTACATTCAAGAGATAGAAGACATGGGGTGTTAGTTAAGAGAAAGAAGACATGGGGTGAGTTAAAGTAACCAGAAAGAAAAGGGATGAGTTAAAGTAACAAAATACTGCTCATTGGGATTTGGGGGTGAAAAAATTTGGTGAACCTCAAATCTAGGGTTTGAGTTGAGAATCTCACAAGTTCAAGGGGATGGTTTGGTTTCCCTAACAGTCTATCTACCCTTTTGAATATTTTAACAATTAAGTTATTAACTTAAGGGATGATAAATTTAAGAGCGGAAATAGGAAAACAATCAAACCACAACACAAGGATTTTTACGTGGAAACCCTTTCGGGAAAAACCACGGGACCTAGTCCAACCAAGAGAAATCATTAAGACAAAATAAACAAGAACTTACAAGACTCGAACTTGACTCCTTTGGACTCGACACTACGATCCTTCAGTTCTTAGTCCTCCACGCCTCGAAAAGTTATCACGTACTCTCAAGTCCAATGATCAACCGCAGCTGCTCGTACTTCTCTTTGTGTCTTGAAAACAGTCCATGACCTTCCGATCGATCTCCGTCAATGACGGCTTCGGATTCCACCGACCAAATCACACATCCACGATCCGTCTCGGATCGATCTCCTTCGCAAAGGCTATGGAATACTCCAGCCAAGTTGTTCTATCCAGAACGAGTTGATGGTTTGATAAAAATCAATTCCTAGATGGACTCCATCAATGGAAAAGTCCAAGCAAGCTATAATGGAGCTTTTGGCTTGCAAGCTCTAGGACGGATGCACTAGCAAAGGGGAGGAGAACAATATGATTCCAGAGTTTTTATGAACTCTAGAAGGAGTTAAAAACCCTTTCTATACTCCCCCAAAGTTGTTCCCCACGAACTAGAAGGGTTCACACTTTATAGGAAACCACAAACAATGTTTGGAAGTTGCTAAAAGTGATTAAAAACCAAAGAGGTAAGCAAAAAACCGGATTTGACAAAATTCTCATATCAGGTGTGAGCGCGGGTTTCGGGGAAACCCTGGTTTGCATCTCACGGGTTGAGTTAAGAGTCGCCACCTATTCATTCGGAAGGGATAAGTCCCCAAGGTTTGGATAAGGTCTTGGTCTGCGATTAGAGATCAGAGTAAGAGGTTCGGTTAAGTCCGGGGAAGGGGTTAGGCACCCCGGCACTTCCACTTTCAGTGGTTCCCTACTTGCTAGGGTTAAGCCAAATTAATCTCAGTTTTAATCAAATGCCCTAAGTATTTAAGATAATGCTAATCTAAGAAGGAGAAAATCCTAGACTAGGGTCGAACCCGGGTTGGGCTGCCTACGTACTCACATAGGGGTGAGATCAGACCGAGCGTAGTTCTGGCACATGAGCCCGTGCCAAGGCTAGGGGTGTGTGTGTGTGTGCACCAAGGGTGGCTTAGGGTCTAGCCGGGAGGCTAGGGGTGGTTGACCGGGTTGGTCAAGTGCTTGGTATTGGGCCCGGTAGGCCTAAGGTAAGTCTGATAGGGTAGGGTTGGGCCCGGTAGGCCGAGGGTGAAGCCCGGTAGGCTAGTTTGGGCCCGGAAGGCCGAGATTGGGCCCGGTAGGCCAAGGGTGAGCCCGGTAGGCTAGGGTTTGGCCCGGTAGGCCGAGGAGTGAGGCCCGGTAGGCCCAGGGTGTCTTAACCAAGGGTTAGGGTTGCTAACCGAGGTTAAGAAAGGTGATTAACCTTGGTTAGGGGTGCTAACCATGGTTAAAAAAGTCCAATATCAGATTTTTTGGTCCTTTTGAATTTTTTTGATTTTTTTGGGATTTTCTCAGATTTTTTCCCAACGGTCAAAGGTGCTTAACCGCGGTTAAGGAGGGGAGGTCACCATGGTTAAGGGTCTTAACCATGGTTAAATGGTCAAAAGAGACCATTTTTGGGTTTCTCCTAATATTTTGGATTTTTTGAGCATTTTTCCAGATTTTTTCCGGGTCAGGATTTTTTACCCGTGGTTAAGGGTCAAAAATGGGGTCGACTCTGATTAAGTGTCTTAACCACAGTAAAAAATGAAATTGAAGACATTTCTGGATTCCATGTAATATTTATGATTTTTTGATGATTTTTCCAGAATTTTTGCTAGGTCATGGGCCGCTTAACCATGGTTAAATGTTAACCACGGGTGAGTTTAACCATGGTTAAGGGGCCGAATGAAGCAAAAGTGGGTCCAAGGTTCATGGCAGGGCCTAGACTGGCCTCCTACCCGGTCTGGGCCCCCACAAATATCCGAAATTGTAAAAAACTCTAAATTTTCATCAAATTTTTAACCATAGTTAACATGAATTTAACTATGGTTAACAAGGGAATCGTGGGAATACGAGACCACCAGTGGGTAGCCTGATATGTGGGGAACAGTTTGGGCCCTTGTGGGACCCAAGGGGATGCCGTATGTGGGCCCCACAGTGGCCCAAAGTTGCTCCGACAAACACCACATAAAATGACGATTTCTACCAAAAACAGATTTTTTCCCAAACTTTGCAGCAATTTTTCCGTTTATTGGCTCAACCCCTGGGGGATCCGAGACCATGGTAGCAAAGCCTACTATGAGGGAAACAATTTGGGCCCTTGTGGGGCCCAAGGGGAGGTCGGATGTGGGCCCCACAGAGGCCCAAAGTTGCCTCCTCGCACAGATTTTTACACTGTCGACCCCACTTTGGGGTCGATTTAACTATGGTTAGAGTGCGAGTTAGAGGCTGAAATTGTGCAAGGAGATAGCCTGGAGTATGGTGAATCTATCCATGGCCTTGGTTTTCACCAAGGCCGGGTCTAACCATGGTTAAACCGGGGTTACAGGTGGCTGCCTGAAACGGTTTTTTCCCAGATTTTTTTTTGAAAAGAACTCTTGTTTGGGGTTGTTGTGTTTGAGCAATGAGTGTTTAGGGGGGTTTCTCATGGATTGAGGACCCCCCCCAGACCTCCGGGAAAGACCGCCGTGGTGTGGGGTGGTGGTGTCCGTGGCCACGCATCAAAGGGAGACCCCCCATGCACGGTTTCGAATCACTGAAATTAAAGGAAAAAAAAAAAAAGAAGAAGAAAGCAATATGGGACCCCTGGAATGGGACCAGGGGTCCCTTACAATGAGAATTGCAGTAAAAAAGAAGGGAGGGAGTCGTATATACCTTGCTACAGCCGCGGTGTTGAAGCCGAGAGAGGTGGCCGCGCGGTGGTGGCGACCTGGGCGAGCTAGGGGTGAATGGTGAGGCTTGTTGTGGAGCTTGGGGTAGTGCCCAAGGGTGGAGACAGGGAGTGGACGGACTGATCAAAGGGAGTTACAGAACTTTTTTTGTTTTGAAAATCCCTTCAAAACAGTGGCTATGGAGGGCTTTTTAAATAGAAGAAGAATGAGGGGAGGGAAAGGGATAAGGATGAGCATGGGCGTGGGGAACACAACCTGAAAGAGGGACAGGGCTGCAGGGAAGCAGGAAGGCAGGGGAGAGGACGCAGGGATCAGTGGCCTGTACACTCGTCCCTTTGACAGGGACGATGAACAGTGCCACTAATTTTTTTATTTTTTTTTATTTTTTTTTTGCCTCACTGATTTTGGGCCCAACCCATATGTGCATGGGCCAACGCCTATTGGCTTTGCCACATTGGGTTGGCTCCGAAAAATCAAACCTTTTTTTTTTTTTTTTTAATTTTTTCATTATTTGGTTTAGGGTGGGTCCCACCCCCTACTACCCTAAAAAATCATGGTTTTATTTTTTTATTATTATTTTTTGAATTTCAAACTTTTGTTTTATTTCCTTTTTGGGCTAGACCCCCACACATGTGGGGAAAGCAAAAAGTACTTTAATCTAAAACAAAAATTTGAATTTTAAAAAGGGGTAGTGTGGGTCCTACCTTAGATTTGGCTTAATGGGCCCATGCTTGGGCCCACAAACAAGGTTTTATCCATTTGGGACTTGAAAAGGGGCCTTGAGCCCATGGGACTTTGCCTAGGGCTTGGGCTAGGGCTAGGCTTGGGCTAGACCTAGGTTTAGGTGAGCAGGGTGTAAAAATTGGGTGCTTACATCAGGGTCGACCCAAACAAGCACTTTGGTCAACCTCCATTATTTCCACCTTCTGGGTTTTTTCACCATACATAAGTCTCCCATATCAGGGTCAACCTCAGTGGTCAAGGTCGACCTTGAGGTGCAGACCCGAATTTAAAACTCCATTTTTAGTTCTTGCATCCTTCATAAAAGTTGTAGATCTTTTCGACGCGGTCAATTTGATATATTATAGAGCAAAATCTGAGCTACGGTTTGGGAGATATGCCACCTACAAGAAACCTTGGTGTTTTGAAAAATTTCAGAATTTTTAGCTTATTTTGCACTGCATATCTAATCACCTAGGGTCCGTATGAGTAGTCTGGTTCATTTACCACCTAAGGTATCATGTTAGGTTTATTCTAAGTCAATTACCACCTATGGTAGCATGTTATCTAGGTCACTTACCATCCTATGAAGGAAATGATCAACCGAGTCTTCAACGGTCTTCAACTTCACTTGTCATGGATGCTTGACGACAATGACATGAGATACACACCTAGACACCTAGACTTATTGGTTTTGACACCGGATTAAGCCAACACATAAGAACATGGACTTTACAGGAAGGGCCAGTATAAAGATTAGAGTAAAAAATTTGGGGGGGCCACTATACTATCAAAACTTAAAAAAATAAGAGGGCCCCACTGTATTAGTACTACATAAGGAAGGTTTTTGAAAAAAATTGGAGGGGCCATGGGCCCCCTTGCCCCTGACCATAGTTTAAGGAGTGTTAAAAGGGACACATGGCCATTGCATTAGATTACCTATTCTAATGTGGGGTGTGCTAATCACTGCCCTTAATGGGAAATACATAACATACAGTGACCCAATAGTATTCTAATGTGTAGTCTTTATTGGTCAATGGCCCTTTTTTACCACACATCAATTGTAGTTAAAGATTCACTCACTCCTGTAGTTAAGCAATCTAAGCTTGGTTTTTAAAAATCAAAAAACCAAAATATTTATTTTAATTATCTTAAACTTAACCACTAGTTTAAGGAGTGTTAAAAGGGACACATGGCCATTGCATTAGATTACCTATTCTTAGGGGCGGAGCCTAGAATTTAGTGTAGGGGGGGGGGGCCCGTAAAAAATTTGACGACTAAATTTGTGGTCATTTCATCCATACATTTTGTACATATCATATAGGTATTTTTTCTTGTTGTTTACAGGAACACTTGTTTCATTTCCCTATGACTATGCTCTATTAAATATTATAATATAATTATTTTTTGAAAAGTTTAGGAAGCAGTTGCCTCCTTGTCCAATGACTATGCCCTATTAAATAATTAAACAAAATAGTTAAAAGATATTTTTTGTAAATTCCATGGGACAACTACCCCATGACTAATCCTCTCCTATTATAACCAAACTCCTAAGAGTCGGTTACAACATAAAAGTTTTTTTACTCTAGTTAACAACTTTAACCTTTAAAGTTAATTTTTTCTACTAGAAACCAAGGTTAGGTGGTTGAACCCTAAGGGTTAGTGAATCTTAATCACAATTAAGGAGTCCGGTTATAATAGTAAATGATTAATCTAAATTCTTAGTAAATTATATATTTTTAAAAAAAAACTGAGGGGCACCCACCTGAGATCAAATCATAGCCAGTCATGATTGAACTCGGGGAGAGTTAATCAACACCCACAGGCCAACACATGTCTCTTTTAACCCATATTAACTGTAGTTAAGATTTACTAACCCTTGGGGTTTAACAATATAAGCTTAGTTTTTAGAAAAATTATTAAACTATAATTAAAGAATTTTAACCCTTGGGGTTAAGGTTTTTTAAAATATTTTTTTTAAAAAAACTAAAGTTTTATTGTTGAACCCCGGAGGTTAGGGGATCTTAACCATAGTTAATAGAGGTTAAAAGGGACACATGATGGCATGTGGGTGCAATTGAACTCTCCCCAAATTCAATTGCAATTGGCTGTGATTGGATTCCATCCATCTCCATGCTAAGCCATAGTTTTTTTTTTTTATCACTAATACGGTTAGGCCGCAACCCCGGTAGGTTAGAGTTAGTACTAAAGGTGGGCATCAACAGCCATACCCAAGACTCGAACTCGAGTCGGAACTCCCCAAAGTATACATATACATAAAAAAAGTTTTTTTTCCCAAAAGTTTAGGCGGTGCAAGTGCCCCCCCGGCCCCCCCTTGGCTCTGCCCCTGCCTATTCTAATGCGGGGTGTGCTAATCACTGCCCTAAATTAATTAATGTCCACTAACATATGATTTGAATATCAATTAATTAATTAATAACTCTAAATTAAAGAGAGAAATTACAACACCCCAAAAAGAAATTACAAAATCAGAAAAACCACAAACAAAATCCTAAATTTGTAAAAAGATAGTAAATGCATGCATGAATTACATAGAGAGAGAGAGATTACAGAGAGTGAGATTACTGTGAGGTTGAGCAAAACAGAGGTGGTCGAAGGTGGTGGAGCAGCCGTGGAGGTGGTGGAGCTACACAGTGGTGATCGAAGTTGCATAGAGAGAGGGATTGAGAGAGATTACAGAGAGATAAAGAACCAGTGAGAGAGAGAGAGAAAACTTACCGTTGAGGCCGTTGAGGCCGTTGAGGGTGGTGGAGCTGTACAGAGGTGGCCGGAGGTGGTGGAGTTGCATAGAGAGAGGATTTGAGAGAGAATATAGAGAGAGAGAAAAAACTAGGGAGAGAGAGACCTTACTGTTGAGGGTGGTGGAGCTGTAGAGGGTGGTCGAGCCGTTGAGGGTGGTGGAGCTACCGTGAGGTGGTGGTTACCGTGATGGAGGTGGTGGAGATGGCCGGAGGTGGTGGAGGAGGCCGGAGAATACACGAGGAGGAGATGGGAATATGGTAGAGGGGAGAGAAGAAGAAACTCGCAAGGAAAGGAGAAATAAGGAGAAATGATCGGGGCCTAAATAAAGAAATTCACCGCCGTACTATATAAATAATCTATGGCGGTAATTATAAAACTCATCTTTGATATAGTGATGAGGATGGTTCGGTGGGAAACCAAAAGTGGTGGTGGGAAAGAATTCCACGACGGTTTCATATAAAATTGCTGGTAAAATATAATTTCAACAACGGTTTTTTTTCACCGTCGCTAATGTAGTATTGAAAGTAGAAATTTATGAAGGCATTATATTACCGCTGTCCTATATACTATTAAGTTGCGGTTTTATTGAACCGCCACTAAAAAACCGCCGCTAAAAGGCTGCAATTTTGTAGTGAGGGTTAGCTTGGGCTGCCATCAATGGAGAGGTCACCTCCTCTTGCACCCGAATAGTCCCCACCTTGGAGCATTTGACAGAGGGTAAGAACCTTTATACCTCTCCCTTTTAGATTCACTGTTCTCTGGTCTAGGTCCAAGGAACATCAGAGTCCCCTATCTCGTAGTTAGTAAGGTCCCCCAATCTCAGCTCTAAAGGGGATAGGGGGATCCCATGTAGAAGATAGACTACATGTCTTCTATGATTAGGCACTGCTCAATCCAACTCCTCGAGTTTCCAGAGCCTCTCGAGTCCATGAAAAGGTCCTTGGGAAAGCATAGGTTCATGGCCATAGGGAAAAATTCGAAATCTGGAAAAATCCCAGAATGGCGGTATTGAGATTACCGCCACTCTGGGTCATCTCCATTACAATGGCTTCACACCTCATCTGGTTGGCCCTTGGTCTATTCCAGGCTTGGTTTCAGTCCCCTTGAGTCTCCCTAATGCCTCTAACCTTCCTCAGGTCCTCAGGCCCCTAGGCTTCGACCAATTCTTGTAAAATCTGGAGAAGATCCAAAATGGAGGTACTGAGATTACCGTCATTCTGGGTCATTCCTGGAGCAGTGTTTGCTTGCCTTATTTTGGGGATCTCTGGTCCACTCCAGAGTTTGGGCTCAATTTCAAGGGTCATTTCCTATCATACCTGACCATACCAAGCCTACCAGACCCCTTAACCATGATTAAACTGATCGAAATCTGAAAGAGTCCCAAAATGTTGGTACTGAGTTTACCGACACTCTGAGTTTCTTTTTAATTTGGCAAAAACTCGACTATAGGCCATACTCAGATAACTGCAATGCCATTTTGCAGCTACCAGGGACCCTCTAGGATCCTCACACTTGCCCTCTGATAGCTGCAATGCCATTTTTGCAGAAAAGTCTGAAATTGGTGGTAGTCTAATTACCGACATTCCAGTTCTATTAAGAACTGGAATTGGTGGTACTGAGTTTACCACCAATTCTAGTATTTTTGAAATTTGGTCTTGCTAAGAGTCTAGACCTTGTAGGAGGCAAGTCTAGGCCCTACAACTATCCTTGAGTCCACTTAGACCCTGACCTGACCATAGACCATAAACAGGGTTAAACTTAACCTTGATTAGTTTACCTTTTAACCATAGTCAATCCACAAACTTTGGAAAAATCTCAATATGATACAAATGCAAAACCTGACTTAAAGCCACTCCCGGTGAACATCCTTAACCATGGTTAACAACCTTAACCATGGTTAATTCTCCTTTAGCCACTCTGATGCAACCCTTAGCCTCATCCGCTAACCAACCCTAGCCCCCGACCTAACCCTTAAACCACTCCAGTATGCACACACATAACCCCTAACCCTGGTACGGGTCTAAAGTACTGCCCGAACTACACTCGGTCTGATCCGCCTCGACGGGTATGTACGCAACCCAACCCGGGTCGACCCTAATTTATGATTATCTCCTTCTTGGGTTAGCATTAGTCTAAACACTTAAGCCTTTTCTTAATCTTATCGCATTTGACTTATACCTAGGGAGTAGGTAACTGTCGTAGATGGGGTCCCGCGGTGCCTAATCCCTTCCTAGGGACTTAAAGGAATCAGTTACCTAGACTCCGACCGAGGCTATAGGTCCCTATCCATCAATCTGGGTCCTAATTCCCTAGATAAAATAGGTGACGACTCTTAGTCAACCAGTCAAACCAATATGACGTTTTAGCTTCGTTCCTCTACAGGGCCCAACTCGGAAGAAAAGACAGTAAAAATCCCGCCCTTATAGCTTAATCAAAGGAGATGTTACCTAGATCTATGGTCTGGATTATAGTACTTTAATATCTTACCAGACCCCTTGGTCAAAACGGTTTCCCAACTCATAAGTTTGATTTACTCCGGTCAATTTAGTCATTGTGGCTTTTGACTTGATTTTACATGACTTAATGATATACTCTAATCAGGCTACCCGATCTGATCAGACATGCTTCATCATCGGACATCCCACAATGTCAACATGCATATCAATGATCATGCATATGCAACATGAGAAAATAATAATATTTAATGGATATATATTTTGCTTTAAAACATGAGTACTATATGAAAATGTGCATGTGAGGTGAGTGAGTACCCGAATTTTAACCGCTCGTTCCCAATCAGGATAGATCCTGATAAGGAACAACGATAAATTGCAATTGAAATGAGAGTCGCCACCTATCTAATTTTGAGGGAAATAGGTCTCTTAAATGGTTGGATAAGGCATGGTCTGGAAATCAGAGGTCAGGGTAAGGGATTCAGTTGAGTTAGGGGAAGATGTTAGGCACCCCTAAACTCCCATCCGGAGATGGTTACCTACTTTCTAAGTCTGAATCAAATAAAGGAAACTATAAAGAAGTTTGCAATTTGATTTATATGCTGAGCAATATAATATTAACTGAAATAAATGAATTGAGATAGACAAGATAGAAATGAAATATGGATTCTATCCTAGGGGAGCTGAACCCGATCAGGGTTGCCTACGTATCCACTATCGGTGGAATCAAGCTTCACGTAGTTCCGGAAGGGAGTTGATGGTTTGATTTGATTGGACTGGATTGCGGGTGATTGAAAGGTTTGAGGGTTTTTGCTCCTATTTGAGGAGCGAGGTGACCTTTTAAGCTCGTGCTGAGGAGCGAGTAGATTTTGCCGGTATGAAACTAAACTAGGGTTCGGATGAGGGTTTAGCCTAGATTCGGTTTGGTTGACTTAGGGTTCAACTAGGGTTTAATCAGAGTTTAACTAGGGTTTAACTAAGGTTAACTAGGGCTTAACTAGAGTTTAACCAGGTTTTAACTAGGATTTAACTAGAGTTAACTGGGGTTTAATCAGGATTAACTAGGATTTAACCGGGGTGTAATCAGGGGTTTAACTAGGCTTTAACTAGAGTTTAACTAGGGCTTAACCAGGGTTTAATAAGGTTTAACTAGAGTTAATTGGGGTTTAATCAGGATTAACTAGGATTTAACCAAGGTTTAATCAGGGTTTCACTAGGATTTAACCAAGGTTTAACTAGGGTTAACTAGGAATTAATCAGGATTAACTAGAGTTTAACTAGGATTTAACTAGGGCTTAACTAGGGTTTAACTAGGGTTAACTAGGATTTAACTAGGGCTTAACTAGAGTTAACTAGGGTTTAACTAGGGATAACTAGGGCTTAACCAGGTTTTAACTGGGATTTAATCAGGATTAACTAAGATTTAATCAGGATTAACTAGGATTTAATCAGGGTTTTTGGGTAGAGGTTCGACTTAGACATGGCTAGTTTTGAACCGGGATTTGGGCAGAGGTTCGACTAGGCGAGGCTTAGCAGTCTAAACTAGAAATTAAAGACAAAACTAGAAATTAAGCAATTAATAAAGCTAAAAAATTGAAAGCAAGACTAGGGATAGAGGGATTACCTGCCCGAAAATATGGCGAACTTTCGGACAAAGAGGGATTCTCCAAAAAAAGAAAAAAATTCCAAACTTAGAAAATCCTTAGGTCGGACTCGAAAAACCAAGGAGAGGGGGTGAAATTGGTGAATTTTGAAGGAAGGAAGGAGGGGTATTTATAGTGTTTCGGAATAGTGCCCGCGTCGTTTTGAAAGGCACGATTTAATGTATTTTAATGAATAGTAAAGCGGTGTGAACAGTGAGGCGGTAATGCGGATAACACTAAATTCACGACTTTTTAAACGACGAGATTTAATATATTTTATTATGAACAAATAAAAATAATAAAAATGAAGTTCGCAGTGCAGGTGGGGCCCACATGGGGCCGTGCTTTTTAAAAGGGCGAGGTTGCCTTTAGGGTCCTGTTTAGCCCTTTGAAAAACTGATTTTTTGGGTTTTTTTGTTTATACTCCTATTTGCCGAAAAACTGTTTTTGTCGCTTAAGCCTGTTTTGAGCCCGGAAATAGCCGAAATTGAACTGAAAAATCCATGAAAAATATATTAGATAAAAAATGAGTTTTTGAAGTATTTTCCAAGGTATTTGGGTCATTTTGCACTTCAAGGGCATTTGGTCATTTTTTTGTTTCAAACTCGTTTTAATCCCAAAAATAGCCAAAATTGTACTGATAAAATCCAAAAAAATATTTTAGATAACATATGAGTTTTTCAGAACTTTTCAGGGGTATTTTGGTCATTTTACACTCCAGGGGCATTTTAGTCAATTTTCTGTTTTAAACCCGTTTTAATCCCAAAAATAGCCAAAATTGAACTGATACTATCCTGAAAAATATCTTAGATGACATTTGAGTTTTTCAGAATTTTTCAGGGGTATTTTGGTCATTTTACACTCCAAGGGTATTTTGGTCAATTTTATGCTTTTTGGGCATTTTCCAGAAAGTAAAGCCCATTGAAATAGACTTTAAAGAAATGTTTAAAAAGTGTTTTTGAAGAGTTTTTTGAAAAGATTTGAAGGTGTTGAAGATGCTAAAGGGGTGCTTACAAGGTGTATGAATGTATATATGCAACTAAGTTTTATCCAATGGATTGAGGCTTTCTATTAATCCAGATTTATCCATCAACCGTGGTTATATTCTCATCAAAGACTTGTAGCCACATGATCCTACAGAGTGAACATAAGTGTTCTTTTTCATGTGTCTCCCGATCCCTTCTCCTTCGGGTATTCTTTTATTTTATGGTTTTTACTAAAACTTTCAATAAGATTTCACCTCCTGTTCTCAAAAAATTAAAAATTAAAAATTAAAGAAATAGAGAAATAATTTGCTCCTTGTACGAGGAGTGGATTATGCCTCTCGCCTCCTTACAAAGCCCCTTTAGATGCCTTGAACTTTTACTATGAAATTTTAATTTATGTGGTAAATTTTTTCTTCTTCTAAAAAACATGGTTAGGTGCTTTAATCTTAAAGATTAGAGAATCTTAACCACAGTTAAATAGAGTTAAAAAGGAACACATGGTGAGTTTTAAGAGGGCGAGACGCATAATCCACTTCTCATATTAGGAACGGATTATTTATAAAAAAAATAAGTGTAATTTTGAGAGCTCCCCTTTTAATTAATGGTAGTAGCACTTTTGTAATTATAGAAAGTAGGGGTATTTGTGAAACATATTTTTTATAATTACATGATTGCCACCACCCTACACTATATATATACTAAAACGTCCGGTTTTGCTTTATATTTTAACTGAAAAAATAAATGAAAAATATATTAATATGTATTTGGTTTCAAAGATTAGTGAGGGCGAGCAAGCTCGTTAAGAACCTGAAAATGGAGCTGAGCTCTACCCAGTTCATCAATTTAGGTATCCTATGGAACCGTTCAAGTGCAATATAGTTTTAATTCGTTTCTCACTAAATCTTTTTTTTTTTACAGGGTGTTTGATAGTGCTATGAATAGGATAGCAACTGCCAGATGGCAATGGGTCTGTCACTTTAGTTATATAAATAAAAGGGAATGTAATTTCCAAAACCTTAGTTTTGTAAATAGATATCCTATGTATGCCTATCACTGCTCTTTCCAAAATAGCCGTATCTTTTAAAGTTGTTTTTGAGTGCTCCGTCCACATTTATACTTTTATATAAATCAACGAGGGTTGGGCTAGTGGCCAAGACAACTCCTCAAGAAGCGGAGGTCTTGAGTTAAGTCTCTTTCCCTTGCTGATATGAGCGACATAGTTTTTTTTTTGGAAATGATTGGATCTAATCTTTTTAGTTTTAGGACAACCTTGGTTGTATAGATGGACAATATTTATATATGGGTGTTGTTAACGTTTACTCAGGGGGTGAACTTAGTAACGAGCATAAAGACATTTTTATTCGTGTATTAATTATCAAACTCATTGAAGTTAAAGGATAGGACTAAGTTAGGTGCTCTAGGAGGCCGGGATACACTAATTTCTAACAAAAAGATAAAAAAAACAATGGAGAATCGTATGATGTAACTTTAGCATTCAAGCACAAGGATGAATTGCTAAAGGAGTTCTGATTAGAGGACCTTGTGATCCTCTTCCAAACTGACTAATCCAATCAAATTTTATCACATTGGGAAAGAAAAAACGATAAAAATAAAATAAAATTTTCACTGCCACATGTCATATTGCAATTGGGTGGTCCGTTTGGAAGAGGACCGTGTGATGGGTTTTCCGTTTTCCTTTCTAAATCAAGAGAATATGCAAAGCAGAATGTAAAAGATGAAGTTGGACTCAGTATCCAAATTTATTCATTGTCATTCCCAAATAAATTCTTCACTTTCTCCAATTATTAAACAACTCATACAATCCATAAGGACGACGGTAATAGTATATCCCATCCTTTCTCGCAAGCCAACGAGTGTCAGTATGTTCAGATTGATCCACACTATCCTCATCATATACACTGTAAGAGTCAGTGACATTTCCCCATTTGAAGTCGCACCAGAAAAGCGTAGTTCCCCAGAAGTTTGACCTGAATCCCCAATTGTAGTTTTGGCCGTATGGAAGCACATGCGTGCCCAGATCGTCGTCTTTGGATGCACAATGAAGGTTGAGTGTCAGGCCTTCACCCAAGTCATTGCCCACGTATACATGGTGTTTGCTGAAAATGCCATCTTCATGGCGTATGCCTATCACCTTCCTCGACTCATTCAACGTCAAAGCGATTGCCAAGACAAATATTAGCACAAAACGATCCAAACTAGTCATCTTGTGACCACTAAGCTTGAAATGGTTTTGTATTACACTAAGAAATCTACTAATATATAGGGCAATCCGTGTACATGATGATATGACTATCTCTCATAGTCACCTTTCCCGAGTATGATATTTGTCATATAGGGAAACATATTGACTCCACCAGGATAGTGGCAATCCGAGAAGATATTAGCATTTGCTATCTTTCCATATGAAGAACAAGTACAACGGGGAAAATTTCTTTAGAGTGTATTACTGATTAAAACTCATTTTAATTAAGGTTACATATTGGCCTCATCACTGCTCATTGTGTTAGAGACACTTATTGTTGCTATCCCTTTTAGTTGTTTCTTCTTCTAAAAACCATGGTTAAGTGTTTTAATCTTAAAGATTAGCAAATCTTAACCACAGTTAAATAGAGTTAATTAAAAAAGAACACATGGTGAGTTTTAAGAGGGCGAGACGCATAATCCACTTCTCATATTAGGAACGAATTATTTATAAAAAAAATAGAGTGTAATTTTGAGAGCTCCCCTTTTAATTAATGGTAGTAGCACTTTTGTAATTATAGAAAGTAGGGGTATTTGTGAAACATGTTTTTTATAATTACAAGATTGCCACCACCATGCACTATATATACTAAAACGTCCGCTTTTGCTTTATATTTTAACTGAAAGAATAAAGGAAAAATACGTTAATATGTATTTGGTTTCATCAATTTAGGTATCCTAAGGAACCGTTCAAGTGCAATATATTTTAATTCGTTTCTCACTAAATCATTTTTTTTACAGGGTGTCTGATAGTGCTATGAATAGGTTAGCAACTGCCGGATGGCAATGGTCTGTCACTTATTTATATAAATAAAAGAGAAATGTATTAGGTATGTAAATAGATATCCCTTGTATGCCTATCACTGCTCTTTCTAAATAGCCCTATCTTTTAAAAGTTGTTTTTATTAGGCATCAACCACGTTGAGTGGAGAATCTTCCAATATTAGTATGATAGGAAACCAATTTTCCAATACTGATAATGATTTGAAAATTAGCAATCTTCTTACTGTAATCTTCCATATATACATAGCAATCTTGTTACAGTAAGAAAATTGCTAGTGGCAATCCCCATTTGTAACTTATTTATACAATGAGAAAATCCAACAGAAAATGGTATTAGAGACTTTAAACTTTTCTAAAGTGTTTTTGAGTGCTCCGTCCACATTTATACTTCTATATGAATCAATGAGAGTTGGGCTAGTGGCCAAGACAACTCCTCAAGAAGCGGAGGTCTTGAGTTAAGTCCCTTTCCCTTGTTGGCCATCTTTTGGGATTTATTCCAGTTTTGCTGATATGAGGGACTAAGTTAAGTGCTCTAGTAGGCCGGGATAAACTAATTTCTAACAAAAAGAGAAAAAAAAGAAAGAAGGAGAATCGTATGATGTAACTTTAGCATTCAAGCACAAGGATGAATTGCTAAAGGAGTTCTGATTAGTGGACCTTGTGTTTCTCTTCCAAACTGACCACTCCAATCAAATTTTATCACATTGGGATAGAGAAAATGATAAATAATATAAAATAAAATAAAATTTTCATTGCCACATGTCATTTTACAATTGGGTGGTTCCTTTGGAAGAGGATTATCCAAATTTATTCATTGTCATTTCCAAATACAGACAAATATTCTTCACTTTCCCCAATTATGATACAACTCATACTCTCCATAATGATGATGGTAATAGTATAACCCATCCATTCTTGAAAGCCAATGAGCGTTAGTATGATAATATTGTTCTGAATTATTGTCATCATATACAGTGAAAGTGTCGGTGACATTTCCCCATTTGAAGTCGCACCAGAAAAGCGTAGATCCCCAGAAGTTTGACCTGAATCCCCAACTGTAGTTTTGGCCGTATGGAAGCACATGCGTGCCCAGATCGTCATCTTTGGATGCACAACGAAGGTTGAGTGTCACGCCTTCACCCAAGTCATTGCCCACATATACATTGTGTTTGCTGAAAATAGCGTCTCCATGGCGTTTGCCTATCACCTTCCTCGACTCATTCAAGGTCAAGGCTATTGCCAAGACAAATATTAGCACAAATCGATCCAAACTAGTCATCTTGTGACCACAAGCTTGAAATGGCTTTACCCTTTTCATCTCCTTTTATGCCCTAAGAAACCTATTAATAGAAACCTCCATATCCCATTGTTGATATCTTTGCAAAGTATGATATTTGCCAAAGGGAACCATGATTGACTCCAGGATAGTTGCCAATACAAGTATTAATCGAAACCTAATCACAGGAAATTACAAAAGATTTGACCATTAGCTATCTTTCTTTCCATGGGAAGAACAAATAAAGTGGAAAAAATATATTTTTGAATAAATTACTAATTAAAACTCATTTTCTTTTTGGTAACCAATTAAAACTCATTTAATGGCTACATATTCCTAATCACTTATTATGCGTGGGACCCTAGACAAATATTACTTGTTAATTATTAATTTTTAGAAATTAATTTTGAGTCAGAGCTCTGCATCACGGCATGGACACGGAGCTCCCAATTTTTACACTATGACCCTGACACATTTGTAATTACTGAAAGAGGTTGGGCAATCTTACAAGACTCCATAATTACAAGATTACCACCTTGATGACAGTGTAAAAAGGGGAGCTGGGAGCTCCGGTCAATGTTGTAAAGCAGAGCTCCTCTTTGTATTTAATATGTCATTTTTACTAGAGTGGGATCAACTGTGATTAAACTATAATAAATTTACCAATAATAATGTAGGAACCCCAATTTAATTCGTTTGATATTCGTGATGTTTATTAAATGCTATGAAAACATGTGTTTAAATTCAATGTGATTATGCTTGTAAATTTAACATGAAAAACATCGATTTTAAAACCCAAATAAAACGTTTAATTTAACTCGTTTTGAGGTCAAACTTCATGAGAAGGAAGATAAGGAAAAAGTAGCAAAAGAGTTTTTTAAAAAAAAACAACGGCGCCGGCGATCGATCGCCCGAAACGCTGGTTGGGCGATGAACTTACGCGTTTTCTTGGTTTTTTGAGTCCCTAGAGCTCCCAATGTATAAATACCCCTTTATACTCGTGGGGAGGGTTTTCCAAGGTCTTCTAAAACCTAAAAGAGAGAAAATAGAGAGTTTTTGAGAGATCAAAAAGAGAGGAACAGTAAGGGTTCAAAGATCCGGCCAGAAAGAGGGAAAAGAGGCGTGAAGATCGAGGTAGAACCCATTCGCAAGCGATAGATCGTAGGGATACGATCAAGTGAGGTAAATAACAGATCTAATACTCAATATTTTGAATAGCTAAGTTAAATGATGAATAAAAAGGATTGAATCTAGGTAAATATGCAAGAATATGTAGAATGTGAAGAACTATAACCTATTCCTATATGATTGTTGATGGATCTGTTAAGTAGGATGTGAAGAACCTCTTGAATATATCGTTTTATAATTTATTTGATGATTAAAATAGGATGTGAAGAACCCCTTAACACTACAAAATTTCAGACTTTTAACGGCGTTTTAAATCGCCGTGAAAAACCCCAAAAACGCCGTTATAGTCAATAACAGCGTTTTAAAACAAACGCCGTTATTGCTCGCGTCGGGGACGGCCAAGGCGGCATTTATCTTGACGGCACTTTAAAAACGCCGTTAAAGGTCAGTCTATAACGGCGTTTGTAAAAACGCCTTAAAAGGTGAATCTATTACGGCGTTTATATAAATGCCGTTATAGACAGACCTTTAACGGCGTTTATATAAATGCCGTTATAGACTGATCTTTCACGGCGCTTCTACAAATGCCGCAACATATTTGGCTATAACGGCGTTTATAGAAATGCCGTTAAAGGTCAGTCTATAACGGCATTTATATAAACGCCGTTATATACTTACCTTTGACAGCGTTTATAGAAATGCCGTTATAGCCAAATATTTTGCGGCATTTGTAGAAACGCTGTTATAGACCGGTCATTTAACGGCGATTCATAAACGCCGCGAATAGGCATGACATAAAAAAATGAAAATATTTTTTTCAATTTGTTTTTAACCTGTTTTGTACCTGTCAATAATATAAATATTTTTTTACCTGTTTTGTACCTGTCAACAATATAAATATTTCTTGGACCTGTGTTGTACCTGTCAACAATATTAAATAAACAAATTCTTGTCCATAATGACATTATATATAAAAAGAAATTTTCGACATGAAAATCAGTATAATATAAATACATCCAATCACAGGTGCCCATCATAATATAATAATACAATACACATGTCCATAAAAAAGTGTCAATAAATCATAAGTCTAACTATCTTCATCTTGCTGGTTCCCTCTTGCACCTCTAAAACTCGACAAGTGTGTGCTCCCTGCTCCCTCCTACAACACAATTAAATAAAATTATTTATTAGAATATTGAAATGATAAAATTTACAGATTTCATAATTAATATGCAAAAAAGATTCAATCACTAACATTGGCCCTCAGTGATTCAATCACTAACGATGGATCAATATTGCCACTCAGTGACGTTGGCCAGCAGGAGGGTTCAACATTTTTTTTCATTTCACTATGAGAAAATAAAATTTCATACAATTCATTTGAGCAGTCACAGAGTAGGTAATTAACAACTATTGAAAGATATGAACACATTCAGCTAATGTGAAAAAGAAAAAGGAAAAATATGAAAATCTCTTATTCAGGATTTCCAACAAGCATTTCTGGTTTTATTGACTTAAAAAGTGCAACTAGAAATTACTGTTTTTTTTAAAAAAATTTAGTTGGCAAGGCCGGATATTTGGATTCATTTATGGTCATAGGGAGGCTTCCATTTTGAGTTCTTCAGGCCAAAAGTCTAAGATAAAGGATAGGACTTGCTCATCAACATAGAGTAAACTTGAATGCCGACATTAGAAATTATATCCTTCTTCACATGATCTCTAATAAGATAGAGTAGTACAAGTAATTTGGATGGGTGCTCGCTTAGATACGAACATGGTTGTTGCGAGGAAAATCTCTAGAGAAAACAAAACCTTTTTTTTTCTATAATTTGTAATTTTCTAAAAAATAAATAAAACTGCTCCTATTTGTTTTTGTGGGGTATGAGTAGAAAGGAGTCCCTTGTTTGTGCAAGTCTGCGAATCTTTTGTTCGCCCCGCTGATAGTGTGCCACCTACAATTGTAAGTATATCAGCAAAAACATTCATATTACCCTTAACAATTTTTAAAACGTTCATGTAAAAACAAAAAAAACGTTTTTAAGAGACTAAAGTAAACCAGCAGACTTGGAATTCTCTAGTGTGCAGAGCTCTGCATGAAAATAAATCCAATTCTCTGTGGTTATTATAGTTTTTAGGAAAAAAACACTCTAAATATAGGTTTCAGGAGGAAAAAAAAATATAACCCTAAAAGTTAAAGTTGTTAACTAGATTCAAAGAGTACTTAAAAAGTTTCTTGTGTTGTAACCTTGGATAACCATAGGAGAAAGAACTAAGAAGATAAGGAGAATGCTAGGCTACTCTCCAAGGAGCAGACTGCCCAAGTTGTTGGGGGAAAAAAATTAAATGCTGTTTTCTTCACCACTATTTTCCACATCAGAAATGCTAATTCTAGTCCCAGTGCAGTCTTTCCAGATGTGCCCAAGGTGGTGGCAACAAGTGTCAAACGTTCTCTCTGTTACAGGATAACAACACCACGTGTCTCCCTGTTATGGTTGAGTTTGGTCACGGGAGAGTCTGCCTAAATCTAACATTGCAAAACCCAACAGATGTATTGTCATCACAACACGGATTACAATCTCAGCTATCAAAAAGGGTATTTTTTTTTTTTTAAAGATTAAAAATAGAATCAGAATGACAAGTCAGAAGCACAGAAGCAACATCCTATCAATAAAGAAGAAAAAGAGAAAAACCCAAAGGCAAGTGATAATTTTGATAATAGATGTGGAAATAATGGGAACAAAGTAAGCAATACAATGAGTGGACTGATGAGTGGTGATCTTCTTATTTTTCTGGGTCGGTGGTGGTGGCAGCTGTGCAGTGAATGACTACATAGAAGCAGTTAGAGAAGTAGCATGTGAGATTCTGGAACTAATGGCAGAGGTCTGTGGGTCCCTTTTTTTGTCAACAAGGTATTCCTAATGAATATTGTTTTTTTGTTCTGTAAGAAGATTTTATTTTTAAGTCAATCACCCTCTTGACTACTCTTTCTTGATAACTACTTTAAAGTTTAATCCTCCCCAAATCTCAAACAATATGACCTAGTCCAACACAATTAACTTCTCTAATTTTCCTACTCACTAAGCTTTTTCTTCTTAGGACGCGCACCTGATGATAAGGAACTAATTCTTCTGGAGGTTCCCCCTCCATACATCCCTTCAAGTCCATTCTCCGATATTCTCCAATGTCCATAAGATAATAGAAGGGAGAGGTAGTAGGTAAATATATGGAAATGCTCAAGTTTGGAAGCTTTGTTTAGGCAAACTGTGGATATGGAAATGCTTGAGCACAATCGATTAAATCCAGTTATTTAAAACTCCAAAGGAAACTTGTCCTCGTTTATATAATTGACTGCATGACACCACCACATATTGTTTGCAAAAAACCTAGTCATGCCAATGTATGTGCCCCTTGAACATTGACCATGTTCTCCGTAGGCTGTAACAAAATGACAAATCAAAGTCATGAACATTGATTTGAGTAACAATCCTATAGCAATCATCTCTTCTTGGGTGAAATGGCCACATTTAGGTATATAACATTATAACCATAACAACTAAACCGACTAATTTAGGTATATAAGTATATAACCATAACAACTAAACCGGCTAACCAAGCCTACCATAAAGAATCAGATTATGATTTTGGAATAGACATGCAGATATATGAATAACATTTGAAGATTAATTTAATTAAAACAAGGTAATAAACTTGGATTGTTTGAATGATTATTGTTGTTTTGCATATATTTAATTAAGATTCATATAGTAGCTCACAGTCTAATTTTTCAGGGCAATCTGCGGCAAATGATCCGCCACCATGGAGTAAAATGTTAAATAAAAAAAAAAATGCGAATGCTAAAACTACAACCAAAGTCAATATTATCAATATAAACAAAAAGAATTAATGATTTTCGGAAAATTCAAGAAGGCCAGAGATGGAGAAAGTCGGAAATTTCTTAAGACAGGCAGAGTGGGGAATGAAAATGTGACAGTGACATCCTTGACAGACAAGTGATAGAAAGATGTCTTAACGGATGTATTAGTATTACCTAGCCAGACCTTGGAGCTTGGGCTGCAAAAAGCTGATAGTCTTCTTCTTAGTGAAAGCGTAACCGACGACGAGTTTCAGATGTTGAGGCAATCCTGCAGAGATGGAATGCATCTCCTCCTTCCCCTCCTCCTCCTCATCTGGATATGAAATCTGGATATGAAATCTCCCATGGTTTGCTCCGGAACATCCTACCACTGGAGCAAACCATGGGAGGGTGGTTTGGTGTAACTACTAGAATGAGTTAAGCCCTAATTGAGGGCACATAAGCCGGTCCTAGGGCCTAAAATATGGAAAATGAGCGGGCTTTCTTTTCAGCCTAGAGAGCTTGGCCCAGTGGCACCTCCATCTAAAACCTTCCATGGTCGTAGAACGTGGTCAAAAAATCGGAGACAAAGTCAAATTAATTGCCAAGTCCTTGAAGCATTCAAAGTCAATGACTAAAATTAAAACTCAAACAATTCAGATTCATTCACTAAAAGTTTAAACCACTCAAAATGGTTGAATTATTCACAAAACAACAAATTAGCATTTACCTCTGGAGAAGCATGTGGTGCTGGAGTACCCTGACCTGCAACCTGTTGTGAAAAAATTGAATAAATAAATGAATGAATATCTAAAGTTAAAAAAGGATTATTTAATGCTTGTTAGTATATATACCTGCTGCCCCTGTAAGAACTGGTTGAACATCCGCTGCATTTCATTGAGCTGAGTTTGTTGGGCCTCCATCTGAGATTATTGGGCCTCAATCTTAGCGGCTTGGGCCTCCATCTGAGCTTTTTGGGTCTCCACCTGAGATTTTGTCGCCTCAAGTTCATCCCTTAGCATTTGGGTCTCGCCAGATGAGGAGCCTATAGTACCGGAATGTCTCGAAGATGACCCCCATAACCTAGTGGGGGTCGGGCCCAATCCACATCCACGGATGCGTCCATCTCTCTCAGGCCCCATGACCTGAGAGAGAACATCATTTCGGCCCGTGCTATCTTCTGAGCCAACCGGTAACTGGCTGAGCACATCCTTCAACTTGTTCTGCAAACATTTTGAAACAATTACTATCTTGAATTTCAATTAAAGTGTTATATGATATAATGAATATTTAAATTACTTACAATCGTTTCTCCTGCTTGAGAGTTGACTGGCAATCCATCCTTCTTAGTGTGGGTCTTTATCCAGACCTCAGCACGGCCCGGAGCTATCCCTGATGGACTCGCCAATCGCTGTGGCAGTGACAAAAGTAGAAAAACAAATTTTTAACCCATATGCATCAAATTGTGACATAAATTATGAGAATGAAACCGAACATACCTCCTCCTCTCTGACTCTGGCAAAGCTCTTTGAGCCTGCCGTATGAGGAATTTCTTGGGACTCGCGACTCGCTTTGCCCACTGCCTTCCGTTTCTACAATATTACATTTATATATCATATGAGATAAGGGATAATTGAAAACGATATAAGCATAATTAACATTCAAATAAAATATACCTGGGCCTCATCAGTGTACAAGTAGTCGACGTACGTATGTCATTGCTCCGGGGGAATATCGGAGGGGCACCGCTCATAGTTGACAGCAGGAGGGGCGTCCAAATCAAAAAGTTTTCTCCCCATTGAGGACCTACTGTCCTTCCATTTCTTACCCAAAGACTTCAAAACGAAGTCCTCTGCGATAGGGGGGAAATCGAACTTCTCCTGCAAAAACGTTGTTAAATTAATCATATATCAACTAGTTACATAAGTGTGTTTTAATAATAAATGACCTATTTATTTTGTTCTCACCCGTGCGACTTCCAAACCACGGGTTTTATCCGCATCACTCATCGCACGCCAATTCCGGACATCGATGCGAAGTAAGTGGGCATCTCGTGCAATATTGCCCAAATACCCAGCCAAAAGTTGTGCATTCTTACCCACAGGTTGTGCTCTCTCATTTACTTTCACCTTTTTTTTCTTCCCTGCAGGCATCTTATGTATTTCAATGCATTTTGCTTTACCGCGGACCTTCCTCGTGGCCGCGGTAGCAAGTGTGGAGGAGCTACCCGAATGAGATGGTGGAGTGTCTGTAGGATCCATCTGCAAAATATTGATATTAGCTTCTGATAGAAATGCATAATGAAAAGGAATCTAACGTACAAAGACATGAGATCTGACTAGCATATATCATTGTCGAAATACCAAAAGCTTACAAGATTACATTTTTACCTCAACATTCAGAAGAAGGAAAAAATCATTTGGAATTTATTACTGTGAATCCTAACTGATTGGCACCATCCCAAGCATGTACAGAGACTTATGTTAGTAAATCCTATGGAGATAGCTCAGTGGAGCAAATGAGCAATGTCTGGCCTACTTTCCCATATACATAACAATAGCTAATCAATACTTACTAGATGGCTAAATATTGCAACAGGAATTACATACACATGTTGTTCAATGAAAAATTTGAAGTTCATTTCATAACCAAAAGAGCTTTAGTTGGCATGGTGGCACCGCCATTACCATTAGATACAATTATATAACTTTAACCTTATATTTCACTATCACTGGAAACAACCATAAAGCCATGTTCATCAATATCTGTAACAAGTAAATAAAATCAACCTGGCCCAATACTTATCTACACGCATCCACCCAAGTTGAAACAAGTAATTAAGTCCAAGTTAGGACATGTTAAATGCTATTAGTTTCATCTAAATAGTTTAATTATACAAGCTTGGCCTAAACTATTCCCACACATCAAGTTGAGTTGAGATTTAGCAAGTCAAGCTATTAAACCAAGGCTGTAACATATTTTTGACCGTCAGTTTAATCCAAAAACTTCATTATACAAGCTTAACCTGCCAAACTTCATTATACAAGCTTAACATACTATAAATATATCATTAAGAGCAACTTCTGAAGTTTGGATAAGGTAAAATAAGAAAATGGTGAGCACTCATTGCAGTTGGCATCAAAGGTTGCAGTCAATTAAAATATAGAAATAGATTAATAGAAATAAATTCGAACAAAAATCCCTTCCATTGACACTATCATTATTGAACAATTGTTACTTGGTACACTGAGGTTATCCCCTTTCTCTTGAATATATACTTCTACATTACATCAAAAACATAATCATTATGTTTCATCGCTATATATTGATTCAACATCATTCCCCTCACTAGATTCGGAAGAAGAAGCCTGTTGTTGTAACACTTGGGGAGGAGCATCAATAGTTGCTCCAGTAATTCCTAATCTCACCCAACCGACACCTCCGTCATCATCATGTTCAGTGTCATCTAATTGTTGGTCGTCGAATGGCTCGTTCTCCCTGAATGCATTATCGTCCACAACAGAATCTTCATTCATGTCGAAGAAGTCTCTTGGTTTAGTCTTGATGACAACATGCCAATCTTCTTCCGTTGGATCTTGAACGTAAAATACCTGCTCTGCCTGAGATGCCAACACATAGGGTTCGCTTGACACCAAGT
Organism: Tetracentron sinense; assembly: GCA_015143295.1. Lineage (NCBI taxonomy): Eukaryota > Viridiplantae > Streptophyta > Magnoliopsida > Trochodendrales > Trochodendraceae > Tetracentron > Tetracentron sinense. Next base: position 28,984,552 of record CM026564.1, read on the forward strand.
GTGCTGGAACCAAGCGTGTGAAGTTCACAAGCTTAAACCCAAATGCATCGGTCTTTATTCCGCTACCCCGTGACTTCACATCAACCCAATCGCACTTAAACAATACAAATTTAAGGTTTTCAGAATATGTCAATTCGACTACGTCTGTTAAGCGACCGTAGTAGGTGATCTCTGTGACCTTGGGGGTTCTGTCCTTAGAAGTTGAATAGTTTGTAGTCGTTGCTTTGACCGCAACACCACTATTCTGACTTTTGCGTCCTCGCTCTCTGTCCTTAGTACAAAACCGATATCCATTTATGACGTAGCCCTTAAACTTTTTTGTGACTTTACGTGGACCATATGCAAGACATGTAATCTCATCAGAAACTGGATTACCTGAATCTTGTAACCTTTGAACCTATTTCAAGACCAAATAAGATTAATATATGTATATATATATATATATATATATATATATATCAAAACATAACTAATGTGTTATGCAGAATTCACAAGTTAAGACTTACATAGCCCTTAAACCACTCAACAAACTCAGTGGTGTGCTTTTTTTGGATTTCGTGGGGGGTCATTCTAGGTCTTTGATTTGTCATTTTAAGTACATTCATGTGCTGCCTGCAAAGAATATCATTTTCCAATCATTGTAAGTAAAAATAAATAAAAATAAATAAGTAACGAACAACATATATGAAGATTGTGCTCTTACTCTATATATTTTGTGACTTTATCGCAGTTAATCAACACATAACGATGTGCCTGCTGCCATTCCAAGTCACTTAAGATATATGGCTCTGCACTACCTATTACACTTTCATCGTCATTCCTCATCGGCCTGTTTAATCTCGATTCTATATTATTTAGATACCTGGAGCAGAATGTCATGCATTCTTCTGCCAAGTACCCTTCTGCAATGGAACCCTCTGGTCGAGCTCGATTGCGCACATAAGACTTCAGTGTATATAAGTACCTATATGAATTAAATTTTGTTAAGATAAGAGAAATTCTCAATAACAAGAAGTTTGAACACAACTATAAAATTATAATTGAAGGCATACCTTTCGATAGGATACATCCACCGGTATTGTACAGGTCCACCTAGTCTTGCCTCTGCGGCCAGGTGTATAGGCAAGTGCACCATAATATCAAAGAAAGTCGGTGGGAAAGTTTTCTCTAAATAACCAAGTGTAAGCGCAATTTTCTCCTCTAACCGTCTCAAATCCTCCACTTGATAGACTTTTGAACATATACCAAGAAAGAAGTTGCTCAATTCAATTAAGACTGAAGTTACATTATTCGGCAATGTTTTCCTCACAGCCAGTGGTAGGAATTGTTGCATTATAACATGAGAGTCGTGACTCTTTAGTCCATGAATTTTACGCTCTTTAATATTGACATGTCTTGCAATATTTGACGAGTAACTATCTGGAACCTTCACACTCTTCAAAACTTTGCAAAATAACTCTTTCTCATTCTTGTCCATCGAAAAGCATGCAGGAGGCAGATAAACTTTGCTTCTGCCAGGCAGCAACTGAGGGTGAAGTGCATGCCGAATTCCCATTCCAACCAAGTCGTTACGCGCTTTTAAACCATCCTTAGATTTTCCTTCCAAACCTAACAAAGTCCCAATCACATTGTCACATACATTTTTCTCAATATGCATTACATCAAGGTTGTGCCTCAACAAATTATGCTCCCAGTATGGCAACTCGAAGAATATACTCTTCTTCTTCCAATTATACGGCATATCCTCATGGCTCGTCTGCCTTCGTCCTGTTTGCCCAGTTTACTTACCAAGGGAGAAAGGAATACCCTCCAACTGACACAACACATCAGACCCAGAGATTGGAGTTGGAGCACATCTGAACTCTGTAGTGCCATCGAAAGAGTTTCTATTCCTCCGAAACTTGTGATCCGGCTTTAAGAAACGACGGTGCCCCATGTAACATTGCTTTTTGCTCTTAGACAAGTATCGGCTACAAGTGTCCTTATGGCATGACGGGCATGCCAACTTTCCTTTCGTGCTCCAACCTGACAACATGGCATACCCTGGGAAGTCGCTAATGGTCCAGAGCAATGCCGCACGTATTACAAATGTCTCCTTCTTTGACGCATCATAAGTTGTCAACCCATTCTCCCACAAGTCCTTCAACTCCTCAACTAGAGGCCTCATGTAAACATCAATTGCATTTCCTGGCCCAGAGGGACCGGGAATAAGTAAGGACAGAATAAAGTTCGGCTGCTTCATACACATCCACGGTGGCAAGTTATAGGGAATAAGAACCACGGGCCATGTGCTGTGAGCAATACTCATCGTCCTAAATGGATTGAAGCCATCACTCGCCAACCCAAGCTTGACATTGCGAGCATCTGAGGCGAACAAAGGATACTTTTTATCCAAATTTTCCCAAGCTGGTGAGTCTGCAGGATGCCTTAACATCCCATCCTTAGTTCGATCCTCATCATGCCATCTCATTTCAGTAGCAGTCTTGGATGACATGAACAACCTTTGTAACCTGGGTTTTAATGGGAAGTGACGCAAAATCTTTGCCGGAGTTTTCTTCTTGCGTTCCGCTTGATCATCCCCTGCCTTCCATCTTGATACACCACACATGTCACATGTTTGCTTCTTTGCAGACTCTTTCCAGTAAAGCATGCAATCATTAGGACAGGCATCAATTTTATCATAGTTAAGCCCCAAATCTGACATCACCTTTTTTGTCTGAAAGTAAGTATCTGGTAGTGTTGAACCCTCAGGGAGTACTTCCCTCAACAACTCAAGCAACATAGTGAATGACTTATTGCTCCATCCACTAAGACACTTAATGTGATATAATCTTACGATGAAAGACAACTTGGTGTGTTTCGTACATGCTGGATACAAAGGCTGTCCCGCATCCCTTATCAATTGGAAAAATCTATCAGACTCAGGATTGGAATCCCGACTACTAGTAGCCTCATCTTGGTTTGGGACCCCGAACGCATCGTGCACCATATCTTCCATCTCATTATGTCTGTCTTGCACATAAGGATTTTGAGAAACTTGGACAGCAGGTGTGTGTTGCAATATGTCTTCCCCGTGATAAAACCAGATTTTATAATTCAAGTCGAATCCATTACATATCATATGGTCGAAAGCTGTAAGTCTATCTTGGTAAACCACATTGTTGCATTTAGGACACGGACACTTTATACCGCCATTGTTATTAGTCGCTCTATGAGCTAATGCAAACTGTATAAACTGCTTTACCCCTTCTATATATTCCTTTGACATCCTATGTAATACAACAATTGCATTCACAATTGCTTAGATACTAACAATACATAATTAATTTGATACTTCATAAAAACTTATAGATAAAAGTACCTTGACATTCCAATCCAACTCTTATCCATGAGTTATAAGATTAGATTTATAAGTCCGTCTTCGTTTGTTATTCTGAGAAATAACAAAAGTTTATCACATCAGTAAGTTTTAATAAAACATGTGTCAGTTACTTGACCATCTACACAATCATATATATGCATGCATGCTTCCTATCATCATCAACTCCTCTTCTAACGGGTGGGGTGTTCCTATCCCATTCAGGAATGCATAATCCCCAGAAGTCAATAGCTCAAGTGTTTTGTTCCATTTCAAGGAAATTTCGGCAGCATTTCTCTATGGTTCTCTAAGTACACAACTTAGACTAGGGGCAAGCATGCATGCCACATTGTCTAAGTATGTACCCAGAGAACAAGAGAAACGACTGACAAAATTTTCCTCAATTTGGACCAACCATGAGCAACTGACTACACTGGAGATTATGCATTCCCAAACTGTCCAACCGGACAATTCAAGAATCATATACAGACAAATACATTTTATCACAAACAAGACCGAAAAGTTGTTAACCAGCATTTAGCCCCGCAAGAGAACTAAACGACATAGTTTACAACTAATCCGTCTAAATAGGTGATACAAGAAATGCACTAGTCACACAATGATTCTTGAACGGGAGATCTAAGGTTTAATGCATGCATGAGTATGAACTTAAGCCAACACAGTCAATACTTAGTAAATAAACACTTTTAATTAGCAGTTTAAACATTTAACATAGACCACAAGCCCCTAAGTTTCTTATAAACATAACATGTGGTAACAATTATGCAGCCCAATGGTGTGATGACATGTATCATGCCGTTATCACGACTTCGTACCTAGAAAGCACAACATGCATCAAAAGAAATAAAAGGATCTCTTCCCTGTGTAATTTCAATTAAACATACTAGGATTCCAAGCTAAGTACACCATCGAAATGGTGTGTCCCAACTCCCATTCATGTGTCATTTTTCTAGTCGGATACTTGGGAATCAACTAGCTAGCTGCATTGCATTTGAAGCTTGTTCCTGATGTAATTTATATGATTCTTGTTGGTTAGCCCTCCTATTTGATTGATGTAGTATCTTATCTATTTCTCACATACCCCATCAATATTTGTTAAAACCAGAAGGCCTGGCCACAAGAAGGTTCCTCTGATATAAACAAAGTATCTTGAAAAATTTTAGCAAAGGAAAACTGATACCAATAGAGTCTTGTATGTATATGAATTCTACTAACAGTCTATAGATTCTATGAATCAGAAAGTAGGGATGTTCAATTTGTTATAGGGTTTTGCATGCTGAACTGAGAAAATGGTTTCGAATGGAAAATCTCTCTTTTCTTATGTTTTGGACTCGAAAATTCTAATCCAGATTGATCTAGATTGACGCACAATTTCATGGATAAAAGAAGAAGAAAAAAGTTACACACTAATGTAGTCTCTCTCTAATTTTCCCTGATGCAGAAATTTTCATTTCAGCTAAAACTTATTTAACTTAATATCCCTTGGACACTACCAGGCTTCTGGCCTTCTACTACTACTTTATTTAAGATTGCCTAATTAATGGAGCAAGTCAATCAACTACCATACTCCCGAAATCGAACCATGTTGCCCTCACCAATTGTAAATCCAATATCCTCCAAGAACTAGTCATGCTTCATTATACTTTTCCATCCCCCTACCTCATGGGAGGAAGAAATATTATTGGGTCCCAAATCAAATCTAGAAGGTCCAAACCTGGCTCCCAACAAAAGCACCTGCTGTTGAGATGCTGAATTGGTAATTTGGTAGGCATAATGTCAATTGCTGCTGGACCGGGGAGTGCTAGCCCCCAGTGTAGCGCCAGGTATAACGCCAAAAACAGCATTTGCGGCATCAGGATGCTGGTAACATAGCATCAGATTGTCCAGGAGGCAAAGAACTCTTAGCCCGGTCTCGACTTGATGCTGGGAATTTGAATGATGCCAATATGGTTCTGAGATGCATTGGTGTGACTGTTTTCCGAAAATTATCCTCTACACTAGGCCAAAAAGCGGAGATACTGATTCAAAAAATGCACCAAGTTCATTGAACCCATTTGATAAGACTGGGCTTTCTTCCATGTTCCCCACTAGCTTAAATACACATAATTTTTTTATTTTTTATTTGCAGCAACATGAAGAGTAGTAACAAAATTCTAGACAACCCCAGTTTCCAAATTTGTCAACCTTTAGTTTTACATCACTGCCCTCCAAATTTCATTCACCTATCCACCTTATTTATCAATGTAAGAAGAACCCATGTGAATAACAAATCCAAGGAACATCAATACAAAATGATCATATATAAACGATTAAAAAATGGAAATTCACCAAAACTAAAACGGGAACAGAAATCATAAATTGACTAAATATGTAAAATGATAGTGGAATTCTAAAGGATTTGTATACAGATTAATAAAACAAAAACAGAGCCTCCATTATTGTACCTCAATGAGAGAGGTAACAGATCAGAAAATCCTTTCCAGTTGCAGAGATTCGCGACAGCTTTTCAATCTACAATCCCTTTTGCTTTTCCGTTCCTGTTAGGGTTTTCAACTTTTCCGTTTTTTTAGGGTTTCGATTGCTCCGTCTTTGAAAATCTCAAAAAGCGAGAGAGAGAGAAAAAGAGAAAAAATGATTTTGGGTGAAAGTCAAACCTAGATTCACTAGAGAGAGAGAGAGAGAGAGAAAATTACCGGAGAGAACAAGGGAGCACGAGCCGTGATAGAGAACAAGGGAGCAGCGCAGGAGGAGAAGGTGGCCGGAGCAGGGGAGCAGGAGAAGGTGGCCGGAGCTGGAAGCACGAACCAGGGGAGCCGAAGTAGAGAGCAGGAGGAGGAGAGGAAGAGAGGAAGGGAAAAAGTGGAGGGAAAAAGAAGAGGGAAGGCTCGGGCCCTAAATCCCCAAATATGGGGCCTTTCGCGGCGTTTTTTAAAAAACGCCATCAAAGGCTCATGTCTTCCGCGTCACTTTTTATAAAAACGCCATTATAGAATCCCTCAACTACGGCACTTTTTGAAAAAATGCTGTGATAGAGTCCCCCAACTATGGCATTTTTTCATAAACGCCATAATAGAGTGTTCCCGCCATCTAATCGACGGCGTTTCTATGGAAACGCCGCGTTTTAATGTCTTTCGAGGCATTTTTAATCAAACGCCGTTAAAATATTGCCGCTAAATGCCTATATTTTTGTAGTGTAAATATCTTGTTTTATAATTTATTTGATGGTTTATTCATTGAGTGTTAAAACAGGATGTGAAGAACCCCTTGAATATCTCGCTTTATAATTTATTTGATGGTTTATTCATCGAATGTTAAAATAGGATGTGAAGAAATCATTGATGATATTGTTTCGTTATTAGTGAATTATCATGTTAGATTTTGAAGATTTATGTATGATTTATTTATGATTCAACATGGGGATTGGGAAAATTAATGGAAGTATGTGGATTCATGAGGAGAATGTGATGATGGATAAAATTGCATGAATAATTAAATTGTGGTATTTTAATGATATGTGAGTGATGTTATGCTTAAAAATTTATGAGAATTATTATTAATTAAAGGTGGCATAATTAGGATATTGATCTGGTTTAGACAAAAAAAAAGAAAAAAAGAGATGTGGACATTTAAATTAGATCGTGATTATAAATACTATGATGTTGTTTTACCGAATTATAGGAAATGCGAGAAGTTGTGTATCTCTGTTATTCTTTTTAATACATGATGTATCATTGGGTAAACAAGCCTCTGACGAAAGTCAAGCTTACCTAGGCCTGGTTATCATAGTGGTATAGGACACTATGATGAAATGTCTTATGGCCTTTGACGGTTAGTCTTACGTGCAATTTAAACAAGAGATATATCATTGTGCACTCACGAATGAAAGAATCTGTAAAAGTAAGAAAAAGAATTAAAGACAGTAACGAGATATAAGTGAGATCAAAAGTAAAGTAAGAAAAGTAAGTAAGTAAGAAAGAAGGACATATGAAAACGATAATGCATGTTGTGTTGTGCACCATCGGATACCATCAGAAATGACGAGATATATGCCAAAGTAAGTAAGCCGTCGTACAGGAAAATATACTAAGCCGTCCATACTGGATAATGTACGAAGGGTGGTATCTCGGTAATTATAAAGTATAGTAACCCATTTCTTTATACGGTAAAGCGGTATTTTAAGTTATTATAAATGAATGTGAATGAGAATTGGTGCGATGATAACGTATGAAATATGAAAAGTAATAAAAGAAAGAAAAGTGAGAAAGTAAGAAAAGAAAGAAGAAAAAGGAAGAAAGAAAGAAAATTAGTATAATGTGAATGCGTAACTTCCGCACTTTGATTTTATATGTAAGTTAATGTGTGAAGTGATGAAATGCATGTAAATGTTATTCTTTATATTGGTTATTATGTTCTGTTATACACGCGGAATAACTCGTTACTCAGCCGATGACTTTTGTTGTCGGTAGGTTCAGGTTCAGGCTTCGACATTTGTGCTCCCGGACAGTGGGAAGAAGAGGAGCATATTGAGGAACCCGAAGGTGACTATCCCGAGGAAGAAAGAGACCTTGATCGATGGCCCTATTATTGAAATGGTTTTATGGTTCATTAAATTCTGGAAAACTTTAATTTAATTGATAGAGACACATCTTAGTTAGTCAGTTATGTTTATGGTCCGGATGGGTGACCAAGATTTATTATCTTTCAGTTATATTATGGGATTAGAGTTTTAGTTGATGATTTAATTGAAGAAAAATTTTTAGGTCCATATTTTTGTGCCTTATTTGCTTCTAACAGGATGATTATTAAGTGAGTCACGTGCCAAGATCTCACATCCTCCTAGGTAGGGTTTTGGGGCGTGACAAATAAAAAGTATTACAAAATTTACTATAGTACTTTATTACGGAGACCACAAAGGGCCGAGATCACACCGAGACAGTGTTTGTGATGAATGGATCTCAAAATTTCATTAAACCCGTTTTTGAAATTTTGAGATTCGTGCATCACATGCACGGTCTTGATGTGGTCTCAGCCCTTTGCGGTCTCACTAGCATTTTACTTCAGTATATGTAAGCTTCTTGACTGAAAGCAGCTTTCGAATACCTGACTTTGTGAGATGGGGTCTTAGGCAATATAGCCACCATTACTGTTTTTAATGGGCAGGGCTTGGGCCAGGTCATTTCTTGTCCAAGCCCACCTTGTCCAAGGAAAGAAGCCCAACTAGGCCTAGGCAATTCAAATCCAAGCCCTACCCTAAAATGGGCTCGGTCCGGTTTGGCCCAAATTTGTGCCTTAGACGATAGTATCATAGATTTTTTTAAAATAAGATACATAACACAAGATTACTGTTTTGGTTTGGAGCTTTTAATGTATTTTTACTATTATTGGTGTATATTGTGGCATCTCGTTCTTGTAAAACATTTCACCATTCTCACTTAGAGCCTTCAGTATACGAATCGATGGATTCTACTCATTAGAATGGATGGATTCCACCCATTTTAAATTTCAAAATATAAGAATTATTGTGGTTGCATATAGACAAGCCTCATTTCTCTACAGAAGTAAAGAAAAGTACTGTTAGTCTAACTATAACATTGTTATGGTGTTTTTTCTATTGCAATTTTCCATATATAATAATCCGTGTAGTATAGGGTGTTTCAAGTTACTTAAATGCCCTCCAATCAAACAATTGCACAATATGATTTCATTGGTCTTTAAATCATGTTAGTTTATTTTATATATATAATATTTTGTACTGAGGCCGGGCTTCAAAATACAAGCTTAACCGGTCAAAAACATATAGGCTCAAAATATAAAGCCTGCCCTAGTCCCATGGGCTGGGCTTAAAATAAGGCTTATTTCGGGCCTAAAATGGGTCGAGGTGCATATGATTATAGGATTTAAGTAATATAACTTGAGTTTTAGAAAAAAAATATTAAAAAAAAACTAACCACATGAGTAAGTGAATCATAACCAAGGTTAATGTTTTTAAAAATATTTTTTTCTAAAAACTAAGGTTAGATTATTTAACCTTAGGGATGAGCGAATCTTAACTGCGGTTAATAGATGTCAAAGAGGGCATGTGGAGAGCTTGGGAAGTGTACGTGTACCACCCAACGGAATGTGTAATGCATGTTATCACACCCCTTGTTAAACGTCTTTACATGCGTCATGCAAAGAGTGGTGCTCGAGAACAAATTTTGGGCACCTACTAAAGAAAATCCGTTGCCAAAAATCCCATCCTATCTTGTCCTTCGCCTCTACCAACTTCCCAACTGGGGATAGGACCGCTTGGACCCAGTAGTAGCACTTCTAAATTAGCAAGATTATGGCTCCTTCAGTTTTGGATCTCAATGGATTAGTGGTTCTTAACGACATATTACCGTTTGAGTGGGGATCTTTATAAGCCATCTTCTTCAAGACATATTATCTGTAACAGTGTTTTCATCTCATTTTACTCTTTTTTTTTTTTGAATATAGAGTATGGGTAGTTACGAGTGCAAGTTTACTTTGGACGGGTGATTGTTGAATCCTGGAGGTCGGCTGTCGAGGGATCTACTCAAGCGGGGATGAATTTTAAAGATTCAGTGGTATGAAGTTACATGGCTTACCATCAAGTTAAAATTTGAAGATTTCAATTATTCTGGTGCTGTTATTACTTCCTGCATGAAAGTTCAAGATACGTTTATGGTTTTGTTTTGGTAAGCGAGTTCAACCTTAAAACCTAAGAAGATGAACAGATTGGTATACTGTTCAATATCAGATTCCTCATGTTTTCTAAACGAACAGTTGGAACAGTAAGCTTAGTTCTGATCTGATTTTAGATTGCTTTACTTCCATACATATTTCATTGTCATTTACTTGTTGAACTTGAGAAATCTGCAATCTGTTAGTATCCTTGTAATTTGACTACAATCTTAAGGACAGCTGTTTGGAGATTTTTCCATCACAAATATATACGGGTCTGGTCATTTTTCAGAGGCCTATTATCATAATCTTGACTACAGATTACTAGTTGTTATTGGGTATTTCTGCAATCATATTGTTCTTGTCTATATTCCAGATAGTTTTTTAGACAAACTTCAAGTCAATTTTGACAATGGAGGTTGTTAGACCAAACCAAAATTCGAATTTTAATAGACCCGAATATTTAATGGGCTGAATTACAAACGTTTACAACAAAAGATGTTATTCTTCTTGAAAATTATGAGTGTTGAAATTATGAGTGTTGCATTTGATTTATCCAAAACAAGATTGTCGACTAATTTTGACGAACCAACAAGGTTTGCATCTAATAAAAGTTGGGATAGATGGGATTATTTGTGCAAGAATTATGTATGAAATGCTGTGTCATATGAATTTTATGATGTTTACTGTGACTTAGTTCATGTTAGTGACATTTGAGAAGCCCTAAAGAAAATGTATGTAATTGAAAAAGTTGGAAACAAAAAGTATGTTGTAAGGAAATTCTTCAAATTTAATATGATAGATGAAAAATGAGTTATATCTCAACTTCATGATTATTAGCTCATTGTAAATGAGATCTTGAGTAAATGTATGAAGATTGATGAGGTGAAAACGGTTATGAGTACACCCAATTTTTTAATATAGTTTTTTAAGCGACCTTCATTAACAAAATATGGGCAAAATTCATTGGGTGCGCACCCCACTTTATTATGAGTACACCCAATTTTGTTTTCTCCCTTTCTTTTTCCTCACTTTAATAGCCGCACCCCCCACAATTGTCTTGGCGGAAAGACATTGAAGACATACCACAACGGAGTATATACAGGAACTGAATTTGTTTGGGCGCTAATGACTGGACATGGTGGGAGGTGTTTTGAATTACTCTGGATGCAACAGAGTATATTTTTGTGTTTTTGTTTTGTTCTCCAAGAGAGGTCATTGTTATCTGACTCTCGTAGAATGAGTAGTACAGAACATTTGGCAATCTTCTTATTTAGGTTAGGTCATAATGAGAGGAATAGAGTTATGCAGGAAAGATTTCAGCATTCAGGTGAAACCATAAGTCGGGTATTTCATAAGGTATTGAATGCCATGGTGACATATTCGATGGAGATTATCAAGCCTACAATGTCGTATCTTGAAAATCCGCCAGAAATTCAAAATAATCGAAAATACAGCCAAAATTTTAAGGTAAATCATTATGCTATATCATTTCTATTGTTTTCTTGAATTTTTTTCTAATGATATATTTGTCATTGTTGTGCGTCTTTTTTTTTGGTGTAAAAGAACTGTATTGGTACGATAGATGGTACTCATATCAATGCAGTGGTGCCAAATGACAAACAAGTTCCTTATAGAGGTAGAAAGGGGGCATGTACACAAAATATATTGGCAGCTTGTTCTTTTGACATGCGTTTTACGTATGTCAATGCTGGTTGGGAAGGATCAGAAAATGACTCACGTATATTGTTGGAAACCATAAGAACACCATGACGTAACTTTCATCATGCACGTCCTGGTAATATGAACAAACATATGGTGATTTTAGTTTATGTAAATGAAATGTTCCTTAAAGTAATTTAATGTTGATGTAGGTAAGTATTACATTGTTGATGTCGGCTATCCTAACATGGTTGGGTTTCTTGCTCCCTACCGCGGTATTCGATATCATCTTCAAAACTTTCGTCAAGGAAATGTGAGAAGAATAACAAAAGAAATTTTTAATTACATTCATTCCTCACTTCAGAATGTAATTGAACGTTGCTTCGGAGTGCTAAAGGCCCGCTTTTCGACCTTACTCCTTGACCACCCAACGGGATATAGTTGTTGCTGAAATGACTTCATAATTTCATCAAGTAGGAGGCCATAAATGATGAACTTTTTTGTGAATATGAAGATGATGCTTGGGTTAATGAAGAAGCTTCCGTTTTAGATAAAGGCGATGAAGCTAATGGACCAGGGATCAACCAAAATGGGTGTGGGGCCTCTGTTCTGGGGAAGGTCCAGAATGGCGGTAAACACACTACCGCCATTCTGGATTCTCCTAGAAATTGAATTTTCCCTTATGGCCTTAAGCCACGACACATCCAGGGACTTCCTCATGAGCCTAATGTGCTCTGGAAGGTTCAGGGAGTTTCTGGACTCGGGTTATGTACGCCATGATGGCTCTTTCTCTTCATGAGGGGCGCCCTCTTTGCCTATAGAGAATGCTTGGGGCCCTCTTTGCTGAGTGAAGATTGAAACCAGGCCCCTGGAAGTGGACCATGGGATACAAGAGCTGAAAATAGAAGGAAAGAGATGGAGGGGGAGTAGACCTACCCTCTGGACTCGAGCTTCAATGGGGAAACGGTTTGGGTACAAGAAGAGTGCCCTTTCCAGTGAGGGTAGCCCAGGCTAACCCTCAGGGTCTAATCTCTCTCTCTTGATCAGATTTCAGATGGGTCTTAGGAGGCCAAAGGGGTCTGGAGCAAGGCTTTGGCAATCTGGAATTCTCGGAGATTTTTGGACAGGGTTTTCCTAGGATTTTTTTAGTATGAGAATTGGCTTGAGGGTGGGGGATATTTATAGGATTATGAAGGCTTAGGGTAGTTTAGGGATTCAGAGAAAGATGAGAGGGACCTCAAGGTTCCATTGGAGAGCCATCTGGAGGTGCCGGGGGGTGCTACACTTAGTCTGCACATTCTCTAGGAACTGCGGTAATTCTAATACCGATATTCCTGAATCCGGCTAAACATGAAATGGTGGTAAAATTATTACCGTCATTTATCAATTTCTCATGAAACAGGCCCAACCAGCCTACTTTTACCTGTGCACACTATAGCTTTTACAAAAAATGGAAATGTCGATAAAATTATTATTGCCATTTCTAGAATTTTTTGAAAATTTGAAATTGGTAGACCCCTAGGGTCTGGATTGGATTTGTGGGCCCATGCGTGTGTCGCAACCCAAAATACCCCTAGGAGTTAGAGAAATCTTAGCTCGTGACTTATCTTATATCAAACCATCCTGCTAGAGTATACAAGGCATGATATATAGCGGAAGCAATAATACTATAACAAAAAGGCCCATAACTAGGTTCGAGTTCGAACCAACAACATCAAACAAAATGTGAAGCATGGAGTTGACAAGTCCCACTCTCAGCATACAAAATATCTCCTACACTTCTCTCTCAGCAATAGTCTAGATAGGGCAACCTATCTAGAGTTTTGTCATCCTGTCAATGATCCATGGTAGGCTCCGGCTCATAGTATTCCTCCTTGACTGAAGGCTCAGGAGCATATGCGTCAATAGAACCTATCGAAGTCAATAATTCGGCTGAGCATGGAATACTCAGTGACTATAAACTAATAGCTAATAATGTAACAATATCATTGAACATGCAACAACGTAGAACTTATAAATCCTTAAAACGATACATGATTTCGAAAACTATTTCCTTAAGAGTTTCCGTGTGAAATCCAAAACCGTATGAGTTCGTATTAGAATTAGTCTTGTAAATTCTTGCGAGTTCTTGTGAAAGTTGGGATTCCTTGAGAGGGCTTGATTCCTTGTGAAACATGACTTCTTGAGAGTCCATGTAAGCGTGTGATTCCTTGTGAGCTTTGAAACGATCTTAGACATTCTTGACCAACCCTTAGTTTGAATTTATCAATGCTTTTGAGCTTGATAGCTTTAAAATTTCTTAGAAACTTAGAATGCTTCGAAAAACTCGACTTGTGAGAAAACATTCGATTTATGCAAGACATCTGAGACTTAGAGTACTTAGAAAACATAGGGTACTTGTGATTATCATGCTATACTTAGAAAACTTGACAACATAGCATCATAGTCATAGAAATTCAGTAACAGTGATAGCTTACAACCCATGTATAATTCATCATCCAAGAAAACATGGTTTTTTCCTTAAAGAATAGAACAAGGTAGAGAGTAGAGTGTCTCTACTTAGAAAATCATAGAAAAGCCAACTAGTAGAAGGTAGTTACCTTTCTAGATCAACCTTTTGATCTAAAGAGCTTGAGAAAAGTTGAGAAGCAAGAAGGAACACCCTTTTTGATGAGAATCCAACTCAAGAACATCCAAAAACCAATACCCAAGACTCTCATTTCTTCTTCCTCTTTCTTCTCTTCTCTTTCTTTCTTTTTTTCTCTTTTTCACAAGCTCTAGGGTTCTTGACCCTAAGGCATGAAATGGGGTCTTATATAGACCCCAAAGGTCTTTGGTGAAACACCCTAAACACCCTAAGACCAAAGTAGGTCAGCCACAGGAAAAACAACATGATCGGTCGACTGGTAATGATGAGCGGTCGACTGGTAATGATGAGCGTTTGACCGGTCATGAAGACCCTCTCTGCCCAAAAACCCCATACAAAAGTTGGGCCCTTCAGTCAACTGGTAAGGACATTCGGTCGATCGCTAGTGGGTTGGTCGACCGGTATGACAGGGTCGACCGGTAATGCCTTGTTTTGGCCCTTGATTTTCCCACTTTACTGATTCGGCCATATCTTTTGAATGGCTTATCGTATTTGGATGATTCAACCTTCATTGGACTCAAAACTCAGAGGGGAACATCTAATGAACAAGCCTTAATTCTGACTTATTCATAGACTAACTACACCCCAAAGTTGAGGTATGTTAAGATATCCCTCTTAAACATACTTTGATCGAAACAAGAGGATCCTTAGGACTCTTAAACACATCACATAACACAATAGGTTCATGCAAGAACCCTCATTTTATTTTAGTACAAAAACATCAGGCATTAGGCTTGTTTACAAAAACCGGTGCCCATGACACTCTTCACAGGCACTATTCACAGCCTTTGAATTCAAGTTCCGGTGTTTTACATCCTCCCCTCCCCCCTTACAGAAATTTCGTCTCCAAAATTAGGACGATATCAAAAAGTACAAACGAACCTAAATACATAACAATCAACCAATGAACTATACAGACAAATGAGGATACTTTTCCCTCACTTCAACCTCATGCTCCCACGTAGTCTCTTCTGTATAGAGTTTTCCCTAAATAAGGAAACTCAATATTGTTGTAATAGTTTCTTTAGTGTAGTATCCAATGAGGATTGTGCTTGTTTTCAATTGGAACGGTTGTAGTTTGCTGACTACATGCTGCAATCTTTGGTTTTGGAAGTTATACATAGTGTATTTTAGTTCTAATGCATAATGAAAAAGGAAAAAAAATATATTGAATATTATTATTCAAAGAAATGTTTGAATTTTTGGTTTTATTTGGGGTTCCATGAAAGACCATAGTGCAATTTGGGGTTTCAAGAAAATGGGTATTAAAGAAACTAAGACCCTTTCAGCACTGTGGATGCATTGCTCATCAGCGCCGTGGACGCATTTTCCATCCCTTTCGTGGACGCTCTGTCGATTCCCATTAGGTCCACCCAACACACACACACATATCGAAACCACTGGTTTTGTAGCCCCTACTAAACTTACATCAACCAGCAATAGGCCATTATATTATGTTGATTTAATTACTTAACATGGCATAGCCATGGGGCAAGGGCCAGCTGCCTCTGAACTTAGGAAAAAAATTATATTATATTATTTAATAAAGCATAGCAATAGGATATTAATGAGGGTAACTGGTCCTTACTTTTGTAAGCAAATTAAGTTTATAATTTATATTATATTATATTATTTAATTATTCAACGAAGCATAGCCATGAAACAAGAGCACAGTTGCCCCATAAAATGTATGGACGCATGGGCAGAGCCAAAATTTTTTAGTTGTGGGGGCACTCATGGTTGATTGAAAATAGTAGTAATTGTTAATAGATTCTCGATATTTTTTTTTGACAACAAAGTTCTCAGGTTGTTTCGTCTACATTTTGTATATATCTTATGAGTATTGTTTCTCCGTGTTTACAGGGCAGTTGTCCCATTGCCTATGGCTATGCCAAGTTAAATAATTAAATAAAATGATATAAAAGTTATATTTTTTTTTCAAAAGTTTAGGAGAAAGTTGGCCTCTTGCCCCACAGTTATGCCATACTAAATAATATAGTATAAATTTTTAGTGGACAACTGCCCATTTGTCTCATGATTATGCCTAATTAAATACTTAAACAATTTAGTATAAAAAATACGAGTCCGGTTCCTGTCCAATTGCGATTGAATTCGGATAGTAGTTCAATCGTACTTACATATCCCCCTTTAACTCTGGTTAAGAACTTTTAACCCTTAGTGTTAATTTTTTTCCTAAAAACAAAGGTTAGACTATTGAACCCTAAGGGTTAGTAAATCTTAACCATAGTTAATGGGATTTAAAAGGGACACGTGTTGACCTATGAGTTGAGTTCAATTGCGATTGAATATAGCAAATGCTCCATGTATAGGTTATACCCTAAAAAAAATAGTTTTTAAAAAGTTGAGTGGGGGCACATGCTGCCATAGGCCCCCACCCGACTCCACCCCTGTATGGATGAGATGACCTACACTCTGAACCCTTTATCCCCCTAGACCCAAAATATTCTATAACTGTTTAATCATTCTTCACAAATCTATCAACAATTACTAACATTTTCAATAACCATTATGCCCTCCTACAAGAAAGCCATTCCAAAATATTGCAAAGCCATTAAAAATTTGTTGGTAATTGGGATTAGGAGAGGTTTGTTTATTATTGTAGTAGTAATATTGTCTTTGTAAAGACCCAAAACTTGTTTTTCTTGAAACTAGTGCACATTGAATGAAAATATTGAAATTTTTCTTAAAGCATTTCAATTAATGTTAATTGATGTCCAGTAATGTTTAATTGATGTTATTGGATGATTAAATATGTCTATGTAAATTTTTAATTAAAGTTATAACTATTGCATGATCAATGGTTAAGGTTTAAAGCAAAGAAAATGGTCAAAATAGACGAAATTGCTTGTTATTTGATAATTGCCCATCATCCAAAATTTATGAAAATTTTAGTGTAGATGCTAGATGTCCTAAATTAGCTACAGTTCAAATTTGAACTTAATCCAATAAGAATTAACCTTTCTAGAAGTTTTCAAACTTTTAATTATGACATCTATTGCTTTTGTTCTATTTTATTTGAAAAAAATTTAGGTTCATAATTTAGTTCTATTGTTGCTTTATGTTAAGGATGTTTTGCAATGTCACGGGTCCAGAGTCCCTTTTTGACCAAGGGAGGATTTTGGGGCATCCCAATCTTGTAGAGTAGCAGGATAATCTTATAGATAATCCCCTCTCTAACTAATGCATTTAGTTGCTAACGGCGATAAAGGAATCTTGGGGTGGGGTGGGGTGGGGTCCACATATTTGTTTCATGGGCCAGTGGGACTTTCTTCCACATATTTGTTTCATGGGCCAGTCATTCAGCATTATACCTTTTAAGGGTAGTAAGAGTTAATTTAGGTGTCAGCGATTCTACACTTGACTCCAAAGCAACAAATATGCTCTGGTTGAAGCCTGAGTAAGGTACTCGGGCCAAGCCTCTTTGCTTGACGTGTATCCCCTTTAACTATGGTTATTTAGGGTTAAAGAATTTAACCTTTGTTTCTAAAAAAAAAAACAGAGTTAAGATTTAGTTTTTTTACATGATTTTTATTTTGTTACTCTAATGATTATTTAACCCTAATGATTAGTGAATCTAAACCAACAATCAATTAAAAGGTGACAAATCCCCATCAAGCAAAGAGGCTAGGCCCAAATAACTTACTCGGGTTTCAACCAGAGTATATCCATTCGCTGACTCCGAGGCTCAAAAAAAGAAATTTTTTACTTTAATACCCAATTTCTTCAAATCCCAAATTACACTATAGTCTTTCATGGAATTGTAGTCAATTACTCGAGCTTCAGCTAGAGTAAATCTGTTGTCTGACTCCTGGCTACTTTAATACCCATTTCCTTGAAACTCCAAATTGCAGTATGGTCTTTCATTGAATCCTAATCAAACCCTAAATTCAGACCTTCTCTTTGACTAATACCTTGTATTTTTTTTTATATAGTTATACATACATACATATACATATATCTATATATATATATATATATATATACACACACACTCACACACACGACGAGGTAGTAATGAGCCATGCTCATTGAAGCTTGTAATGAGCAGTCCCTATAGAAATATGACACGTTGCATAATTTTTTGAATCCGACTATTTGATGTTAACATGGGTCCATTGGAGACGTTCAAAAAATTCAGCCTGATTGGACAAGTTTAGACCATGGCCGGCCCAAAGCAAAAAATTCTAAATTGGGCTTCTTTTTTTTTTCAGTTTTTTTATATTATTTAAAAATTAACTATAAATGAGGCCTTTTTAATATTCAAATGGGCCTTTTATTTATTTTTTAATATTCTAAATAAGGCCTTTTTAATATTATTTTTTTATTTTTTTTTAATGGGGCCTAAAGCAAAGGCTTTGATGGCCTAATGGACGGGCCGGACCTGGTTTAGACCATCCGATTAGATCCTAGTTTGAAGCATTAATCCTTTATGGTTCACTAGACCCTATCTAGGATATAAAAATGATTGATTTTTCCTTCTTCGATCCGACGTTCTATAAATGTCCCATCGAGCTAATTTTTTGTCACGTGTCTCTCGAGCAACCCATCTTGATATCCAATGGTCATATATATATTCCAAAAACGATTGTCAAGTACGTGTCACAATGACCGCTCATTACAAGTTTTAAGGAGCATGGCTTATTAGAATCTATTTTATATATATATATAAACTAGTAGAAGGGACGTGCGATGCACGTCAGTGGATAGTCCTAATGATTGTGAAATAATAAAGGGAAAAAATAAATTGAATAAATTTTTAATTCAATACCTAAACATAATTCTAATTTTATAATGACCTGCTAGATTTCATATAATAAAAATAGAATGAAAGGATATATATACTCGTTGCAATCAAAAGGAGGTTCTATCATATAATAGTACAGAAATAAATAAAAGAATTCATTTTTAGGCTCAGGCTCAACTTTGCTTCTTGTCTATTATCGCAATGAATCTCTTCCATCCACCTTCGCCCCAATCAGATGCAAAACTAGGTTCTATTAATTTTTTCAACTGCAAACACATTTAATGGAAAATCATTAGAACCCATTTATTTTGAATAGATATATTGTTATGAGCAGTGATTGGCTGACCCTGCATTCGGTTGGCTAACCGACTACTTCCCTA
Organism: Tetracentron sinense; assembly: GCA_015143295.1. Lineage (NCBI taxonomy): Eukaryota > Viridiplantae > Streptophyta > Magnoliopsida > Trochodendrales > Trochodendraceae > Tetracentron > Tetracentron sinense. The sequence goes on from CM026564.1 coordinate 29,004,069, forward strand.
TTTTATTTCTCTTTAATTGTGGTTAAGCTTAACCAACCTAAGGTTGATATATATATATATATATATATATATATATATATATATATATATATATATATTATCTTTTTCACTAAAAACTAGGGTTGGATGGATGAATCTTAGGGGTGAGTGAATTTTAACCATAGTTATTGGATGGTAAAAAGGGGGGCATGGAACAATGAGGAACGACATTCGACTACATAGCCGAATGGCCTTTTCACACCTATTAATTGTGGTTAAGATTTACCCACCCCTAGGTTCAACCATCTAACCTTGATTTTTAGAACAAAAAAATTATAATCTTAATTTAATGAATCTTACCACAATTTTTTTTTTTAATGGTAAATAGGGGTTAAAAGAGACACATGTTGACCAGTGGGTGTGATTGAACTCTAGGAAAGTTCAATTGAAATTGATTGTGATCCGATCCCGTATCAGCCACCACACAGAAGGGTTTGTGTGAATATGATAGTAGATGGAAGCATATATGGACATCTAATTGTGATTTAACTCTCTCAGAGTTCAATCGCACCCCCGAGCCCATGTGTCACTTTTAACCACTGTAATTAAGATTCACTAACTCTTTGGGTTCGCAATATAACCTTAGTTTTTAGAAAAAAAAGTATTAACATAATGGTTAAAAATTCTTAACCAGTTACAATTTTAATATATATATATATATATATATATTTAAAACTAAGATTATATTGTTGAATCGTAAGGATTAGTGAATCATAACCACAGGTAATAAGGGTTTAAAGAGACACGTGTTGACTATGGCTGCGATTGAACTTGGGGAGAGTTCAATTGCAATTGGCTGTGATCCCATCTTCAAAGCCCAGATTAAAATCAAGAGAAGTGTATTCCATGGGAGGAAAGTTTGAACTTCTCAATTCAATAGAGATACGTGGAGTGAGAGGGGAGAGAGAGACGAGTGGGACGGTGGGAGGCGAGAGAGAGAGAGAGAGAAAGACGTGAGTGGGAGGGGGGGGGTAGAGACATGGCAATGGGTTTGGTTCGGTTAGCGATAATGTTGATTGTCTTCCTCATTTTTTTCCTACGTTTTTGAAGTTACGGAAACCATTCCGGGGGGGCTGTTGCACCGATCTATTGCTGACCAAAAGAGTCGTTGTTTGCCTTGTTAGTGTTACGTGCCTTGAATAAGTAAATTGATCTTCCGCCCCTCATCAGACTGGTCCTTTGAGGAGTATTGGTCAATGCACTTATCATTGGTATTAGAGTCATGCTCTATGTCACGAGTTCGAGTCACAGAAAGGACTACCTGAGGAGGGTTATGGAAAAAAAAAGGCCAGAGATGTTCCCTGCCTCAAAGTGAAAACCGTTGCGGAAAGAGGGCTACCTAGGAAGGGTTATGGAAAAATCTGGAGAATTGCCCTGCCTTGAGTGAGAGCTGCCGAGGCCGTTGCCTGCGGAAACGTGGTGGTCTGTTACGTGCCATGAAATAAGTAAATTAATCTTCCGCCCCTCATCAAGCCAGTCTTTTGAGGAGTACCGGTCAAGGCACTTATCAATTAGCCATTTGATTTTCATTCTGATAACCGTTGATATAGGATAATTGCTGGAAAACAAACAGTTTTAGCAATTTAGCTGAATCCAAATAAATTTTCAAGACTGAAGAACGGCCATTTCCAGTGGTCGTTGAATGTATCATGCAGTATAAAAAAAACATGCAATTGAATGTTTTTTTAATAGTTCATCACAACCATTTCCAGGCATTACATCCTATGACAGACAGGTTTATAAAGAAAAGATCTATAAACCAAATCAAATATTTAATGAACGCATGTTATTGAGGGAGTTTACATTTGTGATTAGTTCTTTGTTAAATCTGTGAGTGAAGAGAGATCTTTTAAATTGCAGCAACAGGTGTGGACACAAAAAAGATGGAGATGTATAAATATGGATTCGGGAGAAAAAAAATGATCCATGATCTTCTGGTGATTCCCAATGAGTGGCACGACTGTCGCCTTTCTGGCCTGAAGCTCTCCTTTTTATTTTTATTCTAATAATACATTCAACGCACCAATCTATACAACCTCCAACATCTCATTTGTATCCAACACCTTTTAATTAAGGAGGCATCATTCTTACTGTCTCTCACTCTCACCTTGATAAATATGTACCTCTTTTATCTTTCGTTTTCAAAGATTAAAAAAAGTATGTTATTGCTCCCACCTCCATTAAAAAAAGTTGAGTTAAGTTGAAACCAATATGCTTTGTCATTGGTGCTATTTACTCCACCTCCACAAGTTGCGAACTCTTCTTTGTAGCGTGGGATTCAACTGCTTATTAAGGCTGCTTAGAGCTCACTAGACTTGGTCTTCATTGGTGGTCCGAACTGACTGATGTTGAAGAATCACACATGAAAAAGAATAACAGTGTGATGGTAAATTGAGAATTAGTAACGGTTTTGTTTGTGACTAATCAACAGATTTCTTGTAGTGCATGCACATGAACTGTCTTGGCAGAGGATGCCCATCCAGCTCAAGGATATAGATTAAAATAGGTAACTTCTTAAATGAGTTCTAATTAGCAATATCTCTAAATATATTTTTCCACTATTTTTTTAAGTAATGGAGGGTCTCCCAAACCATTCGAGGCAAGGACTAATCTCATCGGATGCCGGCACCAACCCAATGGGAATTTTTTCACTATACCTAGTGTAAGAGATAAAATTAGTAAAAGCAACTGCGCGTTGGGGAATGAGTTCGCTTTTGTTGTTTTGTTCACGAAAGTGACACGTGGACATGAGTTGGGATCACGTGCTTAAAATAGAAGGATAATCTGTTGTCTGATGCACAACGTTCGCGTTGTGTGCGTCGCGACGTATCTGTTATCTTGTGGAACAACGTTTCCGTTGTGGCTTGACAACGTGCTCGTTGTCATAAGCACAACGTAACCGTTGTACTCTTGACAACGATTTTGTCGTTACATGAACAACGAGCCCGTTGTATCACCGACAACGATGTCCAGGCCGTATTTTAAGACATCTACACCGTAACCGAGCTCGGATCAACAACGAGACCGACTCGTAGGAGGAAGTGATCAGGAGGCGATCCTTTATTCTGACAGATGTGCCGAAAGCACTGTCGTGGCATTTAATGCTGGTCACTTCTGCGTACTGTCAGATCCCAACCGACTGAACTCATAGTAGGCTCTCACGTGTGGTGCAACAGGTGGCAGATATGCCTGACATATTTGGCGATGAGTGCAGGACACGTAGTATGAACATCTATGGCCATCCATGGTCATCGATGGCCATACCAATCTTACCCTATTTATACCCCGTGGATTTCAGTGCTTCAGGGACTGATTGATCCCGAGAACTTGAACACTAAAATACTTTTTCGGTGCCTTAGAGACTTGTGTTTCTTTCAGTGTTTACTGTTCATCATCTTCTACATCTACTTACTTTATCATCGGAGTATAGGACAGGGTGTCACACCCTCCAACTCCAGCCTTCTGCCAGTGAACCAGAGAGAGTGTGTAGCTGCAGCTGACTTGTGTTCTTTACGGTAAATTTTCCTTTCAAAATTGGCGTCGTCTGTGGGAAATACTGTAAACGAACCTCCCTTTACTCTTTGTGATCATGGCTGATCAAACTTTTGTGTTCGGGCGTGAGAATCAAACCCCTCAAGCCACTCCATTCGCACCTTCTGTCGTGCAGACTTTCATCCCTGGGGTCAGTCCTTCGTCTGGGGGCAACCAGAGAGGACCATGCCTCCTCCTGTTGAGCCTTCTGTCTCTGATCGCATTTTGGCGATGTTGTAAAGGCAGCAGTCTGCTCTGGATCAGATCACCAGACAGCAGCAGACGATGTAGGAGAGGCTTGAGGCGTTCGAGCATAGCAGGCTCGAAGTGGATGAGGTGCCACCTCAGAGATCTTCAGTGAGACGTCAGCTTGACTTCTCATCTCCTCCTTCGGCACTAGAGAACCGTGAAACTAGGTTTGTGCTTCTTCCTACTGAAGGGGATGTAAGATAGCCTCAGGTTCGGGCAGAGCAGAGTGTTCCTTCTGATCGCGTGGATTTGCGAGAAGGGGCAGGACGAGAAGACTTGAGAGGAGCTACCGGAGGAGTAGACGCGCAGAAGACTTGGATGACCGCCAAGGAGATGGAGGCCTTGATTAGTGCTCGTGTCAAGAGCATGAAAGGAGGGATTCCTGACCACTTTGCTCAGTCAGCAAAGGACAACGTTGAGAACTCTCCTTTCACGGATGCCATCAATCAGTCATATACTTCGTCCAAGTTTATGACTCCGATCTTCCCCATGTACACCGGAAGAACGGATCCGGAGGAACACTTGTTTGATTTCAAACATGTGATGACTGTTCGCAATCCAGATGATGATCTGAATTGCAAGGCTTTCCCCAACAGCCTGTCTGGAGCAGCGTCGAGATGGTTTCGCAACCTGCATCCTGGTTCCATCTATAACTTCTCAGAGCTCAGGTCAGCTTTTATTGATCAGTTTATTATCAATAAGAAGAAGAAAGCAGGTGCAGATACCCTCTTCTCTTTAAGGATGAAACCGGCAGAATCCTTGAAGGACTTCATTTCGCGCTTCACTGATGAAGTCCACAGCATCGATAAGGTTGATGAGGGGAGCTGTATTGCTGCTTTCAAGAATGCTATCCCTAAGCATTCCGAGCTCTATAAGTCATTGGCTCTTGACTATCCTGTCAAGATGGACGAGATGATGGTTCGTCCCATCAAGTATGGAAGGTACGAGCCCAGGATGAGAGGGGTGGATGTCGTAGAGAGGGCACACCGATCTTCGAAGAGGAAGGGGAAGAAGCAAATATATGAGTCTTCATCATCTGAGGACTCACCACCGAGGAAGCAAAAGGAGAAAGTAGTCTATGTGACTCAGCGGGATCAGCCGGTTCGGCGCCCGTATGAAGGAAATTTCAATCAGCCCCAGCAGTAGAGTAGGACGGAGAGGCGTCCTAACTTGAATTTTCAGCAGGCGAGGCAGCATATTCAGCCTCGCCAGGAGCAGTCTCATGCACAGCGAGAGAGAGGTATACAGCCCAGCGAGAGGCGACCTTTTGCAGGTCGAGCAGAGCCCATCAATTTTACTGCTAGCCCAGCAACCATCATGAGGTCGATGGAGGGTCAGGCGTATTTCGAGTGGCCAGCTAGGGCTGTGCAAGATGTTACATCGGGACCACGGGTACATGAGTACTGTCATTATCACAAGTGCCGGGGTCATCTCACTAACCGATGTCACATTTTGAGGGAGTATTTGGAGAGACTGGTTCAGGAGGGATACTTGGGAGAGTATCTTGCTTCCGGTAGTGGTGGTACGGTGTGTACCAGGGAGTCACTATCCCAGTCTCACGCAGGAGAGCCTGCCAGTAATCCAAGTACCAGTGGAGGAAGTCGGGGAGGAGCTCTTTTGGGCACGATCAATGTTATTTGTCGTGTGCGAGAACTGGAAGAGGATGTGGAGAGGAATTTCAGGGCGAAGGCCAGGAAGATGTCTCACGAGGCTGCAGTGTGTCAGGTCCAAGTGCCTGCAAGAAGCGTTGAGCAGACACTTACTTTTGGCAGTCGTGATTTGACGACAGTAGTATGACCTCACTATGATGCTCTTGTTCTCACCATGAGAATAAGAGATTTTGACATCAAGAGGGTACTTGTGGATTCCGGGAGTGGGGCAGACATCTTGTATCTTCATGCTTTCACTCAGATGAAGCTGGATCCTTCCGTTCTCATCTCTGCTCAGACCTCGCTGTTCGGATTTGATGGCAGCTCGATGAAGCCTGTAGGCGACGTTGTCTTACCCGTTGTGGCTGGACCCGTTGTCCTACGGACCAGGTTTTCCGTTGTGGATGCGCCATCTCCGTACAATGCCATCTTGGGTCGATGGTGGACCTATGAGATGAAGGCTGTTCCGTCCTCGTATTATCAGGTGTTGAATTACCCGACGCAGGACGGACCTCAGGATATTAGAGGGGATCAGCTGGCATCGCAGAAGTGTGATTTTCTTCCTTCCATTGTGCCTCCATAGCAATTACAGGTCATTCCCGTTGTGGAGGAGAGCTCGGAAGCATCGTTGTGTAGACCTTCCGTTGAGCCCACGAAAGTTGTCAATCTGGGAACGGAAGAAGAGCCAAAGGTGTTGCAGGTCGGGACGAGCTTAACAACGGAGGAAGAGCCCAAGTTGCTGGGATTTCTTAAACAAAACCTTCATGTCTTTACATGGTCTCACAAAGACATGACCGGCATTGATCCGAGTGTTATCTGTCATCATCTCAATGTTGATCCTGCTATCTCTCCAGTGAAACAGAAACCTCAGAGACTTGCCCTAACCTATCATGATACAGTGAATGAGGAGATTGACAAGTTGATCCAGTTCGGGTTCATTCAAGAAGTGCAGTATCCTGACTAGATAGCCGATGTTGTGGCTGTGCCTAAGAAGAATGGGAAGGTGAGAGTTTGTATTGATTTCATTGTGTCAATAAAGCTTGCCCCAAAGACTTTTTTCCCATGCCAAGGATAGACAGACTCATCAACGCCACTGCTGGCTACGAGATGTTATCCTTCATGGATGGTTATTCGGGCTATAACCAGATCCTTCTGGCGGAAGCTGATCGAGAGAAGACCACCTTTATAACGGAGCGAGGCTTGTTCTGTTATCGGGTAATGCCTTTTGGCTTGAAGAATGTTGGTGCCACGTATCAACATCTTATGACTCTCATGTTTGGGCCACTTCTCAGCAAGACGGTTGAAGTTTACATCGATGATATCGTTGTGAAGAGTCGAGTATGAGGTACTCTGGTGGCAGACCTTGCTGAACCTTTCTCTATTCTGTGAGCTTTCAATGTGAAGATCAACCCAGAGAAGTGCACCTTCGGGGTTATCTCAGGCAAATTCTTGGGTTATCTTGAGAGTTAGCGAGACATTGAGGTTAATCCAACTCAGATTCGTGCTCTACTGGACATGCCAGAGCCTAAGTCGAAGAAGGAAATCCAGAAGCTGACAGGGCGGATTGCTGCACTCAATCGGTTTATCTCCAAGTCATCCGATCGTTGCAAACCTCTTTTCGAGTTGCTGAGGAAGGACTCTATTTTTGCGTGGACGCCAGAGTGTTATCGAGATTTCTCTGCTTTGAAAGAGTATTTAGGCTCAGCTCCTATCCTTTCAATACCTGAGCCAGGTAAAGTCTTATATCTTTATCTTTCTGTTTCAGAGCAGGTTCTTGATTCCGTCCTGGTCAGGAGTTGTGATAGCGTGGAAAAACCTGTTTATTTCATCAGCAAAACCTTTCTCAAGGCGGATTACAATTACAGTAAGCTCGAGAAGGTTTGTCTAGCTCTTGTCTTTTTTGCGGAAAAGCTTCATCCTTGCTTTTATGCTCATTCTATCATTGTCATCACAACATATCCCTTGAAAGTCGTGCTGGGACGACCTGAGCTGGCGGGAAGGATGTCGAAGTGGGCTGTGGCTCTGAGTGGGTTCGATATCCAGTATCGGGCTAGGAGTTCAGAGAAGGGGCAAGCTATGGCGGGTTTCCTCTCTGACTTCCCTGTGGAGGAAGAGGTAGAAGAGGTGATTGTTGATCTTCGTGAACTTCCAGACGAGATTGACAACGGAGATATCGTTGTGGGTGGAGCCGAATCACCAGAATGGGCTGATTGCTGCTGTACGTGGACGGATCTTCTAATTTGAGTGGTTCAGGACTTGGTGCTGTGCTCATTAATCCGGAGAACATCAAAGTGCAGAAGATGTCGCGTCTTGGGTTCACTGCCTCCAACAACGAAGCTGAGTACGAAGCCTTGCTACTTGGGTTGCAGAGTGCACGAGAGCTGCAAATTTCCAAATTGAGGGTGTTTTGTGATTCCAGCTCGTGGTGAATCAGGTGAATGGTATTTACGACTGCAAGGACGATCGGATGAAACAGTATGCTGCACTCATTCGTTTACAGTGTGAAGCATTCACCGTTGTGGAGATCAGGCACACCCGAAGGGATGAGAATAGGCATGCTGACGCTTTGGCTTACCTAGCTTCCATGGTGCAGTCTGACAAGCCCAGAGTTATTCTGATGGAGTACCAAGAGTAACCTTCGATAGCTCTTCAAGCACAGCGAGAGGTGTGTTTTGTTAATCCAGTTTCGAGCTGGATGACAGGGCTGGTGGCCTACCTGAAATATGGAATTCTTCCTATCAGTGTGAAGGAGTCAAGGCGTATTTTGTTCAAGGCACCTCGTTATGCCTTGGTGCAAGGAGAGTTGTTTAAGAAGTTTTTTGGCGGGCCTTTGCTAAAGTGTGTTCATCCTGCAGACGTAGGAGGGATACTTGCTGAGTTGCATGAAGGTATTTGTGGTATACATTCAGGAGGAAGAAGCATTGCCCACCGAGCGCTGGGGCAAGGTTACTTCTGGCCTTACATGTAAGCTGATGCTCAGAAGTACGTGAAGAAGTGCAGTCAGTGCCAGCGGCATGCTCGTTTGATTCATGCTCCAGCTCAAGAGCTTAACACTGTATCTCAGCCTTGGCCATTTGCACGATGGGGGCTTGATATTGTGGGACCTTTCCCTAAGGCTCCAGGGAATCTGATCTTTCTTCTAGTGGCAACTGATTACTTCTCTCGTCGGATTGAAGCTGTTCCCCTTACTCGTATTAGAGAGCAAGAAGTGAAGAAGTTCTTGTGGGAGCATATCATCTGCAGGTTTGACATACCGCAGTCCATTATCACAGACAACGGGAAGCAGTTCTCAGGGCGTATTATTGCAGACTTTTGTAGCGAGCTTAAGATCAAGCATATTTTCTCTTACCCATATTATCCTCAGGGGAATGGATTGGCCAAAGCAGCTAATAAGAATATACTGAATGCCTTGAAGAGAAGGTTGGAAGATTCGAAGGGGAAATGGACCACCGAGCTGCACAACGTATTGTGGGGGTATAGAACAACACCGAGGAGTCCTACCAATGAAACACCTTTCTCTTTAGCGTATGGCATGGAAGCTGTCATTCCTACTGAGATCAGTTTGCCCACAGTGCGTTCTTGGCATAGCAAGAAGAAGGATGGAGAGAAAAATAAGAACGTTGAGCTCATGGCTATCCACCTCGACTTGCTAGAAGAGAAGCGTGAAGATGCCAGCATCCAGATGAGAAGATAGCAGCAACAATTGAGGAAGACCTATAATAAAAAAGTGCAATGGAGAGTCCTTCAGGTCGGAGATCTCGTTCTCCGAAAAGTGTTCCAGAATACAAGGGAAATTAACAGTGGCAAGTTGGGACCAAACTGGGAGGGGCCTTATATCGTAGAACGATTGGGAAGTCCTGGAGTCTGCTATCTGAAAGACTTACAAGGTAATCTCATCTCGAAATCCTGGAACATTATGAACTTAAGGCAATTCTTTCAATAGAGTTTATGATTATACATGCGTTGTTATGTTTACAAATTTCCGTGCTTTCACATGAACATATGACTTGCACTGATATGAAGCTTTATGCCAATTCATTATCTGAAACGTTCTCCGTCTGGACCATCAGTGTAATATTGTGAATGTTTTGCAAATAATTCGAATAAAATTTCGACTGAATAGCCTACTCATAACGAACACTAGTGGCTTATCTAAGGATGTCATCTGAGCAAATCCAGTGGCTTATCCTATGACATCCTCTGAGCAAGTGTTTCGAAACTGAGTTATATTATGTTCATCATATGAATTTTATTTGTCAGATTACATTCACAGTGAACTACACAACGATGTGTCTAGATCATTGCTTCCACTGTGTGCTTTGCTCGTAGTGCTCTGATCGTAGTGCTCTGATCGAAACACTTTGTTTAGTGTGTGCATCAGTTATGATTTTCATCTTCATCTTCATACGTACATTCAAGTGTCTACATAGTGAAGTGCCATATTCACGTCAGTATTATGATCTGTGAAAAATTATTCAATTATTTATGTTGTATTTTCCTGTGTGCATACGTTTTGCTCTACATTACACTACGAGGTGGAGAAAGATGCAAACGTAAGAAAAGGAAATGATTCATTCATTCAGAACAACCCATTGCTGGGTGGGTATACAAACAAATCCCATAACAGGAAGAGAAAGTAGATTGCATCACAAGAGTTCATTACAAAGCAGAAAGAAAAAGAGACAGAGGTAGATCATACGAGCTCAACATCAGCATCAGTGGTTGTTGTTGCAGGGGCAGGAGGGGAAACTTCAGCAGTTGGGGTTTCGACCAGAGTAGCTTCTTCAGCAGCAGTGGTAGGAGCCTCGGGAGCAGCTGGCTTGAAGTATGGCTCAGCTGGGAGGGGTGCAGGACCTTCGAAAGGGTGAGGTTGCTCAACGCCTTGGACCTCGGCCTCGGTGTCCAGCTCGATTATGTCCTTGCTTTGAAGCTCGGAGAACGTAGTCACATCCTCTTCATTGTCTTCCTTCTGGCGGCCTTGTTGGCAGAGCATTTCGATCACCTCTTTCTCGGTCTCCGCCCGATCCTCCTCCAGGAGTGTGTCCAGCTGAGACTGATAGTGCTGTTGCAGTCTCAGGGTCACAGTCTTCTCGATGGCTTCTTCGGCTTTCTTGGCCACCTCGAGCTCCTCCATCAGATTCATCCTTGCTGCCTCAGCGTTCTCCAGTTGTCTGCCCAAAGCCTGGGAGACAGCTGTCAGCACCCCATTTTTACACCCCTTTTAACTGCGGTTAATAATCTTAACCATGGTTTAGCTCAACCAAACCCTAGGTCTAACTTAGAGCTTTGGCACAACCTTGGCCCAAAACCCTTTGCTTAAGTCTTGGCCCAAGTCCAAAAACCCAGGCCCATGGTCCATGACCCATGAGCAATACTCCCAAGGTCCAAGCCCAAGGAGGGTGGTTTAGAGCCCACTGTGTGTCCCTTTGTTGAGTTGGGCGGCAAATCCCACAACACCTCTTTTGCTTTCTTTCCTTTCTCATGCAAGACCAAGCCCCACCAAAGTCCAAGACCTGCTCCCTACCATTTTGGATGTTTAAAATTCAAAGTAAAGGTGGGCTAGCCACTGTTACGTCTGAACCATCCCCTCTACAACTCTCACCTCACCTAACCTCCCTATTTACCATCCATGCCACAATCCTCTTAAGTTTTATAAATACCCAACTTGGCCAAGGACTTAGAAAAGGGGGATCAAAGAAAAATCTCAGACCATAGCTCGGTAACTCCAAAACCCAGTAGCAAGCCTCCCTTTGAAATCTTGACACTCCAGAGCTTCAACCCAAAAAAATCCCTATAACTCCAAAAGCCTACACCAAAACTCTTGCCATCTAGAAAACCAAACACCTACCCTCTGTCCTTGGTATTTTCGGCCAAAGAGAGTGGAGGGTGGACTGGAGAAATGGCGTAGGCTAATTTCCTTGTGTGGTCACCTCACTCTCCTAGCCAATAGATACACTTCACCTTGAAGCTTTGAAGGATTCGTTTAAAGGGTTGGTTCATACCTCCCTCTCTTCATTTTATTCAGTTTTTTTATTTTATTTTATTTTTTGCACCTCCTAGTCCATTTCTAGGATTTTATTTTCATTCAGTTAATATCTCTGCATCTCCTAGTCCATTCTTAGGAGTACATTAGCTTCCATCCCTTCATAAGGTAGTGAGAGGCCCCCTATCTCTTTTTCAATGGGATAGGGGGTCCTCATAAAGAAGGAAAATGATGATTTATTTATCTAGTGTGCATCTATGTTTGCTGTTCAAAGTGATTGAGCGCAGGTGCAAGAAAGCTTTGGAATAGTTCAGAAATCTCAGAGGAGGATTGGTTCTTTTTCCAGTCTTTTTTTATTCTAAAATATCACTGTGATGATTACTCTCTAAGGCTTCTGAAATATCCCAAAGCCCACGCACACCCCCAGCTCCTTGGAGTCTTTTTTATTTTCGTTTCAGTCCTTGGTTCCCCTTTTTTACAAGAGCATCTGTGATGACAATGATTGGTACACTGACCATAATGAAATTATTGTAAAACCGCACCTTTCATTTTGTTGCTAACTGGCTCTTCATGCCTTCTAGAGCCCCCTTGGTAACCCGGCTCTTCCAGATCTAGGGACTGTTCTTTTTCTTTTTCATTCTACTTGCCTTGAGGTGGTTTGATTAATAAGAAAACAGCAATCACTAGTCTTGCTTTAAGCCGTTTGGGTGTTACCCTTTGACCCCATACCCACCTTTGCCTCCAGGTTTCTATTGGACCTTGGTAAGTCCCCCGCGTCACAACCCATGCAGCCCTCGAGGCCGCCTTGTTTACTTATGCACGTGGGCAGCAATCCCAGTCCAAACACTGCCCAACAGTTTGATGCATAACAGTGAGTGAACTGTCTTCTGTTTTCTCCCTTAAGTTCCATTAAGGCCCAACATTCCTCTTTTCACAAGACCTTACTCAACCCCAGAAGGGCATTGGTGGTCCGCCTCTTTTAGTCCCAGGTGGCTAGTGTTTTTAATTTTTGGACCGAAACTTCAGTCAAGCTTGGTGCAAAGTGCATTTGTACTACAAAACATTAAGGCCATGATTTCAGTCCATCCTGTTGGATGCTAGATTGGTGTTGGTTCGGGCCTCCTCTAGGCCTATAGAACTTTGATTGTTAACCCTTAACTTAACTTAGGTTAAAACTTAACCTTAGTTAACCTTGCCAAGAGAAGCAATGGTCATCCATAATGCTAAAATTTCTAGTTTTCTTCTTGCAATAAGCTCATGTGCGATACCAACGGTGGTGCGTGGAGTAAGTTTGTTTCGCTACTGTGGTTGGGTTAGTGTCGACCTTTTCTACCTTTGGTACTCAATAGACCATCTTTAGACCTTACTTATCCTTTGATAGTCTAGTCCTTGCTTATCTTAGTAATGGCAGGCCTAAACTCCACAATCAACCTAGACATGTTGGTCTAATCGCGGTTAGATTATAACTTTCAGCCCATCCATTGTGCTATGCGGGCCGGACTGGTTTGTCTTAGGCTATTTGAGGTTCTATCAACTTGACCACTTCCTTCCTTAGTTAGGCTAATCCCCTTGTTTGACCCGGTTTAACTCTTAGCTTAATTATGGCCAAGGCTCACCCCTATCTATTTAAAAAAATCCAAAAAAATGAAAAACATTCAAAAACACAAAAACAATACAAAATAAAAAAAAACCAAAAAAGACCATCTTGCTTGCTTGCTTTCTTAACTGTGGTTAGGCTCCCTAATCATGATTAATACATTTCTAACTGTAGTTAGACCCTACTTTGCACTTGACCAACTCGGTCAGTCAAACCCTAGCCTTCGGGTTAGACCTTTGACCACCCTTACACACACACATACCCCTTAGCCTTGGCACGGGCTCAAGTGCCAGAACTACGCTCGGTCTGATCTCACCCTTAAGTGAGTACGTAGGCAATCCAACTCGGATTCGACCCTAGTCTAGACAATCCTCAGTTTAGCTTAACTTTGCTTATTTCTTCAATTAGCATTTAATTAAGCATTTAGGCACTTTAATTAATTTTGAGATTAAATTGGCTTAACTTTAGGGAGTAGGTAACCATTTATAAAATGGGAGTCCTTGGGTGCCTAACACCTTCCCCAGGGCTTAATCGAACCACTTACCCTAATCTTTGATAGACCTCTTGCCTTATCCAAATACTTGCTTACCTGGGACCTATCCCTAAGAATGACTAGGTGGTGACTCTTTAGTCCACATTTTCTTTTTGTGAGCGGACCGCAAAATCCCGTGCTCACAGCTCTGGCGACTCTGCTGGGGAGGATGGTTCAAGCCAGAATCTACACTTAAGCCAAATTAATCTCAACATTAATCAACATGCTTAATTGTTTAATCAAGTGCTAATATTTCTTATGGGTGTGCATTTCATACATATCATTGGTAGTGTAATAACCCAACACCTATTAGACGGGCTTATTACGCTAACGGCTGCTGGATGATGATCCTCGGTGTCAGTAGCTTAAACGTCTTGGAGGTCTGCGGAATTTGCCTGTTGGGTGATGATCCTCAGGAAACGATTTTGAACGCTCCTGCTTACACCAATCGTCCCCGGTATGTTCTATACCTCGGAGTCGCATATACGGTGTTAAGTGATCCCCCCATCTTGCTAGGAACATCTTTTGCATCAAACCAGCATACATACATATAGCCTAGGCTAGGGTATAGTCTACAAGCAGCCCATCCGGGAGGGGTTATCCTAAACCCTAACCTGCTTGCACCCTATACCTGTCCCCTGTCATGGTTGACTACCCGGGCATATTCTACCCGGATAAGCATCCACCTAGGGGCATGTACTGAGCCTTTCTGCTGTGCTTGTAATAAAATACACCCAACCCTACTTCCCGACATAGCATATGAGGTTCAAATCCCAGGTAGATAGGTTTTCACCAGATCTATCCGCAGCTTTGACCTGATAGGCATTCGGTTCCCAATAACCCGGGTAAAGCATGTCGGAACTCCGTCCGTCTGCCCTATCGAATCACATATGTCTTGTCACCCAAAAAAAAAAAAAAATTCAAAAGTCAAAAGTCAAAATTCCCTCTTCTGCATGTCATTCTGAATCCCAAAATAGGGGCATTGCCCCTATGTCAGTTAGACTGCTAGGTCTTTTGCTTGCTTGTCAATCTTCCTGCCCTTATTTGCTCCGGTTCTTACTCTATACATTTCCATTATTTCAGGGGAGCAGACCCGGAGTTGAATACTTATCTGAAAAATACCACGAGTTGATATCTGATCAAGCAGTACAGAATGGATCAACTAGTGGACGGACATGAGACTGATCCTGACACCCCGACATCTCAACAGCTGCAAGCCCCGAGCCTCGAGGCAAGAATGACTGAGAATGCCCAAAGCATAGAGGAGCTGAAAAACATTGTGCATGATTTTATGCAGGCAATAACACATGCTCTCTCCTCCTCAAATCCTCGACCGACCGATGTGCCAGGCCCATCACAAGCTAATCCGCCACATGTCATCAATCTTATCCCACAACCACCTGTCATCAACATCCCTTCGCCACCCGTTCAACCACAAACCGACTTCACCTTCGGCATGCCACCTCCACCTATTCAACCACAACCCATTCCCCACATCACACCTCTCATCATTGACCAGTTTGAGGAGGAGGAAGCTAGGGCCGGCAATGAACCCCATATTAGATCAGCTCACATATCTTCCAGTTCGGCACAGATTCCGGATGCTTACAAGGAAAGAATTGAGAAGTTAGAAGAGTTGGTGAAGACAGTGCAAGGAGCCCGTAAATTTGCAGATTTCAAGGACATATGCATGCATCCAGGGATTCAACTACCCCGGGATTTCAAGATACCCGATTTCGATAAGTACAATGGGAATGGATGTTCTGAGATGCACTTAAGAGTCTACCGTGGAGAGCTATTCCAGTTGGAACACGATGACAAGCTTTTGGTACAGCTATTCCAGAAGAGTCTGAAAGGGGCCACCCTACAATGGTTCACTAAGGTCGACCCCAAGAAAGTCAGAACATGGGAGGGCCTCTGTGAAACTTTCTTGACTAAATATTCATATAATGTTGATCTAGTCCCTCAGAGGGTAGATTTGGGAAAAATGTCACAGAGGGATAAGGAGTCCTTCATCGAGTACTCTGTTCGATGGAGAGAAATTGCTGGGAGAATGAGCACCCCTTTGCCGCAAGATGAGCAAGTGACTACTTTCCTCCGTACTCTCAAGCATCCACTTAAGACTTTCTTGGCCGCACAACCAATCTCTGATTTCAGTACAATGGCCAAGAGCAGTGCTCGGATTGAGGCGACCATGGACGACATCGGGGCATTCGACATATTCCAAGGTTCAAAGGGTGCATCCTCTTCCCGTGCTCCCCTGCCTCCAAGGAAGGACAACAGAAGGAAAGAGAGTGATGTACAAATGGTCGCGGCCATTCGAGTCCCCAACCTCCCTCAACAATCTCGGCAGCCACCATAGCCTCAGCAACCTCAACAAGCTCCACATAATCAAGGGAGACTCCTCTCTCATCAGATGACTTTTGAGCAGAGAAGAAACCGGGTATTCACGCCGCTCCCGTATTCTTTGACATCGCTACTCCCTTTCTTGTTGAACAAGAAATTGATCACTTTGAAGGAGCCCCAGCCTCCACCAACTAACCCTCCGAAGGGTTACAAGCCAGACCAGCACTGTGGATATCACCAGTCACCAAGACATCCTACAGATCTATGCTATGACTTCAAGCATGCTGTCCAGGACCTATTGGAGACAGATGCAATTCGCTTTGAACCAGGAAATGAGGACATCACTCAAGTCCCTCTGCCCAACCATGCTACTCCTGGAAATTAAGGTTGTATCGGCCAGAATCTTCAGTCGAATTTTGAGCAAATTCTGTTTGTCCGTTATATTTTTGCTTTATTGCAGTTGGCCGCAGTGGCCCGTGTCGGTCTCTTTCCCCAACCAAGTCAGTCAGTGGTCAGTGGCCTTTGCTTCAATTGCTTTATCTTTAAGTCTGTTGATGTCCAGTGGCCTCTGTCTCAGTGTATTTTGTCGAGCCTGTTCACCCATTAATATCTTAATGAAATGACTCGTTTAAATCAAATTCTCACTATGCTTTCAGATGCTTACTTTGGGAACCGAACTAGCTTCTAATGCCCAAAGGAATAATTTGATAAAGGTTGATCACTTAAATCGACGGATATCCTTACAAGATTGAACATTCCTGAACAAGAATAATACAAGAATTGAAGACCTCTCTGAGCCATCAAGTGTCAATCAACTGAAATGAGGACGATGCAATGACCATACATGCTCTCGACCAATCAAAGAAATGATAGGAGGCCATCTTTTGATACCCCTTTCAATACCTCACTTACCCGTGCTATATATATCCGCTAGTTAGACCGTTGAGCCTGATAACCGTTTCTTGCAAAACCCATACAAGGGCACCCTATGAAAGTCAAAAAACAATGCAAAAGAAGAACAACCAGCATAACATCAAAGTGGCTTTTGGTCGAACTACGTCTTGACCTGATCCCTATTTGGGTACGTATGCAGCCTGAAATCAGGTTCGGTCATAACACAGCAAATGTTCAATACAAGGCAACCATGTGCCGAAAACAAGAGAAGAAAAAAAAAAAAAAACACTTAGCTAAAAGGTGAAGTAAAGCTTCATCAAATGGCAAAATGCAGAAGCTAGTTCTACACCAAAAATGAACAAAGGCCATAGGGTGCCCTATCCTTGCTGAGATAGTGAATTTTGAGCCTGATCTCGTTTCTAGCCAAACCACGTTTCGTCACAGATATTAAGCCCTTCTTGATCTCTAAAAGGACTTGAGCATCAATGGTCAAAAGCATTCGTCTCCATTTCCGACAGGTAATGACGAGAGAAGAGCGGAACACTATCAAAGCAAATTCGAGAGCAGAACATGAGAAATACAAAGCTTGTATACCCGGTCCTGGTGACCCGAAAGGGACCAGGGGCAAAACAGGGATAAATCAAACTTCAAATTTCACGGGTATAGTAAGGAATCATCAATCCTGCTATTGCGCAAAAATTACGTGAACCCAGTCCTGGTGAAAACCTGAAAAGGCCCAGGGGCAAGAAATGGACAAAGATCAATATGTACAACCCAGTCCTAGTAAAAATCCACAAGGGCCCAGGGGCAAAAAAAGAGAAAGATAAACCAATGCAAGCTTTGCTAGCCGATGATCAAACATCATGATCAACCACAACTTAATCATCTTTACCCGAAGGCTAAGAAACCTAGCTAGGTATCCCACTACAAGCAATCTCAGGCACACTCTTCAAAGTCCAAACAGTCAATTTCATTTTATATAGTTCACTACTCAACTGTCAGTCTACCACTTGTCAGTCAGTTCATTTTTCTTTTTAACAAGTCGGTCGTATCATTTGTCAGTTATTCGCGCTTTTTAGTCAAGTTTCAACCTCTAGTAGAGTCAGCTCAAAGTTGACTGTTCATTCTCGCTGGTGCAAGGAAAACAGGGCAAAGCAAAGTTAGCAGACTATCCTAGGCAGCACAGATATTTGAAGCAGATCGTTACATTCTAGGGGCAAGTGCCGACAATCAGATCACCCGAGTCATGGGTGGTTCAAATCTATCAGGCTATACGTGCAAAGAGGCAGAGATTCAGGTTAAGGCTCAGGGTCACCCGCTCTCCAACTCATCTTGCTTTCTTTGTTTCAGGAATTCTCTATCATTCCTAATCACTATCTTTTATTACTCTCTAGTGTGACGATCAAGCAGTTGTCCACACTACCTTGCTTGCTTTTCGGGTGGACCAGTCGGGCCGCTGTCTTCACCCTCATCTCCTTTCCTTGCTTCTGTGTAAAGCAGTCGGACAGCTGTCTTTACTCTCTTATCTTGTTTGCTTGCTTTCCAGGTGGACCAGTCGGGCAGCTGTCTTCACCCTCATCACCTTTGCTTGCTTCCAGGTATAACAGTCGGGTGGCTGTCTTTACCCTCTTATCTTGCTTGCTTGCTTCCCAGGTGGACCAATCGGGCGGCTGTCTTCACCTTCATCACCTTTGCTTGCTCTCGGGTATAACAGTCGGGCGACTGTCTTTACCCTCTTATCTTGCTTGCTTGCTTCCCAGGTGGACCAGTCGGGCGAATTTCTTCACCATCATCACCTTTGCTTTCTTCCGTGTAAAGCAGTCGGGCGGCTATCTTTACCGTCTTATCTTGCTTGCTTGCTTTCCAGGTGGACCAGTCGGGTGGCTGTCTTCACCCTCATCACATTTGCTTGCTTCCGTAAAAAGCAGTCGGGCAGCTGTCTTTACCCTCTTATTTTGTTTGCTTGCTTTCCAGGTGGACCAGTCGGGCGGTTGTCTTCACCCTTATCACCTTTGCTTGCTTCCATGTAAAGCAGTCGAGCGGCTGTCTTTACCCCCACTATCTTGCTTACATCCTACCCAGTGAGACAATTGAAGTTTGTCTGCACTATCTTGCTTACATCCCACCCAGTGAGACAATTGAAGTTTGTCTGCACTATCTATCTTGCTTACATCCTACCCAGTAAGACAATCTTGCTTATATCCTACCCAGTGAGACAATCGAGGATTGTCTGCACTATCTTGCTTGCATCCTACCCCAGTGAAACAAAAATCCCGGTGAAACGGTTGTATGATCAACTTTCACCACATCTTTGTTTCATATGTCCACTCCTCATATCCATACTTGCTTGCTCACCATGCTTATGCACTATGCTTGCTCAACATGCTTATTCACCATGCTTGCTCACCATTCTTGTTCACCATGTTTATTCACCATGCTTGCTCATCATGCTTATTCACCATGCTTGCTCATCATGCTTATACACCATGCTTACTCATCATGCTCATTTACCATGCTTATTCATCTTGCTTGCTCATCATGCTCACTCACCTTACTTGTTTTACTGGTGTAAAAATTAGATGATTCCAGTCTTTGTCGTTCAATTGTCAATCCGGCACTCTCCGACAAAGAGGGGCAGCTGTAAGCACCCCATTTTTACACCCCTTTTAACTGCGGTTAATAATCTTAACCATGGTTTAGCTCAACCAAACCCTAGGTCTAACCTAGAGCTTTGGCACAACCTTGGCCCAAAACCCTTTGCTTAAGTCTTGGCCCAAGTCCAAAAACCCAGGCCCATGGTCCATGACCCGTGAGCAATACTCCCAAGGTCCAAGCCCAAGGAGGGTGGTTTAGAGCCCACTGTGTGTCCCTTTGTTGAGTTGGGCGGAAAATCCCACAATACCTCTTTTGCTTTCTTTCCTTTCTCATGCAAGACCAAGACCCACCAAAGTCCAAGACCTGCTCCCTACCATTTTGGGTGTTTAAAATTCAAAGTAAAGGTGGGCTAGCCACTGTTACGTCTGAACCATCCCCTCTACAACTCTCACCTCACCTAACCTCCCTATTTACCATCCATGCCACAATCCTCTTAAGTTTTATAAATACCCAACTTGGCCAAGGACTAAGAAAAGGGGGATCAAAGAAAAATCTCAGACCATAGCTCGGTAACCCCAAAACCCAGTAGCAAGCCTCCCTTTGAAATCCTGACACTCCAGAGCTTCAACCCAAAAAAATCCCTATAACTCCAAAAGCCTACACCAAAACTCTTGCCATCTAGAAAACCAAACACCTACCCTCTGTCCTTAGTATTTTCGGCCAAAGAGAGTGGAGGGTGGACTGGAGAAATGGCGTAGGCTAATTTCCTTGTGTGGTCACCTCACTCTCCTAGCCAATAGATACACTTCACCTTGAAGCTTTGAAGGATTCATTTAAAGGGTTGGTTCATACCTCCCTCTCTTCATTTTATTCAGTTATTTTATTTTATTTTATTTTTTGCACCTCCTAGTCCATTTCTAGGATTTTATTTTCATTCAGTTAATATCTCTACATCTCCTAGTCCATTCTTAGGAGTACATTAGCTTCCATCCCTTCATAAGGTAGTGAGAGGCCCCCTATCTCTTTTTCAATGGGATAGGGGGTCCTTATAAAGAAGGAAAATGATGATTTATTTATCTAGTGTGCATCTATGTTTGCTGTTCAAAGTGATTGAGCGCAGGTGCAAGAAAGCTTTGGAATAGTTCAGAAATCTCAGAGGAGGATTGGTTCTTTTTCCAGTCTTTTTTTATTCTAAAATCTCACTATGATGATTACTCTCTGAGGCTTCTGAAATATCCCAAAGCCCACGCACACCCCCAGCTCCTTGGAGTTTTTTTTATTTTCGTTTCAGTCCTTGGTTCCCCTTTTTTACAAGAGCATCTGTGAGGACAATGATTGGTACACTGACCATAATGAAATTATTGTAAAACCGCACCTTTCATTTTGTTGCTAACTGGCGCTTCATGCCTTCTAGAGCCCCCTTGGTAACCCGGCTCTTCCAGATCTAGGGACTGTTCTTTTTCTTTTTCATCTACTTGCCTTGAGGTGGTTTGATTGATAAGAAAACAGCAATCGGTAGTCTTGCTTTAAGCCGTTTGGGTGTTACCCTTTGACCCCATACCCACCTTTGCCTCCAGGTTTCTATTGGACCTTGGTATGTCCCCCGCGTCACAACCCATGCAACCCTCGAGGCCGCCTTGTTTACTTATGCACATGGGCAGCAATCCCAGTCCAAACACTGCCCAACAGTTTGATGCATAACAGTGAGTGCACTGTCTTTTGTTTTCTCCCTTAAGTTCCATTAAGGCCCAACATTCCTCTTTTCACAAGACCTTACTCAACCCCAGAAGGGCATTGGTGGTCCGCCTCTTTTAGTCCCAGGTGGCTAGTGTTTTCAATTTTTGGACCGAAACTTCAGTCAAGCTTGGTGCAAAGTGCATTTGCACTACAAAACATTAAGGCCATGATTTCAGTCCATCCTGTTGGATGCTAGATTGGTGTTGGTTCGGGCCTCCTCTAGGCCTATAGAACTTTGATTGTTAACCCTTAACTTAAATTAGGTTAAAACTTAACCTTAGTTAACCTTGCCAAGAGAAGCAATGGTCATCCATAATGCTGAAATTTCTAGTTTTCTTCTTGCAATAAGCTCATGTGAGATACCAACGGTGGTGCGTAGAGTAAGTTTGTTTCGCTACTGTGGTTGGGTTAGTGTCGGCCTTTTCTACCTTTGGTACTCAATGGACCATCTTTAGACCTTAGTTATCCTTTGATAGTCTAGTCCTTGCTTATCTTAGTAATGGTAGGCCTAAACTCCACAATCAACCTAGACATGTTGGTCTAATCGTGGTTAGATTATAACTTTCAGCCCATCCATTGTGCTATGTGGGCCGGACTGGTTTGTCTTAGGCTATTTGAGGTTCTATCAACTTGACCACTACCTTCCTTAGTTAGGCTAATCCCCTTGTTTGACCCGGTTTAACTCTTAGCTTAATTATGGTCAAGGCTCACCCCTATCTATTTAAAAAAATCCAAAAAAATGAAAAACATTCAAAAACACAAAAACAATACAAAATAAAAAAAAACCAAAAAAGGACCATCTTGCTTGCTTGCTTTCTTAACTGTGGTTAGGCTCCCTAATCACGATTAATATATTTCTAACTGTAGTTAGACCCTACTTTGCACTTGACCAACTCGGTCAGTCAAACCCTAGCCTTCGGGTTAGACCCTTGACCACCCTTGCACACACACACCCCCCTTAGCCTTGGCACGGGCTCAAGTGCCAGAACTACGCTCGGTCTGATCTCACCCTTATGTGAGTACATAGGCAATCCAACTCGGATTCAACCCTAGTCTAGGCAATCCTCAGTTTAGCTTAACTTTGCTTATTTCTTCAATTAGCATTTAATTAAACATTTAGGCACTTTAATTAATTTTGAGATTAAATTGGCTTAACTTTAGGGAGTAGGTAACCATTTATAAAATAGGGGTCCTGGGGTGCCTAACACCTTCCCCAGGGCTTAATCGAACCACTTACCCTAATCTTTGATAGACCTCTTGCCTTATCCAAATACTTGCTTACCTGGGACCTATCCCTAAGAATGACTAGGTGGCGACTCTTTAGTCCACATTTGCTTTTCGTGAGCGGACTGCAAAATCCCGTGCTCACAACAGTCTCCAGCTCGCTGATTCGCAGGACGACATTCTCTACCTCCTGCTTAGCTTTCTTCTCAGCCTCCTTCGCTGCTCGAGCCTCTCCCTCAGCTTTCTCTTGTGCCTTGGTGGCAGCGATGAACTTCTCTTTAATGCAAACAACCCCAGCTCTGGCCTGAGACAGATCAAACTCGATCTTGAGCCTATCCTCGGCAAGGGTTTTCTCCAGTGAGTCAGCCCTTCTTTGCCAGTAGTTGATCGCATCTCGGAGGTGATTGTAGCTGTAGGTGCTACGATCACAGAGTTCATGCATAAGCACGTTCATCTGCAAGTAGGATATCAGAGTGTCAGTACAGCACAACGAGAAGTGAATTGAAGCGATAGAAAAGAAGATGAAGAGTCTTACCGATGCCATGGACTGGCAGGCAGCGTAGGACAGGTCGGGCAGCCATAACATGCCGACGTTAGCAATGTCCTTGGGCAACCGCATGGCGTGAGTCAGAGCTCGAGCGACCTTGTCTGATGCCTGCACCGAGTCACGCACCGAAGGTCTTTCGTAGCGAGAGAAGTCTAGTGACCAGTCCAGAGCTTCTGAGGGTGGTGCGCCCACTGGTAGACTCGTTGTGCCAGTTTCCGTTGCGACCAAGGCGACCATAGCGGAACTCGAGCTAGTTGGAGCAGCCACAGCTCGAGTAAGGGCAGGGGCAGGTGCCAAGCTAGCTTCTGGCACTATCGTTGTCACTTTCGCTCATTGAGTTGTTGCAGGAGCAGAGGTGAGGGGGAGAGCAGCAACGGCTGCATCGTCTTTCTCCTGGCGTATATCCGCCTTTGCCTTCTTTCTGGCCTCGTACTCGGCCTGAGTCATCATTTTTCTCTTCGGGGTCGGCAGTCGCTGTACCCTTTGAAGGAGGATTCTTCTTCTTCAGTGGTGGTGGCAGCAGAAGCGCAGGACGGACGGACCTCGGCTTCCTGCTCAATGGCGGTAGGTCTGCACTGGCCATTTCTTCGTCTTCTTCTCCTAAGGCTGGATCAGTTGTTGGCACAGGTACAGAAGAGGAAGCGCCTGGCTGTTGTTGTTGATGTTGTTGAGAAGTTGGAGTAGGGGTGCTGAAGATGACCCAAGTGTCGGGCTCCCGTGGCTTCCACCGGATGTATTCACCACCTCGGATACGTTTAATATTGGTGAGGATGCCTTCTTCTTTAGGAGCTAGTTTCTTGAATGGGAGCTTCTTCCCTTCAACTGTAAACAGAAAATGAACGATGTGAGTACAACGAAATGAGGAGGACGAAAATAAGAAAGCAGACAGCGTACAACGGAAGACGAAGTCAGAAAAGTAGTGCACAACAGACAACGGACAACGGTAGTGGTATACCTGGTTTCTCTGCCTTCCAGCCGCCAGAGACGACGAAGGGAGTAGCTTTCCACCCTCTGTCTCTGTCCAGAATGCCAGAGACGAGTTCTGGGTGCAGTGGTTCTTGTTCCACGAGTAGTAGTTGTGTGGACCGTCGTCAGAGCCTCGGCATCTGACAGCGTGGCTGAAGTGGAAGAGATGCCTAGCTTCTATTGGGAATCCGTCCTTGATGATTTTGATCATCATGGACATGTACTTATAGAAGCTCGGGTGCATTTGACCCGGTGCGAGTTGCAGTGTGGACAGAACGTCATCTAGGACGGGATGAAGGAGGAAGCGAAGACCAGCCTCGAGCTGAGAGAGATAGACGACGGTACAAGCAGAGCGCTTGTCGATATACGCGTCATCTCGCTTGAAGTGGAGATTGACGTGGGAAGGGAAGTCGAAGCGTTCCCTGAGGTGATTCAGATGTGCCAACTGCTGTTGACGCAAAGCTGAGGATTTTTCGATGTATGCACCGTAAGGTGCGCTACCTGTGCAACTGGCCTCATCTTCGGTTGGGCCTCTAACCTCTTCTACTCTAGTGGGTTCTACGGGAATGTTGGCAGACATGGTGTGAGAAGGGAATAGTGGAAGGAATAGTAGACTCAAATAGTAAAAGGGCAAAGGAGCACACAGAGAACACAGGAAAACAGTATCCGAAAAGGAGAAAAAAGAGGGAGAAACAATAAGAAATAAGCAAGAAGAAGAGAAACGAGAACGTACCGAACAGAGGAGATTGGGAGGAATTGCCGAGAGCTTGAGAAGGTGAACTTTTGTTTGCGATTCAATTTCGGCAGAGTAACAGTACTTCAAATGACGGGATGAGTGATAAGGAGCAGAAAGAGGGGATTTTATAGGCATCTCAGATATTCGAAACTACACAAATACCCTTCATCAGAGCCGTACACTTGTGTCTCAGTAAGAAAGAACAGTGGTAGGATCGTCTTTTTACCAAAAGAGAGTAACCGTCGGAGCTATTAAAGCGTTTTGAATTTCGAAACGGCAATGATGACAGCCTGTTCGCATTAATGAGGCATGACGGTTCGCACGCGCTAAACAGCTGGCATGAACGGTCGGTCTTCTCAGCGTTTCAATCACGCAACGATATATATTCTGGAGCAGAGTCAGGTATGATCTTTTTGTTTGTTTATGACACTTCGAACTACGTTCCAAGCATCATAAATGGGCAAATTGTAAGAGATAAAATTCGTAAAAGCAACTGCGCGTTGGGGAACGAGCTCGCTTTTGTTGTTTTGTTCATGAAAGTGACACGTGGACATGACTTAGGATCACGTGCTTAAAATAGAAGGATAATCTGTTGTCTGATGCACAACGTTCGCATTGTGTGCGTCGCGACGTATCTGTTATCTTGTGGACAACGTTTCCGTTGTGGCTTGACAACGTGCTCGTTGTCTTAAGCACAACGTAACCGTTGTACTCTTGACAACGATTTTGTCGTTACATAAACAATGAGCCCGTTGTATTACCGACAACGATGTCCAGGCCGTATTTTAAGACATCTACACCGTAACCGAGCTCGGATCAACAACGAGACCGACTCGTAGGAGGAAGTGATCAGGAGACGATCCTTTATTCTAACAGATGTGTCGAAAGCACTGTCGTGGCATTTAATGCTGGTCACTTCTGCGTACTGTCAGATCCCAACCGATTGAACTCATAGTAGGCTCTCACGTGTGGTGCAACAGGTGGCAGGTATGTCTGACATATTTGGCGATGAGTGCAGGACACGTGGTATGAACATCTATGGTCATCCATGGTCATCGATGGCCATACCAATCTTACCCTATATATACCCCGTGGATTTCAGTGCTTCAGGGACTGATTGATCCCGAGAACTTGAACACTAAAATACTTTTTCGGTGCCTCAGAGACTTGTGTTTCTTTCGGTGTTTACTATTCATCATCTTCTACATGTACTTACTTTATCATCGGAGTACAGGACAGGGTGTTACACCCTCCAACTCCAGCCTTCTACTAGTGAACCAGAGAGTGTGTTGCTGCAGCTGATGCGTGTTCTTTACGGTAAATTTCCCTTCACCATGGTTCTGTCTACGGCAAATATAAACTATAGATGAACATATTGCTACGGGATATGACCATATCATGTACGATGCTTACAAGCGACGTGACACAACGGCTACTTTGTAGGCAACGGATTACCGCTTAAAAACTACGTGACAAGATGACTACTTTGGGCAACGGATTACCGCTGAGGAGTACACTCGGTCATCCCTCTTTGCATGACTTGTGGGAAGGCATTTTAAAAAGGAGGTGATAGCATGCATTACACATGTATCATTGGGCGGTATATGTAGACCTCCAAAACTCACCACGTGGCTTTTTTGATATTCATTAACTATGGTTAAAATATTTCTCCAACAATTGAGGTTAGACTATTTAATCCTAAGGAGTGAATCTTTACCCTAGTTAATGGGTGTCAAATAAGGACAAGTGGCAAGCTTGGAAGGTGTGTGTACCACGCAACGGAACACGCAATGCATGCAATCACCTTTTTCCTTAAAGGCCTTCCCACGTGTCATGCAAAGAACGATTCCCGTATAATACTCGAGCATCTCTAGAGGTAATCCGTTGCCTACTTACAATAATTTCGTGTTAATACTTGTCTTGGCATTGGCCTTGAATGAGTCGAGTAATATTGTTATAGGCAAAACAGGATGTGTGCGTGACGTTTCCATTAATAGATTTCTCGAGGCAATAAAAGGTGACGAAAGGGTAAAACCCGTACAAGTTACATACAATAGTTTGGTGCTAATACTTGTCTTGGCATTGACCTTAAGTCGAGGGTTGTTATAGGCAAACACCATGTGTACGTGGGCAATGACTTGGGTAAAGGCTTCAAACTCAGCCTTCAATGTGCATCCAAAGACGACAATCTAGGTACGCATGTGCTTCTATACGCCCAAAACTACAATTGGGGATTCGGGCTAAACTTCTTGGGAAATACTCTTTTCTGGTGTAACTTCAGATGGGGAAAAGTCAGTAACTCTTATGATGTTTTTGATGAACACAATTGGGACCATATATTACATACCAACATCACTGGCTTGCGAGACGGGATGGATTATATTATTACAACCACGCTGAGTCAAAATATGTTAAACATAAATGGTGAGAGAGGAAAAGTACTGGAGGAAATTAAACTTCAACTCCTATGGTCGTATATATGTCAGAATGACAATAAATAAATTTGCAAACTGAGTCCCACTTAATAGAATAGATTTGACTATGTATGATTAAATGGGTTATCAAAACTCAGCTACTTATTATCAATGCCCTAATAACAGTGGACTAAGCATAGTTTATTTTACGTTGTTTACTGTTAGCCCATTGAACCTAATAATGGGCTAAGACTTAGTCAACTCAAGAACACCCTCCCATCCAATCCACCTATGATGCAAAAGATGGAACAATAATCAGTGGGACAGGCTGTCATGATCACTCCAATTCCTACAACAACTCCTCTAGGCGATATCTCCACTTACAGTAGTTTTTTTTTACCTTGCAATGCATTTTCAAGAATAAACCGAGCCTCATCATATGGAGAAAAAGATGAGATGAAAGCAGAAGTAGATTTTCAGTGACCTGTATCAAAAAGGGACAATTAGGTGATATTTTCAATAGCAAAAAAGAAGAATTTCACGAATACATTTAATAATGAATGCAGTGGTAAAAATGTCTTAGTAAATAATTAATCCAGGGGTCAAGTCAGATATGGAGGTGAGCCCAAAAAAATCTGTAGGGCCTACAATGGCCTCCTATAGGGTCTAGGCCCTGTGCAAGGCCCAAATTTAGAATTATCTGAAATTGGCGGTAATCTCAGTACTGTCAATTCTAGTTCTTCACAAAACTAGAATGTCGGTATTGGTTTTTCCGCCATTTCCAGATAGTTCTGGAAAATGGCTTTACAGGTGGGGTCAAGGTCAGGGATGAATGCCAGAGTGTCTTGGGACCCTTAGGAGTACCTTGGGGACTTTACCCCAGCTTTGGATGAGGTTTGCTCCTCATTTGATTTGCAGGGCTCTCCCAGTTTGCTCCTCATTTGATTTCCACCAAAAGGATGAAAGCATAGAGGTTTGAGAGAAGGTTGAGGGACATCATTCGAGATAGGGTGTTAATGCATCAGCTGGAGACTTGCAGGGAGGTATACCAGCATGCCTTGGTAGCCGAGAGGATCTTAGAAGAGTTTCTAACAAAGAGTGAGAAAGTTCAAGCAAGTATGGCCCGCGGGATAAGAATTTGAAGATGTCAGATCTGGCACCAGTGGCTAGGCCTACACCTTACCAGAGACTAGCACCAGTAGCCTCTCCTACTCCTTGGACACCTAACCATCCGTCGTGTGGTCAGTGTGGCAGGAGGCACCCAACAAGGCAATGTCGATCGGTTACTGGATGATGTTTTCGATGTGGGGATCTTACCCACCGGATTAAAGATTTTCTAGTCCAGGCTCGATAGATGCCTCCGAAGACTCAGCCTCAAAGAGTCAGGCCACCAGGCAGACAACCCGCACCGCAGAGGCCATCTTAGGGCCCCAGACCCCAGCAGCCCTGCCAGCTAGGTCAGGGCTAGGTGTTTGCCACATCGGAGCAGGATGTACAGGCGCCCAAAGACGTTGTTCAGGGTACGCTTACTCACTGATTTCCTTAAATATGTTATCTTCACGTTTGTCAATGAATGAATTTGTAACTTGGGTATTGTTATGATGCGTATATGGTATGAGGTCGTGCAAAGTGTGCTCAAGTTAAAGCTATGTAAGTTATAAATTCTATATGTTAGGAATTATGTACCGGTATATTCTTAGTATTCATGTACTACTTGTATGTTATGATTGATTTTACTCAGTAGTTTCGGTGAAGCTATCCTCAATAAGTCTATATATATATATATATATATTACATACATACGAGTTAAGGGAAGAGTTTAATTAAACCAATACGACTAAATTCATTCTGGAGTAAGAATAATTAAATAAGGATGATAATTGTCACTAGGTATTCATTGAAAAGAGTCAAAAAAAATAATAATGTATATATTTATAAAATATATATCTATAGCATGAGTACATCCTAATTAATTTAGAAACCCTCAAACTCTTAAAACACCATTCGAGTTTTCTTTCATTTCTTATATATCTCAAAATCACGGGTTTAAAACATAATAAAATATTCAGAAATAGATGTTAAATTATAGATTAAGAGAAAAATATAATTGCTATATTTCATCTCTAATGATATGTCATTTAAGGTCGAAAATGGTAAATAAGGGTAAGTATTGCTAATTAAAAAATAAAAAAAATTTTGTGATATCGTTCGAACGAAACTCTGGTTCGTTCGAACGAAGTCGCAGAACCAGTTTTAAAAGGGGCTGGCTGAACTTCATTTTCTGACCTGTTCGAATGATATCCGGAGCTCCAACCCTCTTTTCACCATTCCTTTCCATTCCAAAGGTAAATCCCTTCCTTTTCTCCCTTGTATTGGCTTGAATCTCTTAGAAGACGTCACCAAGGTTGTAAATCTTGAAAAGCTTCAGTTTTTTTTTGTAGTTTCTTCCATGGCTTTCTTGTTATCCCTCTTAGCCCTAGCCTTCCTCATGTTCGGAGGAGCGGGTAAGCGTAATAAACACCCCGTGTATGTGGAGGAGGAAGAAGAAGAAGAGCACGAAGTCCCCTTATCTCAACCCTCTTCTTCCCAACCTTCTGAAGCCTCCAAAAGGAAGGCCGGTACCTCTAGGGGCGGCAACACTTTGAGTCCTTCAATGTGACTGATGCCTAATAAAAACAACCTTTAAAAGATAAAAGATAGGGCTATTTTAGAAAGAGCAGTGATAGGCATACATGGGATATCTATTTACAAACCTAATACATTTATCTTTTATTTATAT
This sequence comes from Tetracentron sinense, assembly GCA_015143295.1. NCBI lineage: Eukaryota > Viridiplantae > Streptophyta > Magnoliopsida > Trochodendrales > Trochodendraceae > Tetracentron > Tetracentron sinense. Next base: position 29,033,887 of record CM026564.1, read on the forward strand.
AACTAAAGTGACAGACCATTGTCATCCGGCAGTTGCTAACCTATTCATAGCACTATCAGACACCCTGTAAAAAAATGATTTAGTGTGAAACGAATTAAAAATATATTGCACTTGAACGGTTCCATAGGATACCTAAATTGATGAACTGGGTAGAGTTCCAGCTCCATATTCAGGCTCTTAACGAGCTTGCTCGCCCTCACTAATCTTTGAAACCAAATACATATTAATGTATTTTTCCTTTATTCTTTCAGTTAAAATATAAAGCAAAAGTGGACGTTTTAGTATATATATTGTATGGTGGTAGCAATCTTGTAATTATAAAAAACATGTTTCACAAATACCCCTACTTCTTTCTATAATTACAAAAGTGCTACTACCATTCATTAAAAGGGGAGCTCTCAAAATTACACTCTATTTTTTTTTTTAAACAATCCGTTCCTAATATGATAAGTGGATTATGCGTCTCGCCCTCTTAAAACTCACCATGTGTTCTTTTTTAACTCTATTTAACTGTGGTTAAGATTTGCTAATTTTAAGATTAAAACACCTAACCATGGTTTTTAGAAGAAGAAAAAATTAAAAGGAATAGCAATAATAAGTGTCTCTAACACAATGTGCAGTGATGAGGCCAATATGTAACCTAAATTAAAATGAGTTTTAATCAGTAATACACTCTAAAGTTATTTTTCCCGTTGTACTTGTTCTTCATATGGAAAGATAGCTAATGCTAATATCTTCTCGTATTGGCAATATCCTGGTGGAGTCAATATTGCTCCTTATATGGCAAATATCATACTCTAGAAAGATATCTATGAGAGATGGTCATATCATCATGTACACGGATTGTCCTATATATTTGTTGATTTCTTAGGGTAATACAAAACCATTTCAAGCTTGTGGTCACAAGATGACTAGTTTTGATCGTTTTGTGCTAATATTTGTCTTGGCAATCGCTTTGACGTTGAATGAGTCGAGGAAGGTGATAGGCATACGCCATGAAGACGGCATTTTCAGCAAACACCGTGTATACGTGGGCAATGACTTGGGTGAAGGCCTGACACTCAACCTTCATTGTGCATCCGAAGACGACGATCTGGGCATGCAAGTGCTTCCATACGGCCAAAACTACAATTGGGGATTCAGGTCAAACTTCTGGGGAACTACGCTTTTCTAGTGCGACTTCAAATGGGGAAATGTCACTGATACTTACACTGTATATGATGACGATAATTTGAATCAATATGAAAATACTAACACTATTTGGCTTTCGAGAATGGATGGGATTTACTATTACCATCATCGTTCTAGAGAGTATAAGTTACATAATAATTGGAGAAAGTGAAGAATATTTGTCTAGAATGACAATGAATAAATTTGGATACCTGAGTCCAACTTCATCTATTACATTCTGCTTTGCATATTCTCTTGATTTAGAAAGGAAAACGGAAAACCCATCACACGGTTCTCTTCCAAATGGACCACCCAATTGCAAAATGACATGTGGCAGTGAAAATTTTAATTTATTTTTATCATTTTTTTCTTTCCCAATGTGATAAAATTTGATTGGATTGGTCAGTTTGGAAGAGGATCACATGGTCCTCTAATCAGAACTCCATTAGCAATTCATCCATGTGCTTGATGTTAAAGTTACATCATACCATTCTCCATTTTATTTTTTCTCTTTCTGTTAGAAATTAGTGTATCCCGGCCTCCTAGAGCACCTAACTTAGTCCTATCCTTTAACTTCAAGAAGTTTGATAATTAATACATGAATAAAAATGTCTTTGTGGTCGTTACCAAGTTCACCTCCTGAAACGTTAACAACACCCATAGGCCCCCTATTACATTCTGCATTTTTCGGTAACTCGTAATTAATAAATGTGGACGGAGCACTCAAAAACAACTTTAAAAGATAGGGCTATTTTGGAAAGAGCAGACATACATGGGATACCTATTTACAAACTTAAGGTTTTGGAAATTACATTTTCCTTTTATTTAAATAACTAAAGTGACAGACCCATTGCCATCTGGCAGTTGCTATCCTATTCATAGCACTATCAGACACCCTGTAAACAAAATGATTTAGTGAGAAACGAATTAAAAATATATTGCACTTGAACGGTTCCATAGGATACCTAAATTGATGAACTGGGTAGAGCTCCAGCTCCATTTTCAGGCTCTTAACGAGCTTGCTCGCCCTCACTAATCTTTGAAACCAAATACATATTAATATATTTTTCATTTATTTTTTCAGTTAAAATATAAAGCAAAAGCGGACGTTTTAGTATACAGAGTGTATGGTGGTGGCAATCTTGTAATTATAAAGAACATGTTTCACAAATACCCCTACATCTTTCTATAATTACAAAAGTGCTACTACCATTAATTAAAAGGGGAGCTCTCAAAATTACACTTATTTTTTTTTATAAATAATTCGTTCCTAATATGAGAAGTGGATTATGCATCTCGCCCTCTTAAAACTCACCATGTGTTCCTTTTTAACTCTATTTAACTGTGGTTAAGATTCACTAATCTTTAAGATTAAAGCACCTAACCATGTTTTTTAGAAGAAGAAAAAAATTACCACATAAATCAAAATTTCATAGTCAAAGTTCAAGGCAACTAAAGGGGCATTGTAACGAGGCAAGAGGCATAATCCACTCCTCGTACAAGGAGCAAATTATTTCTCTATTTCTTTAATTTTTTATTTTTTATTTTATGAGAACCGGAGGTTTTCTCTTATTGAAAGTGTAAGCACCCAATTTTTATACCCCTTCTTAACCATGGTTGAGGTTCTTTAATCATGGCTACCCCCAACAGATTCCCGATAACCCCAGTTAAATTTGGACAAACCCTAGTCAAACCCTAGTTAAACCTTAACCCTAGGTAAACCCTAGTCAAACACCAGGACCTAACCCTAGGTATACGCTAAACCCTTAGTCAAACCCTAAGCTAAATCCTAGGTAGGCCCCAAAACCCTCAAACCCTAGGAGTTAAACCTTTGGGCTCTAGGCCCATTACCCTTAGAACCTTTAAACCCTAGCCCAAGCCCTAGTGTAACCCTAGCTAAACCCTAGGTGTACCCTAAAGCCTCAAACCCTAGAACTAAACCCGGCCATTTGGGCTCACAGCCCTTTGTCTTTCAACACCTAAACCTAAGCCAAACCCTAGGTGAGCCTTAGCTAAACCCTAGAACTAACCCTAGATATACCCTAGACGTAGCCCTAGTCTAAACCCTGGTTTGAGTCCCACGGGCTCAAAGCCCATAAAACAGTCCAAAACCATCAAATCCATAGAGCAAGGCCTTTGTGGGCCCAAACTTGGGTCCATAACCCTTTGAGGTAGACTAGGGTGGGGCCCACAACCCCTCAATTCGAAAACTAGGCGAGAAAAGTCCCCAAATGGCAAGTCCAAACTTTCCTTCTGCCCAATTGCGCAAGAGTGTGGCCCAAAGAGGCAAAACACAAACTTGGCAGTAATTGAATTACCGCCACACCTACAATAGCCTTGCTTGGTAATGGCGGTAATCCAATTACCGCCATTACCTATAACTCTGCAAACGTGTACAGGCCAGCCTCCCTGCTGTTTTGCTCCACTTGGGCTCCTCCCCTTTGGTCCCCCACGTGTCTCAGAATACCTTCAAGGCCCCTAGCCTCCCCCCTCCAGCTTCTATAAATACCAAAGCACCCCATGGGTTCTACACAGCTCAAAAACCATAGAAAAAACTCTGTAAAACTCTGGCCAACCCAACCTCAGCCTCACTTGAGCTCCACCCTTTCTCTCATCCTTAGAAAGAACCCAAGCCTCCCCTAGCCTTAGCACGGGCCCAAGTGCTAGAACTACGCTCGGTCTGATCTCACCCCTAATGTGAGTACGTAGGCAACCTAACCCGGGTTCGACCCTTAGCTTTTCTTTCTTAACTTAGTATTAGTTTAAACACTTTTGGCATTTGATTAATCTTGAACTTTAATTTGGCTTAAACCTAGCAAGTAGGAAACCACTATAAGTGGAAGTATCGGGTGTCTAACCTCTTCCCCGAACTTAACCGATCCTCTTACCCTGTTCTTTGATTAGAGACCAAGACCTTATCAAACATTTCCTGGGGACTTATCCATTCTTAATTAATAAGTGGTGACTCTAATCCCGTGGATTAATTTTAGGGTTTCCCGAAATCCGTGCTCACAGCTCTGGCGACTCTACTGGGGAGTTCCACTCAAGGTTCCACCTAGAACCTAGGTTTAAGCTAAATAAACCTCAAATTAATCAAATGCCTTAGTATTTAATTTAATACTAATTATTTTTACAACTCTTTGATGATTTGTGTACTGTACACCCCATGCATACCATAGTAGTGCAATCAACCCAATACCCTTAGATAGGCTTATTACGTTAACGGCCGCTGGATGATTATCCTCGGTGTCAGTGGCTTAAAAGTCTTGGAGGTCTGCGAAACTTTGCCTGCTGGGTGATGACCCTCAGAAAACGGTTCTGAACACTCCTACTTACACCAATCATCCCTTTTCAAGTATGTTCTATACCGGGGAGTAGCATATACGGTGTTAAGTGACCCCTCTATCCTTAGGAACACACTTGCATACACCAGCATTCATACATATAGCCTAGGCTAGGGTATAGTCTATAAGTAATCTATCCAGAAGGGTCCCCTAACCCTAATCTGTTTGCACCCTATACTTGTCCCCAACCATGGTTGGCTATCCGGGCACTTTACCTGTGTAAATACCCATCTAGGGGCATATACTGAGCCGAACTTGTGCTTGTAATAAAACACATCTGATCTCGTCTCATGACATAGCATGTGGGGTTCAAACCCCGAGCAAACAGGTCTTCTCAAAGACTTATCCTATCCTTGACCTGATAGGCCCCCGGTTTCCAGCAACCCGGGTAAAGCACGCCGGAACTCTATCCGACTGTCCTATCGGCTCACATGTGCCTTGTCACACCCAATAAAAAAAAATTGTGTAATCATTTTGCATATTTTCATTTTCATCTGCATTTCATAGTACACTCACATCGAGTCTGTATATTTGTAGATGGCAGGTCCTTCAAGGATCGTAAAGATAACTGGTCAACCCTCGTGATCCGTACATTTAACTTTTCAAGGGCATGTGATTAGAGCCTCCAAAAAGCAGTAGAGGTCCTCACTTCCGGTCAGCGTTTGGCTTGGGCCCAGCATTACAAATTAGGATCCGTCCTTAACCTATCCATGGTTAACCCAGATCCGCGCCTCTTAAACATTACAATCCAGTGTTGGGACCCCTCATACATGGTCATTCGTTTAAGTTAGAACGGACTATGTCCGACTTTGGAAGAATTTCAGCACATTATGAGATTAAGCATGGATGGCGATGCTCTAGTACCACGCTACAAGATAAATTACCAGGCAGACCTATCAAGGTTCTTGCATCTCAAGCATGCCTGCTTGCAGCCCGGTCCTAACGGCACTTTGGACCAGATACCCGTGTAGTTTCTAGAAAAGTTGTTCTGCCCCAAGTGGAACCCTGACCCCATTGCGATCGGACTCCCCGATATCAATGCCTTTACACTGATAGATGTATCTTAGTTGTTATTCTTTAGGTGCCGCACACTTGTCGAGTCTGTACTGGTGGGGATCATCGAAGACACCTGCGGTTCCGGAACCATCGTACTAGTCATCCTTGCATAGCTTCTCAAGGCTCTCAATCAAGCAACAGGCCACTGGAAGGGCATCTTTTATGCCAGCTCATTGCTCTTGCATCTCTGGTCGATAGCACACCTACCCTCTATTATGTCTATATCCGGCGATCTACATGAAGCTTATAGCATACTCCGGAAGGTTTCCCAGGGCTAGGGTCCAATTACAACCACAGACGTTGGAGAGCTCTACTAGCTTCTCCAAGACCTGACAGAGAAGGACATTGTGTGGCAGTGCAAGTGGTTAGTCATGCCGAGACTATCTCGTGTCGTCATCTCAGGAAGACGGTGCATGATCCTCACCGGTCTTATAGGCTCCACAGCCTACGTACCACTTAGAGTCCTCCGCCAGTTTGGACTCCCTCAGCGCATTCCAGTCATGGACCGGCAGAGAAATGATTTCACTGACTTCTCAGTGCACTCCGAGCGCCTCACCGGCCGATTCCAGTCTAGCTGATGAACCTCTATGTGAGATTAATGGCCAGACTTTGTGGTCATAACAGTACCATCTATAAATGCATCGTACCGGCTCTGGGCGGAAAATCCTAATATTCCGCCCCTAATGCCTGCACCTAGGGAACTGCCCACTCCAGTCTCAGCTCCATCACGTGGTACCATACCATTGGCTGATACGGTAGTCCCCTGGATAGCATCTTCATGGAGAGACAGCTCCATATCTAGATAAAAGAGCAATTGCTTCGGAAAGCCCAGCAGGCGTTCAGGCTATAAGAAGCGGAGTGGGACCGCGAACTCCAGGCCAGACAGGAGCAGATCGAGCATCTTGACCAGATAATCCATTCTTACCAGAAGAAGCGGAAAGGTGACACCAAAAAAACATCCATCCTCAGAGCCCAGTTGTATTTCTAGCAGGAGCAGCTTGATAGTGCAAAGGCAGAGACGACCGACCATATCCGACAGTTCGGATACCGGATGTTCAGAGCTATAGAGTCCCTTGCCAACATGGAGGTTGAGGTCACATCACTACAGCAGTAGATCATGGACCTAGACGGGGTGCCCCGACCACTTGACTTTCCAATCCCGGATGGACTTGCCTAGGATCAAGTCTTTTTCTTTTCTTTGAGTCACAGTCTTGTACTCACCGCACCTTAGAATACATCAATGAAAAATATTTTTCTAGCTTCATCTCTCCTCTCATCATGCATATTCATGGTTAATCATTGCATCTTTTCAGTTTGTATGAGCCGACCCATAACTCGTTTTATGATTACGATTCTTGCAGACGTCATAGAAGCAGCCCTAACGAAGATACCAGCCACGAAGCTAGTACCTTATCGACCTCCATCTGAGAGCAGCTCAGAAGCAATAACAGAACCATCGGACTATCAACAGAGAATCGATGAACTGGTGCAGTCACATGACCGGGATATTGTTGTCATGCAGAACAAGCTGGATCGGGTTTTGGAATCCCTAAATATTCTTATTTGTGCTCGAATCGGAGAACCCTGGAACCAGATCCCGACCTTAGAAACCTCTGATCAACCTCATCCAGAGCCACATCAGCCTATCCCAATTATCATCCCTAATCCTGGACTCGCAACTGGTGGAGGAGAAGCAGAATTTGAACAATATGATGAACAGCCCAAGGCCACCCATGTCCACCAGGACAGGCCGTCGTCATCTGACCCTACACCGTCCCTCAAGGATCAATATGAGGAGATTAAGTAAATGGAGGAGATGAGAAGGATGAGAGGGGCATCTGACAACCCCACTCTATCATTGGAGGATCTGACATTCTCATCTGGGGATGCAGTGCCCCCATGCTTCAAAGTTCCAGACATTGATAAATATGACGGCTCCAACTGTCCGAAGCAACACCTACAAATATACCTAGGGGACATGCTCCTATAGAACAAGAACTAGCTTTTGTTGATCCAGTACTTCCAAAAGAGTTTGAAGGGAGCAGCCCTTACCTGGTAGATGTCGGTCGATAAGCAGAAATTCAAGACCTGGCAGGATGCCATGGACATGTTTGTGGAGCAATACTTCTTCAATAAGGAGCTTCGGCCTCAGCAAAGCAAACTGGAATAGATGAGCCGACGGAATAATGAATCATTCCTAGAGTACGCTTCTCACTGGAGGGCAATGGCTACAAAAGTCTCCACTCCTATCCCTAAGGAGAACCTGGCAAACAATTTCATGGGTACTTTGAAACAGCCCTACTCGACCCTGATGGTCACTCTACCTGTTGTAGACTTTGACACAATCGTCAAGACAGGTACCCGCATTGAAACAGCTATACAGAGTGGTGTCATCCATTCCAGTCTTGGGCTTGATCCTCGCAGAACAGCAGCAACTTCTACCAGTAAAAACAGTGGTCCCCGTGACTAGAAGTGGAAATAGAATGTCAACTTGGTGACTTCCGCAGCACCTATTAGACTACCGGCTCCTGCCGCTCAGCTACAGCCTGCACCAGGGAACACCTGGCCGGCTAGACAAAACCAAGGGCAACCTCATCCCCCTAGAAACTTTACTCCTCTCCCTTATACCCTCAGTCAACTCCTTGACTTTCTGACCAAATAGGGTCTTCTCGAATTGAGAGGCCCTACCCCTCCCCTTCCACCTGACAAACAAGGCAAAAACTACCATGCCGATCATCAATGCGCCTTTCACCGAGGCCCAAGTCATGCAACAGACTATTGCATCGGCCTGAAGTACGCCATCCAGGATCTTCTAGAAGAAGATAAGGTTGAGCTGGATCCCGGCAATACCAGCATCAACCAGGTGCCACTACCCCCGCATAACAACCAAGTTAATTTCATTGAGTGGGAAGAGCCTGGGGTAGCGCATCCGATACCTTGCGCATCAGCAGTCGATGATGGCATAATCAGACCCTCATACCGACCACCAGTCGTAATCCCTCTCCCTCAAGCAAACATTCAAGAAGTCCATGGCCTAGTGCAATTACCCGCTCCTAAATCTGACAAACAGCAAATTGTCTACACCATTTCCTGTCCCGCCAATTGGCCCATAGCCTCCGCTTAAGCCTCGACATCTTCTGGCCCAGTCAAGATCCCTTACATCCCTTTTGAGCCTTTCAGCCTTAACCATGTACCCGCCCCTCACTCTCTTATCCTAGAGAGCGAGTACATAGCCAACCTCACCCGATCCGGTCGGGAATACCAACTTCCAGTAGCTAAGCTAGTAAAAGAGAAGGTCAAAGACAAGGCAGGGGTGTCAGACCCAAAAAAAGAGACAGCAGATTCAGCTCTTCTACTGAATATCCTTGAGAAGGCGGAATGTCAAGAAACCTTTGACAGAATAAAGCAGTATTTTCTCAACCCTCCAGTATTAGTACCTCCCAAGCCAGGACGGCCCCTATTACTCCACATCTCTGTACAAGAAACCTCCATGGGGTGCATCCTGACACAACATGATGAGACAAGTAGAACAGAGCAAGCCATCTACTACATCAGTAAATGCCTACTAGAGTACGAAGAGCGGTACAGCCCTCTTGAGAAGATATGTCGGGCGCTGGTCTGGGCAACTCAGTATCTTTGGCATTATTTTCTCTCCTATCCGATAATCCTGATCTCCCAGATGGATCCATTGAAATATCTACTAGAAAAGTCAGCCACCTCCAGAAGGACTGCCTGATGGCTTATGATGTTGTCTGAATTCGACATCATGTACATGACACAGAAGTCAATCAAGGGGCAGACAATAGCAGATCACCTAGCCCACAGTCCAACCGAGGACTACCTGTCCATACATGATCAATTTCGAGATGAAGCCATCCTGTACGCAGAAGTGGAAGAGAAAGAGTACTCCGGCTGTGAGTTATACTTTGACCGAGCTGCCAATAGTCATACGCATAGGGCAGGAGCAGCCCTGATCTCACCCAAAAGGACACATCTTCCTATCTCTGTCAAGCTAAAATTCAGATGCTCTAACAATGAAGCAAAGTACAAGGCATGCATCACCGTTCTGAAAGAACCTCGGGGCATCGGAATCGAGGACATAGACGTCTATGGTGACTCATCTTTGGTAATCTCTCAGGCAAATGAATCTTGGGCCATCCGAGAAGCCAGGCTAGTTCCATACATAGCCTACCTCAACATGTTGATCACTCAGTTCAAGAGAATCACCTTCGGCCATCGGTTCAGGAACCACAACAGATTCGCCGATGCACTGGCCACTCTTGTTTCCATGATTCAGATCCACAGGGGCATCATGCTTTGGCGAATTGAAATTCAGCAATAGGATTAGCTTGCCTACTACCTCGAGCTAGACGCAGTCACAGATAACCAGCCTTTGTAGACAGACATCAAGCAATACCTTGAGGATGGGACCTTCCCTCTCGATGCTACCAAAACAGATTGTCGGGCAATCCGAAGACTGGTCATTTAGTTTGTCCTCTCAACAAGATTCTTGTACAAGAGATCACCAAACATGATTTGGCTCAGATGCCTAGACACCAGTGAAGCAGCACGGGTAGTCGAGGAGGTTCACGGAGGAACCTATAGCCCACACATGAACGGGTTGATGCTACCTAAGAAAATCCTCAGGCTAGGCTACTACTGGTCCACCATGGAAGCTGACTGTTGCAGGCATGTACAGAAGTGCCACCAGTGCCAAATCTATGCTGACAAAATCAATGCACCGTCGACAAGGCTGCACAATCTGACTGCTCTTTGGCCATTCTCTGCCTGGGGCATCAACGTCATCAGACCCATAGCTCTGAAAGCATCCAACGGTCATTGATTTATCATGGTTGTAATCGATACTTCACATAATGGGTCGGGGCAACCTCTTATGCCAATGTCACAACCTCCATGGTTCAGCACTTTCTAATAAAGGACATCATTGCTGATACGGTGTTCCATTCAAGATTGTAAGAGACAATGCTCTAAACTTTTGTAACAAGGGGATGATTGATCTCTGCTAGAAATTCAAAATACAGTATCACAATTCCACTCCATACAGGCCTCAGACTAATGGTGCAGTGGAAGCACCCAACAAAAACCTGAAGAAGATCATTGAGAAGATGGCAACCAACTACTCTGCCTGGCATGAGATGCTCCCATACGGACTCATGGCCTATAGAACGTCCATCAGAACCTCAACAAGGGCAACACCTTTCTCTTTGGCCTATGGTATGAAAGCAGTCCTCCCCATCAAAGTAAAGATTCCGTCATTCAGTGTATTAATGGAAGCAGAAGTCTCAAAAGCAGAGTGAGTACAGACCCGGTTTGAGCAGTTGAATCTGATTGCAGAGCGGTGACTGAAAGCCATCAATCATTCACATGCCTATCAAAGGCGTATGGCTAGGGCATTCAACAAGAAAGTCAAGCCTTGCAGCATCGAAGTCGGTGACCTGATTGTTTGGAAAGTGTTGTCAAACCACCCTGATCCTAGGGGCAAGTTCACTCCCATTTACGAAGGCCCATACATCGTCCGAGACAAATTCTCCGGTGGCGTCCTTCGGCTCGGACTTATGGATGACGAAGACCTCCCGGAGCCCGTCAACATGGATAAAGTTAAACAATACTATGCTTAAGGTCTAGATCTGATAGGCGCTTTACACTCGTAGAATCTCTGGGAAATGACAGGAGGCCATCCTTGGCACACTCCTTATCCCCAACAATGTAATCCGTTTACAAATCAATGAAAACCGCTACTTAGCCCCTTTGAGCCTGATAGCCTTTCATTCAAATAAACTTTTCAGGGACACCCTCCCTCGTCAATCTGTGGTATTTACCTGAACTACATCATGACCTGATCCTGTAAAGGGTATGTAAGCAACCTAACAAATCAGGTGCAGTCACAAAAGGGGCAATCATTCCCTAACTCTCCCCAAGCAGTCATTCTTTCCCCAAAAAAGAGTCATCAACTCTCCCCCACAGAGTCACTTTCCAAGCAGAGACAAACTCTACTAACTTCCCAGGTGGAGTCGACACCAAAGTTTACAAAATATTCTATCAAAGGAAAACCCAAAATAAAAGTTAAAACATTCTCCAAGTCAGGGACTCCTCGGCCAAAAAAAAATATCTTTGGGTTTTACCCCAATAGAATCAACTTCTCCTAAGACAATTCTTCCCAGTGGAAACAAATTATCCCAAGTGGAATCACGTTCTCCCCGAAAGAGTCAACATCTCCCTCAAATGGAAAGAAATCCCCAAGAAGTCAACCTCTACCAGAGAGAACATTTCCCCAGTTGAGCAAAAAAAAATTCTCCACTGGAAATACCAAAGGTACAAATCTCTAGCAGAAAATCCTCATGCAAGCCAGGAAACAATTCCAGGGTGTCCTAAAATTCGATCACCCAGCCTATATTTCGTCCCACTCTAAGTCCTCATTGAACCCCTACAAACTACGAGTGCAAGCGCAATATCATATCTACATCCTCAACGGAATACAATCCCCACAGGAGCACAGTCCAAGGTGATGAAGGGAGCATACTTATTTCCCCAACAAGTCACGGGCATGAGTGAAAATCGGCAACGGTCTCATTGCACAAAAACTATACGACACCCAGAGCTTGTCTTGCTGCTAGGGGCAAAAAAGGGATAAAAATCAATCAGCTTCGCAAGCATGAGGAAAACCGGCGACGGCCTCATCGTTCAAAAATTATGCGAACCCCATAACTTGGGCATTCCAAGGGTAAAAAAGGGAGAAAAAGTTGAAAATCAGTTTGACAACACAATCTGGCAGCAATCAGGCTCATTGGACTCTCCAGTCACCCTCAACAGTCAGCATCTCTCAAATGGACCAGCACCCTCAGCAGAGATTCTAATAGGGAATATTCCCAGCAGATGTGTTACTACAGGACATATCCCCAAACAAGTTGGGATTAAGTGAAAAACCTAGATGATCCTATGATACCTCATGAAAAATGTCCATTCGACATTAAAAATAAGTCAAATTGAAGAAGGGATGATAGGGGATTGCATTCAGTGTTTAAAAAGCTGAAAAACCAAGAAAATGTACTCCAGGGTCGACCCTGACCATTTTGGGTCGACCCTGAATAGCCCAAGGTTTGTACCAGGAAATTTGGTAGAAAGTTAAATTTTTGAGGGTCGACCCTGAGCACCATCCGGTCGACCGAATGGGCCTAATGGGTCGACCCTGATATGCCTTGTTTGCTGAAACTTATCTTTGCTCTTGTGGGTCGACCCTGATATGGAAAAATCTTTCTAAAATCATTGTTTAGCAACTTCTAATCCCTTGGACCTTTCCTATATATTGGGGACTTCTCCCAATCCGTGAACGAGATCAATTGGAGACTTCTTAGAGCACTTTGTGCTTATTTTGAGTTGGTGGAAATTCTTTGTTTTCATTGATCTACATCTCCTTTAGTTGACCTCTAGGTTTTGCATGGTTCTAAAGCAGATTACCTATACCTTGCATAGATGATCCTTAAACCTTAAGAGATCTTCCTAGAGCTTTCACAAACCCTAAAACCCACTGTTGCTCTTCTGTGAGTGTTGGTTAGCCTGTGCTAAAGCCGTCAAGGACGGAGATCGGTCTTCGGAGACTGTTGTTGATCACTTTGAGTAATATTGGCCGGTGAGGAACCAGAGCTACTGTTGCGGAGATCGAATGTGCTGTGTTCGTGGTTTGCAAGCTGAGGAATCGATACCGAGGACCGTTGTGTCGTGTCCGGTTGGGTAAGATTCGAGTCATGTATTGTTTAAATCTTCTCATAATGGATTCTGTGCTGGACTAGGTCCCGTGGTTTTTCCCGGAAGGGTTTTCCACGTAAAAATCTTATGTGTTCAAGTGAGTTTGGTTGTGTGTGATTGATTAAAATTAAAATTGATAGAGAAAATTAAAATAGACCTATTCACCCCCCCTCTAGGTCTAAGAGTGCATTGGAAGAAGGAATTTCAATTGGTATCAAAGCGGGTTCACTCATAAGGTTAAATCCCTTAAGTGTGATCTTGTGTTTATCCTTAAGTCAATGACTACTTTAAGAGAGGGTGGATCCAGCTCTCGTCCCCCACTGTTCGATGGAACAATTATGCATATTGGAAAGCTCGAATGAGAGCATTTCTCAAATCCATGGACGAGAGAATCTGGATGTCCATTCAGGATGGATGGACTCCACCGGTGAATATTTTAGGTGAAGTAATCCTCACTAAAAGCACCAAGGATTGGAGCAAAGAAGAACTCGAGACAAGTGGTTGGAACACGAAAGGTCTCAATGCCATCTTTACTGCAGTCACTGTTGAAGAATTCAGACGAATCTCTTCATGTGAAACAGCAAAGGAGGCTTGAGACATCTTAGAAATGACTCATGAAGGTACAACCATTGTCAAGATCTCTAAGCTTCAAATTCTCACCACAAAATTTGAAAATCTGAAAAAGGAGGACAATGACACTTTTGATGAATTCTATGCTAAACTAAGTGATATTGTCAACTCCAGTTTCAATCTGGGTGAGAAAATCAGTGAGTCCAAAATTTTCAGAAAAATCCTTAGATCTTTACCAGAAAGGTTTCAATCTAAGGTCACTATCAACGAGGAGAGCAAGAATGTTGATGCTCTCAAGATTGAGGAATTGGTCGGATTACTCCAAACCTACGAACTCAATCTTCGACCATCCAAGAAAAACAAATCTGTAGCCTTGAAAACTGTCAAGGAAACCTTGGATGAGGATGACAGTGATGCTGAGTTGGGAGAGAAGGAATTGGCTCTATTTGTTAAAAAATTTTAAAAATATTTGAAAACAAATAGAAGGTTCAAGCCTAAACCAAGAGGAAAACTTCTTGAAAAGCCAAAGTCAAAACCTTGGGATAACAAGAAAGTCTCCAAAGGAACTGACAAGAAATCTCGTGGCATTCAATGCTATGAATGCAAAGGCTATGGTCATATTTCACCTGATTGCGCTAACAAGAAGAAGTCTAAGGGAAAGGTGATCAATGCCACATGGGATGACAGTGATTCTGATGAAGAACAATCTGAAAGTTCTACCTCAAGTGAGGAATCGGAAAATCACATGGCTTTCACTGTCACCCTATCAGAGATAGACCATCCTCCCACTACTCATGAAGAGAAGAGTGATGAAGATCAAGTAAGTGAGTCTGGTGAAGATTATGATCAGAGTCACACTGTCTCTGAGTCAAATGAAGATATGGACAAAGCCTATGAAAGGTTGTTCTCTGAAAGCCTTAAGCTGAAGAAAGCAAAGATCTCTTCGAAAAAATAACTTAAATTTACCCAACAAGAAAGAAACTTTTGCAAACTAGAAGCAGAAGGGAAGAATGCTCTAGTATCTCAGCTTGAAGGTGCAAAGGCTGAACTGGTGTCCAAACTAGAATACCTTGAGGAAGAAAATGCCTCTTTATCAAAATGGATCAAGGTTCTAGAAACTGAGGAAGATAACTCCATGAGTGTATCTGAAGAGTCAAAGACTCGAATTTCAGAATTGGAATCTGAAATAAATAACCTTATTGAAAAAGTTAGATTTCTAGAAAAGGAATTTCTTGATATTCTGAAAGTTAAGGATGAGCTAGTAAAGAAAGTAACTGAACTCGAAAAAGAAGCTAGACTCCTTAGCAACACTCAAATCTTCGATAAACTGGCTACCATGCAGTGCTCAACAGTAAACATGTCCGGCATAGGACATCCAGACAGACCATCTGAT
Organism: Tetracentron sinense; assembly: GCA_015143295.1. Lineage (NCBI taxonomy): Eukaryota > Viridiplantae > Streptophyta > Magnoliopsida > Trochodendrales > Trochodendraceae > Tetracentron > Tetracentron sinense. The sequence goes on from CM026564.1 coordinate 29,049,184, forward strand.
CCTTTGAATGTCGGAACAATGTCTACTGCAACATTTGAGCCAATACATGAAAATCCAAGATTTGTGGGTTCTAACTCCTCATGATGAACATCCAGGATGCCAAACTCTCAATTGTACCAAACTTTTGTCACATCTGGACAAGGTAAAAACTCAACTGAAACTGAGAGAACAAAAGTTCAGTCCCAGGCTAACAGATCTCCTTCTTCCAAGTTCATTCCCACTTATCACCAGTGTTGAGTGAAGGGTCACATCCGACCTAATTGCAATGCCTTTAGGAGAAATCCCCGAAATGGTTCTCAGAATCAAACACAATATCAAGGGAATCTCCAAAGGCAAATTCAAGCCTTAGCAGAAAAGTCTAGGAGTTTGAATGAAGAAGTGATGAAAATTGCTCAACTCTCTAGTACACAATATGGTCGTGACACTTCTTATGCTCATCATGAAAAAGGTAACAGGATGGACCAAAATGCAAGGTTTACTCAGAAAAGAAGGAAGAATAGGAGATCTAACAAGAAGAAGGTCATGCCTACAAATGAAGTGAACAAAGACCATAGGGTTCCCCAAAAGTCTAAGTTCATTTATGTGAGAAAGGATGATCTAAAATGCCTTGTCATCCACACCGCTTTGAAAGCCCAAAATTCTGACATGTGGTATTTCGATAGTGGATGCTCCAGACACATGACAGGTAACAAGTCCCTCTTTACTCAACTTGAGGATTTTTTAGATGGGACTGTTACTTTTGGAGATGGAAGCAAATCCTTTGTGAAAGGAAAAGGTGTCATCCAAGCATCAGGCATTCCTAAACTGAAGGATGTCTTGTTTGTAAAATGACTGAAAGCTAATCTAATTAGCATAAGTCAATTCTGCGATGATCACCATGCTGTCCACTTCACCAACAACAAGTGTTCAGTTATGGATGACAAAGGTGTATGTGTTTTGGATCAAGAACTACTGACAACTGTTATGGTTTAATTCCTAGTGTTGGCTATTCTCAAATGTGCAACAGGGCAAAAGTTGAAGAAGTTGAACTGTGGCACAGGAGGCTAGGTAACATGAATTTCAAAGACCTAAGCAAACTCTCAAAATACGAGCGTGTGAGAGGTGTGCCAAAGCTAGGGAAGCCCTCTACTGCTGTCTGTGGGCCATGTCAAATTGGCAAACAAATTAAAAGTCCACACAAGAAGGGTTCAAATATCGCTACCTCATACCCACTAGAACTAATACACATGGATCTCATGGGTCCAACTCGAACTGAAAGTCTAGGAGGAAAGCAATATATCCTAGTGATGGTTGATGATTTCTCAAGGATGTCTTGGGTGACATTCATAAGAGAGAAGTCTGATGCATTTGAGAACTTCAAGAACATTTGTTTGAGAGTGCAAAATGAGAAAGGATGCCCTATCACTCGTATTCGAAGTGATCATGGAAAGGAGTTTGAAAACTCTAAGTACAATGAGTTTTGTGATGAAGCAGGCATCAAGCATGAATTTTCAGCACCAATCACACCTCAGTAAAATGGTGTGGTGGAAAGAAAGAATAGGGTGCTTCAAGAGATGGCTAGGGTGATGCTTCACAGCAACAACCTGGCTGCTCATTTCTGGGCAGAAGCAGTTAGCACTGCATGCTATACTGTGAACAGAGTCTATACTAGGCCTGGAACTAGGAAGACATCCTATGAGCAGTGGTACAACAAGAAACCCAATGTCAAGTACTTTCGAGTATTCGGAAGTAAGTGCTATGTCCTTAGGGATAGAGAGCAATTGGGTAAGTTTGATTCCCGGAGTGATAAAGGGATCTTTCTTGGTTATTCCACAAATAGTAGGGCCTATCGAGTGTACAACTTGAGAACCTCTAGTGTTATGGAATCCATAATTGTGGTGGTTGATGACTCAGGATTTGAGTCCTTGCAACTTGAGGATGACAATGCTGATGAAGGTGTGAAAATTCCAAAATCTCAATCAAAAGATGAAACACCTTCAAAGTCACCTCCTAAAAAACTTACACATCCTAGGGTTATGAGGCCTCACTCCTCAACTGAAATTATTGGAAACCTTGAAAGTGGAGTGAGAACTCGAAAACAAGTTGAAAATGAAGTTAGTCACTTTTGCTATACTTCTACATTTGAACCCAAAAATGTAATTGAAGCTCTTACTGATGAAAACTGGATAAATGCCATCCAAGAAGAGCTTAATCAGTTTACAAGGAATGATGTATGGTTTTTAGTTCCTATACCTAAAAATACAAATGTTATTGGTACTAAATGGATTTTCAAGAACAAATCTAATGAACATGGTACCATTGTAAGAAACAAGGCTAGGTTAGTTGCACAAGGATATACTCAGATTGAGGGCATTGATTTCGATGAAATATTTGTTCCAGTTGCCCATCTAGAGTCCATCAGGATCTTGCTTGTTGTTGCATGCCATCTCAAATTCAAACTTTTTCGGATGGATGTCAAGAGTGCCTTTTTGAATGACATTCTTCAAGAGGAAGTTTATGTGGAACAGCCAAACGGGTTTGAGGACCCTAATCATCCTGATCAGGTTTACCAATTAAAAAGGGCTCTCTATGATTTGAAACAAGCTCCCAGAGCTTGGTATGAGAGACTGACTACATACCTCTTAGAAAAGGGATTTTCGAGAGGGGGAGTAGACAGGACCCTTTTCATTAAAAAACATCAAGGATGATATGGTTATTGCTCAGATATATGTTGATGATATTGTCTTTGATTCCACATCTAACTTATATGCTTACTCCTTTGCTGAACAGATGAAGAATCAATTTGAGATGAGCATGGTTAGTGAGCTGAATTTTTTTCTTGGTCTGCAGGTAAAACAAATGAGCAATGGGATTTCTGTATCCCAAACCAAATATGCCAAAAACCTTGTAAAGAAATTTGGCATGAGCTCAGTAAAACATGCTCGCACTCCTATGAGCACAACCACCAAACTTAGCAAAGATACTTCAGGCAAAAGTTTCGACCAAACCACATACCGAAGTATGATTGGTAGTCTGTTTTACCTCACTGTCAGCCGTCCTGACATTGCCTTTAGTGTCGGAGCTTGTGCTCGCTATCAAGCAAGCCCCAAAGAGTCACACTTACTTGTTGTTAAATGAATTATTCGATATGTAAGTGGAACTCTCTCTTTTGGCCTATGGTATCCTTTTGATACTACTGCCGTGGTTGTTGGATATTCCGATGCCGACTGGGCCAGAAATGCTGATGATAGGAAAAGCACCTCCAGAGGATGCTTTTATGTTGGAAACTGTTTGGTTGCTTGGCTTAGCAAAAAACAGAATTCCATCTCTTTGTCTACTGCCGAGGCTGAGTACATTGCAGCCAGCAGTTGTTGCACTCAACTTCTGTGGATGAAACAGATGTTGCAGGACTACGGGATAGAACAAGGCACCATGACTGTGTATTGTGATAATACGAGTGCCATCAACATCTCCAAAAATCCCGTGCAACACTCTTGCACCAAACACATAGACATTAGACACCACTTCATTCGAGAGCTTGTTGAGCAAAGTGTCATTACATTGGAATATGTGCAAACTGATACTCAACTTGCAGATCTCCTAACCAAACCTCTAGACTCCCTTAGGTTTGAGTTTCTTAGGAAATCCATCGGTGTGTGCGGTATTGAGTGATTGAGTGCTTCTTGATAGTCTAGGTAATCTCAGATCCATATCTCTTCCTAGTTCTATTCCTCTGGTGTATATTATTTGTTTTGTTTTTGTATACTACTGTTTTGGTTTGTTTCACTTATTTCAAAAATCCAAAAACATTAAAAAAATTCAGAAAAATTCCAAAAAGATTTTTGTTTTCTTTTAGTTAGGCCTTACCAAAAGGATTTTTTTTGCTGGCATTGGATGTGATCTTTTGTGGTGTGCTTTGCTGAATTTTTCTTGTGCTCATAATGCTTGTCTAAGATACATATTTGCTTCTATTGAGTTCATGAGGATATCATACCTACTAAAATGCTTTAGGGAAGTGCACATAGACTATCTTGCTAAATACAGTTAGAAATATAGCAAATACTATTGCATTATCATCTGCACTAATACTCTGTCTATCTCCTTAAAATGGTACATATCCCTATGCATAGGCAATGATATTAGTCATGATGGTTCTTCCAGTTGACAATATCTGATTTGATCATGAATGTCCATCCCCCAAAAAGGTGCCCCAGTTTACAAATTTTATGCAAGGGAAAGGGCTACCTCTGGGATAGTGTGAAAGCCACTATTGGATGCAAACAGTATGAAATGGCTACCTAGGAGGACAATAGGTATCTATCTGGGTCCCTAGAGTGAAAGCCCCTGCTGCCAATAGCTAGGGCTACCTACCCAGTAAGTGTGAAAGCCACCTTTTGCATCTCAAAATTCAAAGAAAAAGACTGATCACGAATAGCTTCACCAAACAAAAATTCCATCAAATATGTGAGAGCCACTTATAAAAAGGGTAAAAATAGCACATAAAATTCTTCATTTATTTGGATTACCCTATATGCATCTCTCAGTTATTTTTGAAGCTTGGTGTTCCTAATTTGCACTAATGTCCTTCTCTATCCAAGGGTACTTACCTCTAAAGGAGTATAGTCAGCATTTCACATCCACTGCACATTGATGGTATAGCCTATTACTAACTGTACATTACATTATATGCCTGTGGCTTGCCATCCCTTGTGCACAGTGTCGATTGCCCTATCCTCATAAGTCTCATAATTTTTTTTCCATATTCTTGGACATGGTATTATTTGCTACTTGCAAAATTTGCATGGTGAATTGTCTTATTGAAAATATCCTGATGAAATCTGTTTTTGCAAAATGGAGGATTTGTGACACATTTCTACTAGCCCATTGCATGCTTTTGGATGTTTTTTGAAGGTTTTTCAGGAAAAGATTTTACCTTGACACTCTAGTGTTGAACTGCTCAACTCACTAGCTCGTTTTTATTCGTGTTTTGGAGGGATTTGATGTTCTTTTTCAGGTTTTCCAGAGATTCTTCTCCAAAAATGGGCTATGGATGTCCTATGATGTCAGGTTTGGGGTAAGAAATTTCTCATTAATCCGGATGTCATTGCCTTTTTCATTAGTGCCCCTCGGATTCCGGGAGCCTATTACCCTTACCTCTATCCTACCGATGAGGATAAGCATGATTTGGACATTGACCAGCACTCTTTGTGATGATCCTTCACAAAAATGGGCTCATCCTCATTTACCTCACTCCAATCTTTCCTACTTGGGTCGCTTGCTTCATCTTATTATGTGTTCCAACATCGATCCCAAGGTGCATTCCACTAATCTGAGTGTTGATCGGGCTCGGTTTCTATATAGTATCATGACTGGAGACACTATTGATACCGGTGCCCACATTATTGACCAAATCCTTCAGGCTATCGCTGTGCATCAAAAGCGATCTGCTCTTCCTTTTGGGGTCCTCATCACCAATATCATGTTTGCTGAGGGTATTAGGGCTCATTCCTCTGAGGCTACCAAGCCTTCCTTAGGCCCCATCTGTGCTCGCACCTTGGTTAGTAGTATGTCCCATGCTGCGATGCCGGAACATGAGGAGGACGTTGATGATGATATCACTCCGTTGGCCCCGGGTGCCAGTCCTACTCCCAGCCATGCGCGAGCTCCATCAGGGCCCTGGTCTTTCAAGACCATGGCTGCCATGCTTGCCGATATGTCGGTTGCTCAGTCATACTTTGCTACTGATCTTTATACTCGCCTGGATTCTCATGCCGCTGCTACTCAGGACAGTTTTCCGACGACCAATCGCCGAATTGATGCTCTTTCCGACATAGTGCAGGCATCTTGCCAGGAGCTTCGCGATTTCCATTCTCGCTATCAGGATGATGTTGCTCGTCACTTTCCTTCACCCCCGGATGCTTAGCACTCCTTGCGATGATGGTTTTTCGCCCTGTTTTGCTCTTGGTTTATGCTGGCTGTAGCTCGTTTGGTTTGGTTGTTATGTGTCTGTGTTTGGATTTTGTGCTGTGCACCCCTTGGTTACTGTATATGGGATGCTTTTGCTTAGTTTCTGCAGTTTCGTTCCTGCCTCTATCCTATTGCGCCTTGATTGCTCTTATTGCTTCATGCTATAGTTGCTCTTTATGCAGGATTGCTCTTCCCTTGGCAATTCAAGCCAAAAAGGGGGAGAAGTTGTCTCATATGTGCAAGTGTGATTTATATTGACATGTTTCTGATTTTGAAAACTTTGTCATATGGGATCTCAGATGTGTGATTTATATTGACATGTTTCTGATTTTAAAAACTTTCATATAGGATCTCAGATTGAGGGGGAGATCTCATACTCTTTGCATGTCGGTCATTGCTTCAATGTTTACTTTATTTTATTTTATGAATTTCCCCCATGCTTCACAAAGGTATTGTTTGTTTCAGTGTTTCAGGTTTGATTGATGATCTTGTAAAGCCTACTGATCCATGGAAGAAGTCCAAATGTCTAGTGTCATGTATTTTTCATTCACTTTGTTTCTTGTGGGTTTAAGAGAGTATGTAAAACCATGATCATTAGTGTTATTGGTTGTTTTGTCTCGGAATTGCCAAAGGGAGAGATTGTAAAGTCAAAATGTTGTTGGCAAAATTCCGAGCCCAAAAGGTTGTATCTAGGTGATAATAGGTCTCATCCGGTTTGAAGACAAAGTGAAGAAGAAGCCGTGAAGATTCTTGAAGCCTCATCACTCACAGTGGCTAACAAGTTGGGATTAAGTGAAAAACCTAGATGATCCTATGATACCTCATGAAAAATGCCCATTCGACATTAAAAATAAGTCAAATTGAAGAAGGGATGATAGGGGATTGCATTCAGTGTTTAAAAAGCTGAAAAACCAAGAAAATGCACTCCAGGGTCGACCCTGACCATTTTGGGTCGACCCTGAATAGCCCAAGGTTTGTACCAGGAAATTTGCCAGAGAGTTAAATTTTTTAGGGTCGACCCTGAGCACCATCCGGTCGACCGAAAGGCACCATCCGGTCGACCGAATGGGCCTAATGGGTCGACCCTGATATGCCTTGTTTGCTGAAACTTATCTTTGCTCTTGTGGGTCGACCCAGAGACCTCCAGGGTCGACCCTGATATGGAAAAATGTTTCTAAAATCATTTTTTAGCAACTTCTAATCCCTTGGACCTTTCCTATATATAGGGGACTTCTCCCAATCCGTGAACTAGATCAATTGGAGACTTCTTAGAGCACTTTGTGCTTATTTTGAGTTGGATGAAACTCTTTGTTTTCATTGATCTACATCTCCTTTAGTTGACCTCTAGGTTTTGCATGGTTCTAAAGCAGATTACCTATACCTTGCATAGATGATCCTTAAACCTTAAGAGATCTTCCTAGAGCTTTCACAAACCCTAAAATCCACTGTTGCTCTTCTGTGAGTGTTGGTTAGCCTGTGCTAAAGCCGTCAAGGACGGATATCGGTCTTCGGAGACCGTGGTTGATCACTTTGAGTAAAATTGGTCGGTGAGGAACCGGAGCTGCTGTTACGGAGATCGAACGTGCTGTGTTCGTGGTTTGCAAGCTGTGGAATCGATACCGAAGAACATTGTGTAGCGTCCGGTTGGGTAAGGTTCGAGTCTTGTATTGTTTAAATCTTCTCATAGTGGATTCTGTGCTGGACTAGGTCCCGTGGTTTTTCCCGGAAGGATTTTCCATGTAAAAATCTTGTGTGTTCAAGTGAGTTTGGTTGTGTGTGATTGATTAAAATTAAAATTGATAGAGAAAATTAAAATAGACCTATTCACCCCCCCCCCCCCTCTAGGTCTAAGAGTGCATTGGAATAAGGAATTTCAGACTGGAAATCCCAAGTTTCCCGGCGGTAGTCTACAACGAAGACCTACTCCCCAGCCAGTGGTCTACAACAGAGATCTACTCCCCAGCAAATCCTCAGCAATAGGCTGTAACAGTCTTCAACCCCCAGTGGATCCCTCAGTAGAAGCCTCCGATAGCTCTCAACATAACTCTTCCCCAGTAAGAGTTTAGAAGCTTTCGAAACCCATCAGAAGGCTTCTCCTCAGCATTCAAACATGCTTGTCTATCCCCAGCATCTGCTCTGAATCAAACTTAACTCTCTGAGAGTAAAAGGGAATCAGAAACCCCCCTTAAGCCCTGAACTAGGGTAATTTACTGGCAAATTTGAAGGCTAACAAAGCATACTTTTGTCGAAATCAAGAATATTCTACAAAAGTCTTCTACACTTTTTCATAAAAAGATTTTCAAAAACAAACAAACCTTTGATTTCAAAATCCATTGAACCAACCTGTACCAAACAGCCCCTGGTAGAACAAACAGAAGAAGTAGCTTCCGCGCCTCCCCAACAAGCAGTAGTCAACAGAGTCATGGGAAAGCATCCTTGCCTTTATTCCTTGCATGACATCACTTGCATTGTATCATACCCTGCATGACCAACACTTCAGCTTCATCGACATGATCAAACTCCAGCGCCTCTTGGCCATACCAAAATAAAATCCGGCATCATTTACCTCAAATCTTTGAACATCTTGTGTACCTTAATAGTGTATACCACCCCTTCTGTGTGTCTTAACAGTGTACACCTCTCGACACCCCCGTGTGTCCTTAATAGCCCAAGTCTCCATTGATGCCAAGTCAACATGCCGACACCTCACCTATTGTGACATCATAGAGTTTCCATTGGCGCCGAGTCAACCTACCGACACTCACCATATGTCCCCTCAGAGACGCCCCCACACATTCTCGACATCCCAGGTCTCCATTAACGCCGAGTCAATGGAGACCTTGCATGTCCTCTCACATACGAGTCTCCATTGACAAAACACACATTGTCAACATACCAATACTCACTGCATGTCCTCTCTTTCGACACCCCATGTGTCCTTGACATCCCAGGTCTCCATTGACGTCGAGTTAATTTACCGACACCTCGCATGTCCCAACACCCCGTGTGTTCCTAACACTCCGTGTGTTCCCAACACCCCGTGTGTCTCCCGATCGACTAGGTTAATATCCTTTGGGAAACACCGTTTCGATCAATCCCCTCGCTGCTTCCGAGTGACACATTGCTTTCGGCCAGCGCCTCTAGGCCACGCTATCCCTGCATCTATCTATCATCCCCAGCTACTTGTTATCCCCTAGCAGTAGTCTTCATCACTTCACCACACTCACCATGGGCACAACATATATGCATTTCATCATCCATCTCATCCATCTCAGTGTAAAAATAGGATAATTTCAGTCTTTGTCGTTCAATTTTCATCCTAGCACTCTCTGGCAAAGAAGGGCAGCTATAAGCACCCAATTTTTACACCCTATACCACTGTCTTCCCACCTGTGGAGTCCTCTGTAGAACCCTAGACAAGCCCTAGGTATACCCTAAACCCTTATTCAAACCCTAATCTAAATCCTAGGGAGGCCCCAAAACCCTCAAACCCTAGGATTTAAACCTTTGGGCTCTAGGCCCATTACCCTTAGAACCATTAAACCCTAGCCCAAGCCCTAGTGTAACCCTAGCTAAACCCTAGGTGTGCCCTAAAGCCTCAAACCCTAGAACTAAACTCATTCGGGCTCACGACCCTTTGCCTTTCCACACCTAAACCTAAGCCAAACCCTAGGTGAGCCCTAGCTAAACCCTAGGACTAACCTTAGATATACCCTAGACCTAGCCCTAGCCTAAACCCTAGCCAAACCCTGTTTTGAGCCCCACGGGCTCAAAGCCCATAAAATTTTCCAAAACCATCAAATCCATAGAGCAAGGCCTTTGTGGGCCCAAACTTGGGCCCATAACCCTTTGAGGTCCACTAGGGTGGGGCCCACAAGCCCTCAATTCGAAAACTAGGTGGGAAAAGTCCCAAATTGGCAAGTCCAAACTTGCTTTCGGCCCAAGTGCACAAAAGAGTGAGGCCCAAAGAGGCAAAACACAAACCCAGCGGTAATTGGATTACCGCTACACCTGTAATAGCCTTGCTCGGTAATGGCGGTAATCCAATTACCGCCATTACCTGTAACTCTGCAAACGGTACAGGCCAGCCTCCCTACTGTTCTGCTCCACTTGGGCTCCTCCCCTTTGGTCCCCCACGTGTCTCAAAATACCTTCAAGGCCCCTAGCCTCTCCCCTCCAGCTTTTATAAATACTAGAGCACCCCATGGGTTCTACACAGTTCAGAAACCCTAGAAAATTTTCTGTAAAACTCTGGCCAGCCCAAACCTCAGCCTCACCTGAGCTCCACCCTTTCTCTCATCCTTAGAAAGAACCCAAGCCTCCCCCTAGCCTTAGCATAGGCTCAAGTGCTAGAACTACGCTCGGTCTGATCTCACCCCTAATGTGAGTACGTAGTCAACCCAACCCGAGTTCGACCCTAGTTAGCGATTCTTTCTTAGCTTGGCATTTGATTAATCTTGAACTTTAATTTGGCTTAAACCTAGCAAGTAGGGAACACTATAAGTAGAAGTGTCAGGGTGCCTAACTCCTTCCCCGAACTTAACCGAACCTCTTACCCTGATTTTTGATCGGAGACCAAGACCTTATCCAACATTTCCCCGGGACTTACCCCGTCTGAATGAATAAGTGGCGACTTTAATCCCGTGAGATTAGTTTTAGGGTTCCCTGAAAACCGTGCTCATAATTGGTTTACCACCATTCTTAATACAGTGAGTATTGGGAATGACAGTAAAGCCTTTACCGCTATTCCTGATTTTCAGGAATAGTGGATAAGCCAGCAATGGGGGAGCTCAAGGGTGTTGCCACATGGCTTTTTGGATCTAGGGGAATGTCTAGGCATGTTTCCACTTGTTCTGGGCCTAATATGGGCCCTGGATTTGGCTCAAATGAGGCCCATGATAGTCTTGTAGTCACTGTTATAACAAATCCAGAATGTCGGTAAAGTGATTACCAACACTCTGGACAGATTTACATTTGGTGCATTTTAACCCTAGTTAAGCTTAACCCAGGGACTCGAAATGCTCAGGGAAGATAGAAGGGAGTCCCATGGACCAAAAACAGGCGCTGGATTTGACCAAGGCCTCAATATGTGCGAGATACAGCCTCTGCAACCAAAAACATCAAAAACGGCGGAAGTTATTCTACCGCCATTATTGATTTTCTATAGGAAATAAAAAATGGCTAAGGTGCTATCCCATGATGCTACTGGGGGGTTCCACATGAACTGAGGGCCACCTAGAAGCTGGTGGACGTGGGGTGGTGACTAGTGAAGTGTGTGTGAAGTGTGGGAGGGTTGTGGGGGTTCTACTGCCTATGAGGAAGGCAGGGAACCCCTCCTATTCAGATCCTACTAAGCCACACCCTTGGAAATGATCAGGAGTTTACAATATGATCAAAAATACTAGATAAAAGGGGTAGGGGAGGTCCCTACCCTGCTAATCTGCTTGACAAGGGGCAGAGGTGGCTGCTCCGCGGTGATGCACTGCGACAGGGTGCTGGCCTTTGGTTTTTTGGAGGTCTGAGAGGTTCTAAGGATGCTAGGGCTTCAAAAATTATCAAGGATTCTGTACTATGGTTCAGGCTTCAGTTTGAGGGTGTGGGATGGGTTGGATTTATAGGCAGGGCTGTTGGGGACCCGATGGGAATTAGGATAGTTATGGGTGGAGGTCTCAGGCCATGGAGTGGGTTTCTAAGGGTGGTTAGACACATAAAGGAGGTAGTAAGGGGTGCAGGAGGCGTAGGTGGTGCAGGGATAGCTACAGGTGCTGCAAACACGCAAAGAAGACACTTTCGGTAATTAGTTTACCGACACTATGAAATTTGAATTTCAAAGGGCCAGGCCCCTCCTACCAGGGTTGAATTTGGGTTCTTGGGCCCATCTATGGATTTTAGGCCCCTAAAGGCTTGGGTACACCTAGGGTTTGAGCTAGGGTTAGCTAGGGCAACCTAGGGTTTAGGTTTAGGACTACCTAGGGTTTAGGCTAGGGTTTCGAGCATAGGGTTGTCCTAGGGTTTAGGTTGTACTAACCATGGTTAAGCTAATTAACCATGATTAAAAGAGGGTGTAAAAATGAGGTGCTGATAGCTACCCCTCTTTGTCGGATATTGCCAAATTGGTGATTGAACGACAAGGACTGGAATCACCACATTTTTACACCTGAGCAAGCAAGTATAAAGGATAAGCATGAGGAGATAAGCAAGCATGATGAAATACGGGGAATGAACACACGTCATTTCCCAAAGATGAGGTGAAGGTTGGCCACACGACCACCTTACTAGAGATTTAAGCAAAGCGTTGTTGGGTGCGGGTTTAACGTTACTGGAGGCCGCAATTGACGTTCAATCACATGACCGTGACAGTATACTCCTTTAATAGTGAACTAGCAAAACAACATGATGGTGATGAATGCAAAAGGTATAGGTGATGGGTGCAAAACTAACATCAGTGGAGGCCGTAACTGATGTTTGGTCACACGACCGTGAGAGTACTTCTTTAATAGTGAACTAGTCAAGTAGGAAGAAGATGATGAATGCAAAAATGAAGGTGATTAATGCAAAACTAACATCACTGGAGGCCGTAACTGATGTTCAGTCACACGACCATGACAGTACTCCTTTAATAGTGAGCTAGCCAAACAGGAAGAAGATGATGAATGCAAAAATGAAGGTGATGAGTGCAAAACTTACATGACTGGAGGCTGTAACTGATGTTCGATCACACAACCGTGATAGTACTCCTTTAATAGTGAGCTAGTTAAGCAGGAATGAGATGATGAATGCAAAAATGAAGGTGATGGGTGCAAAACTAACATCACTATAGGCCGTAACTGATGTTCGGTTACACAACCATGATAGTACTCCTTTAATAGTGAGCTAGTAGCACAAGAGGATGGTGAAGGGTGTAAAACTAACATCACTAGAGGCCGTAACTGATGTTAGGTCAACCAGCCGTGACAGTACTCATTTAATAGCGACCTAGTCAAGTAGGAAGCAGATGCAAAAATGAAGGTGATGGGTGCAAGACTAACATCACTGGAGGCCATAACTGATGTTCGGTCACACGACCGTGACATACTCCTTTAATAGTGAGCTAGTCAAGCAAAAATAGACTTCACAAGAGGCCATAACTGAAATCTAGCCACACAACCATTCCAATACTCCTTTAATAGTGAAGGGGAAGGGTGATAAATACAGGACTAACATCACTGAGGTCGTAACTGACGTCCGGTCACGCGACCAGGACAGTACTCCTTTAACAGTGAGCTAGTCGAGCAAAAATAGACTTCACAAGAGGCCGCAACTGAAATCTAATCACACGACCGTTTCAGTGCTCCTTTACTAGTGAAGGAAAAACAATGCTACAAAAATACAGGTGACAAATGCGGGACTAACATCACTGAGGCCGTAACTGACGTCTGGTTACGCGACCAGGTAGTGAAGGAGAAGGGTGATAGATGCGGGACTAACATCAATGAAGCCGTAATTGACGTCCAGTCATGCGATTGGGATAGTACTCCTTTACTAGTGCGCTAGTCAAGCAGAAATAGAATTCACAAGAGGCCGCAACTGAAATCTAATCACATGATCATTCCAGTGCTCCTTCAATAGTGAAAGGGACACGATGTTGCAGGCATCCGCCCAAATGATCGACAAAGATAATGAGGGTAAAGATAGCCATCTGACTGCTTCACCGAGATAGGATGCAACACTATAGACAACCGCCCGATTGCCTTCCAGGGTAGCAAGATGGCAGGGGTAAAGACAGCTGCATGACTGCTTCACCAAGATGGGATGCAACGATAGTGCAGACGATCGCCCGATTGCCTTGCTGGGAATGAATTTGAATTGATAGCTGAATAGGAGTGAGTAAGAAAGAATGATGAAATTGAATATATGAGTGAGACCTGTGGCCCTGAGCCGTTGCATGAATCTTATGCTTTTTGTATATATAGCCTAACGGATTTGATATGCCCCTGGCTTGGATGATTCAACTGTATGTATTTACCACTTGGGATGTACTGATCTTCAAGCATCTGTATTATCTAGGATAGACTGTCAGCTTTGCTTTGCCCTGGTTTCACCACTTCTCTTGCACTAGCGGGAATGAGTAGCTGAATTTGAACTGACTCTATTAGGGAGTGAACCTTGAATGAATTGATAAAAAGACTGATGGATTGATTGACAAGTGATGTGACAGCCCTGTTGAAAAGACTGATGGACTGACCAACAGGTGGTTTGATGGTAGACTGACAGTTAACCCTTGGACTGACTGTGTCTGAGATTGCTTGCATTGGGAGACCTAGCTAGGTTCTACTGCCTTCAGGTGAATGATTATGCCGTGTTTGATCATCCATGTGGTAGATCTGCATTTACTGGGGATGCATGTCTGTAAAGCCTGTATTAGCTTATTTCTCCCTCTTTTGCCCCTAGGCCCTTATGGGTTTTCACTGGGATTGGGTTGCATGTTTTGTCCCTTTTTTGCCCCTAGGCCTTTTCAGGTTTTCACCAGGACTGGGTTCATGTGATTTTTGCGTGATAGTAGGATTGATGATTCATTACTATGCCCGTGAAATTGAATTTTGGTTTATCCATTTTTTTGCATCTGGGCACTTTTGGGTTTTCACTAGGACTGGGTTCACGTGATTTTTGCGCAATAGTAGGATTGATGATTCCTTACTATGCCTGTGAAATTGAATTTTTGTTTATCCTTTTTTGGCCCCTGGGCCCTTTTGGGTTTTCACCAAGATTGGGTGTACAAGCTTTGCATTTTCTCATTGTCTACTCTTTTTCCTGATAATTCTCCAGTCTTCTCTCACTATTGCCTATCGATAGGTGGAGGTAAATGCTTTTAACCGTTAATGCTCAAGTCCTTTCGAAGATCAAGGAGGTTTTAATATATAGGATGAAACATGGTTTAGTTAGAAAATACATAAGGCTCAAAATTTATGTTCCACCAAGGGTAGGGCACCCTATTTGTTTGCTTGGCACCGAGATGGAACCAGCTTTCTGCATTCTTCGTCCTTTGGTATAGCTTTGCTTTCTAACCAAGTACCTTTTTTTTGTTTTTATTTTCTTTCTTTTTTTTGTTTTTTATTTTTTGTTTTTTTTTGTTTTGGTACATGGTTGCTTTGTATTGTAGCACATTTGCTGCGTTATGACCGAACCTAATTTCAGGCTGCCTACGTACCCAAATAGGGATCAGGTCATGACGTACTTCGACCAAAGGTCGCATTAGGTTGGTTGCTTTTTGCTGGTTGTTCCTCTGGCATACATGGGATGCCCTTGTGTGAGTTTCGAAAGAAATGCTATTAGGCTCAAAGGTCTAACTAGCGGATATATATAGCACGGGTAAGTGAGGTGTTGTGAAGGTTTATCCAAATATGGCCTCCTATTGTATCCTTGATTGGTCAAGAGCATGAATGGTCATTGCATCACCTCGTTATAATTGATTGACATTTGATGGCTCAGAGAGGTCCTCACTGTTCCTGTATTACTCTTGTATTGGTGTGCTCAGACTAGGAAGAGATCCTACCGATTTGAATTATCAACTTGTTCCTTGTAGGCATTAGGAACTAGTTCAATTCCCAATTAAACATCTCAGAACACAGCGGAACTTGTCTTAAAATTTTTTTTTATTAAAATAACAAAAGTTGTTAGACTTGACACAAACAAATGAAACAAGGGCCACTGGCCCCTTGCTTGAACTGGACTGATAGTAGGGATGGACACGGGCCAACATGGCCAACAAAGGTACCAAGAGAGACACAACAAAAGTGGAGTTTGTTCAAAGATCAACTGCAGAACTATTCCGGCTGAAGCGCCTTAGTTTGCAGGAGAAGTATGGTTAGGGAGAGGAACTTGATTGATGTCTGTATTCCAGGTCCAAAGCAGATTCTATCTATTTCTAACAAATCTTGGATTGTGTGCTTTAAGTCATAGCACCTATCTATAGGATGCCCTAGCGACTGATGATATTCACAATGTTACTCGACCCTGTATCCCTTTGGGAGAACAGTCGGAGGAGGTTGTGGATCCTTCAGGGTGATCAGTTTCTTATTCAGGAGGAACGGGAGAAGTACAGTTGGAGAGTACAGTATTGTTGGGAATGCCCGATTCTTTCTCGGCTCAAGGGTCATCTGATGAGAAAGCAACTTCCCCTGGGGTTGCTAAGCTTGCCGGGGTTGTTGAGCTTATCGTCGGGGCAAGTTGGGCACCCGGACTGGTATAGCTGCTACCATCTGTTCGTCGTCATCCTTCCTTTTGTTGTCCTTCTTCGGATGCACCGGAGTACGAGAAGAAGATGCACCTTATGATCCCTGAAACATGTCGAATGACCCGATGTCACCCATCATTGTCTCAATTCTGGCACCGCACTTAGCCATGGTGCTGAAGTCTGAGATTGGTTGCGCTTGTCAACGACAACTTTGCTATCCACACTTCTTTCCTTATTTTAGCCCACAATTGTTTCTTTATTTCTCCATTCATTATTATGTACAATTATACATTATTTGACATATTATAGTTTACATGTATAGGGCTAGAATCATGCGGGAACTTATTTGCTTTCCATGTATAGCATCCTTGTAAAGTCTATATAATATACAGAACTCAAGGCCATTGGGTGGCCATTCTCACAAACTTGTCATGGTATCAGAGCCGTCGACTAACAAGCATCCTTCGAAAAAATTTTCTCTCTCAGCTTCGGTGCCTCTATGGAGTTTCGACGTGCACTTCTTCTTCTCGGTGGCTTCTATGCTAGTTCTGACGTGAACCTTCTCTGTTTCGATGGTCTCTGTGTTGGTTTTTGGGTGTCTCCAATGTCATATTCTCTTTCTTTCAGTGCAAGTCTCTTCTCTGGGTCATTTTTTTCAGTGCAACTCTTTTGGTGGTCTCTCTTTTTCGTTTATTTACGATGGATTCCGCACCCGTGTGCGTCAAGTTTATGGGGAAAAAGTACTCTACCTAGGCTTTTCAACTTGAACTTTTCCTAAAAGGAAAACATCTTTGGGGCCATATTGATGGCACGGATTGCGCACCTAATCCTGATAAATCTAAGGATCCGGTCTCTTTTATTGACGGCACAGATTGCGCACCTAATCCTGATAAATCTAAGGATCCGGTCTCTTCTCCTTCCTGGGCGGTGCTTGATGCTCGGATTATGTCTTGGCGTCTTGGCTCAGTCGAGCCACATATTGTCACCAACTTGCGGCCTCATCGCACCGCACAATCCATGTGGACTTACTTAAAGAGGGTTTATCATCAAGATAATGATGCTCGTCGTTTTCAGTTAGAGCATGCGATTGCCACGTTTCAACATGACACTCTTTCCATCCAAGATTACTATTCGGGTTTTCTGACCCTTTGGAACGAATATGCTGATCTGGTTACTGCAAATGTTCCCGTTGCCGCTCTTTCCATTATTCAGAAACTTCATAAGACTAGTCATCGTGATCAGTTTCTTATGAAACTATGCCCGAATTTGAATCTGTTCGTTCCTCACTACTGAATTTCTCTCCTGTTCCCTCTCTTGATGTTTGTCTTGGTGAGTTACTTCGCGAAGAACAACGTCTTACTACTGAAGCTACTCTGGAGCATTCCCATGGTAGTTCAGGATCGGCCACTATGGCTTATGCTACCCAAAGACGAGGACCACCTGTGAATTCTACAAACTTGCAGTTTTTTTCTACTGCAAGGAATATGGGCATATTGCTACCAATTGTCCTAAGAAATACTTCTCTTATTGCAAGAAGAAGGGTCACATTATCAAAGAATGTCGTATCTGCCCCCAGCATCGTCAGGCCCAGGCATTTCAGACTTCTGTTATTGTACCCTCCGCAACTCCTGGCTCTTCTTTCGATGATTCTTCAATTCCTGCACCTCCTACAACAAATTACTACACACCCGAAATGGTGCAACAAATGCTAATTTCAGCATTATCAGTAATGGGGTTCCAAGGTAACACTTCTACTAACCTTTGGTACATGGACTCGGGTGCCTCTAATGACATGATGAATACTCCCACTGCTCTATGTCATGTTCGGCCCTATGCTAGTCAATCTGCTATTCAGACTGCCAATGGCAGTTCTTTGCCAATAGCTACTGTTGGAGATGCGTCTTCTAGGTTCACTAATGTGTTTCTTGCTCCTCAGCTTTCCACGAATCTTATTTCTGTTGGTCAATTAGTTGATAACAATTGTGCTGTTCATTTTTCTGGTGATGGTTGTGTTGTACAGGACCAAGTAATAGGGTAGCCGATCGTGAAGGGACCTAAAGTGGGTCGCTTGTTTCCATTTTTTTGCCTGTTCCAGTTTTTCTTTAGTTTCTTCTATTAAGTCTTTTGCTTGTACATAATAATGTTTCCGATCTTAGTATAGTGTGGCATCGTCGTTTAAGCCATCCCAATACTCAGATCTTATCTCATGTATTGAACTCTGGTTTACTTGGTAATAAAGACCGTTCTTCTTTATCTCTTGAGTGTGCTTCTTGCAAACTTGGTAAAAGCAAAACTCTTCCCTTCCCTTTGCATGCTAGTAGAGCATCTCACTGCTTTGATCTTATCCATAGTTATGTTTGGGGACATTCCCCGGTTAGTTCACATGAAAATTTTAATTACTATGTGGCTTTCATTGATCATCATAGCAGATTTACTTGAGTCTACTTTCTTTGCTCTAAATCTGAAGTCTTTCGTACTTTCACTGAGTTTTTAGTGTATGTTGACAATCAATTTTCTACTTCTAGTAAGACATTACACACAGATTCTGTTGATGAATATTTGTCTACTGAGTTTCAGGCATTCTTGGCTTCTAAGGGTATTATTCATCAACGTTCATGTCCCTCTACTCCTCAACAAAATGGAGTAGCCGACCGTAAAAATCGTCATCTCCTAGATGTGGTACGTACTCTCTTGTTAGAATCTTCTGTTCCATCCATGTTTTGGGTAGAGGCCTTGAAAGCTGCTACTCACTTGATTAATCGTTTACCTTCTCAAGTCCTACATATGGAGTCTCCCTATTTCCGCTTATTTTCCAAGCAACCTAGTTATGATAACCTCCGTACCTTTGGTTGTGGATGTTTTGTTCATTTACCTCCTCATAAGCAACATAAATTTTCTGCTCAATTTGTCCGATGTGCTTTCTTCGGATATAATGTGTGTCAAAAGGGATTTGTTTGCTATGATCCTACATTACATCGTACACGCATTTCTAGGAATGTTATTTTCTTTGAAAATCAACATTTCTTTCATGTGTCCTCTGTGCCCTCCTCTTCTACTGTGGTTCTCCCCTCCTTTGAGCAGCAGATCTCGGATACGAGACGCTCCCGCCCACAGTCTCTTTCGGTGGCTCGCCTAATATTTGATCCTACCACGCTCCAGATTCAGCCAGGCACAACACCTCCAGCGCTTTTGGTACATCGCTCTCCTCGCGTGTCTGTACCCCCGGATAGGTATGGCTTTCCCTCTTCCAATTCTAGCAATTCTATTTCAGCTCTTACTACTGCATTGTCTAATTTTGATATTCCCACATGCTACTCACACGCTGCCAAGCATGATTTCTGGCGACAAGCTATGCAGGAAGAAATTACCGCTCTAGAGGTGAATCACACCTGGGACATTGAGCAATGTCCTCCCACCATTGTTCCTCTGGGTTGTAAATGGGTTTACTCTGTCAAGGTCTGATCTGATGGAAGTTTGGATCATTACAAAGCTCGGCTTCTTGACTTGGGAATAATCAAGAATATGGTGTCAATTATGAAGAGACCTTTTCTCCTGTGGCTAAAATGACTACTGTTCGTACGATTCTAGCTCTTGCTACTGCCTGTGATTGGCCACTACATCAAATGGATGTCAAAAATGCTTTTCTTCATGGGGATCTTAAAGAGTGTATTTATATGAAGCCACCCCCGGGGTTCTTTCCCTCTCCGACTTCACATGTGTGTAAGCTTCATCGCTCTCTTTATGGTCTCAAACAGGCTTCGAGGGCCTGGTTTGATAAATTCCGCACCACTTTATTACAATTTTCATTGAAGCAGAGCAAGTATGACACTTCCTTGTTTCTTCGGAAATCAGACATGGGTATTGTTGTTTTTTTGGTTTATGTTGATAATATTGTAATCACTGGTTCTGATTCTGCTTTACTTGGCCAGCTCAAGACTCATCTCTCAAAGTCCTTTCATATGAAAGATCTTGGGTCTCTCACATATTTTCTTGGTCTTGAGGTGCATCATAGTCCCTCTGGAAGTATGCTAGTGACTTGGTGGCTACAGCTGGACTAGAAGAGGCTACTTCTGTTGATACTCCCATGGAATTACATGTCAAGCTTCGCAAAGAGGAGGTTGACTTACTTGTTGATCCCAGTTTATACCAGAAGTTGGTGAGTAGCCTTGTTTATCTCACCATTACTAGACCAGACATTTCTTTTGCTGTACAACAAGTCAGCCAGTTCCTTCAAACTCCTCGTCATCTTCACCTGGCTACTATCCGTAGGATCATACGCTATGTTCAAGGCACTTCTGCCCGTGGCTTATTCTTCCCTGTGAGCAATTGTACTCGACTTGCTGCTTATAGTGATGTTGATTGGGCTGGTTGTGCGGATACCCGACGCTCCATCACTGGTTGGTGTGTGTTCTTAGGTGATGCATTGATCTCCTGGAAGAGTAAGAAGAAGGACAGAGTCTCTAGGTCATCTACGAAATCTGAGTACCGGGTGATGTCTCTTACTTGTTCTGAAATCATTTGGCTTCGAGGTTTACTTGCTGAGCTAGATTTTTCTGAGACCGATTCTACACGTCTACATGCTGATAATACAAGTGATATTCAAATCACTGCCAATCCTGTTTATCATGAGCACACAAAGCATATTGAAGTGGACTGTAACTCTATTCGTGAAGCCTTTGAAGCTTGTGTTATCACACTTCCACATATTTCCACTAAACTACAAATTGCTGATATCTTCACCAAGCCTCTCACTCGTCATCGACATTGCTTCCTAAGTAGCAAATTGATCCTTGTTGATCAACCTGCATCAATTTGAGAGGGGTTGTCAATGACAGCTTTACTGTCCACACTTCTTTCCTTATTTTAGCCACAATTGTTTCCTTATTTCTCTATTCTTTATTTTGTATAGTTAGCATACATTATTTGCAAATTATAGTTTACATGTATAGGGCTAGAATCATGCGGAAACTTATTTGCTTGCCATATATAGCATCCTTGTAAATTCTATATAATTTACAGAACTCAAGGCTATTGGGCGACCATTCTCACAAACTTGTCAGCGCTGCCAGGAGAGTCTTGAGCGGGTGTTTGAGTGTGTGGAGAAAGGTTGTTACCAATTCTTCTTCTGGCAGAGGGGTGCTCATCTTTCCAGCCATCTCTCTCCATCGGACTGAGTATTCGATGAAGATTTTATTGTTCCTCTGGGACATTCTTTCCAGTTCTGCCCTCTGCGGGACTAAGTCAACATTATAAGAGTATTGGGCAACAAATGTCTCGCATAGATCTTCCCAAGTCTGGACCTTGCTGGGGTCCACTTTGGTGAACCATTGTAGGTCTGCCCTCTGCGGGACTAAGTCAACATTATAAGAGTATTGGGCAACAAATGTCTCACATAGATCTTCCCAAGTTCGGACCTTGCTGGGGTCCACTTTGGTGAACCATTGCAGGGCTGCCCCTTTTAAGCTATTCTGAAATAACTGGACCAGCAGTTTGTTCCCATGCTCGAGCTGGAATAGCTCTCTGCGGTAAGCTCTTAGATGTGTCTCTGGACACCCCTTCCCTCCATATTTTTCAAAGTCAGGTATCATGAAGTCCTTGGGCAGCTGGATTCTGGGATGTATGCAGATGTCCCTGAAGTTGGTGGACTTACGGGATCCTTGACTTTGCCTTATTAACTCTTCCAATTTTTCAATTCTCTCCCAATATACATCCGAAATTTGGGCAAAGCTTGAGGACACGTGGCCGGACCCCGTATGAGGTTCACCGCTAGCCATGGCCTCTTCTACCTCGAATTGGTCTATGATAGGTGGTGAGATATGATGAGTAGGTTATGGTTGGATTGGCGAAGGAGGGATGTTGAAGGTGAGTGACGGTTGAATAGGTTGAACAAGTTGTGGTGTAATGTTGACGGTTAATAGTGATGGGATAAGGTTGGCAGTAGATGATGGATTTGGTTGTGATGGCCTTGTTGCCTCGGCCAGTTGAGAGTTGGAGGAAAAGAGGGCCAGTGTCACTGCCTTCATAAAATCCTGGACAATATTTTTTAGATCTTCAATGTTCTGAGTATTCTCCGCTAGTCTTACTTCAAAATCCAGGACCCGAGGTTGTGATGTCGGGGTGTCAAGGTCAGTCTCTTGGCCATCCCGAGGGTCCATGTTGCAATTGGTTGATCAGGTATTTTCTGGATTTTCTCTTCAGATACGTGCTTAGCTCAGGGTTTGCTCCTGAAAGGATGGGAGGTATGGAATGAAAGTTGGAATAGATAGGAAACGACAAAGATTGGGAGGCATGCAAATGACCTAACTGAGTCTAGTTGACACAAGGACAAAGCCCTTCCTCTGGAAGTTTGGAATGACATGCAGGAGAGAAAATTTTTGATTTTTTTTTATTTTTTTGTTGTTTTGGACAAGGTGTGACATGAAAGATGTGGCCCGATAGGGCCTGCAGAGAGAAATTTGTTCTACTAACCTGGGTTATTAATGGCCAAGGCCTACTAGGCCAAAGTTGATGCGGGTTAATAGGCTAACCCCTTGAAACTTAGGATTTGAACCTCACATGTATGTCTAGAGATAGGGCAGGAGGTATTTTATTACAAGCACAACAAAAAGCTCAATACATGCCCCATGAATGGGTGTTTATCTAGACAAAGTGCCCTAATATTCAACCATGGTTGGGGGACAGGTATAGGATACAAGCATGTTAGGGTTTAGAGTATCCCTCTGGGATGGCTGCTTATAGACTATACCCTAACCTAGTCTATATGTATGCATGTTGGTGTAATGCAAGATATTTCTAAGGGATGGGGGGATCACTTAACACAGTATATCCGACTCCCCGGTATAGAACATACCTGAGACGATTGGTGGAAGCGGGAGCGTTCAGAATCGTTTCCTGAGAGTAATCACCCAGCAGGAGTAATTCCGCGGACCTCCAAGACTTTTAAGCCTCAGTCACTGAAGATAATCATCCATCAACCGTAAGCGTAATAAGCCTGACTATGGGTTAAATGAATTATTACACTATAATGTCATGTATGATGTGCACATTTACAAGAAAGCACCCAAAAGATGTAAAGAATTAGCAATCGATTAAATACTTAAGCATTTTGATTAATTTTGAGATTAATTTGGCTTAAGTTTAGCTTCTAGCTTAAACCTTGTCCCTAGTGGAGTCGCCAGAGCTGTGAACATGTGATTTTCTGATCCCACTTTCACATTTATATGGTTTGACTGAGAGTTGCCACCTAT
This sequence comes from Tetracentron sinense, assembly GCA_015143295.1. Taxonomy (NCBI): domain Eukaryota; kingdom Viridiplantae; phylum Streptophyta; class Magnoliopsida; order Trochodendrales; family Trochodendraceae; genus Tetracentron; species Tetracentron sinense. The sequence goes on from CM026564.1 coordinate 29,072,590, forward strand.
TCATTCTTAGGGATAGGTCCCGGGTAGTTGTTTGTTTGGATAAGGCAAATGGTCTGTACAGAGATTAGGGTAAGTGGTTTGATTAAGCCTTAAGGAAAGTGTTAGGCACCCCAGGACCCCCGTTTATGACGGTTACCTACTCCTTAAACTTAAACAAATTTTAATCTCAAAATTTAATTAAAATGTCCAAAGTATTTAAAAGAATGCTAATCCAAGAAAAAGAGAAAGATAGATGGCTAGGGTCGAACGCGAGTTGGGTTGCCTACGTACTCACCGGGGTGAGATCAGACCGAGCGTAGTTCTGACACATGAGCCCGTGCCAAGGCTATTGGTAGTGTGTGCATAGGGTGGTCAAGGTTCTAGCCCGGAGGGCTAGGGTTTAGTTGACCGGGTTGGTCAAGTAATCAATGGTTGAATCTAACCGTAGTTAGAAGAGTGTAACTATGGTTAGGGGCTAACCATAGTTAAGAAAGCCTAGTGAGTCTCTTTTTGGATTTTTGGATTTTTCATGTTTTTTGGTATTTTGTGTGATATTTGCCAAATTAAGAAACTTAACCATGGTTAAACTACATGGGATTAGTTAACCATGGTTAAGGGTTAAGACAGAGCTATTTTTAGGTCTTTTTGAATTTTTTCTATTTTTTTTGGTTTTTTAATGATTTTATGCACATTTTTCTAATGGGGTAAGTTTAACTAGGGTTAAAAGTTAACAGGGTTGAACTAACCCCGGTTAGAATCATGGTCTAAGCTCAAATATAGGTCTGGCATGTGGCAGGGCCTCAATGGGCCTCAGGTTGGGCCTAGGCCTTAAGGCCATGCTGCTGTTCAAGTAAATAAAAGAGTGGCGGTAATTGGTTTACCGCCATTCTCAATACAGTGACTATTGGGAATGGCGGTAAAGCCTTTACCATCATTCCTGATTTTCAGGAACAGCGGATAGGCTAGCAATGGGGGAAGTCAAGGGTGATGCCACATGGCCTGTTGGATCTAGGGGAATGTCTAGGCATTTTCCACGTGTCTTGGGCCTGATATGGGCCCTGGACTTGGCTTAAATGAGGGCCATGATAGCCTTGTAGTCACTGTTATAACAAATCCAAATTATCGGTAGAGTGATTACCAACACTCTAGTCAAATTTATATTTGGTGCATTTTAACCCTAGTTAAGCTTAATCCAGGGACTCGAGATGCTTAGGGAAGATAGAAGGGAGTCCCATGGATCCAAAACAAGCCCTGGATTGGAGCAAAGCCTCACCATATGTGAGATACAGCCTTTGCAACCAAAAACATAAAAAATGGTTGTAGTTATTCTACCGCTATTATTGATTTTCTATAGGAAAAAAAAAAAAAAAACGGCTAAGGTTCTATTCCATGATGCTACTAGGGGGTTCCTCATGAACTGAGGGCCCCCTAAAAGCTAGTGGAGGTGGGGTGGTGACCTGTGGAGTGTGTGTGAAGTGTGGGAGGGTTGTGGGGGTTCCACTGCCTATGAGGAAGGAAGGGAACCCCTCCTATTCAGATCCTAATGAGCCACACCCCTTTGGAAATGACCAGGGGTTTACAATATGCTCAAAAATACAAGATAAAAGGGGTAGGGGAGGTCCCTACCCTGCTGGTCTGCTTGACAAGGGGCGGAGGTGGCTGCTCCGCGATGATGCACTGCGATGTTGGCCTTTGGTTTTTTGGAGGTCTGAGAAGGTCTAAGGATGCCAGGGCTTGGAAAATTATCAGGGATTCCCTACTATGGTTCAGCCTTCAGTGTGAGGGTGTGGGATGGGTTAAATTTATAGGCAGGGTTGTTGGGGACTCAAGGGGAATTAGGATGGTTATGGGTGGAGGTCTCAGGCCATGGAGTGGGTTTCTGAGGGTGGTCAGATGCATGGAGGAGGTAGTAAGAGGGTGTAGGAGGAGTAGGTGGTGTAGGGATGGCTGCAGGTGTTGCAAACACGCAAAGAAGACAGTGGCGGTAATTAGTTTACCACCAATATCAAACAAGCAACAAAAATAATGTCGGTAGATAGACTACCAACACTATGAGATTTGGATTTTAAAGGGCCATGCCCCCCTCTACCAAGGTTGAATTTGGGTTCTTGGGCCCATGCTTGGGCCCATCTATGGATTTTAGGCCCCTAAGGGCTTGGATACACCTAGGATTTGAGTTAGGGTTAGCTAGGGCTACCTAAGGTTTAGGTTTAGGACTACCTAGGGCTTAGGCTAGGGTTTAGGGCATAGGGTTGTCCTAGGGTTTAGGTTTTACTCACCATGGTTAAGTTAATTAACCATGGTTAAAAGGGGTTGTAAAAATGGGGTGCTGATAGATAGCACCACCACCGTGCTCCACCCCCTCTGCCAACAGCCACCATCGCTTGTGAGGAGTAGCAGCAAGGTAGGGCCTCCCCCTACCCCTTACTTACCTTCATTTCAATCATCATTGTGAGCCCCTAGTCCTTCCAGGGGACTGTTATTTCTTGTTTTGCTAAAAAACCCATCATAGGGGTCTCCCCACCTTCTTCATAGGTGTGGGGAGCCCCTCAAGGATATAGCACCACCTCAGGCCATTCTCAGGGCTTTTAGGGGTCCCTCAGTCCATGAGGGAACCCCTGGAGTCCACCTGGTAGCAACCCCATAGGGCTAAATCTTGTTTCTGGGAAAACCTAGGAATTGTGGTAAACACAGTACCGTCATTCCTGGTGGATACTGTTGAAGCCTCTGTGGCCCTCACCTGGTGCAACCCTGGTCCACTCCAGGGCTTTAGCTGGACCCCCAAGACCATCTTGAGTCTAACTTGGCATTTCCAGGTTCCCCCCATCACTTTAACCATGGTTAAATCACGGAAAAGTAGAAACATGCAGAATGGCGGTAGAGCATCTATCGCCATTCTATGATTTTATGTGTAGGGTTTTTGGGCCCACACCAGGCCCATCTCAAGCCATTTATGGGGCCCACCTTTGGCCCAGGACTTTCCCTAAAGTCCAATGACCAGATCCTATGGGTCCCAGACCCCATGAGTTATCCACCTTAACCTAACCAGAGCTGCAAACTCAAGTAAAAATGAGTCTTGAAATGACAGTAGATCATCTACCGTCATTCTTGATTTTTTGATATTCTGGGCTTTGCAAGGGCCCAGGCCTAGTAGGAGGCCACCCTAGGCCCTACCTAGCCCCTTGGGTCCATTTCAGATTACCCCTGACCTTAACCACGGGTTGACCCAATCCTGATTAAAAATTAACCATGATTAGCAAATCTAACCACAGGAGAAAAATCTGAGAAATTCCTTGAAAATCCCAAATTATCTAAAATTACAGAAGCGATTAACATCAGCTTGTGCAAACCTGCCTAACCATGGTTAACCAGACTAACCATAGTTAAACTCATTCCTTAACCATGGTTAATCCCATTTAACCTTGAAAAAATTGGAAAAAATCCCTAAAAATTCCAAACAACATTTAATGACTATAAAATTGACTTTGGACCTTGCCCAACCATGGTTAGAATTCCGAACCATGGTTAACCCCTTTTAACTCCGGTTAAACTTCCCTTGGCCTATCGGGCCCAACCCAAAGCCTACCAGGCTTGCCCTTGACCTCCGGGTCTAAACCTGTGGCCACATAGCCCATACCGGCCTACCAGGCCTAACCCTTTAGTCTACCGGACTAAACCCTAGCCTCCAGGCTTATTTCCGGCCTACCGGCCCCAACCTTTAGTATACCGAACTAAACTCTAGCCTCTTGGCTTCAACGTCGGCCTACTGGGCCCAAACCAACAAAACCAAACACTTGACCAACCCGTTCTACCAAACCCTAGCCTCCGGGTTAAAACCTAAGCCACCCTTGGTGCATACACAACACTCCCCTTAGCCTTGGCACGGGCTAATGTGCTAGAATTACGCTCGATCTGATCTCACCCCAATGTGAGTACGTACACAACAAGAACATAAGCGAACAGAAATAAAAAAAACAGGGAAAAAAGAAGAGAAAAACATAAATAGATGGGAGAATCAGAAAATGAAGAATAAAACAATCAAAGAGCAGGAGCTTACCAAGTTCTGGACTATGTTCAGAGTGTTGAAAGAGTAGAGGAAGCTTGAGTCTTCGGTGAGGAGAAAATTCGGCAGAGTAACAGTAGGATTCAAAAGCAAGTGAAGAAGATGAAGTGTTGTACGCCATATTTATAGATAATTCAAAATTTCAGGACAAAAATGGCCTCCATCGTTGTCGTACACGTATGCAAGCACGGGGTCAAGATGGTCATTTGCATAATTTAAATCGGCGTGTCATATAGAAATTCGTGCAAGATGGAGTTAACCCTCATCCTCGTCGTACATGTAAGAGAGGTCATGAGCACGATCGTCTTTTGGCAGACAGAGTAACCGTCGGAGGATTTGTGCGCCTCGAGCTCCATAAAAAGTCAATGATAACAACCTGCTAAGCATTAATGAGGCATGATGGTTTGGCACGCATGGGATAGCTGGCACAACGATCCATCTTTGTGTACAGCTCACGCAATGCTTCGGTGTCTACGGGGTGTCGGGTATTCTCCACTTCGTGCGCTGAGTTGTTTATAATACTTTGAACTACGTTCAAGGCATCATAAAGGGGCAAATTATAATTGACAAAATTAATATAATGATTAAGTGTTAAGATGATGAGCTAAGTTTCGTTGTTATGACAACGAATGGAAAACCCATGTCCATATCGAGTACGAACTCGTTGTCCTAAAGACAACGAATGTAGTGGCTGTATTCTTGAACACCGGTTACTTTATCCGTATTCACATTCACAACGAGCCTGAGCTTAAGTCAACAACGAGACCGACTCGCAGGACGAAATAATCAGGAGGCGATCACTTTACTCTGTTGTTAGGTGAAAAGCAATGTCTTAGCATTTAATGCTGGTCACCTCAACCTGTTTTCGACCCCAAACCGACCTTACTAATAGTAGGCACTCACGTGTGACACGTAAGACTCAAGATCCATCTGACATATTTGGTAATAATCATAAAGCAAGTGGCATGGTCATCCATGGCCTTCTACGGGCATGCATGGGCGTACAAAATTGAACCTATAAATACCCCACGAGTTTCACAAATATTGCTATAATTTCTTCAACTTCTTCTACTGTACATCATCTTCTTCATATCCTAACTTTGGCATCAGAGTGTATTATAAGATGTAGACCCTTTACCTCCATCCCTCTACCAGTAAACCAGAATCCGATGAGCAGCTGACGCGTGGACATCCAAGAAAATTCTCACACAGTTACTAATTCTCAATTTACCATCACACTGTTATTCTCTTTCATGCGTGATTCTTCAACATCAGTCAGTTCGGACCTCCAATGGAGACCAAGTCTAGTGAGCTCTAAGCAACCTTAATAAGTAGTTGAATCCCACGCTATAAAGAAGAGTTCGCAACATGTGGAGGCGGAAGAAATAGCACAAATGACAAAGCATATTGGTTTCAACTTAATTCAACTTCAGACCTTTTCTTTTTTTAGTCTTTTTTTCCCAAATCGTAATACTAGTGAGTAATGACGAGAAACAATGGAGGTGGGAGCAATAACATACTTTTTTTAATCTTTGAAAATGAAAGATAAAAGAGGTACATATTTATCAAGGTGAGAGTAAGAGACAGTAAAAATGATGCCTCCTTAATTAAAGGGTGTTGGATACAAATGAGATGTTGGAGGTTGTCTATATTGGTGCATTGGCTGCATTATTAGAATAAAAATGAGAGGTTTACGCTACAAAAGGTGATGGCCATGCCACTCGTTGGAAAATATATAAGATTGGAAGAAAAACTCAAAATAAGGTCCAATCGACCCGTTTCGATAACATGATAAAAATAGAGTTTATTAATAGACTTTGATGATTTCCAATGGCCCTAAATATCGTTGATATCTCAACCATTATAATGAGAGAATGGGGAATAGCGTTGGTTGACTATATTTCCCTATAACTACCCTAAAATTTCTACTATTATATTACCTACTAAATCTCTACTTCAGTTTATACCTCAACATTTAAACATACCGGTTTACCCACGATTCCCCAACTGTTTTTGCACCCCATGTTTCCCATATCTACAACTATAATCTTCAAGCTTATCCCCTACCCCCTCTTCTCTCATACCCAACCATCCTTTTTCGTACCTTTCACTCTGCAATTTCCTGCCCTGAACTCAAAGAATTCATAGATGCAATTAAATTTTGAGTTTTCAACTGGATTCACTTTCTCATGGGAATCACCAAAAGATCTCACATCCAGGTAAATTTTTTCTCACGAATCCATATTAATACATCTCCATATTTTTCTGTTCACACCTGTTGCTGCAGTTTAAAAGATCTCTCTTCAATCACAGATTTAAAAAAGAACTAATCACAAATGTAAACTCCCTCAATAACATGCGTTCATTAAATATTTGATTTGGTTTATAGATTTTTCTTTATAAACCTGTCTGTCATAGGATCTAATGCCTGGAAATGGTTGTGATGAACTATTAAAAAAACCATTCAATTGCATGTGTTTTTTATACTGCATGATACATTCAACGACCACTGGAAATGGGCATTCTTCAATGTTGAAAATTTTATTGGGATTCAGCTAAATTGCTAAAACTGTCTGTTTTCCGGTTATTATCCTATATCAACGGTTATTGGAATGAAAATCAAATGGAAAACTAATAAGTGCCTTGACCGATACTCCTCAAAAGACCAGCTTGATTAGGGGTGGGGCAGAAGATCAATTTACTTATTTCAAGGCACGTAACTTACCACCATGCTTCAGCAGCCGACGTCCTCATTGGCTCTCATTATAGGGCGGGGCAGTTCTCAGAATTTTTCCATAACCCTTCCTAGGTAGCCCTCTTTCTGCCGTAGTTTTCACTCCGAGGCGGGGCACTTCTTCGGCCTTCCATAACCCTACTCATGTAGCCCTTTCTATGACTCGAACTCTTGATGTAGTGTCTGACTCTGATACCAATGATAAGTACATTGACCAATACTCCTCAAAGGACCAGTCTGATTAGGGGCAGAAGATCAATTTACTTATTGAAAGGATGTAACACTAACATGGTAAACAACGACTCTTTTGGTCACCTATAGATCGGTGCAACATACCCCCCCCCCCCCCCCCCCCCCGAATGGTTTCCATAACCTTATAAACGCAGTAAAAAGGGAACCAAACCCATATCCCATGTCTCTATCCCCCCTCCCACTCACCTCTTTCTCTCTCTCTTTAGCCTCCCACCGTCCCACTTATCTCTCTCTCCCCTCTCACTCCACGAATCTCTATTGAATTGAGAAGTTGAAACTTTCCTCCCATGGAATACACTTCTCTTGAATTTAATCTGGGTTTGGGAGATCGGATCACAGCCAATTACAATTGAACTCCCCCCAAGTTCAATTGCAGGCATAGTCAACATGTGTCTCTTTAAACCTTATTACCAGGGGTTAAGATTCACTAATCCTTAAGATTCAACAATATAATCTTAGTTTTTAATATATATATATATATATTTTAAAATTGTAATTGCTTAAGAATATTTAACCATTATGTTAATACTTTTTTTTTCTATAAACTAAGGTTATATTGCGAAATCTAAAGAGTTAGTGAATCTTAATTACAGTGGTGAAAAGTTACACATGGACCTGGGGGTGCGATTGAACTCTGAGAGAGTTAAATCACAATTAGCTATGATCTGATCTCCATGTCTAGGCATACACGACTCACTGAGTCACCCTTCCTAGCCAAACCATTCATATTCCATACCCTAAATGGAGCCATAATTTCGACCTTACAACAATTCAGAAACTTGTTAGAGTTTAACCTAACCATGCTGCACATAGATATCTTCGGTGTCCATATATGCTTCCATGTACTATCATATTCACACAATCCCTTCTGTGTGGTGGCTGATACAGGATCAGATCACAATCAATTTCAATTGAACCCTCCTAGAGTTCAATCACACCACTAGTCAACATGTGTCTCTTTTAACCCCTAGTTACCATAAAAAAAAAAGTGTGGTTAAGATTCAGTAAATTAAGATTATAATTTTTTTGTTCTAAAAATCAAGGTTAGATGGATGAATCTTGGGGTGGGTAAATCTAAATCGTAACCACAATTAATAGGTTTTAAAAGGCCATTCGGCTATGTAGTCGAATGTCGTTCCTCATTGTTCAATGCCCCCCTTTTTACCATCCAATAACTATGGTGAAGATTAACTCGCCCCTAAGATTCATCCAACCAACCCTAGGATTTAGTGAAAAAGATAATATATATATATATATATATATATATCAACCTTAGGTTGGTTAAGCTTAACCACAATTAAAGGGAAATAAAATGGGGAAGCATTCGGTTAGCTAACCTAATGCAGGGTCAGCCAGTCACTGCTCATAACAATATATCTGTTCAAAATAAATGGGTTCTAATGATTTTCCATTGAATGTGTTTGCAATTGAAAAAATTAACAGAATAGGTTCTAGCAGGTCTGCATCTGATTGGGGCGAAGGAGGATGAAAGAGATTCATTGCGATAACATACAAGAAGCAAAGTTGAGCCTCATCCTAAAAAATGAATTCTTTTATTTATTTCTGTACTATTATTTGATAGCACATCCTTTTGAATGCAACAAACATAGTTTGTGTTTTTTTCTTTAACTTTTATTGGTTCTATAATAACTTCTAATTCTTACTGGTTATAGGACTTTGCACTAAGAATTTTATATTGGTTTTATCAATCCTTAAACCGGAATTCCATAGTTCTAACAAGACCCAACATTCCGGTCCTATAACCAACTTGAAGGTTGATGCCATTTTGGATAAATTAAATGTAATTCATTAGGTTGGATTTTTCAATTGGGAAATAGATAGCAGACAGCACATTTGATTATATAGCTGAATGTTCGTCCTCATTGGTCCACGCCACCCTTTTTAACAACCACTAAGTGTGGTTAAGATTTACTCACTCCTTGGTTCATCCATCCAAACTTAAATTTTTAAAAGAAATAAAAGTATGAAAATTAATTCAGTTAAATTGAACCATAGTTTACAAGGGTCCTAGGGTTAGACTAGGGTTTGATAAGGGTTTGATTAAGCTAATCATGGTTAAATTTCTTAACTATGATTTAAAAAAAGGTATAAAAATTGGATGCTTACAATACCCAACCATCCTTTGTCGTCTCTTTCACTCTGCAACTTCCTGCCTTGAACTCAAAGAATTCATAGAAGCAATTAAATTTTGAGTTTTCAACTGGATTCACTTTCTCATGGGAATCAGCAGAAGGATCTTACATCCAGGTAAGTTTTTTCTATCATTCTCCGATCATTGATCGTTTTTTATTCACGAATCCATATTTATACATCTCCATCTTTTTTGTGTTCACACATGTTGCGGCAATTTAAAAGATCTCTCTTCACTCATAGATTTAACAAAGAAATAATTACAAATGTAATCTCCCTCAATAACATGCCTTCATTAAATATTTGATTTGGTTTATAGATCTTTTCAGTATAAACCTATCTATCGTAGGATCTAATGCCTAGAAATGGTTGTGATGAACTATTAAAAAAACATTCAATTGCATGTGTTTTTTATACTGCATGATACATTCAACGACCACTGGAAATGGGCATTCTTCAATCTTGAAAATTTTATTTGGATTCAGCTAATTTGCTAAAACCGTCTGTTTTCCAGCGATTATCCTATATTAACGGTTATCGGAATGAAAATAAAATGGCTAACTGATAAGTGCCTTGACCGATACTCCTCAAGAGACCGGCTTGAAGAGGGGCGGAAGATTGATTTACTTATTTCAAGGCACGTAACAAACCACCACACTTCCGCAGCTGACGTCTTCAGCGGCTCTCACTCTAGAGTGGGCCAATTCTCTGGATTTTTCCATAACCCTCCCTAGGTGGCCCTCTTTCTGCAGTGGCTTTCACTCTGAGGCGAGGCACTTCTCTGGCCTTTTTCTTTCCATAGCCCTCCTCAGGTAGCCCTTTCTGCGACTCGAACTCGTGACGTGGTGTCTGGCTCTGATATCAATGATAATTGCATTGACCAATACTCCTCAAAGGACCAGTCTGATGAGGGGCGCAATATCAATTTACTTATTCAAGGCACGTAACACTAACAGCGTAAACAACGACTCTTTTGGTCACCTATAGATCGGTGCAACATCCCCCCCCCCCCCCCCCCCTCGAATGGTTTCCATAACCTTAAAAACGCAGGAAAAAAATGAGGAAGACGATCAATATCATCGCTAACTGAACCAAATATCCCATTTCTCTGTCCCCTCTTCCACTCACATCTCTCTCTCTCTCTCTCTCTCTCGCCTCCCACCGTCCCACTCATCTCTCTCTCCCCCCCTCTCACTCCACGTATCTCTATTAAATTGAGAAGTTGAAACTTTCCTCCCATGGAATACACTTCTCTTGAATTTAATCTAGGTTTGGGAGGTCGGATCACAGCCAATTGCAATTGAACTCTCCTAAGTTCAATCGCAACCATAGTCAACACGTGTCTCTTTAAACCCTTATTACCTGTGGTTAAGATTCTCTAATCCTTAAGATTCAACAATATAATCTTAGTTTTATAAATATATATATATATGTATTTTTTTAATTTTAACTGGTTAAGAATTTTTAACCCTTATGTTAATACTTTTTTTTCTAAAAACTAAGGTTATATTGCGAAACCCAAAGAGTTAGTAAATCTTAATTACAGTGGTTAAAAGTGACACATGGGGTGCGATTGAACTCTGAGAGAGTTAAATCACAATTAGCTATGATCCGATCTCCATGTCTAGGCATACACGACTCACTGAGTTTTTTTTTTTTTTGGTTAAAGAGATATTCATTAAGCAAACTGGGAAGAGGTTACAGGAATATAGGTGGTGCCCATTGAAAGGGCAGCCATCCTTGGAGAGACATTCCTAATAGATGTCATACAGATATTGGAATCTAAGTCTATTTGAGTGATATCATGGGCAACCGAATTTGCTTGGCGGTTTGTATTCTTGAGAACTAACTGTGGACAGTGTAGCCAAAGTGACCTGATATCTGCAACAATGGCTTGGATTTCGCAGTGATGATCTGATTCTGATCCGTTGAGTAGATCTTTGATTTCTTTGGAATCGGATTCGATAATAACTCGTTACCATCCCTTTGATATAGATGTTTGGAAACCCAGCCAAATGGCTTCCGCTTCAGCTATACGGCTCGACCCACCCCAGAGAGGCTTGGCCAACGTGAAGAGGTAGAAGCCGAGGTGGTTGTGGGCCACAAGACCTTCTCCTGTAGCCATACCATTCAGGAGGGCTGCACCATCAACATTTAGTTTGATCCATCCATGATCGGGAGGTATCCAATGAAGATTATCAACCCTTAAAACTGAGTTGGGCTTTAGGGGCTCCAGACCCTTACAAAGTTCCTGCGCAAAAGATTCAATCTTGTGGATAACTGTTATGGGGTCCAGGGATTCGCCATTGAACATTAGATTGTTCTAATGTAACCATATGCATCAGAGAGTGACACTTAAACGCACAGCAAGATCACTATGCCCTGATCTGAAAGTTGGGTGAGATGTCCATTGCTTCCACCATAGGTTAAACGACATTGTTGATTGCGGGGGGAGCTGTATCGATAATTGGGAGCTGAACCAAATTACCCTCATGCATGAGCACTCCAAGAAAAAATGAGTGATATTTTCTTTTTCAGATTTTCATAGAGGGCACCACTCATCCACGAGCACGTTTCTTTTTCGAAGATTATCCGCTACCGCAAGGCTGTTGTGGCATAGGCGCCATAGAAACACTTCGATTTTTGGAGGGATCGATATCTTCCATAACTGGCCCCAAGGTAGTTTAGGCTGGGCCGACATGTGGCGACTAGATGAGGTCCTTTGGGTTTCTAACATAAGTTTGGCCAAATAGGACGCAGAGCTTACCTTGAAACTACCAGATTTAACATAATGCCAGATGAGCTTGTCCGAGTGATGATGGGTACTCACGGGAATTTTCTGAATTTCCCTAATAGTTTTATTTGATAGGAACCTTGATAGCTTGTGACGTTTCAAGCATCAATGCACCCTCAATCCTGTCGGTTGACATTCTAGGCGATGTTACCCTCAATCCTATCAGTTGATATTCAAGGCGATGTCACCCTCAATCTTGTTGGTTGACATTGAAGGCGATGTCACCCTCAATCCTGTCGGTTCATGTTCTAGGTGATGTCATCCTTAATTCTATATCAATTCGGTTGACATTCAAGGCGTTGTCACCCTCAATCCTGTCGATTGACATTCAAGGCGATGTCACCCTCAATCCTATCAGTTGACATTCAAGGCGATGTCAACCTCAATCCTGTCGGTTGACATTCAAGGCATTGTCACCCTCAATCCTGTCGTTTGACATTCAAGACGATGTCACCCTCAATCATGTCTGTAATGACCCCAAAACCCCACCTTGGACATAATGGGACTTTGGGCTCGTCACATTTCCTGTCCCTGCGTAACCTCAATAAAAGGACACAACAAGATAATAATTCTCCCAAAATAGGAACTATAAATTTTTCTTTCATAATAGACACCAACCATCCGGTATAACAAGTAACTAGTAGAAACATAAACCAAATTTGGTGCAACTACTATAATCCTCACCCAACAATGTCTAAAGCAACATCCACAAAATAAAGTAGTCTAATACAAGAGTCTCTCTCAAACTGTACATAAGAACTAAAAGTATGGATAGCTATCCAAGTCCTTGGAACTATGGTTCTTGACCAACCCACAAAATACAACCCTTCCCACTTACTGCCAACATCAGCAAGAAAGCAATCTAATCCTAACAACAACTCATAACATAAACAAGAAAACAAACAACCACAATCCAAAGAACAATCGGGCGACTACCCATCTCCCGGCTCAACACCTCCAGTATCTGCCTCTGGAATATCAACCGACGACCACATCTGGTTACAAACTGGGCTAGCTCCGTGCAAAGGCCCTGCACCGAAGTATCCAGCGTTCGATAATAACCCAGCACCTCCTCGGTAAGGGCGGCATGCTGAGCTCGCATCTCCTTTACAAAAGTGGTTTGGCTGGATAATAGCTGGGCCATCTGGGATGCCAGGAACTCCATAGATGGGGCACCCTCATCAGCAGGCTCGCCATTTGACTCGCTGTCATCCTCAGGGTCTCCCGCTGGCCATGCCGGCTGTGTGCTCCGTACGTGGGCACAGTTCTTTTCCCAGGAAGCCTTTCCAATATACCTCTTCGAGTCCTTGAAGGTACCGATGGGAGAAGGGAGAATACCTTGGGACTTCAGGATTTGATATATGAGAATGCCAAAAGGGAGGCCGTCCTGCTGATTCTTCAACTCACCGATGGAGGCCATTCGCTCAGCTATCAAGGAAGAGATGCATATGGGCTCGAGTGTAAGGATAGCATAAAGGAGACAGGCTCGAAGGGAGCTAATGTCTGTAGTGTGACCCATAGGGTCAATGTTAGCACAAACGATCATGTGCATAACAAGGGTCTTAGGAGTAAGACACCTCTGAGGTAAATGGGGAGGGGACCAAGAACGGCCATCACCACATAAGTGGGCAGCAATAGAGTCCATAAACTCGTTGTCATTACGGTCACGGAAACGAAAGGGAACATAAGCCTTTGGGACGGAGGATTGAGATCGGCAAAACAGTTCATTTTTTTTGTGGTCGGTGATAGGTCCCATCCTAAGAGTCAAATAATTTATGCAAAGTTGGAAGAAATGTCTGGGAAGATCAGGAAACTTGGATATTTGCTCGATGCCTCCGAGCAAGAACAGGACAGTACTGTGGTCAATTACCATAGTGAGAAGTTAGCTGTAACCTTTGGGATAATCAGTTTGCCAAAAGCAGCTCCTGTAAGTGTGATGAAGAACTTGAGGGTCTGCCGAGATTGCCAGACAACAATGAAATTCATATCAATCATGGAAAGAAGAGAAATGGATAAACTTGAGGAACATATATTTTGAATCAAAAAACAATTCGTGGAAGCATCCAAGTACATTAAAATTTTTGCTGAGGAACATATATTTTGAATGCATATTTTATGCAGAAATTTGGATGGGGCCTCTAATCTTTTCTTAGCTGATCAGGTTCCTGACCCAAATGTTGCAACCCGCCTTCAAGTGATTTATATGGTCAAACTGCATTGCTGCAATGAGTCAAAGAAATTACGATCCCGAGTTACCACTTTAATGATGCATCAGATAGTGAAAAAAAATATATATATTTCATTCATGTCTGAAATGTCTATCATGACAGAAGCTTCATCTCCATCAACAAAATAAATGACTTTCTCCAAACGTTCTCCTTAATGCCGCTGAATCATTGCCCTGAAAAGTGAAAAGTGTTAAAATAATTTTTAAATTATTGCTTTTAATTTTGGAACCAATATTTACTATTTACTACATTAACCAAATTGATTATTTTAGTCATAGTTTACAATAATAACCACTAGTAGAGATAGAGAATTTCCATCAACTAACCATTTTCGTGTTAATTGTTTTCTTTGTATTTTGGTTGTCCTCAGTTGTCTTCTAACTCTGTCAAATCAAAAAAAAATATAGTATTAGCAAAAATCATATACAAGTCAAAAGAGATAGAAAAATAATGTTAACATTATCTCATACCGGTGACACTGTTGACAATTCTTTCTCTCTTTTGTTCACAATTATGACTATCATGACGAAGTCCACCACAAGCCTTACATTTTCTTGGTTTCTTACTTGTTGTTGATATTTCAATACCACTCTTCAATCTACCGCTACAAGCAATTTTCTCATTCTCATTTACATTCCTTTTTCTCCCCTTTGTTTGAGCTATATGAGGATCAAGAAGTATCATTCTATCATTGGCATTAGCGACATCTAAACCAACAGGAATTGAAGTTTCATGTGTAGTCCCCTTATCGTTGATAAGAGAATCTTTCTGTACATTGTCTTCATTTTCCTTCTGAAGTAAGTCATTCTCCATAATTGAAATCTCTTTATAAGCTTGGTCAAAGTGATACATTACCTATGTAAACATTGCTTCTGATCTCGCTGCCATGTAAGCTAATTCTGTTGCTCGTTGACAGGCTTGGCTAACTGATCGGTGCTTAATGTTGCACATTATGGCACCCGAAAGTACACTTGTTAGCTCTTTAGGACTTAATTCTTCTAGTTTTTAATTATAATTTATTGTTTTCATTATTTTCAGGACTAAGGGGAGAAAATATCATAATTCTCAAAGGATGAGAGCTTTCAAGAATTTAGAAGAGCCCAGGTGATGAAAGAACTGAAGAAAACAGGAAAATAAATGAAGAAAAAGTATACTGGTCCAAACCGCCCGAGCGCTGGATAGCTCCGCCCGAGCGGAAGTCCGCAGATTTATTTTCCGGATTTTGCCTTTTTGAAACCCTACTTGCTACCTTATAAAAGGAAACGAGTTCAGGAGTTCCAAAGACGATTTTGAAGAAGAAAAGGAGGCTGGAGAAGGGTTTTGAAAGGTCTTGGAGCATGGAATCTTCACCATCAATGGCGGCTACTCTCTCTCCCATGATCAACTAAATCTCTCATCTAGGGTTTCGATGAAACCCTAGCCAAGTAACTATGGTTTAGTTGTTTTGTTTTAGGGTTTTATTATTTGTAAACGATGATTGCATGACTTGAGGATTGCTTTGACAATCGATTTTAATGTTTATATTCAATCTTAATAAAGTTATTCCTTGTCTTAGGAACTCTTCTTTTTTATTGAGATTCAATTCATATTTAATTTATGTGATTTTATATATGAATGGTTATGCAATGGAATTTATCGTACAAGTAGTTAAATGTTAAGATGATCTATCCCTAGGGAAGACGAATCGTGCTACAACCTTAGGTTAATTAATTTAGTGTGGACGATTCGTGCTAACCAAAGATAGGTCATGCCTAAGATTTAAATACTTGACCTTCTTGATGATTTGAATTGAGACTTGTAGTCTCAATTAATCGTAATCGAATGCAAATAATTATACCCTGATTAAATACAATATACCATGGTTAGGAGGTTAGTGGTAGATTCGATGCCCTAAATCTCTTTCTCTTGACTTTCACATTACTTTTATTTGTTTTCAGTATTTAGAATAATTTTAGGATTTTTAAATACAAACCAAAAACCTTTATTCACCATTAAATCAAAATTCATCTTTACTATTAAGCAATATAACCAGCGCAGTCTTCGTGGTTCGACACCCTCAATACTTGTCACTATTCTCCGGAATTAGTGCTTTTACGAGGTAACGATCTTAACCGATCACTAACTCGTAAGACTTCTGCACCTGAATGACCATCATGTATTTGAGAACCAGTCTCATCAATCACCTCACCTTTATTTGCATCCTTGGTCCAACGTTTTAGTATGAAATAAGGTGGGATTTCTAAGATGTCAAGTCGAGAGAAGACTTTCAATATATGTCTGCACAATATACCCATAAATTCAAAAAGGTGGCATCCGCATTTTCCATCCTTTCCATTTAGATTGAACTTGACCAAGAAAACCTCTTGCATGTCATCCATATTCCTTACTTTGTATGTGTGAAAATCCTCATTTACTTTACTCTCTTTAATTGAATATCTAAAAGTAACCTCAAATTCATCTTGAAACTTTCCAAAAATTGATCTAGTATAAACCCTTGCTGCATGCTCTAAGATAAAAGATCTCACACTTAGTATCCGTTTTTTACCAATTGATTCAAAATCCTCTCTATTTACTTTTGCATAACGACTTTTCAAGGCAAGATCATACTTCTCAACAAATTCTTGTAAGTTGCTCGTCGGCTTCACAAAAGAATTAAAGAATGCATTGATACCATCACTTCTCTGTGTTGTATTCATCCCAGTAAAGAAAGTGTTACGATTAAAAACTGGTACCCATGAGTCACGGATTTTGTATAAATCTTGAAACCATTGATTATGCTCTAAATTATTTTCCAGGATCAAGTTAGCCCAAACAACTTCAAAATCTTGAATAGTGTGTGTTCTATGGATGCATCTATTCATTTCATTCTTAAAACTAGAGTTCTTAAAATATACATGTGACAACTTCTCAGAAATTTTTTTCATAATGTGCCAAAGACAAAGACGGTGTTTGGTGTTCGGCAATGATTCAGCAGCCTTATGGAGAACGAATGGAGAAAGTCATTTATTTTGTTGATGGAGATGAAGCTTATGTCATGATAGACATTTCAGACATGAATGAAATATTACTTTTTTTTTTCACTATCTGATGCATCATTAAAGTGGTAACTCGGGGTTGTAATTTCTTTGACTCATTGCAGCAATGCAATTTGACCATATAAATCACTTGAAGGCGGGTTGCAACATTTGGGTCAGGAACCTGATCAGCTAAGAAAAGATTAGAGACCCCATCCAAATTTTTGCACAAAACATGCATTCAAAATATATGTTCCTTAGCAATAATTTTAATGTGCTTGGATGCTTCGACGAATTGTTTTCCGATTCAAAATATATGTTCCTCAAGTTTATCCATTTCTCTTCTTTCCACCATTGATATGAACTTCATTGTTGTATGGCAATCTCGGCAGACCCTCAAGTTCTTCATCACTCTGACAGGAGCTGCTTTTGGCAAACTGATTATCCCAAAGGTTACAGCTAACTTATCACTATGGTGATTGACCACAGTGTTGTCCTGTTCTTGCTCGGAGGCATCGAGCAAATATCCAAGTTTCTTGATCTTCCCAGACATTTCTTCCAACTTTGCATAAATTATTTGACTCTTAGGATGGGACCTATCACCCACCACAAAAAAATGAACTGTTTTGCCGATCTCGATCCAACTCTGTAGTTCTATTTGGGCATTCTTCAAATTTACGAGATTTTTGCAGTACATTTCATCAGATCAAGAGTTCCTACTATTTCTCTCTAACTTTATGTCTACATAGGACATCATCGCCTCTTTGAACTTTGCCTTAGCAGCCTCTGCAACAAAAAAAACAAGCCTTCAACTTCAATTAATCAATCAAAGCAACAGCAGTAGGCACAAGTTAACTTAATTCCTAAATAGATTGGAAGACGATTCTGACTCATAATGGTGGAGCAATGCTCACCTTTATCATCATGGTTTTGATCTGGGTTGGACTCCTTCGCTTTTGATTTGAAACTTGTCTGCTTGAACTTTGAAGGAGAAATCCCTCTAAGCGGTTCTGTTTTGCGGATTTCCGGCCACCAGAGGTAATACGGAGGGAAAAGAGGAATAGATGAGAAAGGAGAGGCATGATGCAAAGAAAAAGGAGGAAGAGGTTTCCAGCGAAAACTAGAGCTTTGACATTCCGGTTCTATGAGAGAACGAGAATGCTGTGAAGAGAACGAAGGAAGAGGTGGAGAGGGAGAGAAATAGAATGAGAGGTGTGATGGGAGAGATACAGATTAGAAATTAGAATGTTTTTCTTTAGGCCTTGGCTTGTCTCTAGCGAAGCCAGAAACCCCTCTTGGGGTTCCATACATTGTGCGACAGTTGGCAAGAAAATGGGGAGAAGTCATTTTTTTTTGACTTCTCCCCATATGATATCTCTCCTCGTTATTCTCACACACTTATAGCCACATGTCTTATTATGGGTAGAGAAGTCAAAATCATGGGCCCCATGATTTTGACTTCTTCACCACTTGTCACCTATTCTATGGAACCCCAAGATAAACCCTTTCTGACTTCGCCAGAGACAAGCCAAGGCCTTTTCTTTATGAGGGGGGCATTTTTGACATTATTTTATTTGTGTAAAGGTTGCCAGCTCACACTTTTTAGAGCCATTGATCATTTTGTAACAAACGTTTAGATGAAGTGTATGAATAGGAAGTAAAATTAGGAAGTACCCCTAGATTGACTCATATATATATATATATAATATTTCGAACCGAGGCTGGGCTTCTAAATGCAAGCCTAACCCAGTCAAAAACATATAGGCTCAAAATATAAAGCCTGCCCTAGTCTCATGGGCTTAAAATAAGGCTTATTTCGGGCCTAAAATGGGTCGAGGTGCATATGATTATAGGATTAAATAATATAACCTTGAGTTTTAGAAAAAGAATATTAAAAAAAACTAACCACATGAGTAAGTGAATCATAACCAAGGTTAATGTTTTAAAAAATATCTTTTTCTAAAAACTAAGGTTAGATTATTTAACCTTAGGGATGAGTGAATCTTAATTGCGGTTAATGGAATGTGCAATTCATGCTATCACTCCCCTTGTTAAATGTCTTCACACGAGTCAGAGCATCTCCAACCGTCATCTATAAATCTAAATATAGAGGATCGTTTGGAAAAGAGCACTCAAACCGTCCTCTATATTTAGAGTTGGTCCTCTATATTACTACAGTGATCCTCTATATTAAGAGGGTGGGAGAGAAAATAGAGGATGACCTCTATAACATTATTCATCCCTTACAATGCTATTTGTATCATTTTTTTTGTCTCTCAATCTTTTTCAAAATGTCAATTGTATCCTTATAATTTATTGTAATAATTATAATTTTATATTGAAATTATTTTTATATTTGTTTAATAATTGTTTAATTTTTAAATTTAATTCATCAATAAAAGATTTGAAAAAAAAAAACAAATCCTCTACAGTATCAACCCTTGAGGTCGCCACGTGTCCCTTTTTACACCCCTTAACCGTGGTTAAGATTCATCTACCCATCCTTGGTTTTTTTTTTAATAATAATTCTTTTTTTAAATTAAAAAAATATTTTTGATATTAAAAAAACTCTAATAACAAAATTTAATAAATAAAAACTCTAAATCAACTCATCTCTATTTTTGGAAATTATCATAACAAACTAAAGCTTCAATGTGAATGACAATCCAGAGATTACATAGAGAATGACCTTTTAAGGGGGAGCTAACTTACCACCTTACTATAATTTTTTTATTTTTTTAATCTAGTTCTTGTGATTCCAATAGTCTTGTTTTGTGCTTATGATTCCAGTAGTCTTGTTTTAATGTATTTTTGACACTTTTTTTTAATTAAAAGATGTAAATTTAACTAGTCTTATTTTTAAAATGTTCATTTAGTACAATGAATTATTTATTTTTAATCATTAGTGGTAATTTTGTCGGTCAATTATTTAGTATTGAAGGCAAAAGTGATGAATTATTGAGTTTGAGAGAAAAAATGAGGAAGAAAACATATGAAAACTATTTTTAAAAACAAAAAATGAATAATGTTATACAGTAGGAATTGTGATTTAGAGTTCCACACCATTGGAGCAAACAACTTTAAAGTAGGGCCCATCTCTTCTAAATATAGAGGAGATGCCGAAATAGAGGAGAGATATAGAGTATTGCGTTGGAGATGCTCTCATGCAAAGGGTGGTGCTCAAGAACAAATTTTGGGCACCTGCTAGAGAGAATCCGTTGCCAAAAAACCCATCCTATCTTCTCCTTCTCCTATACCAATTTCCCAACTGGGGATCGGACCGCTTAGACCCAGTAGTAGCTCTTCTTAATTAGCAAGATTATGGCTCCTTCAGTTTTGGATCTCAATGGATTAGTGGGTCTTAACCACATATTACCGTTTGAGTGGGGATCTTTATAAGCCATCTTCTTCAAGACACTTACAAGCTCCTCTTAATTTCTTCCTAAACACACCAGAGAATCGAATCATCTCTGTAACAGTGTTTTCATCTCATTTTCATCTTTCTTTCTTTTTCTGAATATAGAGTCCGGGTAGTTACGAGTGCAAGTTTATGTCGAGGGATCTACTCAAGCGGGGATGAATTTTAAAGATTCAGTGGTATGAAGTTACATGGCTTACCATCAAGTTAAAATTTGAAGATTTCAATTATTCTGGTGCTATTATTACTTCCTGCATGAAAGTTCAAGATACGTTTATCGTTTTGTTTTGATAAGCGAGTTCAACCTTGAAACCTAAGAAGATGAACAGATTGATATACTGTTCAATATCAGATTCCTCATGTTTTCTAAACGAACGGTTGGAACAGTAAGCTTAGTTCTGATCTGATTTGAGATTGCTTTACTTCCATACATATTACATTGTCATTTACTTGAACTTGAGAAATCTGCAATCTGTTAGGTTGCATTTGGATCGGATATTTTTGGCCAAAAATCAATTCTGATAAAATTGATTGTATAGAAATTAATGATCAAATAATCATTTTTTCAAATAATAGTCCTATTCTCCTAACACTATTATTTGAAAAAATGATTATTTGATCATTAATTTCTACACAATATTAATCAATTTTACCTTTGACCAAAAAAATCCAATCCAAATGCCCCCAGTATCCATGTAATTTGACAACAATGCTGTTTGGAGATTTTTCCATCGCAAATATATATAATAAGCAGCATATGAGGAAGCGCCTTTCCATGTCATCCGGATGGTAGCTTACTTCAACTTTCATCCTCCCTTAATCACACCGCATTAGAAATGCTTATAAAAATGCTCTTGCAGCTACAACTGCGCGCAAGCCAACCATGAGGCTATTGGAACAGCCTTTCCATGTCATCCGGACCCGGCCGGTTCATTTAACTGCTCAATCCTGAATGTTCAAACCGTTCGAGTGAAACGGTTTTGCGTCTAGAAGGCGGTTTATGAAGTGAAACCGGTTTGAGTAATTATTAGACTAAAAAACAAACCTAATTTATACAGGGCTTCAACCGTCCCTTCCTGTCCGATCCAGATTTCAAAACATTTGCTTGACTAATTTTTCCTTTGTCTCCTATATATCTAGGCGTCCATGTCTTCAGTTTTCTCATCTTCACTCATACTAGCAAGACAAGGATGATGCAGCTTTTTTCTACGTAAAAACAAAAAATAAGTAGCTTAAAACAGATGCAAATTAATATATTCTAATTTGATATCTCGCCCCAATCATCGTGTTGCACACTAGACTTAATTTGTGGGAATACAGTTTTACAAACCACAAGATAATCCTATTCCCCACCTCACTTACTAGATGGATTCCACGATTTGTTTTTCTCCGGCCGGTGAGTAGAATTGAACATACAACCTCAAAGCTGCAGCAACTAGAATGTCATCTAGTATCTCCATCGACGATTCATTTTCTTAGTAATGAGAAAATTCAGTAGCATAGGTTTTTTAGCCTTAGACCAAGTATTATTGAAATTGAAAGGAAGATAAAGACTGTAAACAGTCTAGGAATATTCAGAGAAATCCAATTTTTGTTGGATTTATTTACGAGTTTATTCGATATCGTAGGAATGTATTTACATGAAAAGAATATGGTGTCAACTTTCTATATGAAAAAGCTGAAATAATCTTGTGTATGCTTCTGGTTCACAAAACAGAGATAATTAAGGTAAGGCAAAAGAAGCAAGACATAATGTTTTTGCTACTCTTGAATCTAGGTCCCTACTTTTGTTGCAAGAAACTAAGAAAACATCCATCCCTGACATAGCTGTTGCATCCAACTGCATTTTTTTCACTCTTAAGTCTCAGTACTGGCTACTATTAGTAGAGGAAATGACAATCACTTGACAAGTAGATTGGTACTAGGCAAGGAAATGGATGAGCAAGGTCGGCATTGAAGACGGAGCACTCTAAACATTATAGCTCCCATCAATGTTCCTACAGTCGGGGCAACGAGATACAACCATAATTCATCGAACTTCCATGAAACAATTGCAGGTCCAATTGACCTAGCCAGATTCAGCTATCCTCCTGAAACAGGCCTATAATGGAAAATCATCAGATCATTAATGGCTCCTTTGTAAACTGTGGTAAGGAAGTAGAGACCCACTTTCATGGTTCCCACCTTTGAACCAAAATTTGGAATTTACTATATCATGGTTCCCAAATAACTAACAACTTAATTACATATTGCAGACATTTACAATATAGAATTTTTACATACCCTGTGATCAAAACTGCGAGTACAATCGCTATCCAATGACAAAACCAGACAAATGGCCTATCTGTAGAAGTCTCAAAACCAGTTGTATATCAAATTGTTAGTACCTAATTACATAGTTAAAACCACTATTTCCATATGTTTAGACAAGGTGCAGTTTAAGTCATCATGTATAAGACAGTCGTGGAACTTGCAGTGTGGGCTTCACTCAACAGAGATACTGCTAGAAACATGACAATGAATGTTGCAACCCAGAAGGCTGAAGTGCGCCCGTGGAATGGTCCGGTGATCAATAGATCTGATTGGATGCCTTAAACAAACCTTCCCACATAAGTTGCCAACACAGACCCCACCATTTGTGCCGAGATGTAACTATCAACAGGAGCAACCAATCAGATCATCTCCTCCCCTCCGTGGACCTAGCCCACACTGAGTGAAATACATAGGAGAGAATCCTTGTAACCTCTGTTTGCTTGTGACTAGTGAAGACCATCTCCTCCGTTGACGTATCCCATAGTGAGTGATAATTCTGTGTGTTTGATTTGATTTTGTTAAAACCAGTTCGACAAATCTAAGGAGAAATAGGAAAATGGCAAGAAGATTCACTAAGAACAAGGGAGATTATAGTAGGTAAAAAGTAGGTAAAAACCCAATTATCGCAGCCTCCCAGAAACCCCTTATATACCTAGGGTTTCAACGTAAGAGCCAAAACAGGTCAATTACCCAAAACAGATCGGGTCCAACATTAATTGGGTGGCAAAGGGTCAACACCCGGTTATATCAAGAATCAAGGTAAGATCCATCCCAACTTCCCAGCAAACCCATTTGCTAAATTTGAGCCAAACTCACAGGGTTGCATCTTTATTTTCAACAATTTTCACGGTCAATATGCTCTGATCAAAGTGTTCCTTTACAATTAAAACCATTAATATACTCTTAATCAAGGGGATGTTAAATACCTTAGACCATGGAAATTGACCAAAGGTTGCAATAGTTATTGTGAAAGAGGGGTTAACATGAGCACCCGAGATGGGTCCGATAGAGAAAATGACGACGATTTTCGTTAAACCTGCTGTCGTTGCATACTCCGAAAGACCCACTTCACCTCTCATCAGCTTGTGCTTGCTATGTTCCCACTTACACAAAACATCAAAATGAATGTCCCCACTATCTCTGCAAAAACCTGCACTCACATATATCAATCTTAGATGGCTGAAATTTCACCAGAACACTTGAGAGAAAGGGTTTTATATGTATTATAAATTTCGAGAGCATATATGATGGTTCCTAACACATTTGATCATATTCATGGCATCAATGGTCTTTGGTGATAGTAACAAGCTGGTAACCCCCTATGCATCAATCTGGACTACATGAGAACTAGCTAGCATCTCTAGGCTAGCGGTACTATCGCCATAAAAACCAACAATAGCATTGTCTTGTTTGAGTTTAACTCAATCTACATGCTTAGAAGAATTCATTAAAAGCAATTAAGCTAAGCTCATTAAAAACTATCGCTTAGTCTTTCGTTACCATGCGAATGGAATTTAGATCAACTCGATATGGAAAACAACGAACACTAGAGTCCTCCATTGGATCATCTCCATTCTTCGACATTTATACATCCCCATCTCTTGATCACCACTGTTTCTTGACTTGTTGTGGGTCAGGTTTATGGGGCATCTCATTTGTTTGTATCTGTTTGTAAATAATATATTTGTTTAAGTTAGTATGAAAGAATATATTTTTCAATTTTGATGGATCACCATTTAAATTAAATAATATTGTATAAAACTTAGTTCAAAAATAAAATTTAGGGGCAACTGCCCCTTTCTCATGCTTATGGCCTCTTAAATTAAATTAAATAATATAAGAATAAATTCAGATTTTTTAAGTAGTGATTAGCCAACCCCAAGTAAAAGAATGCCTTCCCATTTTGTTTCCCTTTAATTACGGTTAAGTTCAACCACCAACTAAAGATTAATATTTTCTTTTAAAAAGTTTAAATAAATGAACCCTAGGGGTGAATGAGTCTTAACCACAGTTAATTGGGGTTTGAAATGATATGTGGACCAATGAGGACGGGCATTAGGCTAAGCATTTTTTTTCTCAAAAGTTCAGGGGGGTTAGAGCTCCCCGTCCCCTGGCTCTATTCCTGCTCTCCCGCCCTTTCGATACTATAAAAAGAAATTTTTCAACAGTTGAGAAGGGGGGGTCTTCTGCCCCCCTGGGCCCCATGTGGCTAAGCTTGTTGAGCCATTGGTTGAATAATCAGAGGGTGAGGGTTCTTCATGATCAAACTTCTCATGTGTTTGCATGAAGGAAGACCACGTCTGACTAGTACTCCGGTAAGCCCATACATATGCCTTATGGATCCTCCAAGGAGAGAGGTGCCAAGAAAATGTAGGACAGAAAATATGTACTTCTTCTTGCATGTTATGTGAAATATTGATACAAAGGGAGGTTTGCTTGAGGAGCATTTGTTTGTTGTACACACAGTTTGGGCTTTTGGAAGGAAAGAACTAAGAGAGGCTCTTGACGGGATATCCACAGTTCTTGTGTTTCTCCAAATTGAGGAAAGAGCAATTCATGCTTCTCAAAGTGTTCAATTAGTGGGTTAACCATTTTCTTCCAGCAATCTCTAAAGCAGAGTTTGGTTAACCTTCTATATATATAGCTTAGGGACCAATTTTTGTGATGCAATATTTTTGAGATTAACTATCAACATGAGCTCCGGTTGATCCGTCAATTGGCGCAACCCAAAAATTTCCTTTGGAAGCAGTAGTTTTTTACCCGTACATTTTCCCTTAAATACCCCTCCCAAGGCAATTTTTTGGTTACTCTGGTTGACTGTTCAATAAAGCTCTTGTTCATAGTTATTCCCATATTTTCTTAGAGATTAACTAGCAAGGAGCCCGTGTGATCGCACGGGACAGTAATAATAATAATAAGAAGAAGAAAGGGCATGATTTTGACAAATTATAAATAAATAAAAAAAAAGGTAATATAGATGGCATTGTTAATTATGAGGACATTGTATTTTAGGTCCACTCATGCCATACTCTATTATTGGAGGAAAAAATGTGCAAATAATAACTCTCTATAACTACGTTGCCTAAGCCAATAAGATGACATTGTTAATTATGTATTATCTTAAAAGAATACTATAAAAATATTGGTCCTACCACATGAGGAAATTGTAATCTGGGTCCATTCATGCCATACTCTATTATTGGAGGAAAAAATGTGCAAATAATAACTCTCTATAACTAAGTTGCCTAAGCCAATAAGATGGCTAAATATTTGTGAGGAAGAAAGCATGATACATGTTTTTTTGAAAATCAAAGCATGATAATAGGATAATAAGTAGATTTCATTATGAGAACTTTATGATCTAATGATTAATTTATTGGGCACACAGATTAAACCGTCGTGATGGTAAATAAGGTGCATCACTTGTTCATCTAGACAACAATTTATAGCATAGGTAGTCTAAAACTCTAAATGTCCCTCCGGCATATGCAACAACAAAGATTGCTTGAATATTGAATACCCAACAATTTCTTGTAACTTTCCGGGAGAACTGCCATATGATTTTCTTCCATGTACGTGGTGCACTATCGTGAGGGATGGTAAGATCAAATCAGTATTTAAAAGGAAAAAGATAGAAGATGAGAACCATGGAAGGTGACAGTACCTTTCAAGACGACATAGAGAAAGATAGAAGAAAAGAACCACAAAAGGTCACAGTACATTTCATTCAATCTTAATGCATTTCGTAGAGAGCCATTTATAATCATGTGTTGTAAATTTTCCATAAACCCAAAGGACATCCAAAATGACACCATAGTAAGCATGAATATTGGTGCAAGTCAGCAAGCTTAAATGCTTAATTGCCGCATTACAAAAGCTATCCCGTTGATTAAATGGAAAAAAACCACTTAATTGCCTCACTCAAAAGCCCCCCGGTTGATTTAAATGCAAAAAATCACGGGATCAAATGAGTATCAAATATAAAAACCTTTAAAAATTTGGAGGTTGTTAGCATTGATCAGAAGACAAACCATGCATTATTGCTATGATAGATTCCGGGCAAAGCACCCATCATTGATCCGTTCCTCATAATAGTTAGTGAATGAAACAATTTGATCCTATATTCCTGAAAGTAGCATGAGAACAATGATAAAAAAAGAAGAAGAGAAATTAGCCTAATAATATCTGGCAATGTATTATACATATGATTACTTGCAGCATTTTCTCATTTGGCAATAGATACACTTCTATCAAATGCCTGCAATATGTACACCTACAACTGTATCTCCGAGTCCAATACAGAAATGGATTTTCATTTAATTCAAGGGGGTGTATTATACTATTTGAAGAGGAACCGTTGTCGCAAGAGGAACCGTTGTAACTTTTAGTTTGAGATGGTGCCATTTAGTTAACGGATTTTTTTTCAATACCCATCCTTGGGACTGCCACCGCTTAAGAAATATGGCTAGAAGGAGGTGTTGGTGTGAATGGACGTGATGGTTTGGAAAGTTAGGTAAGATGGTTTTGGGAAAACGGTGAAAAGCTTATGTGGCAAAAGGAGAAGGGCTCAGAATTGCCTCTGGTGGCTACCCGAGCTAAGCGCTCTGGCATCCACAAACCAATGGGCAGCTGGCGATAATTTATGGGGAGAAGTCATTTCATAGTCCCCCTTGATTTTGACTTCTCCGCATTTGATATCTTCCCCCTTTAAAAACGCCACATGTCCATAGGTTTGTGGATGCCCGAGCGCTTAGCTCGGGCAGCCACCAGAGGCAATCCTGAGCCAAGGAGAAGAGAAAAAAACATTTTGTATTAATATTAGGTAATAGATTATGGACAGGAGTTCCTGTTGACTATTCAACCAAAAAACCCAAGAAATGACAACCTTATTTATAATCGGAATTACCACTGCCTAAGGGACTTAATAATATATATATATATATATGGTACAAGTTTAGTTTGGTTACCTTATGTCTGATTGCCTCTGTGTGTGTTAGGTGTTATATTACCTCTTACAAAAAAAAAGAAAAAAAAAACCAAAAAGTTTGGTTATTATTATTTAACTTAGCAGACTTCCAGAGACCTGATCCTTGGTCTCCTCATGTGAGGGATACAATTAGCCTAACTTGTTGGTCCGGATCCAGTCTAGATGCCCATAGGGCCAACTCAAATATTAGCTCCCGTGTGCTTTCACGCCAAATACATTATCCAATTAAATGGATACAATAATCCTAATTTTCTTAAGCATGAAAGTTTCATTTCTACTATTATAATGACGATGCCCCGTTCAAAACGTCAACTCAAATTTTTGCTAATTCCAAATTTGCCTTTTACAATCGATTATTTTTTTACTAAATTCCAATACTACCCCTTCTATTACTAATGATAAGATAAGGAGTCAAATCCTCTACGGTGATAACCGGATTTGGCAAATCCGGTTATCACCCTAAAGGTCACCACGTGTCTCCTTTGACACCCCTTAACCGTGGGTAAGGTTCACCCACCCATTTTTGGTTTTTTTTTTTAAAATATTAGTTCTTTTTTTAAAATTAAAAAACTGTTTTTAGAGTTTTTTAATATTAAAAACAGTTTTTTAATTTTAAAAAAAGAAATAATATTTAAAAAAAAAACCAAAAATGGGTGGGCGAACCATACCCATGGTTAAGGGGTGTCAAAGGAGACAGGTGGCGACCTCTAGGGGTGATAACCAGATTTGCCAAATCCGGTTATCACCGGAGATGATTTGGCTCCATAAGATAAAAACATTGATTGATATTTTATTAAATTCCAATACTACCCCTTCTATTATCTTATGAGTCCTCCACTTCTAAGCAGACCCAATTGTCCCGTGTCCCTTTTAACCCATGTTTAATTATGGTTAAGTTAAAATAAATTAAAATTAGTAATTTTGTTTTTTGTTTTTTTTTCAAAAAACCATGGT
Organism: Tetracentron sinense; assembly: GCA_015143295.1. Taxonomy (NCBI): domain Eukaryota; kingdom Viridiplantae; phylum Streptophyta; class Magnoliopsida; order Trochodendrales; family Trochodendraceae; genus Tetracentron; species Tetracentron sinense. Next base: position 29,101,477 of record CM026564.1, read on the forward strand.
TAGATTGCTTAACCTTAGGGAATTAACTAGAGTTGATGGGTGGTAAAAAAGGGACGTGGACCAAAAAGGTCACTGGCTCAGCTTCTAAGCTAACCTTGGGGTCCGTTTTCCATTTCCCTTATCTTATATTCTCATATATGCCCTCCTTAAAAAGGTTTTTCAAAATCTACCTAAGAGTTCGATTACGCCATTGAGGTTGCAATGTGTCCCTTTTAACACTCGATAATTGTGGTTAAGATTTACCCACTCTTAAGGGTCACCCACCTATCTTTGGTTTTTAGAAAAATTATTAATTTTTTTAAACGTTGGTTAAAATTCATTAACTCTAGAAACTAAGGATAAGAGGGTGAACCCTAGGGGTGGGTGAATCTTAACCACGGTTAAAGAGTGTTAAAAAGGACACATGGCGACTTCAGTGGTGTAACCGGACTCCTCACTCTCTTAGCAAAAAATTATTAATTTTTTTAAACGTTGGTTAAAATTCATTAACTCTAGAAACTAAGGATAAGAGGGTGAACCCTAGGGGTGGGTGAATCTTAACCACGGTTAAAGAGTGTTAAAAAGGACACATGGCGACTTCAGTGGTGTAACCGGACTCCTCACTCTCTTAGCAAAATGCCCCAAAAGAAGAATGTTTCGCCAAGGCCCTACACGCCCCCTTTCTTTGTTATATCCAAAATGCCCCTAAGGTTTGTTGGTTCTCAAAACATCTCTATGTCAAATTTCAATAACCAACGTGTCCCTTGTGAGCATGGGATTTTCCGACCCACTTTCACAATATATGGTTCACTGAGAGTCGCCACCTATTCATTTTTAGGGATAGGTCCCGGATGATTTGTTTGTTGGATAAGACAAATGGTCTTTACAGAGTTAGGGTAAGCAATTCGATTAAGCCCCGGGGAAGGTGTTAGGCACCCTAGGACCCCCGTTTTATAACGGTTACCTACTCCTTAAACTTAAGCCAATTTTAATCACAAAATTTAATTAAAATGTTCAAAGTATTTAAAGGAATGCTAATCAAAGAAAAATAGAAAGTTAGATGACTAGGGTCTAACCCGAGTAGGGTTGCCTATGTACTCACATGGTGAGATCAGACCGAGCGTAGTTCTGCCATATGATCCCGTGCCAAGGCTAGGGGTAGTGTGTGTGTGTGCGTAGGGTGGTCAAGGGTCTAGCCTGGAGGCTAGAGTTTAGTTAACCGAGTTGGTCAAGTGCTCAAGGGTTGGGGTCTAACCGCGGTTAGGAAGGTGTAATTATGGTTAGGGGACTAACCATAATTAAGAAGAAAGCCTAGTGAGTCTCTTTTTTGGATTTTTTAGGTTTTTTTTTAGGATTTTAGGGATATTTAAATGTTTTTTGTATTTTTGTTATATTTGAATGTTTTTGGTATTTTGAGATTTTATCATGTTTTTTTTTTTTTTTTTCATATGAGTAAGGTTCTGGCAAACCTAACTAAAGTCAAATTTAATCTAAGAGTTTGGCTAAAAGATTATATTTTAGGACGTAAAGAAGGATGTGCCTTATGAATAGTAAATGGTCTATTGCCAACACATATTTTGTTGGATTGGTGTTGATAATAGATTAAATATCATTGTCTTTAGTATGAGACATTTTGAATGATGTCCTCTTTAAGTCCTTAAATCATCTTATATCCATTCAACATAAAACATGAAGAATAAGAAGAACAGAAAAGAAATAAGAGACAAGTAGAGAAAATGAAAACTCATCATCTCCTCTCTATTGTAGTCCATTTACACCATTATGAATGATGTAATGGGGCTCTAAATATGAAAATTAGAGTGATGATGAGTTTCCCAAAGAATTCTAGAAGAACTAGAATCCTAAAAAAAAACAAAATGAAAAGAGAGGTATAACTTTAGCTTTCACTCTCTATGGGCCTACCCATATCCACACTTGTGGGTACATGAAAAAGAAAAAAAATATGTACATGAAAAGGAAGAGAAAAAACAGAGCATCTCCTTGCTTTTGATATGGGATCCCTCTACACCATTAGATTGGTGTAGAGAGACCCAACTATGCTTGAGAAATGAGAGATCAAGAAGAGAGAGCTAAATAAAAATGAGATAAAAAAGAAGAGAAGATGATGAAAGAAGGAGTGCATATTTCTCCAAGAATTCTTCTTCAATGCTCCAAGATGTAGGGTTTTGTCTAGAGTCCACAAAGGAGGAGAGTTAGTGAAGAACTCTTAGCTTTTAGTCTTAGAATTATTTCCAAACTCTAAACCTTAGTTTCTTCTCCCTTCTTCAAATTCAAGAGAAACACAAGTGGGTGGGAACCTTCTATGGGTCTTGAGGGATGGATCTAAGGGACTAAGAGATTGGTATTTATAGGAAAACTAAAAGGTTGAGTTGTGTCTTTTACATGGTGGATAAAAGGAGTTAGTGGGTAAAGATTTGAGTGTTGCAAGGTGAGTTGATAGGTTGAGTGTTGTAAGGAGTGTAAATAATTGATGGGTTGAGTGTTGTAAGAAGTGTAAGAGAGTTGATGGTTGAGTATTGTATGGGGTGTAAGAGAGTTGTAAGAGATGTAAGAGAGTTGATGGGTTGAGTGTTGTAAGGGGTGTAAGAGAGTTGATGGGTTGAGTGTACTATGAGTTATATGAGCATGGGTTGTAAGATATAGGTTAGGTGGATATGGATATGTGGACTATATCTTATGAATCATGGATTATTAGTAGATGGGTCATGGGTTATGGGACTTTGACTATGACATTTAGGTTTGGGCTATGTAAATAGGCTTGGCTTAGGCAATTGGGTAATTGGGCATAACTACTTGGGTTGGGTAATGAAGGTAATTGGGTTTGATTGAGTTGTTTAGGTATAAGTTTGGTCAAATGCGCTTAGGCTTTGGGTATACCTAGGGCTTACTAGAGTTAGGCTAGGGCTACCTAGGGTTTGGGTTTAGGACTACCTAGGGTTTATCTTGGGATTAACTAGTGTTTTAACTAGGGTTTAGTCCTATGGTTAAGGGTTTACCTAGGGTTTGGAACTAGGATTGACCTAGGGTTTGGACCATGGTTAAATTAATTAACCACGATTAAGGGGGTGTAAAAATAGGGTGCTGACATCCCTCACAATTTTTTATATCTAAAATGTCCCTCAAGTTTCTATATCTAAACTATTCCTCAATTTTTTTTTCCAAAATACCCTTACTAGATTCTCACTTTCCCATCACTCTCCGCTTCCCCCTCTCTCACATGCATCACACGTGCTCCTAACTAATATAAGAAAGGGGGCGGGTAGGGCCTTGGCACAACATTCTTCTTTTGGAGCATTTTGCTAAGAGAGCAAGGAGTCCGGTTACGCCACTGAAGTCGCCATGTGTCCTTTTTAATACTCTTTAACCGTGGTTAAGATTCACCCACCCCAGGGTTCACCCACTTATCCATAGTTTCTAGAGTGAATGAATATTAACCAACATTTTAAAACAATTAATATTTTTTCTAAAAACCAAAGATAGGTGGGTGAACCCTAAGAGTTGGTAAATCTTAACCACAATTAAGGAGTATTAAAAGGGACACATTGCAACCTCAGTGGCATAATCGGACTCTTTGGGTGAATTTGGAAAGACCTCTTTAAGGAGAGCATATATAAGAAAATAAGATAAGGGAAAGGGAAAATAGACCCCAAGGGTAGCTAAGAAGCTGACCCAGTGACCTCATTGGTCCATGCCCCTTTTTTACCGCTCATCTATGAGCATGGGATTTTCCGACCCACTTTCATAATTATTGTTTGACTTGGAGTCGCCACCTACTTATTTTAAGGGATAGGTCCCGAATAGTTGTTCGTTTGGATAAGGCAAATGGTCTAATCAGAGTTAGGGTAAGCTATTCGATTAAGTCCCGGGAAAGGTATTAGGTACCCCTAGAACCCCCATTTTATAAATGATAACCTACACCCTAAACTTAAGCCAATTTTAATATCAAAATTTAATTATAATGCTCAAGTATTTAAAAGGGTGCTAATCCAAGAAACATAGAAAGCTAAATGACTAGGGTCGAACCCGAGTAGGGTTGCCTACGTACTCACATTGGGGTGAGATCAGACAGAGCGTAGTTCTGGCACATGAGCTCCTGCCAAGGCTATGGGGTAGTGTGTTTGTGCATAGGGGTAGTCAAGGGTCTAGCCTGGAAGGCTAGGGTTTAGTTGACCGGAGAGTTCAAGTGCATAAGGGGTAAGTCTAACCGCGGTTAGAGGGGATTTAACCATGGTTAGATGAGCTAACCAAAACTAAGGAGGTTCTACAAGTCTCTTTTGGTCTTTTTGTATTTTTTATATTTTTTTGGAATTTTGGGGGATATTTGAATGTTTTTTGTATTTTGGTTATATTTGAATGTTTTTGGTATTTTGAGATTTTATCATGTTTTTGGTATTTTGAGATTTTATCATATTTTTGGTATTTTGTGCTTTTATCATGTTTTTTTGGATTTTCATATAAGTAAGGTTTTAGCAAATTTAACTAAAGTCAAATTTAATCTAAGAGTTTGACTAAAAGATTATATTTTAGGACATAAAGAGGGATGTACCTTATGAATTGTAAATGGTCTATTGCCAACACCTATTTCGTTGGATTGGTGTTGATAATAGAAAAAATATCATTGTCTTTAATATGAGGCATTTTGAATGATGTCCTCTTTAAGTCCTTAATCTTGTACCCATTTAACATAATACATGAAGAATAAGAAGAAAAGAAAAGAAGAGACAAGTAGAGAAAATGAAAACTCATCATCTCCTCTCTAATTTAGTCTCTTTACACCATTATGAATGATGTAATGGGGCTCTAAATATGAAAATTAGAGTGATGATGAGTTTCCCAAAGAATTCTAGAAGAATGATTAGAATCCTAAAAAAGAAACAAAATGAAAAAAGAAGTATAACTTTACCTTCCACTCTCTATGGGCCTACCCATATCCACACTTGTGGGTACATGAAAAAGAAAAAATATGTACATGAAAAGAAAGAGAAAAAAAGAACATCTTCTTGCTTTTGATATTGGGTCCCTCTACACCATTGGATTGGTGTAGAGAAACTCAATTATACTTGAGAAGTAAGAGACCAAGAAGAGAGAATTAAATAAAAATAAGATTAAAAAAAGAGACGAAGATGAAAGAAGGAGTGCCTACTTCTCCAAGAATTCTTCTTCAATGCTCCAAGAGGTAGAGTTTTGTTTAGAGTCTACAAAGGAGGAGAGTTAGTGAAGAACTCTAAGCTTTTAGTCTTAAAATTCTTTCCAAACTCTAAACCTTAGTTTCTTATCCCTTCTTCAAACTCAAGAGAAACACAAGTGGGTGGGAACCTTCTAGGGGTCTTGAGGGATGAATCTAAGGGGCTAAGGGGTTGGTATTTATAGGAAAACTAAGAGATTGGGTTGTGTCTTTTACGTGGTGGATAAAAGGAGTTGGTGGGTAAAGATTTGAGTGTTGTAAGGTGAGTTGATAGGTTGAGTGTTGTAAGGAGTGTAAGAGAGTTGATGGGTTGAGTGTTGTAAGGGTGTAAGAGAGTTGATGGGTTGAGTGAACTATGAATTATATGGGCATGAGATGTAGGATATAGGGTAGGTGGATATGGATATGTGGATTAGGTCTTATGGATCATCAGTTATTAGTAGATGGGTCATGGATTATGGTTATTGGACTTTGACAATGACATTTGGGCTTGGTCTATGGTAAATAGGCTTTGGCTTAGGCAATTGGGTAATTGGGTAATTGGGCTTGATTACTTGGGTAGGCTAACTATGGTTAGGGTTTACCTATGGTTTGAACCTAGGGTTTAAGCGTGGTTGACCTAAGATTGACTTAAGGTTAAGGTATGGTTGACCCATGGTTAAGTCTATTAACCATGCTTAGAGGGTTGTAAAAATAGGGCGCTGATAGCTGCCCCTCTTTGTTGGAGAATGCCAAATTAGTAATTGAACGACAAAGACTGGAATCACCGTATTTTTACATTGGATCAAGCAAGTCTGGGGGAATGAACATACGTCTGATTCCTAAGAGATGAAGTGAGGTGAGGGTCGATCACAACTGTTTCACCGAAGGAAAGTGAGGTGAGGGTTGATCACACAACTGTCTCGCCGAAGATAGATTGAGGTGATGGTCGATCTCACAACTGCTCACCGAAAATAGAGTGAGGTGATGGTCGATCTCACAACCGCTTCACCGAAAGTGGATTGAAGTGATGGTCGATCTTACAACCGCTTCATCGAAAGTGGATGAATGAGGTGATGGTCGATCTCACAACCGCTTCACCGAGGATAGTGTGAGGTGATGGTTGATTTCACAATCGGTTCACCAAAGATAGAGTGAGGTGATGGTCGATCTCACAACCGCTTCACCGAAGATAGAGTGAGGTGATGGTCGATCTCACAACTGCTTCACCAAAAATGGAGTGATGATGAATGCAAAAATGAAGGCGATGGGTGCAAGACTAACATCACTAAGGTCGTAACTGATGTTCGATCACACGAACGAAAGTACTCCTTTAATAGTGAGATAGTCAAGCAGAAATAAGATGATGAATGCAAAATGGAAGGTGATGGGTACTAGACTAACATCACCGAGGCCATAACTGTTGTTCGATCGCACAAACGATAGTACCCTTTTAACAGAGAGTTAGTCAAGTAGGGATAAGATGATGGGGGTAAAGATAGCCGCCTGACTATTTCACTGAGATAAGATGTAACACTGTAAACAACCGCCCGATTGCCTTCCAGGTAACAAGATGATAGGAGTAAAAATAGCTGCCTGACTGTTCCACCAGGAAATGATAATAGTGCAGACAATCGTCCGATTGTCTTGTTGGGGGTGAATTTGATGTGATAGTTGATAGGTGTGAAGCAGGATGAAATCAAAAATGAGGGTGAGAGCCATAACCCTGAGTCATTGCACAAATCTTGTCTTTCTGCATGTATAGCCTGATGGATTTGACATGCCCTTTGGCTTGATGCTTTGACTGTATGTACTTGCCCCTTGGGATGTATTGATCTTCAAACATCTGTAACACCCAGGATAGTCTACCGACCTTGCTCTGCCTTGGTTTCACTGCTTCTCTGGCGCTAGCGGGAATGGGTAGCTGCCTTTGAACTTACTCTATTGGGGAGTGAATTTTAACTGACCTAATACAATGACTGATGGATTAACTGACAAAAGATGTGATTGACTAGTTGAAAGAACTGGTGAGTCGACTGACAGGCGATTTGGTGGTAGATTGACGATTGACAAGTGGACTGACTGTGTCTGAGATTACTTGCATTGGGAAACCTAGCTAGGTTCCTCTACCTTCTGGTGAACGATTATGCTATGTTTGATCATCCTTGTGGTAGGTCTGTATTTGCTGGGAATGGATGTTTGCAAAGCATGTATTAGCTTATTTGTCCCTCTTTTGCTCCTGGGCCCTTGTGGGTTTTCAACAGGACTGGGTTGTATGTTTTAGTTTTTATCCGTTTTTTGCCCCTGGGCCTTTCTAGGTTTTCACCAGGACTAGGTTCACGTAATTTTTACGCAATAGTAGGATTGATGATTCCTTGTTATGCCCGTGAAATGTGAAGTTAGTTTATCCCTTTTTTGCTCCTGGGTCCTTTCGGGTTTTTGCCAGGTCTGGGTATACAAACTTTGCATTTTTCCATTGTTTGCTCTTTTCCCGATAATTCTCCAGTCTTCTCTCATCATTGCCTATCGGTGGTGGAAGTGAATGCTTTTGACCATTAATGCTCAATTCCTGTCAAAGATCAATGAGAGCTTAATGTTATAGGATGAAACGCTTTGGCTAGAAATGATATAAGGCTCAAAGTTTCAGTTCCAGCAAGGGTAGGGCACCCTATGGTGTTTGTTCAGTGTAGGAGTAAAACCAGCTTGTGCATTTTTGTTTTTTGGTACAGCTTTGCTTTCTAACCAAGTACCTTTGTTTCCTTTTTTGTCTGGCATTATGACCGCACCTGATTCCAGGCTGCCTACACACCCAAATAGGGATCAGGTCAAGACGTAGTTCGGCCCAAAAGGCCGCATTTTGTTTGGTTTCTCTTTGCTGGTTGTTCCTCTTTTGAATTGTCATTCACAGGATGCCCTTGTGTGGGTTTTGAAAGAAAGGCTACTTAGGCTCAAAGGTCTAACTAACGGATATATATGGCAGAGGTATGCGAGGTATTGTGAAGGTTATCAAAAGATGGCCTCATATCCTTTCCTCAATTGGTCGAGAGCGTGTACGCTCATCGCATTGCCTTGTTTCAGTTGATTGTCATTTGATAGCTTAGAGAGGTCTTCATTGTTCTTGCATTTGTCTTGATAGCTGAGAAGAGCATCTAGTGATTTGAGTGATCAACTTTGTAAATTTGTTCCTTTTAGGCATTAGAGAATAGTTCAGTTCCTAACTTAAGCATCTCAGAACACAATGGATTGAGACTTAAAAACAGCGGTTTTCATTAAAATGTCAAAATGGACAGTCTTGACAAAAAGACATAGCAAGGACCACTGGCCACTTGCTTGCATTGGACTGATAGTAGGGAATGACATGGGCCAACATGGTCGACTGAGGAACCAAGAAAAGAGGTACAAGAGAGACACGACAAAAGTGGAGTTGGTTCAAAAGTCAGCTGCAGAACTATTCTGGCTGAAGCGCCTTAGTTTGCAGGAGGAGTATTATTTGGGAGAGGAGCCTGATTGATGTTCGTGTTTCCTGGTGCGAAGCAGATTTTGTTAGTTTCCAGCAAATCTTGGATTGCGTGCTTTTGGTTATAGCATTTTTCAGTAGGATGTCCTAGCGACTAGTGGTATACGCAATGCTGATCCACCCGGTAATTCTTCGGAAGATTTACTGGTGGAGATTGTGGATCTTTCAGAGAGATTAGTTTCTTGTCTAACAGGAAGGACAGGAGTGCTGTCGGAGAGTATGGTAGTGGAGTAAATACCTGGTTCCTCTTTTGCTCAAGAGCCATCTAGTGAGAGAGTAGCTTCCCCTGAGGTTGCTGAACTTGCCTGGGCCATTGAGCTTATTGGCGGGGCAAGTTGGGCACTCGGACTGGTATGGCTGCCACTGTGTGTTCGTCATCCTCCTTTTTTCTGTTGTCTCTTTTCGGATGGATGGGAGGATGAGAAAAGATGCACCATTTGGTCCTTGAAAAATGACAACTGACCCGCTGTCACCCAATGTCGTTTTGATTCTGGCACCGCACTTGGCCATGGTGCTAAAATCAGAGATGGGCTGTGCTGCTAGGAGAGTCTTGAATGGATACTTAAGGGTATGAAGGAAGGTTGTGACCAATTCTTCCTCTGGTAGAGGGGTAGTCATCTTTCCAGCCATTTCCCTTCATCGAACAGAGTACTCGATGAAGGTCTCATTATCCCTCTGGGACATTCTTTCCACGTCCGCTCTCTATGGGACCAGATAAACATTGTATGAGTACTGGGTGACAAAAGTCTCACACAGGTCTTCCCATGTTCGTACTCTGTTGGGGTCCAGCTTGGTGAACCACTGCAGTGCAGGCCCCTTTAAACTCTTCTGAAACAGTTGGACCAATAGCTTGTCCCCGTGTTCAAGCTGGAGGTTTAACTATGGTTAGGGTTTACCTATGGTTTGAACCTAGGGTTTAAGCATGGTTGACCTAAGGTTGACCTAGGGTTAAGGTGTGGTTGACCCATGGTTAAGTCTATTAACCATGGGTAAAGGGGTGTAAAAATAGAGTACTGACACCATCAACTGTGCTTAACTCCCTAAGGTTAAGCAATCTAACCATGGTTTTTAGAAAAAAAAAATTACTAATTTTAATTTAATTTAACTTAACCATAATTAAACATGGGTTAAAAGGGACACGGGACAATTGGGTCCGCTTAGAAGTGGGGACTCATAAGATAATAGAAGGGCTAGTATTGAAATTTAATAAAATATCGGTCAATGTTTTTATCTTATGGAGCCAAATCATCTCCGGTGATAACCGGATTCGGCAAATCTGGTTATCACCCCTAGAGGTCGCCACGTGTCTCCTTTGAGACCCATTAACCATGGGTAAGGTTCACCCACCCATTTTTGGTTTTTGTTTTTTTAAATATTAATTATATTTTTAATTAAAAACTATTTTTAATATTAAAAAAAAAACTCTAAAAACAGTTTTTTAATTTTAAAAAAAGAATTAATATTTTTTAAAATAAACCAAAAATGGGTGGGTGAACCCTAGGGGTGGGTGTACCTTACCCACGGTTATGGGGTGTCAAAGGAGACACGTGGTGACCTCTAAGGGTGATAACCGGATTTGCCAAATCCGGTTATCACCGTAGAGGAATTGACTCCTTATCTTATCATTAGTAATAGAAGGGGTAGTATTGGAATTAATAAAAAAATAATCAACATTTTTAACATCTTTGATTGTAAAGGGCAAATTTGGAATTAGCAAAAATTTTCGTCTCGACGTTTTGAACAGGGCATGGGCATTATAATAGTACAGAAGATGGGGTGTTATTTAAAAACATCAGTGGGCCGTCACAAATGATCATGGCCGTTCATTCACACAGTAGATAGTAAATATAGTATCATATATGTATATGATCAATGATAGAGACTCTCTAGACTCTAGGCATTGGATGTGAAGTTGAAGTTGAAATTGGAACAAGTTGTTTGCCTGAACAGCAATGAGGAGCTGAACCCCAGCCTGGACCTCGCCAAATCGAATTGCAGAAGACTGTCCTCCAATTGTTACCATAATCCTAATTAACGATCGAAGTCCTAATAGGGTCAATCCTCCATCGACGAACCCCAGACACAAAGCATCATCGCTAACCTGCACCATCGAGTTTACACCAAAGATCCTCCAGTACACACTCTCACTCCGCAACACGAGATCAATGGGCGGCACGGCTGCGCCTACTCGTGTACCACCGATGTTCTTCAAGCTAAAGCAGACCCCGAAAGGTGCTACAGCTGCCACCCTAGTGATGTTCATGCAAGTGGCCTCCTTAATAAAAGCCTTAGTAACGGCATTGTAAATACTAGTTTCCATGACCGTGTAGGGATTAACTACACTGATTTTTTTTCCACCGACACCTTCGCTATTGAACGATAACAACGATCCATTCAATGATACCCGTTTCTCATTAACCTTGATAGATTTAACTCCAATGAAGTACCCAGCATAAGCTTATGCTCCTGGTGATAGATGGGCCCCACTTGAAATCTCATGCTGTCAGTGTTCTCGATCCTTAAACGGTCTCAATAGCAAAGTCCTTTATGGAAAATGCTATTGAGACCCCATTATGGCCGAGACCACCGAGACCTCGTGCCCAACCACAGGATTTCATATGGGCCCCACCTGAAATCCGGTGTTGGGTTGCAAGGTCTTGGTGGTCTCAGCCCTTAAATGGTCTCAATTGCAAAGTTCTTTATGGGAAATGCTATTGAGACCCAATTAGGGCTGAGACCTCGCGCCCTAGCACAAGACTTCATTCGGGGCCCACCATGTGGAGATGGGGCCCACCTGAAATCCCGTGCTAGGATGCGAGGTGGTCTCGGCCCTTAAATGGTCTTAGTAGCAAAGTCCTTTATGGGAAATGCTATTGAGACCCTATTAGGGCCGAGACCTCGTGCCCGAGCACAGGATTTCTTGCGGGGCCCACCATGTGAAGATGAGCCCCACCCGAAATCTTATGTTGGGGCGCAAGGTCTCGGTGTTCTTGGCCCTTAAACGGTCTCAATAGCAAAGTCCTTGTTTTATTAAAGGACTCTTGCGAAGGTGAACTTTGTGCCAGGCTGCTAGCTGCAATTGAGAGGCTTTCGAAGTTGGACTTTGACTTTTAACACTAGAAGTGTGCCGGGTTGAATGAGTTGGGATCCTTTGTAGACACTTCTACATGAAATCCTTGTAGAATCCATTATGAGCATATAAATTTATCATCTTTCCTTCCCCTCATCATTAAGAGGTTGTAGTCGGGCCTGAGAACGAAGGAACGACGCTAAACTTATTCGAAGAGTCGTCAGTTACTTAAGAGGAAAGTAAGATCTCAAGATAGACCATGTATAATGGCCTATGGTCTAAAAGATCTAGGTAAGAGATTCGATTAAGTCCCGAGGAAGAGATTAGGCACCCCGGGACCCCCATCCTATGATGGTTACCCACTCCCTAGGTATAAGCACTACAACCCTTTAAGTCAATTGAAATTTCCTAACTAATTTAAAAAAATGCTAATAGGGAAAAACAAGTCTTTTATTCTAGTGGGGCCACACCCTTGCTCGGGCTGCCTACTTATCCGGTCAAGCGGAATCAGACCAAAGTGTTCAAGGCTGTGAACGAGATGATATGTACTATAGTACGACTAGATTGATAGAGGTGGGTAGATTGATTTTATCAAGCATTTCAATTTTATCTTTTTTGGTATTTTTTAGTTTTTTATTAATGCTCATGGTGAAGCAAAGAAAGGTAAAAATGTACCTTTTATTGGTTGAGATTGATTTTATTTTTCTTTGTTTTCGTTTTCTTTTATCATGTTTTTGTATTTTTTTAATAATAGTTTAGCCTCATTTCAGATGATCTAATCTAGGTAATGTGGTTAATTTAACTACAGTTAACACTAACCTAGGTGCTCAGGAGTGGGCAAAAATGAAAATCTAATGAGTCCGTGGAGGGCAACGAGCCTAATTAACTAATTAATTAACTAAATAGAGCAAAAGGTAGGGTGTACCTGCCGGGTCTAAGCCAAATAGGGTATGGTTTAGACGATCCACCTTGGATCCGTGATGATCAAAGGCCCACAAATAAGTTAAACTACAACAGATAAATAACCATGGTTAAAACTGAATGAGATCGGGTCTGGTCAACTAATGTGCTAAGGCCAATTGACCCATGGTGAAAGTTGGTCAATCGGCTTCAGCCCAATAGAAGAAACTGAAATCAAACCTGGTATAATAGTGAGATTAACTAATGGTTTATTTTAACCAAGGCCCAAACCTGGCCCATTGGTCATATTTGGGACCCGAAACAGACCATCCTTGCTCATTGGACCCAAACAAGAACAAAAAACCAGGGAAACATTCAAACAAGCCTTCCCCCTTTTTTTCTTTCTTTCAGATTATCAACCACAACAAAAGGAGGCTGACCAGTAGGCCTTCGTTTTAAAATGGGGATCTAAGTCCTAGATTTCAAACATAATCAAACCAGATTTGATATCCCATATTTCAGGCCAGATTTACCATTAGCCTCAGATCTCAAACTATCATGATTTAAGCATACCATAACAAGGGAATATACTCCGGTTTGAGAAGTCAATGTAGAATTTCTCTTTCAGCTCTCGGATGCGGGGGACAGGATGGAATTCAGTAGAGAGCATGAGAGAAGAAATGGAGGATAGCTACTGGCCAGAGGTAACAGAGGGTGAAGATCGAATGCAATGGTGGTTGAGAGATGTCTCTCTGCTACTGATCACTGAACTGAAGAATTCTGTTGAGTAGATGCAAGAGATGATGGAGAGAAGAATTAATAATAATTAAAAATGAAATAAACTCTAAACAAATTCCTATTACACGATCTATACAGACATATTAAACATAAAAACAAAATAAAATAACAAAGAAGAATGGAGATTGGAGAGAGAAAATGGAATGAAGAAGAAATGCCTGATCAAAGAATGAAACAAAGGGATTAATTTCGACAATGGTCTGATAGGAGTTACAAGACAAAAGAAGAAAAGAAAAAAAAAGGGAAAAGAGAAATCGGGAGAGAAGGAGAGAAATAGGGGAGGGGTGCAGCTGTCTCCCATAGAATGAGGCTATGGAATTTAAATCCTATCTCTTTCTTTTATAGAGTTGGGTATGGGCTTTGGGCCTTAGAGACATAGGTGTAAGCACCCAATTTTTACACCTTGCCTTATCCATGATTAATATCTTTAACCATGGTTATCCCCAACTAAGTCCCTAGTCAGACCCTAAATCCTAGGCAAACCCTGATTAAAACCCTAGTCAAACCTTGGTCAAACATTAGTCAAACCCTAGGCCTTAGCTTAGAACATACCTCAAACCCTAGGTAAACTCTGGTCAAACCCTGGTCAAATCCTAGTCAAACCCTAGGCCTAACCCTAGGTAAACCCTAGTCTAACCCTAGTCTAACCCTAGGTAAACCCTAGTTCAGCCCTAGGACTGAAAAAACCCCAAATCCAAGGCCTAGAAACTTCTGTGGGCCCAAACATGGGCCACAAACCCTTAGGAGCCGTTGGTGTGGGGCCCACACACCAAATTCAAAAACGTTCAGGAATATTGATAGATTATCTACCCCCATTACAATTTTTAGTTGCTGCTACAATGAACCAGGCCAAGTGAGAACAGGTTGGGTCTGTTAAGGCAAAATACCAACTATGGCAGTAATACTATTACCGCCATTACCAAAATCTCTTGATCAGGAATGACGGTAATAGTATTACCGCCATTACCCAGTTCCTGAAATTTCTCAACTGGCACCCCCTCTAGCCACTCCTACTCTGTCCCCTCATTGTCTAGCATGCCTAAGTTTATCCCTAAACTACCCCAGGTCTTCCAAACTTTATAAAAGTCCCCCTTCCAAGTTTCATTCCTTAATTCCAAAACTCTAACTTGAAACCCTGTTCAAGTTCGGCCAAGCCAAACACCAACCCCTCCGTTCCTTTTCCCTTAAGCAAGGCAGACCCCTAGGAGATTCAGAAGCTATCCTAGACCTCCCCAAGCTCCACCACCACGCACCACAGCTAGCCACCACTGTTGGAGCTCAACCGAGAGGGTAGACCCCTTCCCCTCTTGCTTACTTTCTGTTAAATCCCTGTAAGACCTTTGGTCCTACTCCAGTGGTCATTATTTTCCATTTTACTTCATGTTCTCTTGCCAACAAACTAGGGACAGGGGTTCCCCTACCTTCCTCATAGGTAGGGGAAACCCCCTTGAGGTTTTGAATCACGGGTACAAGCCCCCCTATATCACAGAACACCCCTTCGGCTTCTGGGGGTCCCTCAAGTCATGAGGGATCCTCTGGAACCCACTGGTGCAACCCCTAAGGGGAAGAAATGGTTTTCTGAAAAAAAAAACCAGGAATGGCGGTAGAATAATTACCGCCATTCCTGAACTCTCCCTTTGCAGCATCTGTACACCCATCTGGGTGGGGCCTTGGTCCACTTCAGGGCCATGGTTAGCTTCCTTAGACCCTTCCCTACCTAGCCTAGTCCTTCCAGGTTCACCCTTTAGTTTTTACCATGGTTAACGTACCCAAAATCAAAAGATAACATAATGGCGGTAGACTATCTACAGCCATTACAACATACCAAGTACAGTGGATTTGGCCCACTGTGGGGCCCACTCCAGACCACTCCCTGGGCCCACCAAAGGCCCAAGACCTTCCTGAAACTTCACTATTCAACTTTGTGGGCCCAGCACCCCATGGAATCACACCTAACTCAAACCCCAGACCAACAAAGACTCCTAGAATTGCTTCTGTAATGGCAGTAATCCTATTACTGTCATTTTTGACTTTCTGTTCTTTGGGCTTTTGCATGGGGCCCAGACCAGGTAGGAGGCCACTCTAGGCCCTGCCATGATCTCTGGGCCTACCTAGACCTACTTGGACCCTTATCCAGGGTTAACCCAACCCTGATTAACTTTTAACCATGGTTAACCAACCCTTAACCCTTAGAAAAATCTAGAAAAATGCTATAAAATTCTAAAATATTCTGAAATGCCCAAAATGTTTCTGTTTGGCCCTTTTACAATGGTTAGCAGTCCTAACCTTGGTTAACACCCATTTAACTCTGGTTAGCAACTCTAACCTCAGTTAAATCCAATTTTGGCCTATCGAGCCTAATCCCTTAGCCTACCGGCTTACCCTTGGCCTATCGTGCCCAACTTCAGCCTACCAGGCTTAACCATGTTACCTTCAACTGTGGTTAGTAACCCTAACCATGGTTAGTTTTTTCCTTTTAACTCCAGTGAGCAACCCTGACCTTAGTTAAATCAGATTTTGGTCTACCGGTCTTATCCCTTGGCCTACCGGGCCTAACCCTAGTCTACCGGACTAATCCTTAGTCTACTGGACTAACCCTAAGCCTACCGGGTTTAAACTATGGACTTGATCAAGCTCGGTGAACCAAACCCTAGTCTACCGGACTAGTCTATTAGCCACCTTTGGTGCACATACACACAACCCCTAGCCTTGGATTGGGCTCATGTGCCAGAACTAGGGCTGTCAAATGGTAGGGCCGGGGTTGGCCCTAGCCCTACCCTTCCCTATAAGAGTAGGGCCCTAGCTCAGCCCTAGCCCTTCAGGGCCAGGATTGATTGGGCCCTAGCCCTGCCCTCAAGGCCCAAAGGGCCGGAAGAAAGAGCGGAATTTTTTTTGTAATTTGAGATGACAAGGTTTTTTTTTTACACCGATTGTCAAACTGACAAGGAAATGGATACTCTCCTCTTTTATTCGGGCTTTTGACCGGCATTGCAACAAAAAGAGCAATGATAAAGTTAAAAAAAAATTCCTTGTGAGTGACAGGCAAACATAATACAATAAAACAAAGTAAAACTATATAGAAAAATATTTATACTATGTTTAATTATCTATATCATTCATTAATATATCTAATGTATCCAATTTTACTAACTCTAACTCTTTTTGTTTAGTTGTACGAATCCAATCTTGGCAACAAACTAAGGCTTCTACAGTGTCGAATTTTTAAAAACTTCTAAATTGGTCAAGTACCCTACCTCTAGTGCTAAAAGCAAACTCAGAAGCTACTGTTTTCATTAGAATCGCTAAAATATCACGAGCCATTATTGATAAAATTAGATATTTATTAACTTTCCACCAAAGTAATATATCTAAATCGTCAGATTTATCTCTTGGCTCTTCCAAATATAAATCTAATTCTGATCTTACTTCTAAATTAGTACTTCGACTCATTTATTCTTCAAATCTCAAGAAATCATCATTTCATCTCTTTGAACTTGTTGCAACAATATTCTCCCCACATGACTTTAAGACATTAGGGTTACTAAATTTAACATTATATTACTTATATAAGTCTTTGAGATTCTTAAAGGCTTTATCCTTTCGTGTCTTCACTATATCGCTTTCTCCAAATAACTTTCTCAAAACATATTCTAAATACAATTGTTTATGTTGTAGATCAAAAAACATAGCAAGCTCAAAAATAGGATTATATTATTCCCAATATTTATCAAATTTTAGTTTCATTCTTGTAGCTATATCACGGAGCAAAAGATCTTCACCATGTATTTTTTTTCATTAATTTAATATGTATCTTAATTACTTCTTCCAAAAATAAATGTATAATTGGATATTTTGTTCCAGAAAATATATTTGTATCTTCATAAAATTTTTGTAAAAGCTCGCAAATAATCTTTGCATGATCCCACTCATCATCTCAAGAATTAGTTTTATAGTTTGAGTCTATTACTTCTAATCGAGTAAAAACTTTCCTAAATTCTAATGCAGACTCTAGCATAAGATAGTTGGAGTTCCATCTTGTATAAACATCGAGGGGTAATCCCTTAATAGTATTTAACCCTAATTCATTAACAATTTCCCAGAATTTATGTGTACATGATGTTGAATTTTTAATAAATTTTTCTGAATCCTGAATATGTTGAATAATCGGGCTTATTTCTCTCAACCCATCTTGCACAATAAGGTTGAGGATATGTACAGAACAACGCATATGAAATAACCTACCGTCTAATGGAAGAACTTCTTTTCTAGCTAATAAGATGAGTCTTCATAACTCTTATAATACAATCATTTGTACTACAATTGTCTAAAACTAAACTAAATATTTTATCATCAATTTTCCATTTTTATAAATTTGATTTCATAGTTTCAGCTAAAACTACCCCTATATGGGGTGGATCAACTTTAATAAAATTGATTATTTGTTTTTTAAGGTTCCAATCGGAATCGATATAATGGGCTGTAATAGCCATATACCCTAAAGTTTGGTTGGATGTCCACATATCAGATGTGAGACTAATTCTCAATAAATTACTTTCAAAATATTTTAACAGTTTTGATTTTTCTTTTTTATAAATTCTCATGCAATCAAACTTGATGGCGTTACGTGGCACCATTTTAAATAGGGGTTGTAGTAAGCTACTATAATAAATAAAACCTTCGTGAGAAACTATATTAAATGGATACTCATGTTGAATAATCATTAATGTAAGTGCTTCTCGACACTTATTTTGGTCAAATTTATATTTTGGTCAAATTTATGGGCTATAGGACCACTACCTTGTAAAGATGACCTCAAGAGTGGTTGTTTGTGGTCAAGGTTTGGCCTCTTCTTATATATCTAGTCTTTTAATGTGATTGACTCCATTTTTAATAGAATTGTCCAGTTCCATGTTACAATGGTGACATACAGCAACGCGTACATCTATTTTTTTACCTTCTTTTCCTTTTCTACTTACTACCTTTTGGGTGAAATGATCCCAAATTATTGAAGACTTTTTAGATTTTTTGGCATGGGTTCAGGATCCTTAGTCTGTGGCTGTGCGGAAGAGGGTGATGGATGAAGAGGGTCATCGGAATGTGTTATGTTCTCCCCTCTAATTTCTACAATTCTAGGGTCCTCGGGCTGAACACCTATTGATGACTCAACTAAAGAAGAAGTCGCATTACTACTAACACCGGGAGTCGACATTTTATCCGAGTAAATCAGAATCTAATCAACAATATCAGAATCTAATCAAAAAGTAATCTAATAGATTATAATGAATAAACAGATTCTAATAGATAATAATCAAAAAAAAATTCTAATCAAATAATAATATTATAGATTCTAATCAACAAGTTTAGATTCTAATAGATTATAATCAAAAAACAGTTTCTAATCAATAAGTTCAGATTCAGTTTCCAAACAGTATTGATAGCTAATCAGATAACAGTGTCAAAAAATAGTATTGATAGCTAATTAGATACCAGTATCAAAAAACAGTATCTACTAATACGATTATTAGATCAGAATAGAAACTCAACAATTAAAATGCAAACTCAACAAGACAACAACTAACAATGCAAACTCAACAACTAACAACAGTTTTACGAGAGGGTTAGGGTTTGGTGACTATCTAAGGCTTTGAGGAGGTTAAGGTTAGGGTTAGGGTTACTGGATTAGGGATATAGGGTATTAGAAATTCAGGGGTTAGGGTTTTAAGGGGTTTTGATTTTACAAGGTTAGGGTTAGGGTTTGGTGACTATCTGAGGCTTTGAGGAGGTTAAGGTTAGGGTTAGGGTTACTGGGTTAGGGATATAGGGTATTAGAAATTCAGGGGTTAGGGTTTTAAAGGGTTTTGATTTTACGAGGTTAGGGTTAGGGTTTGGTGACTATCTGAGGCTTTGAGGAGGTTAAGGTTAGGGTTACTGGATTAGGGATTTAGGGTTTTAGAAATTCAGGAGTTAGGGTTTTAACAGGTTTTGGTTTTACGGGGTTAGGGTTTGGTCTAATGTCTGAGGCTCTGAGCACTGAGAGCACCGTTTGAACCTCTGAGCAATGAGAGTAGTAGGGTTAAAATTAGGGTTTGGTCTAACCGTATGAAGCTCTGAGCATTGAGAGTAATAGGGGTAGGGTTAGCTAACAAGTAACAACTCTATCTCTATCTGAACAAAAAAAAATTGAAACGTGCACTGTATCCCGTAGAACTATAGGAGAGTGGTGGACTGATGGTGGCCGTGAGCTCAAGCTTGAGCTTGAGCTTGATTTGAGAGCAATCAGCAATGGTAGAGCACCAATCGATAGTTTGAGAGAGAGAGAAGAGCAGAGCACCACTAATCCAGGCGATGATCTCATGGTAAGAGAGCAATCGGCAATCGATTGTTTGAGAGAGCAGACCACCAAGCCACCAACCGATAGTTTGAGAGAGAGCAGAGCAGAGCACCAGGCGTTAGGCGATGATCTCACCATGAGAGAGGAAGAGATTGAAGAGGTTAGAGGCAAAGTTGCGAAGAGTCGAGAGACGAGCTGAAACTCGTATGTGAATAGTGTTAGGGTTAGGTTATTAGATTATATTTATAATGGTCATTAGTTATGTAATTACGAAACTGACCCTATTTTCATTACATTAATGAACCATTAAGAGGGGCATATTAGTTAAGTTCTGAAGTTAATGGTTAGTAAAAATAATAACTATTATTAGCCGAGGGACAGACTGGGTAGGGGGGAGCCCTAGCCTGACCCTACAATTGAAAGGCTGCTTGGAATTGGGCCCTGCCCGGCCCAAGGGCTGGAGGAGGGTAGGTCTTTTGCGGGTTCGGACGGGCGGGGTACCCTTCGACGCGGGCCTTTTTGACAGGCCTAGCCAAAACTATGCTCGGCCTGATCTCACCCCAATGTGAGTACATAGGCAAACCAACCCGGGTTCGACCCTAGTTTAACTTTTCTTTCTTAGATTAGTATTATCTTAAACACTTAGACATTTGAACAAACAACTTTGATTTTAATTGGCTTACACCTAGGGAGTCGGGAACCATTGTAAAATGGAAGCCTCGGGGTGCCTAGCACCTTCCTCCAACTTAACTGAACTTCTTACCTAGACCTCTACCACATACCAAGACCTTATCAACAACCTGGGGACTTATCCTTTCTGAATTAATAGGTGGCGACTCTAAACATAACATTTAACCTGTGGGTGTTGAAATCCGTGCTCACAATAGCTATTGGGCTTGAGCTCTTGGCTTTAAAATGAGTTTTAGGTTTGGACTATTTTGGGGTTTAAAGATGGGCTTGGACTTATGGGTTTATACATGGTCTTGGGGTTTTGGACATGGGATTAGGAAAGATTTTTCTTTTCTTTTCTTCTCTCTCTTTCTCTCTCTCTACTACAAGATAAAATTAAGTATTAAAATTAAATTACATTAAATTTAAATAAAATAATAAGAAAGAAAATAAATTAAGAGGTGTAAAAATGGCCGGAGTGTTCATAGTTGCTCCTCTTTAGCGGAGAGTGCCGACAATTGAACGACAAAGATTGAAACATCGTCATTTTCGCACAGGAAAATCCTGATAATTTTTTTGGTATTTTATGATAAAAGATGACAAAAAGAAAATTAAATTTTAACCCTAGTTAAACTTGCCAAAAATAGAAGGATGGAGTGATGGATAGTAGTTTATAGCCTCATTGCATAGGACTGTTTGGGAAAATGGGTGCAAATGCTAGATGGACTGAAGGGAGCTCATGACACAACTACGTGGAGACTAATATAGTGTTCGGCGCGAGAGCACTACTGCATGGAGGTTGATGATGAAATGGATGGGATGGATGACATCGCATAAAATGTCAATTGAAAAGATGGAATGGATGAAGGATGACATTGCCTCAAATTTCAACCGAAATGATAAAGGATAACATCGCCTCGAATGACAACCGAAATGATAAAGGATGACATCGTCTCGAATGAAAACTGAAAAGATGAAGGATGACATCACCTCGAATATCAACCAAAATATTGTGGATGACATAGCCTTGAATGTCAACCAAGAGATTGAGGATGACATCGCCTCAAATGTCAACTAAACTGATTGAGGATGACATTGCCTTGAATGTCAACCGATAGGAATGAGGGTGACATCACCTTGAGTGTCAACCAACAGGATTGAGGATGACATCGCCTTGAATGTCAACCGACAGGATTGAGGGAGACATCGCCTTAAATGGCAACTGATATTGTAGAGCCCCGAACCTTTGGTAGTGTAAATCCAATACCCCCCAAGCCTTATTGCAAACCCCCGAGCCTTTTCCTAAAATGTTTTGTGAGTTTTAAGACTTGAAATTATGTTTGGGTTAGGTTAAAAGGTGTTTGAACCTTAGTAGTGGAGGTCAGGTGAGCTGCAAGGCAAAGCACAGAAATTCTGGAAATTTTGTTCGAATGAAATTTCCTTTCATTCGAACAAAATTAGAAGACCTGTCCCCTTTTCTATTTTCAACATCCATTACCATTTGATAAGCCAAGATATCATTCGAACGAAAGGTTTGTTCGCACGAACTTGTTGAATTCAGTTTTGTTAAAAAGTGTGCCAAGTCCGAAATTTTGGGGTGTAACATTTCCAAAGTTTTAGGGATTTTTAGGGTTCTTGCCCAATTTGGATAAGGAGAGGAGAAACCCTAGGTTTCCAAAGGAGAAGTTGGGAAAGAAGATAGACCTAGCTTGGAAACTCCAAAAAAGGCTTATCAACATCAAGCCTTCTCGGGAGCATTTGGATCGAAGGGAACGATCCTAGAGGTCGATATCTTTTTTAATCTAGCTCTAAATACTATTTTGCATGCTTAAATAAGAATGTCTATGGATTTTCAAGAGTATTACATGATTATGCAAAGATTCCTATATAGTAAACACGAAATATGGTTAATCTTTTATCTAATCCAACTTATTGAATATTATTGTATAAGTAAGAGTACATTAGTATGGAAATTGCATGATTATACATGGATTAATGGGTTGAGCATGAAATGATGTGGATGTCATCTCCAAAGTATAGTTCAAATACTGTTTTATATGATGAAATACTAATCGCATGAGATTGTCAGGTTCAATTGCATATGTTATGTTTAGTGTGCATTAATTGAGACATGGATGATGCCTATAATTGAATGAAGTGTTCTATTGGGATTTTCCTTGTATATGTAGGGTTTTGATATCTCTATTATATCAACGAAAATGAAACATCCATAAGTGAATCGTATGTGTAAAAATGGAGTGAGGGAAATGGATATGAAGAAATTGTTATAAATGATAATCATGGTGAGGTAAAGTGAAATGAAATTGGAAGTAGGATTCTGTCGCGACCAAAAATACCCCCTACGAGTGTTGATACTTTGACATAGTGACTTATATTTCAAACCATCATGTAAGAGCACATAAGACATGCTAAAAGGCAAACCTTAAAATTTCTTCTTCCAAGTGTTAACATAAACACAAACTAAAATATAAACTAAAACCTATTCCCAAGGTCCATCACTTGAGTTACTAACTCAAATTCAATACACAACCTCCACAGGTAAATCGCCAATACATGTCACTCCATCTCATTACTCAACCCTAGGGTCACCTGTCAAGGTCGCCTTCTTTCTCCAACTAGCCGAACATCTACACTCCAATATACCTTTCCTCGAACCATGTTTCAGTAGTATGCATATCAACCTGTGTACCTGCCAAAGATAATAGTTCGGCTGAGCATTGAATACTCTGCATATACCAACCACTAACTAGCAATGTCATAACATCAAAATAGCATACTTTAAAGCATAGAAACATAATAAAAGTACGGAAACCATACTTTCGAAACTAGTCTGTACATACTTTAAATCTTACTTTAAAACATACTTTGAATCATTTCTTTGCAAAACGTACTTTGAAATCATCATTTTCAAACTTCTTTAGATTACACTTCAAAACACTTACTTTGAGCACTTGTTTTTCGAAACATTCTTTGAGTCTGTACTTTTCAAAACAAACTTTACTAGGCGGTATCCACTACCCTTACACATACTTTGAAAAGATGTTTTACAAGGAGGCATATAGAATGCTCTTCATACGTTTCAACTTTACAAGGGGCATCAAATACCCATTGTGGAATATCATACTTTATAAGGGGGCATCAATATAACCTTCAGTATTTCACTGCTCTACAAGGGGGCATGTAAATACCCATTGTGGAACATCATACTTTACAAGGGGCATCACATACCCTTCATTCTTTTCAGCTCTATAAGGGGGAGTAAATACCCCATTTTGGAACTTTCATATCTTTACAAGGGAGGAGTAAATATCTTTCAAAACCTTCTCATCTTTACAAGGGAGGGGTAAATACATCTTTTCGAATCATACTTTACAAGGGGGCATCACAATACCCTTCATTCTTATTCAGCTTTACAAGGGGGGAGTAAATACCCCATTTTCAGAACTTTCTAATGTATACAAGGGGGTATCCACTACCCATCATCAAAACCTCTTCACTTTAAAAGGGGTATGTAAATTACCTTTTCAAAACCTTACTTTGCAACTTCCTTTGAAAACCATACTTTCAAGTGTTAGACATGATGCCCAGAAAAGTCATTTAGATTGTTAGAATCTTATTAATTTGATTACTAAAGGCTTCTTCTTAATCTATTGTGTATTCATTATGGGTAATTGACCATCATCATGAAATGATCTATACGATATGAGATATCGATAAAGGTCCATAGGATATATTGTAAGAAAGTTATGTGATTAGATTATCACAGGCAGATATAACTTTTCGGTTCCTTATATAGTCATAACTGTGGGTGAAGCTGGGCACTTCACTTATATGACTGCCAGAATGCTAAGATGTTTTCAAAAAGTTGAGATGTAGTTCTATCTCGAACTATTGTAGTGGAGACTATACATCAGCATATGGGTACTTAAATGTATACTGACTAATTGCATTCAATGAGAGACCGCTTGCATAAACATACTATCAGATAGTTAATCTCTCATTCACATTGAACGGTTTCGATGATCCTTAAGTCTGATGAGTTCATCTATGACTGAGCGGTGATCTGACTGTTTTGATTCCACCAACGTACTTTCTAACTTATGGAATACAATACAGTGACAGTTGGATAGTCAGAAAGCTGTTTGAGTGATGATGAATTTCAAACAAGAAATCCATGCTCATTAATTTGAGAGATTATCTAAGTTCCAGGTAAGACAGTTGATTAAGTTCAAATCTTGCGCAGGTGATTTTGAAATCAAAATAAGTTTTGAAATATACTTTTATTGAAAGATTTTATACTTATTAAAAGATTTTCTCAAAATGTTTTTCATGAGAAATAGTTTCTCATGACTTAATCATAAGTTTTGAAACCCGGATGATTTGCAATAGGCTATAGGTTAGATAGTATGTCAATCTCGAAGGCCCATTAGGGATAATGTATTCGGAAGGATAAATCGAATTTAAAAGTTCATGTGGCGGGATCCGTAATGGTTAATATTCATACACTGGGATTCAATTGCAACATGGATATCTCACGTCACATGCAATTCCGATGTAATTCCTGTTTAGGGTCAATGGGATAGCATTGGGTAAGCTAAGGTAAGAATATCCCAGAGTAATCTGTAGATGTGCTCACATAAGAAATACAAGCTCAATAATTGATTAAAAGTTAATCAATTATTTAAGTGATTAAAAGTTAATCATTTAATTAAATAGAATAAAAGTTAATCTATGGTTTAAATTAATTGTTAATTTAAATCTATGGATTATTTTAATAATTATTTAATTAACATAATTAAAGGAGAAATGGGTTTGACCCATATCCATAAACTCATCCATATGGACCTTTAATATGGGCAAAAGCCAATGGGTTTAAACCCTAGGGTGGGGCGCCCACTTGAGGAATCCTAATTGGATTAGGATTATGTTAATTGAATAATTGTTGAAATATAATTCCTTTAATTATGGAATTAAAATCCAATTGTTGGATTGCAATAAGGATGAAGATAAGTTGTAATTGGATTACAACTTAGAGTGTTTAACTCCTCAAACTCCACGCCCCCCTCCCCTCCCCTCCCCTCTTTGGTTTAGGTTTCTTAGTTTGACTAGGATTCTTCCATTGTGTTAGATGTTGACTTATCTCATTAATTAAGGAACCAACTTATTAGAAGGACTCCTTCATTAGTAGATATTCTATAATTAGAGTAGTTATATATAAACTAGGATATTGTTTAATTAATAATAAGAGTTATTATTGATAAACAATACCTAAGGGATAAGATCAAGTTGGAGTAGGATTAGGATTAGGATAGGATCCTAGTCTAGAAATACCCCAACACCCTAGACCATTAAGCACTTTTCTCCAGAATTTTTTCTCTCCTCTCCTCTCTCTCTCCAAACTGTGAGACCCTTAGGGATTTTCGTGAGCTTCATTGGTGGTGCAAGTTGGGTTTTGTTTATTCTAGGATTTTGAACCTTAATGTTTATGGTTATAGAAGGTCTACACCATTGATCTATCTTCTTCCTCTTGCTTCAATAATTCCAAAGGAGATTCTAAAGTTTCGTAGGGATAGCGAAGAACAAGGATCGAGCTTCTAGTATTTTTTCGGAGAAATCTCTACAAAGAGTTCAGACTGTTCGAGTGGATTAAGCTTCACCGGTAAAAAGCATTCACCGAGGTGATATGACTAAAACTCTTAGATAATTTTGATGCTTTCTATGGTGTTAAGATCTAGGGGATCCAGTTTCCGCATAATTTTTTATCCAGATCCCCCTTCATCAAGGGTGTATCAAATACCCTTTTTCAACATCTTTGCTTTACAAGGGGGTATCAAATACCCATGTAAAAACTATATTTTAACAAGCTTTACAAGGAGGTAGAAAATCACACTTTACAAACTTATAAGGGGTATCAAATACCTTTCTTTTCAAAAATCAAACTTTGCAAAACTTAACAAAGGATTATATAACTACCCATCATCGAAAATCAAACTATAAGAGTTTAACACATGCAATAAAATATGCTTTCCATTTCCAGTATACTTAGCAAACTCTTCACATGTTTAAAAACCCAATACCTTCATACTTTTATCAAATCCAATGTTTTTTATCTTTAGTTCAAAAAAAAACCCTCCTTCATCAAAACTCATAGTTTATAACTTATTTCACATAAAGGAATCATAACAAGGTAAGTTAGTAGAGGGTATCTACCTTAAAAAGAAGCTTTTACACTTCTGTAGAATGAAAAACAAACTTCAAAAAGCTTGTTTGAAGCTTTGGAAAAGCTGGATTTGAAACCCCTTCTTCAAGAACACTTTTAGATTGTTCCTTGGAGAATTTCAAGCTATGGAAATCACCATGAAGATGAATTTTGAGCTTTTAAACACCAAAGGAGTGAAGCTTGAGCTTCTGGAACAAGGTTGAAACCTCACTTGAACTTGAGAGAAAACACACGAACAATTTGAAAACTCAAAGAGCTTTCCTTCTTCTTCAATCTCTCTCTCAGTTGAATTCAAGGGTTTGGTAACCCTTACCTACAAAAATCAGACCCTATTTATAGCCTAGAGGTTGCCAAATATCCAAAAATATCTTAAGAAAATATCTCCCAAGTTCGGTGGTAAGTTACAGGTCATTTTTGGGCATTTTTGTCCTTTTTCGCGCTTGAAACTTCGACGTCTGAGTTCCAAACATCAATGTCTGAGTTAAGACGTCGACGACTGTGTACTCTGACTGGGTGGTGTTTTTACTTATTTGGTATTTTAACCATAACTTTTGACTCGCTTATTGGATTTTGACGATTCAACTTGCTTGGGACTCTTCATTCAAAGAGGAACAATTTTAATGGTCTAAATGGGCTCTAAAGCTGATTAGTCTGGGATGAATTGTAGCAGACCAAAATTTTAGCAAACTAGTTTCTAAAAATCCGACGTTTAACCTATCTTAGATTAAAAATCTGGAAAAATGATAAGCATGAACCTCGAAGAGGGTTTCAATACCTCTCTAATGGTTCTAGAATAATTCGATTCCGATCAACGGCGACACAACTAGAGTTCCCCAAATTTGAGGGTATATTAAGGCATCCCTCTTTTCCCCTTTTTATTTAAACATCCATAAACATTACATTGACACTCCCTTACGACTTTAAAACCTTCATAACAAATTGAACATAAATTGGAATCCAAAACCCTCTTTCGAATAAAACACAACCATTACAATAAACAAGGCTTTAAACCTAAAACACTATTCATTGGCACTATTCACAGCATTGCAAACTTGGTTTCTGGGGTTCTAAACACACTTAGGTTATTTTATACCCTATTCTTTTAGACACTTAGAGTATCTTTATACTCTCTTTTTGAGATGCAACACATGCACCTAAAACCCTCACTTGACTCGCCATAATACCAAGAACACAATGGAAGGCCTTAGGCCTTTACACACACCATATAAGGGCACTATTCACTAACACTATTCATAGCACAGTGAACTTGGTTCCGGGGTTATATAGATTCAAGTAGGGAATTTCGTGAATGAATGAAATGATGAGCATGAGATTATATGATGATTTTAATGGTCCATATTGTGAAAATGTGAAACTATGATAGCATACAAATTGTAAATGTCATGATAAATTTTTCTCTATTTATGTCGCATGGTAACCAGTATTTGGGTAGGCCGACACTTAGAAGAGACCCTCCATGTTGGGAATTCTCTAACCAGAGAGATGTAAACTGGCGGAGTTTCTTGGCGGAAGATTGTAATCAAAGAAGCCGACGGAGCTCAAATATTAATTACAACACTCAAGCACAAGTACACAAGTATAGTAGTCCATGTATCATGGGTACACAAGCATGTCATGAACACTGCATTGACACTAAAATACAAGTACAAGTACAAGAATACTGAGCCAAGAAGTACAAGGGCAAGTTCAAGAATACAAGTACAAGGATTACAAGTCCAAGCATACAAGTGCATGCAAATCCAAGTTCAAAAATATAAGGATACTAAAAAAAAAGGACCCTGAATTACAAGAAGCACCGAGAAATCGTGTGTGCTCTCCATGGAATGATTCTGAGTCCTGGATAATGCATCAGGGACGTTAGGTCAACAAGAGCATTCAGGGATTTAATTTTTCGTAGATGCACCTCCATGGGTTAACCAAAGAACTAAAATGCTATCTCGAGAATTAACAACCTCGCATACCATCCATCTTACAAGTTCATAGGTCCCACAAGTACACGAGTTAAGGTAGTGATGTGTCACACTTGCATGTTTATCGCACTCTGATTCTGCTACTATCACATGATTCTGTTACTGTTTTACTTTTATTGCCATATGATGATACCATTGATTTTAGAACTGTTGCATGAGTTTGACATTGAGCTTGTGCATGTGATATTATTATTGTTAGTTAGATTTTACATCACTAATTTTTTTGATTTTTTTCAATATTCAGTCGACCTTTTATTGTCGTCAGGTTCATCATAGGAGCAGACTGCCATTCCTTGGATAGAGGAAGGGTTAATAGAAGAGGAAGCAAGTGAACCATTTGAGGATAGCTCCAGAGACTTGGATAGCTATCAATACTTTTAGTTCTTATGTTCAGTTTGAGAGAGACTCTTGTATTCGACTACTTTATTTTGTGGATGTTGCTTTAGACCTTGTTGGGTGAGGATTATAGTAGTTGCACCGGATTTGGTTTATGTTTCTACTAGTTACTTGTTATACCCGATGGTTGGTTTCTATTATGAAAGAAAAATTTATATTTGCTATTTTGGGAGCATTATTATCTTGTTGTGCCTTTTTATTGAGGTTAAGCAGGGACAGGAAATGTGGTGAGCCCAAAGTCCCATTATGTCTAAGGTGGGGTTTTGGGGTCGTTACAGAGTTGATATCAGAGCAAAGGCATTAGAGTCCTTAAGGATAAGGCATTGAGTTAGGAATAAGGAGATTGGTCCAGAATAGGAAATCAACATCAAGTCTAGGATCCTAGGTTCTTCTAAGATTAAGTGAGAGTTAGTCTTGTCCTTGGATGAATTGCTAAAAGATGTATTGTATATGATTGCTTCAGGATATCTTTATGTAAAGAGGCATGAGGAATAGAAATGGGGAGGGAGTATGACTGATGGGGACACTCTTGGAGGTGGTCATCATCCAGATATGAGCCATCTCATGGAAAACCTTACCAAGGCCATTACTCAACAAACTGCTTTTATGGCAGCCAGTTAGGCAAGGCAGGAGAGGCATGTGGATATCCACCCGCCTCGACAGCCCGGAGTGGAAGCTTTCAACAGGATGAATCCTCCGGGCTTCTATGGGAGCACTGATCCAACAATAGCAGAATTGTGGATCATATAATTAGAGAAGATATTCTCTGTGCTCGAGGCCACCGATGATCAAAGAGTCAGATGGGCCTCCTTTGTTATGGAAGGAGGAGCCGAACATTGGTGGAAGGCCGCAATCAGGCAGATGAATGAAGTACGAAGAGGGTAATCATGGAAATGGGGAGAATTCCTCAACGTCTTTTATGAGAGGTACTTCCAGGTGTTCGTGAAAGATCAGAGGAGATTTAATTCTCTACTTTGGAGCAGGATAGTATGTTAGTAGCTGAGTATAAGGCCAAATTCGTCAAGCTCTCCCAGTTTTCTCCTCATTTGATTTCCACCGAGAGGATGAAAGCGAAGAGGTTTGAGAGAGGGTTGAGGGACATCATTCGAGATAGGGTCTCGATGCATCAGCTGGAGACTTGCAGGGGGTATACCAACATGCCTTGGTAGCCGAGAGGATGTCAGAAGAGTTTCTAAAAAAGAGGGAGAAAGTCCAAGCAAGCAGGTATGGCCCGTAGGATAAGAAGTTGAAGATGTCGGGTCTGGCGCCAGTGGTTAGGCCTACAACTTACCAGAAACCAGCACAGTAGCCTCTCCTACTCCTTGGAGACCTAACCATCTGCTGTGTGATCAGTGTGGTAAGAGGCACCCAGCAAGGTAATGTCGATCTTTCACTGGAGGATGTTTTTGATGTGGGGATCTTATCCACCGGATTAGAGATTGTCTAGTCCAGGCTCGGCAGATACCTCCGTAGACTCAGCCTCAAGGAGTCAGGCCACCAGGCAGACAGCCTGCACTGCAGAGGCCATCTCCGAGCCCTAGATCCCAGCAGCCCCGCCAACTAGCTTAGGGTCGGGTGTTTGCCACATCAAAGTAGGATGTACATGCGCCCTAAGACATTGTACAGGGTACGCTTACTCACTGATTTCCTTTAATATGCTATCTTCATGTTTGTCAATGAATGAATTTGTAACTTGGGTATTGTTATGATGCGTATATGGTATGAGGTCGTGCAAAGTGTGCTCAAGTTAAAGCTATGTAAGTTATAAATTCTATATGTTAGGAATTATGTACGGGTATATTCTTAGTATTCATGTACTACTTGTATGTTATGATTGCCCTTGTTATGATTGATTTTACTTAGTAATTTCGGTGAAGCTATACTCAATAAGTCAATCTATATATATATATATATATATATACACACACACACATACGTGTTAAAGGAAGAGTTTAATTAAACCAATAAAACTAAATTCATTCCGGAGTAAGAATAATTAAATAACGATGATAATTGTCACTAGGTATTCATTGAAAAGAGTCAAAAAAATAATAATGTATATATTTATAAAATATATATCTATAGCATGAGTACATTCCTAATTAATTTTAGAAACCATCAAACTCTTAAAACACCATTCGAGTTTTCTTTCGCTTATATATCTCAAAATCACGGGTTTAAAACGTTATAAAATATTTAGAAATAGATGTTAAATTATAGATTAAGAGAAAAATCTAATTCCTATATTTCATCTCTAATGATATGTCATTTAAGGTCGAAAATGGTAAAAGAGGGTAAGTATTGCTAATTAAAATATTAAAAAAATAAATTTTTTTTATGACATCGTTCCAACGAAACTCTGGTACGTTCGAACAAAGTTGCAGAACCAAGTTGAAAAGGGGCTGGCCGAACTTCATTCTGCCCTCTTTTCCCCATTCCTTTCCATTCCAAAGGTAAATCCCTTCCTTTTTCTCCCTTATATTGGCTTGAATCTCTTAGATGACGTCACCTAGGTCATAAATCTTGAAAATTTTCATTTTTTTTTTGTAATTTCTTCCATGGCTTTCTTGTTATCCCTCTTAGCCCTAGCCTTCCTCATGTCCGGAGGAGTGGGTAAGCATAATAAATGCCCCATGTATGTGGAGGAGGAAGAAGAAGAAGAGGACAAAGTCCCCTTATCTCGACCCTCTTCTTCCCGACCTTCCAAAGCCTCCAAAAGAAAGGTTGGTACCTCTAGGGGCAGCAATGCTTCGAGTCCTCCCCAAGTAGAATGGTTCTCAAACCTCGTGAACCGAATCCACTACGAGAGGTATATGTCCAAGAGGGTGGTCCTTGTGGAACGTCAAACTAACATCGAGGAGTTATCTCATACCCCTCTTCCCGATGTTCTTCGGTATTACCAATGGGAGAAACTCATCTCCTTGTCCAGTCGGTGTCATGTGGAGCTAGTCCGAGAGTTCTACTTCAATCTCTCTCGTGATGAGCATGACATCCGAACTTCCCATGTGTGTGTTCATGAGAAAAATTTCACCATCACTCCCGCCTTTTTATCTAACTTTCTTGATACTCCCTTCGTCCCAGAGGCTTATGTTCCCTTTCGTTTCCATGACCGTAACGACACTGAGTTTATGGACTCTATTGTTGCTCACTTATGTGGTGATGACCGTTCTTGGTCCCCTCTCCATTTACCTCAGAGGTGTCTTACTCCTAGGACCCGTGTTATGCACATGATCGTTTGTGCTAACATTGACCCTATGGGCCACACTACAAACATTAACCCCCTTCATGCTATCCTTACACTTGAGCCCATATGCATCTCTTCCTTGATAGCTAAGCGAATGGCCTCCGTCGGTGAGTTAAAGAATCATCGCGATGACCTCCCTTTTTGCATTCTCATATTTCAAATCCTGAAGGCCCATGGTATTCTCTCTTCTCCCTCCGATACCTACAAGGAATCGAAGGGGTATATTGGAAAGGCTTCATGGGTGAAGAGTTGTGCCCACGTTACGGAGCACACAGCAGGCATGGCCAACAGGAGACCCAGAGGACGATAGCGAGTCGGATGGCGAGTCTGCTGATGAGGGTGCCCTATCTATTGAGTTCTTGGCATCCCAGATGGCCCAGCTACTATCCAGCCAGGCCACTTTTGTAGAGGAGATGCGAGCTCAGCATGCCGCCCTTACCGAGGAGGTGCGGGGTTCTTATCGGACGCTAGATACTTTAATGCAGGGCCTTCGAATGGAGGTAGCCCAATTTCGTAACTAGATGTGGCTGTTGGTCGATATTCCGGAGGCAGATACTAGAGGTGTTGAGTCGGGAGATGGGTAGTCGCCGGATTGTTCTTTGGATTGTGATTGTTTGTTTTCTTGTTTATGTTATGAGTTGTTGTTAGGATTAGATTGCTTTCTTGTTGATGTTGGTACTAAGTGGGAAGGGTTGTATTTTGTGGGTTGGTTAAGAACTATAGCTCCAGGGACTTGGATAGCTATCCGTACTTTTAGTTCTTATCTTCAGTTTGGGAGAGACTCTTGTATTAGACTACTTTATTTTGTGGATGTTGCTTTAGACCTTGTTGGGTGAGGATTATAGTAGTTGCACTGGATTTGGTTTATGTTTCTACTAGTTACTTGCTATACTGGATTGTTAGTTTCTATTATGAAAGAAAAATTTATAGTTACTATTTTGGGAGCATTATTATCTTGTTGTGCCTTTTTATTGAGGTTAAGCAGAGACAAGAAATGTGACGAGCCCTAAGTCCCATATGTCCAAGGTGGGGTTTTCGGGTCGTTACAGACATGATTGAAGGTGATATCGCCTTGAATGTCAAACGATAGGATTGAGGGTGACAATGCCTTGAATGTCAACCGATAGGATTGAGTGTGACATCACCTTGAATGTCAAATGACGGGATTGATGGTGACAACGCCTTGAATGTCAACCGACAGGATTGAGGGTGACATTGCCTTGAATGTCAACCGACAGGATTGAGGGTGACATTGCCTTGAATGTCAACCGACAGGATTGAGGGTGACATTGCCTTGAATGTCAACCGATAGGATTGAGGGTGACATCGCCTTGAATGTCAACTGGCAGGATTGAGGGTAACAACACCTTGATTGTCAACCAAATTGATATAGAATGAAGGATGACATCGCCTTGAATGTCAACCGACATGATTGAGGGTGGCATCGCCTTAAATATCAATCGACAAGATTGAGGGTGACATCGTCTAGAATATCAACCGACATGATTGAGGGATATATATATATATATATAATAAGATTATATTGTTGAATCTTAAGGATTAGTGAATCTCAACCACATGTAATAAGGGTTTAAAGAAACAAGTTGACTATGGCTACGATTGAACTTGGGAAGAGTTCAATTGCAATTGGCTGTGATTCGATCTCCCAAACCCAGATTAAATTCAAGAGAAGTCTATTGCATGGGAGGAAAGTTTCAACTTCTTAATTGAATAAAGATCCATGGAGTGAGAGGGGAGAGAGAGATGAGTGGGACAGTGGGAGGCGAGAGAGAGAGAGAGAGAAAAAGACGTGAGTGGGAGGGGGGATAGAGACATGGGATATGGGTTTGGTTCTGTTAGCGATAATTTTGATCGTCTTCCTCATTTTTTCATGCGTTATTAAGGTTACGAAAACCATTCTAGGAAGGGGGGGGGCTGTTTCACCGATCTATAGGTGACCAAAAGAGTTGTTGTTTACCCTGTAAGTGTTATGTGCCTTGAATAAGTAAATTGATCTTCCACCCTCATCAGATTGGTCCATTGAGAAGTATTGGTCAATGCACTTATAATTGGTATTAGAGTCAGACACCACGTCACGAGTTCGAGTCACATAAAGGGCTACTTGAGGAGGGCTATGGAAAGAAAAAGTCTGGAAAAGTGCCCCGCCTCAGAGTGAAAGCCACTGTGGAAAGAGGGCTACCTAGGGAGGGTTATGGAAAAATCCGGAGAATTGCCTTGCTCTAGAGTGAGAGCCGTCTAGGATGTTTGCTGGGGAAGCGTGGTGGTATGTTACGTGCCTTGAAATAAGTAAATTGATCTTCCGCCCCTCATCAAGTCGGTCTCTTGAGGAGTATCGGTCAAGGAACTTATCAGTTAGCCATTTGATTTTCATTCCGATGACCGTTGATATAGGATAATCACTGAAAAACAGACGGTTTTAGCAATTTAGCTGAATCCAAATAAAAATTTCAAGATTGAAGAACGCCCAATTCCAGTGGTCGTTGAATGTATCATTTGAATGTATCATGCAGTATAAAAAAACACATGCAATTGAATGTTTTTTTAATAGCCCATCACAACCATTTCTAGGCATTAGATCCTATGACAGATAGGTTTATAAAGAAAAGATCTATAAACCAAATCAAATATTTAATGAACGCATGTTATTGAGGGAGTTTACATTTGTGATTAGTTCTTTGTTAAATTTGTGAGTGAAGAGAGATCTTTTAAATTGCAGCAACAGGTGTGAACACAAAAAAGATGGAGATGTATAAATATGGATTCGTGAGAAAAAAAACGATCCATGATTGGAAAATGATAGAAAAAAATTACCTGGATGTGAGATCTTCTGGTAATTCCCATGAGAAAGTGAATCCAATTGAAAACTCAAAATTTAATTGCATCTATTAATTCTTTGAGTTCAGGGCAGGAAATTGCAGAGTGAAAGGGATGACAACGGACAGTTGGGTATGAGAGAAGAGGGGGTAGGGGATAAGCTTGAAGATTATAGTTGTAGAAATGGGAAACGTGGGGTGCAAAAATTGTTGGGGAATCGTGGGTAAACTGGTATGTTTAAATGTTGAGGTATAAACTAAAGTAGAGATTTAGTAGGCAATATAATAGTAGAAATTTTAGGGTAGTTATAGGGAATTATAGTCAACCAACGCTATTCCCCATTCTCTCATTATAATGGTAGAGATATAAACGCTATTTAGGACAATTGTAAATCATCAAAGTCTATTAATAAACTCTATTTTTATCATGTTATCGGAGCAGGTCGATTGGACCTTATTTTGAGTTTTTCTTCCAATCTTATATATTTTCCAACGAGTGGCACGACCGTCGCCTTTCTGGCCTAAACCTCTCCTTTTTATTTTTATTCTAATAATGCAGTCAACGCACCGATATAGACAACCTTCAACATCTCATTTGTATCCAACACCTTTTAATTAAGGAGGCATCATTCTTATGTCTCTCACTCTCACCTTGATAAATATGTAACTCTTTTATCTTTCGTTTTCAAATATTAAAAAAAGTATGTTATTGCTCCCACCTCCATTGTTTTCTTGCCATTACTCACCAGTATTACGATTTGGGAAAAAAAGACCAAAAAACAAAAAAGGTCTGAAATTGAAGTAAGTTGAAATCAATATGTTTTGTCATTGGTGCTATTTCCTCCACCTCCACAAGTTGCGAACTCTTCTTTGTAGCTTGGGATTCAACTGTTTATTAAGGCTGCTTAGAGCTCACTAGACTTGGTCTTCATTGGAGGTCTGAACTGACTGATGTTGAAGAATCACACATGAAAGAGAATAACAGTGTGATGGCAAATTGAGAATTAGTAACGGTTTTTGTTTGTGCCTAATTAGCAGATTTCTTGTAGTGCATGCACATGAACAGTCTTGGAGGAGGATGCCCATCCAGCTCAAGGAAATAGATTAAAATAGGTAACTTCTTAAATAAGTTCTAATTAGCAATATATCTTTAATATATTTTTCCACTATTTTTTTTCAGTAATGGAGGGTCTTCAAAACCTTCGAGGCAAGGACTAGTCCCTTCGGATGCCCTCACCAAGCCAATGAGAATTTTTTCACTATACCTAGTTCTTTCAATGGAAAGCATCATGGTTCTCTCTACAGCAAATATAAACTATACATGAACGTATAGCTAAGAGATATGATCATCTCATGTACAAAGCTTACAAGCGAGAACACAACAACTACTTTGTAGGCAACGGATTACTGCTTAAAAACGACGTGACAGGATGACTACTTTGTAGGCAACGGATTACCGCTGAGTACACTCGGTCATCCCTCTTTGCATGACTTGTGGGAAGGCATTTTAAAAAGGAGGTGATAGCATGCATTGCACATGTATCATTGGGTGGTATATGTAGACCTCCAAAACTCACCACGTGGCTTTTTTGATATCCATTAACTATGGTTAAAATATTTCTCTAACAATTAAGGTTAGATTATTTAATCCTAAGAAGGAGTGAATCTTTACCCTAGTTAATGGGTGTCAATAAGGACAAGTGGCAAGCTTGGAAAGTGTGTGTACTACGCAACGGAACACGCAATGCATGCAATCACCTTTTTCCTTAAAGGCCTTTCCATGTGTCATGCGAAGAACGATTCCCATATAATACTCAAGCATCTCTAGAGGTAATCCGTTGCCTACTTACAATAATTACGTGTTAATACTGGTCTTGGCATTGGCCTTGAATGAGTCAAGTAATATTGTTATATTGTTACTAGCGGAATGCACGTGCGATGCATGTGAGTGTCCATTTCTAATCTATGAAACAAAATTAGATCTGATGATGGGGTTGATGAGCATGGATTGAATAAATTTGACATCTAATAAATCAACATATTTAAAAATTTAATGACAACTTGGTAGTGTAGAACCTAGTAAGAAGTAATGACTTACATTAACAATATTATTTGGATTCCATAGTAAAAGAAGAGTATAAGGAACATAATGATGTCATTGATGTAAATGGATCCGTAATGCACACCCAAGAATTAAAGCTTAGTTTGAGTGAAGCTCATCCTACTTTTGGAGATACATCAACATATTTCAAAAAATTTATGACAATTTGCTAGTGTAGAACATAGGAAGAAGTAATGAGTTTACATTAATAATTTATTTGGATTCCATACTAAAAGAAGAGTGTAACGAACATACCGATGTCATTGATGTAAATGGCTCCGTAACGTAAACCCAAGAATTAAAGATTAATTTGATTGAAGCCAATTGTAGTTTTGGATAAAGTCAATCCTGTCCAATAATATATGAGATTTTTAGTGCAGAATATAAAAGAAGAATAGAAATTTGTTTAATTAAGAACCTGATCTTAGCATTTGGAAATGATCAATACAAAACTAAAAGAGTTCTAAATAAAATAATAGTGCTAGGAGGTGAAATTAGGAGAAGGAAATTATGGAGATCATGAATACATATTATCTATTAGAAGGGAGCAAAGAAGATAGTCATCACTTAACTGAAACTATCGTCGTAGAAAAAGCTTCGGCATCACCAGATATATAGAAATTCGTCTGAAAGATGTGATTCCTGTAATAATTAACATAATAAAAAAGAAATTAGTAAATATATTAAAATAAAATTATGTTTATGGAACGCACTATTACTAGTAAGGATATGATTTACCATAAAATATATCGTTAAGGTTATGGTGGGGTACTTCAATCGCATCACTTTTCGAGCTAACATTGTACAAAGCTCATTTGGCCATTGTGAATAAAATAAGGCTTGTCATTTTTTTATTTTTAGCCAATCATGTGAGGTCACTGATTATTTGGTCATGCACGTTTGACTGGTGGTTTAGTGACCTCATAATCTTCTCTCTGTCTTTCTTGAAACATTGCATTGGTTTATTTGGAGTTGTTTCTCTATAGTACAAACAATAAGAACATTAATATTTAATAAAAAATGTAAAAGAAAATGTATTCCTAAAAGATGTAATACCTTTCTCATGTAATAAAAACATCCCTCTATACAACATTTCTTGAGTCAAGCCAACCACCACAATAATCTCTTGCACGGATTGAAACCCAAATTTAATTGTTAGTAGAACTCTAATTGAAACCCCCAATTTAATTGTTAGTAGAACCATATTTGAAACCCCCAATTGCTAATTGTTAGTAGAACCCTAAAATAGCCAAATGAAAGTTGAAATTGAACCAGGTAGAATTGAACCCCCAATTTAATTGTTAGTAGCACCCTAATTGAACCCCCCCCCCCAATTGTTAATTGTTAGTAGAACCCTAAAATAGCCAAAAATTAATTGAAATTAAAAACACTAAATAACCCCATTAATGGGACTTTAACAAGAAGAAAAAATGAAACCCTAATTGTAATGGGATGTGAGATTGTAATTGAAACCCCCAATCGAAATTAAACAAATGAATTAAAACTAAAGATTCAACATTATCATTTCCAAAAGCAAACCTTCCAAAAGCAAACCGTAGAGAGTAAAATAGAGATTATCTCCAACCCAAAACACAGATCAAGATATTGCAAAGTGATGAAACAATACCAACCTTTTGATTTGCTTTGATTGTAGTTCCCAAACCGGATTCTCCTCGAGTTCCCAAACTGAAAAGGGTTTCAGCTATTTCCCGGCAACATTTATACGAAATGAAGCTTGGAAGCTTGAAGATCACCACGACAATAGGGAAACCGGAAAGTAGAAAGAGTGGGAGAGAAACCATGAAGATCACCACAGCTACAGGGAAACCGGAAAGTAGAGAGAGTGAGTCTAAGAGGAGAAAGTGAGAGAAACCCTAGAGAGTGAGTCTGAGAAGAGAAAGGGGAGAAACCGTGGAGAGAGTGAGTCTGAGAGGAGAAACCGAGACTTTTATCTACTGGGTAGTGGGTAATATTCTGATTATACCCTTAATATTGATACTCCTAACATTTGTTTGTATAAAAATTCATCTACGCAATCTTCTCCTATTATAATATAATAATAGTAAAGAAAGATAGGCAAAACAGCATGTGTAAGTGACGTTTCCCTTAACAGATTTCTCGAGGCAATAAAAGGTGACGAAAGGGTAAAACCCTTACAAGTTACAAGCGACGTGACAATATGGTTACTTACAATAGTTTGGTGCTAATACTTGTCTTGGCATTGGTCTTAAATGAGTCGAAGGTTATTATAGGCAAACATCATGTGTACGTG
The DNA here is from genome assembly GCA_015143295.1 of Tetracentron sinense. NCBI lineage: Eukaryota > Viridiplantae > Streptophyta > Magnoliopsida > Trochodendrales > Trochodendraceae > Tetracentron > Tetracentron sinense. Next base: position 29,141,005 of record CM026564.1, read on the forward strand.
GGCAATGACTTGGGTAAAGGCTTCAAACTCAGCCTCCAATGTGCATGCAAAGACGACAATCTAGGTACGCATGTGTTTTCATACGCCCAAAACTACAATTGGGGATTAGGGCTAAACTTCTTGGGAAATACTCTTTTCTGGTGCAACTTCAGATGGGGAAAAGTCAGTAACTCTTATGCTGTTTTTGATGAACACAATCGGGACCATATATTACATACCAACACTCACTGGCTTGCCAGACGGGATGGATTATATTATTACAACCACGCTGAGTCAAAATATGTTCTTAAACATAAATGGTGAGGAGGAATAGTACTGGAGGAAATTAAACTTCAACTCCTATAGTCGTATGTATGTCAGAATGACTATAAATAAAATTGCAAACTGAATCCCACTTAATAGAATAGATTTGACTATGCATGATTAAATGGGTTATCAACCACTTAATAGAGATAAAATATTAAGTAGTTGATTAAATGCATATCAAGGTAAAACTTCAACTCCTATAGTCATCACCTAGGAGGATCCTCCCTCAATAGAGATTCACACTTCATCAATTCCTATAACTCCATTCATAGCAAACTTCTTACAGTTGAGATCGGATATGATCTGGTCCTTTTTTTTTTCAGGCAGCTAAATCATTTATCTATCTATGTTAGGGGTTAGGGGGCATAGAACTCAAGGTGGGCGCTCAATGGCCACACTAGGACTCGAACATGAGTCACACCTCCCCAAAGGGAGATACACAACCACTGGGACAAAACCCTTTAACTGTCCTTTTAACCTTGGTTAAAATTTTTTAATCCATATAGTTAATTTTGAACAAAACAAAAGAAGAAAGAAAATCCCCCAACATGACAATTCCCAGCTGAACTTTTTTTTTTGGTAAACACCAGCTGAACTTGACTCAGCTACTTATTATCAATGCGCCTAATAACAGTGGACTAAGCATAGTTTATTTTACATTGTTTACTGTTAGCCCATTGAACCTAATAATGGGCTAAGACTTAGTCAACTCAAGAACACCATCCCATCCAATCCACCTATGATGCAAAAGATGGAATAATAATCAGTGGGACAGGCTGTCGTGATCACTATAATTCCTACAACAACTCCTCTAGGCGATTTCTCCACTTACAGTAGTTTTCAAGAATAAACCGAGCCTCATCATATGGAGAAAAAGATGAGATGAAAGCAGAAGTAGATTTTCAGTGACCTGTATCAAAAAGGAACAATTAGGTGATATTTTCAATAGGAAAAAAGAAGAATTCCATGAATACATTTAATAATTAATGCAGTGGTAAAAATGTCTTAGTGAATAATTAATCCAAGGATTAAGTCAAATACTGGAGGTGGGCCCCAAAAAATCTGTAGGGCCTACAATGACCTCCTACAGGGTCTAGGCCCTATACAAGGCCCAAATTCAGAATTATCTAGAAATGGCGGTAATCTCAGTACCGCCAATTCCAGTTCTTCACATAACTGGAATGTCGGTAATGGTTTTTCCACCATTTCCAGATAGTTCTGGAAAATGGCTATATAGGTGGGGGCAAGGTCAGGGATGAATGCCAGAGGGTCTTGGGACCCTTAGGGGTGCCTTAGGGACTTTACCCCAGCTTTGGATGAGGTCAAGAGTGAAGCTATAGGGGGATTTTTACTAGAAATAATCAATCTCCAGACTGTTGGTAAACTCAGTACCGACATTCTAGAGGTTTCTCAATTTTGAAGGTTTTGGTCGAGGCCAGGAGGCCTGATGGGCATGGGATGGTTCGAGGTGTTAGAGAAAGGTCCTGAGACTAAAACCTGGCCCTAGAATGGACCAGGGATCAACCAAAACGAGTGTGGGGCCTCTGTTCTGGAGAAGGTCCAGAATGGCGGTAAACACAGTACCGCCATTCTGGATTCTTCCAGAAATTGAATTTTCCCTTATGGCCTTGAGCCACGACACTTCCAGGGACTTCCTCATGAGCCTAAGGTGCTCTAGAAGGTTCAAGGAGTTTTTGGACTCAGGTTATATACACAATGATTGCTCTTTCTCTTCATGAGGGGCCCTTTGCCTATAGAGAATAAACGGGGCCCTCCTTGCTGAGTGAGGATTGAAACCAAGCCCCTTGAAGTGGACCAAGGGATACAAGTGTTGAAAACATAAGGAAAGAGATGGAGAGGGAGTAGACCTACCCTCTGGACTCAAGCTTCAATGGGGAAAAGGTCTGGGTACAAGAAGAGTGCCCTTTTCAGTGAGAGTAGCCCAGGCTATCCCACAGGGTCTAATCTCTCTCTCTTCATCAGATTTTGGATGTGTCTTAGGAGGCCAAAGGGGTCTGGAGCAAGGCTTGGGCGATCTGGAATTCTCTGGAGTTTTTGGACAAGGTTTTCCTAGGATTTTTTTAGTATGAGAATTGGCTTGAGGGTGGGGGTATTTATAAGATTAGGAAGGCCTAGGGTAGTTTAGGGATTCAGAGAAAGATAAGAGGGACCTCAAGGTTCCATTGGAGGGTTGCCAGGAAGTGCATGAGGGGTACCAAACTCAGTCTGCACATTCTCTAGGAATGACGGTAATTCCAGTACCATTATTCTTGAATCAAGCTAAACATGAAATGGTGGTAAAGTTATTACCGTCATTTATCAGTTTCTCTTGAAACAGGCCCAACCAGCCTACTTTTGCCTGTGCGCACCATAGCTTTAACCAAAAATGGAAATGTCGATAAAGTTATTACCTACATTTCCTAAATATTTTGAAATTTTGAAATTGACGGGCACCCAGGGTCTGGCTTGGATTTGTGGGCCCATGCTTGTGTCGCAACCCAAAATACCCCCTAGGAGTTAGGGAAATCTTAGCTCGTGACTTGTCTTATATCAAACCATCATGCGAGAGTACACAAGGCATGACATATAGCGGAAGCAATAATACTATAACAAAAAGGCTCATAACTGAGTTCAAGTCCGAACCAACAAAATGTGAAGCATGGAGTGGACAAGTCTCACTCTCAACATACAAAATATCTCCTATACTCCTCTCTAAACAATAGTCTAGATAGGGCCACCTATCTAGAGCTCCGTCATCCTATCAATGATCCATGGTAGGCTCCGGCTCATAGTATTCCTCCTTGACCCAAGGCGCAGGATCATATGCATCAATAGAACCTACCAAAGTCAATAATTCGGCTGAGCATTGAATACTCAATGCCTACAAATTACTAGCTAATAATGTAACAATATCATTGAACATGCAACAAAGTAGAACTTATAAATCCTTAAAATGATGCATGATTTCAAAAACTATTTCCTTGAGAGTTTCCGTGTGAAATCCAAAACCATATGAGTTCGTATTAGAATCATAGTCTTGTGAGTTCTTGTGGTTCCTTAGAATTCCTGTGAATTCATGAATTCTTGCGAGTTTTTGTAAATTCTTGCGAGTTCTTCTGAAAGTTGGGATTCCTTGAGAGGGCTTGATTCCTTGTGAGACATGACTTCTTGTGAGTCCATGTAATTAGCGTGTGGTTCCTTGTGAGCTTCGAAACGATCTTAGACATTCTTGACCAACCCTTAGTTTGACTTTATCAAATCTTTTGAGCTTCGTAGCTTTACAATTTCTTAGAAACTTAGAATGCTTCAATAAACCCGACTTTTTGAGAAAACATTCGATTCATGTGAGATATGTGAGACTTAGAGTACTTAGAAAACATAGGGTTGTCATGCTATACTCAGAAAACTTGACAACAAGGTACCATAGTCATAGAAATTTAGTAATAGTGATAGCTTACAACCCATGTATAATTCATCATCCAAGAAAACATGGTTTTTTTTTTAAGAATTAGAACAAGGTAGAGAGTAGAGTGTCTCTACTTAGAAAATCATAGCAAAGCCAACTAGTAGATGGTAGTTACTTTTCTAGATCAACCCTTTGATCTAAAGCGCTTAATTGTTAAAGATTTTTTTACATGTTCTAGAATTATGGCCCGACTCATTACATCGTTTGCATCTCGTAATTCCCTTTTGGCTTTGTTGTACTTCTTCATCAGCGTCACGTCTCCTATTCTTTTTGGCCTACCAGGCCTACAACATTCATGTGGTGGGCCAACGATGTATTCTGATTCTAGAACTCTCCATTGTGTCTTGTCTGGAATCGGATGCACTAAATCAGCATATTGTTCCTTGTAAATAGGGAGATAGAAACAATTGTCACAAAAATCTTCAATACGACGCCTTGTATGAAGGATAACAACATCAGCGTGATTGCATGGTAAATTGGACAATTGCTACTTACGACAAGAACATGTGCGGAATAAGAGATGAAGTGAAAATATTCGTAATCCTTTGTCAACCTCATACTCCTGCATTCCAGAGTAACGAATAATGAAAATTTTCGCTTTCCTTTTTATCTTTGTAAGCTTCTTCTTTATCCTGCTCCCCACAATATCACCATTTTCAAGCATTTTCTCTACATTCTCTCTTCGTTCATAAAATTGAGTCATCAATTGCACCTGAATAGAGTCAACTAAATCGATAACAGACATGTGTCTAGCCTTCGATATCCAATTATTGAATGACTAGGTAAAATTGTTTGTAAGCACCTAATTTTTACACCCTGCTTAACCATGGTTAACCCCTATTAATCATGATTATCACCAGCCTAACCCTAGTCTAAGCCCTAGGCTAAGACCCTATGGGCTCAAGGCCCGTTTTAAGTCCAAAACTCAAAAAAAAAAATTTAAAACCTTGTTTGGGCCCAAGCATGGGCCCACTAAGCCAAATCTAAGGTGGGACCCACTTTACTTTTTAAAATTTAAATTTTTTAAGGCAAAACACTTTTGGCTTTCCCCACACATGTGGTGGTTTAGCCCAAAAGGGGAAATAACAAAAAAACACAAAAACAAAAAAAGAAGGTTTTTTTTTAAGTCTAAAAAAAAAGAAAAACAAACAAAAAACAAAGAAGATTTTTTTTTTTACCAAAGAAAAGAAAAAAAAAACAAAAAAAAAAAGAAGGTTTTTTTTAGGTCTAAAAAAAAAAACAAAAAAAAAAAAACAAGAGTGATTTTTTTACCAAATAAAAGATTAATAAAAAAAAAAAGGGTTTGAAATTGTGGGCACCAACTCATGTGGCAGGGCCCACAAGTGGGTTGGGCCCAAATGAACGAACAAAAAAAAAAAAAAAAAAACAAAAAAAACGGTTGTTTTAAAAACAACTGTTCATCGTCCCTATCGCTGGGATGGGCATACCAGCCCAATGAACCCGCCTGGCCCGCTGCTCCCCTGCGTCTTCCGACCTTGTCCCCCACGCCTAGTGCCACACGTCTCCCCTCATCCTTGTCCTTTCTCACAAATCCTCCTTGTCTCCTATAAATCCCACGGTGGCCACTGTTCACAGGGAGAGTTTTCAAAAAAATTCAGTCACCTCCTATCACTGGCCCAACCTTCAAACTCCAACCCCTTAGGTCCTAGGACATCCCCCTAAGTCCATAACAGCCCCCCATTTGGTGTGCAACCACCATATACCACAATCGGATACCACTATTCAAAAAAAAAAAAAAAAAATTTTAAATCACAGTGCTTCCCCCCACTCCGACCAACCCTCTCATCCACCTTTACTCCCTCACCTTCCACCTCAGGCCTTTCTCGGAGTCACCACTATTTCCTATAGATCTTTCGACACTACCCTTGTAGCCACCACCACGCGCATCATACTTATCGCCGTAGCTACTGTCCAGGAGAGGTCACGGTATAAACCCCCTCTTTTGTTGTTTTCCTTGCTTATTAACATTGTAAGGGACCCCTGGTCCCATTCCAGGGGCCCCCATTTTGTTTTTTTTTCTTTTCTTTCTTGTTTTCTAATTCAAGAACCGTAGGTGGCTTCTCTTGAGGCGTGGCCACAAGCACCACCACCCCCACCCATGCCGAGGCTCTCTCCCAGGTCTGGAGGGGTCCTCAATCAATGAGGAAACCCCCTGGACTCGCGTGAATCGAGCACACCCAGCCAAGTGTCATTTTTTTCAAAAAACATTTTCTGTAAACCCAATTTTGACCAGTAACCTGTAACCGCGGTTTAACCATGGTTAGACCCGGCCTTGGTCAAAACCAAGGCCATGGTTAGACTCCCCATACATAGGGCTACCTCCTTGTAAATTTTCAGCCCTTAATTCACCCGTTAACCATAGTTAAATCGATCCCAAAGTGGGGTCAACAGTATGAAAATCTGTGCAACGAGACGATTTTTTGGGCCTCTGTGGGGCCCATATCCAGCCTCCCCTTGGGCCCCACAAGAGCCCAAATTGTTCCTCTTATAGCAGGCTTCGCGACCATGGTCTTAGATCCCCCGGGGGTTGAGCCAATCAGTGGCAAAATCGCCGCAAACTTTACCAAAAAATATGTTTTGTTGTTTTTTAAAAATCGTCATTTTATGTGATGTGCAACGAGGAAACTTTGGGCCTATGTGGGGCCCACACCCGACCTCCCATTGGGTCCCACAAAAGCTTAAAATAATCACTGGACTTTAGGCTACCCACTGGTAGTCTTAGTTTTCCATGGTTCCCTGGTTAACCATGGTTAAACTCTCCTCAACTGTGGTTAAAAATATAACATTTTTTTGGGTTTTTTTTACAATTTCTGATATTTGTGAGGGCCCAAGCTGGATAGGAGGCCAATCTAGGCCCTGCCATAGACCCTGGGCCCCCTTTTGCCTCAGTCGGCCCCTTAACCATGGTTAAACCCACCCGTGGTTAGTATTTAACCATGGTTAAGCGGCCCATGACCCAGCAAAATTCTGGAAAAATCATCAAAAAATCACAAATATTACATGGAATCCAGAAATGTCTTTTATGACATTTTTTACTGTGGTTAAGACCCTTAATCAGAGTCAACCCCATTTTTGACCCTTAACCACGGTTAAAAAATCCTTAACCGGAAAAATTTGGAAAAATACTTAAAAAATCTAAAATATTAGGAGAAACCCAAAAATGGTCTATTTTGACCATTTCACAATGGTTAAGACCCTTAACCATGATGACCTCTCCTCCTTAACCGCAGTTAAGCATCTTTGACCACTGGAAAAAATCTGAGAAAAATCTCAAAAAAATCAAGAAAATTAAAAAAGACCAAAAATACTAACTTTGGACCTTTTAACCATGGTTAGCACCCCTACCCACGGTTGATCACCCTTTTAACCCCGGTTAGCAACCCTAACCCTTGGCTAAAATATCCTTGGGCCTACCGGGCCTAATCTCGGCCTACCGGGCCAAACCCTAGCCTACCGGGTTCACCCTTGGCCTACCAGGCCCAATCTCGGCCTACCGAGTCCAAACCAGCCTACCGGGCTTCACCCTCGACCTACCGGGCCCAACCCTAGTCTATCGGACTTACCTTAGGCCTATCGGGCCCAATACTAAGCACTTGACCAACCCAGTCAACCACCCCTAGCCTCCCGGCTAGACCCTAAGCCACCCTTGGTGCATACACACACACCCCTAGCCTTGGCATAGGCTCATGTGCCAGAACTACGCTCGGTCTGATCTCACCCCTATGTGAGTACGTAGGTAACCCAACTCGGGTTCGACCCTAGTCTAAGGTTTTCCCCTTCTTAGATTAGCATTCTCTTAAATACTTGAGGCATTTGATTAACATTGAGATTAATTTGGCTTAACCCTAGCAAGTAGGGAACCACTGAAAAGTGGAAGTGACGGGGTGCCTAACCTCTTCCCCGGACTTAACCGAACCTCTTACCCTGATCTTGGACCGCAGACCAAGACCTTATCCAAATCCTGGGGACTTATCCCTTCCGAATGAATAGGTGGCGACTCTTAACTCACCCCGTGAGATGCAAACTAGGGTTTCCCCGAAACCCGCGCTCATAGCTCTGACGACTCTACTGAGGACTATTTAAGGTTTAATCCGGAACCTAGGTTTAAGCTAAATAAACCTCAAATTAATCAAATGCCTAAATATTTAACCTAATGCTAATCATTGGGGATTTGTGTACTGTACATCTCATTCATATCATAGTAGTATAATCAACTCAAATACATATTAGACAGGCTTATTACGCTAATGGCCGCTGGATATGATTCTCAGTGTCAGTAGCTTAAACGTCTTGGAGGTCTACGGAATTACGCCTGGTGGGTGATGACCCTCAGGGAAGGTTCTGAACGCTCCCGCTTACACCAATCATCCATTTTCAAAGGAGTCGCATATACGGTGTTAAGTGATCCCCCTATCCTGAGGAACACACTTGCATACCCCAACATGCATACATATAGCTTAGAGTGAGGTATAGTCTACGAGCAGCCCACCTGCAGAGATACTCTAATTCCTAGCCTGCTTGCACCTTATACTTGTCCCCAGTCATGGTTGACTTACCGGACACACTCTACCCATCAGAGGCATGTAATGAGCCAAATTTATACTTATAATAAAACACATCCTACCATTTTCCTGACATAGCATATAGGGTTCAAATCCCAGTCGATTAGTTTTTCACCAGACCTATACCCAATCTGGATCTGATAGGCCCTCGATTCCCAACAACCCGGGTAAAGCCAGTCGGAATTCTGTCTGACTGCCCTATCAGCTCCCATGTGCTTTGTCACACCCATGCAAAAATCCAAAACAATTGCATCATCTCTTGCATTTTTCATCTGCATTTCACAGTATACTCACATCAAGTCTGTCTTTGTCCAGGTAGATGGCAGGTCCATCAGGGATCGTTCCGCCAAATGGTCAACCTTCGCGGCCCGTACATTTGACTTTTTAGGGGGCATGTGATTGGAGCCTCCAGAAAGACATAGAGGTCCTTACTTCCAGTTAGCGTTTGGCTTGGGCCCAACATTAAAAATTGGGATCCGTTCTAGATCTATTCATGGTTAATCCAGATCCACACCTCTTGAATGCTGCAATCTAGTGTTGGAACCCCTCGTACATGGTCTTTCATTTTGGCAAGAACGAACTATGTCCGACTTTTGAGGAAATTCAGCGCATTCTGAGGTTAAACATGGACGGTGATGCAATAGTACCGCGCTACAAGACAAATTACCAGGCAGACCTATCAAGGTTTTTGCATCTCAAGCCTGCCTACTTGCGGCCTGGCCCTAACGGCACTTTTGACCGGATCCCAGTAGACTTTCTAGGAAAGCTTTACTGCCCTAAGTGGAACCCTGACCCCATAGTAACAGAACTTCCTGGTCTCAATGCCTTTACATTGATAGCTGTATCTCAGTTACTATTCCCGAGATGCCGCTCACTTGTCGAATCTGTATTGGTGGGGATTATTGAGGATACTTGCGCTTCCCGAACCATCATACCAGTCATCCTTGCAGAGCTTCTTAGGGCTCTCAATCAGGCAGCAGGTCACAGAAAGGGTGTCTTCCACGCCAGTGTACCGCTCTTACACCTATGGTTGGTATCACACCTGCCTACCATCCTACTGGTGCTCGACGTACCTCGAGATGCATACAGCCTGCCCAAGAATATTTCTCAGAATCAAGGCCAGATAGTGACTACTGACGTCAAAGCTCTCTACCGTCTTCTTTAAGACCTAACAAAGGAACAAATTACATGGGAATGTGTGTGGTTGGTTCGTAAGCTGTTACTACGCGTTGTCATAGTAGGAAGGCGATGCATGGTCCTAGCAGGACTCACCAGCTCTGCAGCCTATGTACCACTTCGAGTCCTCCGCTAGTTTGGACTCCCTCAGCGCATACCAGTAATAGACAACCTGGAAAATGATTTCGTTAACTTCACAGTGCAGTCTGAATGCCTCATCCGTCGATTCCAAGTAGACTGGCGAAGCTCCTGAAGGGACAAATGGCCAGATTTTGTGGTCACAATAGGACCACCAACTGATTTTGCATATCGGATATGGGTAGAAAATCCCGACATTCCACCCGGCATGCCGGTACCTAGGGAACTGCCGACACCAGTTTTAGCTCCATCCCGATGAACCATACCCATAGCTGAGATGGTGGTTCCCTGGACAAACTTCTTTCTGGAAAGGCAGTTATATATCCAGGAGAAAGAGAAAAGGCTATGGAAGGCTCAGTGAGCGTTCAGACAATAGGAAACAGAGCAGAACCACCAGCTTCAAGCCATGCAGGAATAGGTAGATCAGCTCAAGCGCGCAGTCCAATTTCTTTAGAAGAGACGCAGGGGTGATGCCAAAGAGAATGCAGTCCTCAGGGCCCAGTTGTACTTCCATCAAGAACAGCTTAACAGTGCAAAGGCAGAGATGACTGATCGAATCCGACAGTTCGGGTTCAGGATGTATAATGCCTCAGAAACAATTGGACACATGGAGGTGGAAATCACATCCCTCCAGCAACAGGTCATGGACCTTGAAGACATACCCCGACCACTTGACTTTGCCATCCCTGATGGACCTGCTTAGAGTCGAGTCTTTTTTTTCTTTCTTGAGTCGTTGTCCTGTACTCACTCACTGTCATGCGTCAATGAAAAATCTTATTTCTAGCATCATTTCTCTCCCATTATGTATATTCGTATTTAGCCGTTGCATCTTTTCAGTCTGCATGAGCCGACCCATGACTTGTTCTCTGACTGCGATTCTCGCAGAAGTCGCAGAAACCGTCCTCACAGAAATATCAGTCACGGAGATTGTACCATACACCGGCCCGATAGAAAGCAGCTCAGAAGCAATGACAGAACCATCAGACCATCAACAGCGGACAGATGAATTGTTGTAAGCTCATGACCGAGATATCGCAGTCATGCAGGCGAAACTGGATAGTGTTTTGGAATTCCTAAAGATTCTGATTGGTGCTAGAACCGAAGAACCTTCTAACCGGACCCCTACCAATGAAAGCCCCGATCAGCCTCACCCAGAGCAGCCTACCCCTATCATTATTTCCAACCTTATACCCGCAACAAGCGGAGGAGGAGAGGAGTATGACCAGTATGACGAGCAGCCCAAGGCATCACATGTCAACTAAGACAGGCCATCATCTTCTGACCCTACACCGTCTCTTAGGGACCAGCACGAGGAGATAAAACAAATGAAAGAGGAAATGAGAAGAATGAGAGGGGCATCTGCCAACCCCACCCTATCATTGGAGGACCTGAATTTCTCCTCTGGAGATGCTATTCCCCTCGGATTCAAGGTACTTGACTTCGATAAATATGACGGCTCGGGCTGTCCTGAACAACATTTGCAGATGTACCTAGGGGACATGCTCTCATATAACAAAAATCAGCCTTTGCTCATACAGTATTTCTCGAAAAGTCTAAAGGGAGCAGCCCTTGCCTGGAGGATGTCGATCAACAAACAGAGAATAAAGACATGGCAGGACGCCATGGATGCCTTTGTAGAACAATAGTCTTTTAATCAGGAGCTTCGGCCTCAGCGAAGCCAACTGGAACAGATGTACCAGCGGAACAATGAGTCGTTCCTGGAATATGCCACCCGGTGGAGAGAAATGGTAGCAAAAGTCATCACTCCTATCCCCAAGGAAGAGCTGGCGAACATATTTTTGGGCACGCTGAAGCAGCCCTACTCTACACTAATGGTCACTCTACCGGTTGTGGACTCTAGTACAATAGTCAAAACAGGTGCCCATATTGAGGCAGCAATACAAATTGGAGCCATTCATTCCAACCTAGGACTTGCTCCCCCCAAAGCGACAGCAGCTTCAACCAGCAGAAACAACGGTCACAGAGACCAGAAGAGAAAAGAAAATATTAACTTGGTAGCTCCCGTAGCACCGATCAGATTACCGGCTCCGGCCGCTCAGTAACAGCCAGCACCTGGAAACACCCGGTCGGCTAAATAGAACCAGGGGCAAATCCGTCCCCCGAGGACCTTTACTCCTCTCCCTTACACACTCAGTCAACATTTGGACTTCCAAACCAAGCAGGGTCTTCTCGAACTCAGATGCCCTATCCCTCTTTTACCGCCAGACAAGAGAAACAAAAATTACGATGTCAAATAAAAATTCGCCTTTCATAGAGGCCCGGGCCATGCGACTGATTAATGCATTGGTCTGAAGTGCGCTATCCAGGATCTCCTAGATACGGGTAAGGTCGAACTAGCTCCCAGCAACACTAGTATCGACCAGGTGCCACTACCCCCACATAACAACCAAGTTAACTTTATTGAGTGGGAAGAGTCCGGGGCAGGGCAACCTAGACCCAACACACCCGCAGTCGATGATGGCATCATCAGGCTCTCATACCGACCCCCAGTTATAATCCCTCTGCCACAGTCAAATGTTCAGGCCATCCAGGCCCCAATACAATACCCCGCTCTTGAATCAGATAAAGAGCAAATCGTCTACACAATTCCCTGTCCTGCTAGTTGAGCCACAACTTCAGCCAAGGCCTCAACCCCCTCTGGACCAGTCAAAATTCCTTACATCCCTTCCCAACCATACAACCTTAATCATGTACTTTCCCCCCAATCTCTCATCCTGGAATGTCAGTACATAGCTAACCTCACCCGATCCGACCGGGTGTATCGACCTCCGATGGCTAAGCTGGTGAAAGAAAAGGCAAAAGAAAAAACAGGGGTGACAGACCCAGAAAAGGAAACAGTAGATACGGCTCTCCTACTAAGAATATTGAAAAAAGCAGAAGAATTCAATATTACCCAGCAGTTGGGCAAAACTCAGGCGCAAATCTCTATCTTGGGTCTTCTTTTGACTTCAGAGCATCACAGAAAGCAACTCCTCCGGGTATTTAACAACGCCCATGTAACACCAGACATCTCGCCTGAGAAACTGGGGCAGATGGTGGGGCAAGTGCTAGAATCACGAATCATCTTCTTTACTGAAGAGGAAATACCGGATGGAGATAGAGATCATACTCGGGCCTTATATATTACAGTGCAGTGTATGGATAGGACACTATCCTCGGTACTCATTGACAATGGCTCCAGCCTAAATGTTTGTACTCTCTCTACTCTGCAAAGCCTGGGTATGAACACCAGCCAAGTTAAGAAGAGACCCATGACTATAAGGGCTTTTGATAACACCACCAGGCAGAACTTGGGTGATATTGACCTGACCATCGGGGTCGGACCAGCTCAGGTCTTAACAAATTTCCAAGTTGTGAATATATCTGCCTCATTCACCTTACTCCTAAGGAGGCCGTGGATTCATTCGGCCGGAGCCATTCCCTCCTCTCTGCACCAAAGGATCAAGTTTATATAGGACGATCACCTGGTAGTCATTGCATCTGAGGAGTTGACAAGTTCCTTCGAGAGCATCCAGGAGCTAGGTCAAGGTACGACTTTCATGACCTATAAATTTGAGCCGGTCAGCTCCATCTCCCAAGTGGAACAGCAGAACAAGCAAGCAGTACCACCCTTTATCAAAATGATAGCAAAGATGAATTACCAGCCAGGTCTAGGTCTGGGTGTCAGGAACTAGGGCATGAAGAAGATATATGTGCCTCTACTCTACACACCTCCGTTTGGATTGGGATACAAGCCCAAGTATGAGGACTATCTCAATAAGCTGACAAAGAAGAGTAGACAGTCGGCGAAACCTGATCCCTGAACCCACATTTCAGTAACCTTCCCTATAGGAATCTTCGAAATTGACCCAGAAACCTCTCTTGCACCAATTACCGATATCCCTTACCCTCAACCCAGCACCGAGTCTTTAGGGATTCCCGAATCGGAAATATTCAGCGTCGCTCAGATGTTTGAAGAGCTGATTGTTGAAGATGCAGAAGCAGAATATTCAGTGGGAGAGCATGTATGCACCATCTCCAACAGTGTAGAAGCGTCATCCAATCGCCAGCCACTAATCCGTTGGTGGACTGAGGCTCTCACCATCGAGGCTGCACAGGGCCAGGGAAAGCTCAGTACAGGGAAGGTTGGTCAGAACAAGCAGTGATGCAGTATCATTCCCTTCTTTTTCTTAATCTATCTCTCTTTGCTCCCGTTGCAAAAGTCCAAAATGTTGGCCAACAGTAGGCCTCTTTTTGTTTTGTCGAGTCAATTTTGTAAACAGTCTACTTTTTTATCAATGAAAATCTGGAATTTTGACTCAAAAACATGTTTTTTTTTTAAAAAAAACATTTAACTCTTCCCCTAGAAAGCCTAGTGTCCTGAAGCCAACAAAACATAAAAACATAAGCATGCTAAACTAAGCTTAATGATTTGCCAGGAAATCGCCTCCGACAAAGCTACCCCTGAAACCCTCTTTGAGCTTTCAGAAGTTGAGTATGACTTAGAGCAGGAAACAGAACAGGATGAGGAAACGCCTCAGGAGATTTTGAACCTTCTAGAACGCAGTGAAGGGCTACTACAATCGAACATCGAGGATACCGAGACAGTAAACCTGGGTTCTGAAGACAACCCTCAGCTGGTCCAAATTGGCACAACTATGAGCCCACAGCAAAGAGCGGACATGATCAGCTTCCTAAAAAGCTACAGTGATGTCTTCGCCTGATAATATGCAAACATGTCTGGCCTAGACCCAGCATTGGTGGTGCACAGACTACCCCTGAACCCGGATGTCAGGCCGGTTAAACAGAAATTGAGACGGATGAGGCCCGAATAGTCACAGAAAGTCAAAGGAGAGGTAGAGAAGCAGATCAATGCAGGCTTCTTGGCAGTAGCAAACTACCCTGAATGGTTGGCAAATATCGTGCCAGTACACAAGAAGGACGGTAAGGTCCGAATGTGCATCGACTATCAGAATCTGAATAAGGTTAGCCCTAAGGATAACTTCCCCCTCCTGCACATCGATATCATAGTCAACAATACTGCAAGGCACGAGATGCTCTCATTCATGGGTGGTTTCTCTAGGTATAATCAAATCAGAATGGCAGAAGAAGATATGGAGAAAACTTCCTTCATCACACCTTGGGGTACGTTCTGCTACAAAGTCATGTCATTCGGACTCAAGAATGAAGGAGTAACCTACCAGAGGGCCATGACGGCACTTTTCCATGACGTGATCCATAAGATAGCTGAAATTTATGTGGATGACATGATCGTCAAATCACCTACTGCCAGGCAGCACCCTAAAGATCTGAAAAGACTCTGTGATAGACTCAGAGAATTCGGCCTAAGATTGAACCTGGCCAAATGTGTCTTTAGAGCCTCATCAGGAAAGCTCCTCGGCTTCATAGTCAGCAAAAGAGGCATTGAGGTCGATCCAGCTAAAGTCAGAGCCATCATCGAAATGCCAGCACCCCAAACTGAAAACGAGATCCGTGGTTTCCTGGGCCGAATTCAGTACATTAGCCGGTTCATCTCTCAGCTCACTCCGATCTGTGAACCGATTTTCAAGCTTCTTCGGAAGAGTACACCAATAGTCTGGACAGCCGAATGCCAAGAAGCCTTTGACAGGATAAAGCAGTACCTTCTGAATCCTCCAGTACTTGTGCCTCCTTCACTAGGACGACCCCTACTACTCTATATCTCAGTGCAAGAAACCTCCATGGGGTGCGTCTTGGCACAGCATGATGAGACAAGGCAGAACAGAACAGGCCATTTACTACATCAGTAAGCATTTACTAGAGTACGAAGAAAGGTACAGCCTACTGGAGAAAACATGTCTGGCACTGGTCTGGGCTACTCAGCATCTTCGGCACTATCTGCTTTCCTACCCAGTAATCCTGATCTCCAAAATGGACCCACTCAAATATCTACTGGAAAAGCCAGCCACCACCGGAAGGACTACCCGATGGCTTATGATGTTGTCTGTCAGGCAACATCTACGAGGACTCATCATTGGTAATCTGTCAGGCAAATGAATCTTGGGCCATTTAAGAATCCAGACTGGTCCCATACCAAGCCTATCTCAATGTGTTAATCACTCGATTCAGAAGAATTAGTTTCAGTCACCGATCCAGGAACCATAACAGATTTGCCGACGCGTAGGCTACTCTCGCCTCTATGGTACGAATCCCTAGGGGCATCATGCTCTGACTAATTGAAATTCAGCAACAAGATCAGCATGTCTAATGCCTCGAGTTGGACATAGTGAATGACAACAAGCCTTGGTATACGGACATCAAACAGTACCTTGAGGACGAGACGTTCCCTCTCGATGCTACCAAAACAGACCGTCGGACAATTCGAAGACTGGTCATCCAGTTTATCCTATCAGGGGGCATTTTATATAAGTGGTCGCCGAACTTGATATGGCTCAGATGCCTCGATACCAGTGAAGCAGCACAGGTAGTCGAAGAAGTTCATGGAGGAACTTGCGCCCCACACATGAATGGGTTGATGTTGTCTAAGAAAATTCTCAGACTGGGCTACTATTGGTCTACTATGGAAGTTGATTGTTGTAAGCATGTACAGAAATGCCACCAGTGCCAGATTTATGTTGATAAGATCAATGCACCGCCGACAAGGCTACACAACCTGACTGCTCCTTGGCCTTTCTCTACCTGGGGCATCGACGTCATCGGACCCATAGCTCAGAAAGCATATAACGGGCATCGATTCATCCTGGTTGCAATCGATTATTTCACGAAATGGGTTGAGGAAGCCTCTTATGCCAACGTCACAGCCTCTGTGGTTCAGCGTTTCCTGAAAAGAGACATCATCTGCCGTTACAATGTCCCATTCGAAATTGTAACAGACAATGCTCTGAATTTCTACAATAAGGGGATGACTGACCTCTGCCAAAAATTTAAGATTCAACATCATAACTCCACACCATACAGGCCACAAACTAATGAAGCAGTGGAAGCAGCCAACAAGAATCTGAAAAGGATCATTCAGAAGATGGCAACCAACTATTCTGCCTGGCATGAGATGCTCCCATACGCGCTCATGGCCTACAGAACGTCCATCAGAACTTCAACAGGGGCAACACCATTTTCTCTTGCATATGGTATGGAAGCAGTCCTCCCCATTGAAGTCGAGATTTCATCACTCCGGGTGTTAATGGAAGCAGAAATATAAGAAGCAGCTGAATCTGATCGCCATGAATCATTCTCAGGCCTATCAGAGGCGTATGGCTAGGGCATTCAAGCCCCGAAGCATTGAAGTCGGTGACCTGGTTCTCCGGAAGATATTGCCAAACCGTCCTGATCCGAGGGGCAAGTTCATGCCCAACTATGAAGGTCCATACATAGTCCGAGTCAAATTCTCCGGCGGCACCCTGCGACTCAGACGTATGGATGACGAAGACCTCCCAGAGCCCGTCAACATGGACAAAGTTAAACGATACTACGCTTAGGGTCTAGATCTGATAGGCACTTTGTACTCGTAGGATCTCCGGAAAATGACAGGAGGCCATCCTTGGCACATTCCTCATCCCCAACAATATAAACCCCTTTACAAAAATCAATAAAATCCGTTAGTTTGCCCCTTGAGCCTAATAGTCTTTCCTCTCACAAAAACCTTTCCAGGACACCCTCTTCCACCATTTGTAGCAATGCCTGAACTACGTTATGACCTGATCCTACAAAGGGTACGTAGGCAACCTGACAAATCAGGTGCGGTCACAAAAAGGGACTTAACCCCTCAGAATCTTTTCCCCCAAAGAGAGTCCAAAACTTCGTAAAACTCTCCACAGAAATAAACTTTTTCCCCACAGAGTCATTCCCCAAATAGAGACAAATTCTCCCAATTTTTACGACGGAGTCGACACCAAGCTCACAAAATATACCATCAAAGGAAACTCCAAAATAGAAGTTGAATCATTTTTCAAGTTACGGACCCCACGAGCAAAAATAACCTCTCCGGGCTTCTCCCCCAACAAGATCAATTTCTCCCAAAACTCATCCAAAGAAAAAGAGGGAAGAATCCCCAAAAAATCAGCTTCTACCAAAGAGGATAATCCCCAGTAGAGCCCAACAAAAAATCTATCTTCAACAGAAAACCTCCAAGCAAGTCAGTTGCAACAAAAATAATTTCAGGGTGTCCAAAACTTCGGTCCCCTAGCCAACGTTTCATCCTATTCTAAGTCCTCCCAGATCCTCTAGAAACTGCGAGTATAAGTGCAATATCACACCTATATCCCCAGTGGAGTATCAATCCTCAGCGAATGTCAATTAGGGCAATGAAGGGAGAAGATCCAAACCCTCAAACACATCGCGGGCATGAGTGAAAACCAGAAACGGCCTCATTGCGCAAAAGTTACGCGACTCCCAGACCTAGTCTCGCGATTAGGGGCAAAAAAGGGACAAAATTAATCAGCTTCGCAGGCATGAGGAAAACCGGCAACGGCCTCATCGAGCAAAAATTATGCGAATCCCATGACTTGATCATTCCAAGGGTAAAAAATGGGAAGAAAAGCTGAAAATCAGTTTGACAACAAGATCCGGCAGCGATCAGTCTCACTGGATTCAACGGATCAGTACCAACAACAGAAATTCCATCAGGGAATATCTCCAGCAGGTGATCTACTCAAGGTATTCCTCAACAGAGAATCCTCCAGAAAGGATCTCCCCAGCAGAGGGGCAAACATTGGGAAACCCCCCAGCAGACTAGAGACCCCTGAACTTCCCGACAGTGGTCTATAATAGAGATCTACTCCCCAGCGAATCCTCAGTATCAGATTAGAACAATCTTCCAATCCCCAATGGATCCCCCAGCAGAAGCCTCCGACAGCCTTTCAGTAACGCCCTTCCCCAGCAAGGGTCCAGACCTCTTCCAAAAGCTTCTCCCCAGCCAGGGTCCTCGGCCCGTAATAGTAGTATCTTACTCTGAATCGTACTCAGTTCTCCAATAATGAAAAGGAACCCACAAAATCCCATAAGCCCTGAACAAAGGCGATTTACTGACAAATCTGAAAAGCTAACTAAGCACGCTTTTGTCAAAATCAAAATCTTTACAAAAGTCTTCTACAATTTTCCTGAAAAAGATTTTTCAAAAATAAACAAACTCCTGGTATCAAAATCTATTTGAACCAACCTGCACTGAGCCTTTCCGGCAGGCAAAGCAGAAAAAGCCGTTTCCACGCCTCCCCAACAAGTCGCAATGAACAGAGTCATGAGAAAGCATTCTCGCCTTTATCCCCTGCACGACATTACTTTGCATAGCATCATGCCCTACATGACTAAACTCTTCAGCATCATTCAAACATGATCAGAACTCAGTGCCTCTCGGCTATATCAAGATCAAATCCGGCATCGTGCCTCTAATCAATTCGACATCTCGTGTGTACCTTGAAAGCGTACACCACCCGCATGTCTCCTTTGTGACACCCCCGTGTGTCCTGGGCATCCCAGGTAAGCGTCAACATAACACACTTTGTCGACACCTCGCATGCCTGACATCCCATGTGTACCTTTACAGTGTACACCACCCGCATGTCCCCTCTGTGACACCCCCGTGTGTCCTTGGCATCTCAGATGAGCATCGACATAACACATTTTGTCGACACGTCGCATGCCGAACATCCTGTGTAATCCGTGACAACCCCGTTCGTCACATTGCAGCACTACCTCCTGCATGTCCCCCTCTGTGACACCCCCATGTCTCCTTGACATCTCAGGTGAGCATCGACATAACACATTTTGTCGACACCTTGCATGCCGGACATCCTGTGTGCTCCGTGACAACCCCGTCACACAGCAGCATTACCTCCTGCATGTCCCCCTCTGTGATACCCCCGTGTGTCATTCGCATCCCAGGTGAGCGTCAACATAACACATTTTGTCGACACCTCGCATGCCCGACATCCTGTGTACTCAGTGAACACCTCGTCATATTGCAGCACTACCTCCTGCATGTCCCCCTTTGTGACAACCCCCGTGTGTCCTTGGCATCCCAGGTGAGCGTCGACATAATATATTTTGTAGACACCTCGCATGCCCGACATCCTGTGTGCACCTTTGCAACATACACCACTTGCATGTCCTCCTCTTCAACACCCTGTGTGTCCTTGGCATCCCAGTTGAGCGTCGACATAACACACTTTGTCGACACCTTGAATGTCCAACACCCTGTGTATTCTTGACACCCGTGTGTCCTCCGATTGATCCGGTTAATATCTCTCGGGAAACACTGTTTCTACCAGTCCCCCCGCCGCTTCCGAGCGACAGTTTTTTTTTCAGGCCAGCGCCTCAAGCCCACGCCATCCCTGCATTCATGTTCTTCCTCTGCTACTCGCTATCCTCTAGCAGTAGTATTCATCACTTCACCACAATCACCATTTGCACAACATGCATCATTCCTACCATCCATCTCGGTGTAAAAATAGGATGTTTCCAGTCTTTGTCGTTCAATCGCCATCCTAGCGCTCTCCGGCAAAGAGGGGCAACTGTAAGCACCCAATTTTTACACCCTACTTAACAATGGTTAACCCCTGTTAACCATGGTTATCACCAACCTAACCCTAGTCTAAGCCCTA
This sequence comes from Tetracentron sinense, assembly GCA_015143295.1. Classification (NCBI taxonomy): domain Eukaryota; kingdom Viridiplantae; phylum Streptophyta; class Magnoliopsida; order Trochodendrales; family Trochodendraceae; genus Tetracentron; species Tetracentron sinense. Next base: position 29,161,269 of record CM026564.1, read on the forward strand.
GGCTAAGACCCCATGGGCTCAAGGCCCGTTTTAAGTCCAAAACTCCAAAAAAAAAATTTACAACCTTGTTTGTGCCTAAGCATGGGCCCACTAAGCCAAATCTAAGGTGGGACCCCCTTTACTTTTTAAAATTCAAATTTTTTAAGGCAAAAACACTTTTGGCTTTCCCCCACACATGTGGTGGTTTAGCCCAAAACGGGAAATAACAAAAAAAACAAAAACAAAAAAACAAAAACAAAACAAAAACAAAAAAAGAAGGTTTTTTTTTTTAAGTCTAAAAAAAAAAGAATAAAAAAAAGAAGGGTTTTTTTTTACCAAGGAAAAGAAAAAGAAAAAAAAAAAAAAGGTTTTTTTTAGGTCTAAAAAAAAACAAACAAAAAAAAAGAAGAGTTTTTTTTTTTTACCAAAGAAAAGATTAGTAATAATAAAAAAAAGGTTTGAAATTGTGGGCACCAACTTATGTGGCCGAGCCCACAAGTGGGTTGGGCCCAAATGAACGAACAACAAAAAAAAAAGGTTGTTTTAAAAACAACTGTTCATCGTCCCTGTCGCTGGGACGGGCGTACCAGCCCACTGAACCCACCTGGCCCGCTGCTCCCCTGCGTCTTCCGACCTTGTCCCCCACGCCTAGTGCCACACGTCCCCCCTCATCCTTATCCTTTCTCACAAATCCTCCTTGTTCTCCTATAAATCCCACGGTGGCCACTGTTCACAGGGAGAGTTTTCAAAAAAATTCAGTCACCTCCTATCAATGGCCCAACCTTCAAACTTCACCCCCTTAGGTCCTAGGACGTCCCCCTAAGTCCATAACAGCCCCCCATTTAGTGTGCAATCACCACATACCACAATCGGATACCACTGTTCAAGAAATGTTTTTTTTTAAATCACTGTGCTTCCCCCCATTCCGACCAGCCCTCTCATCCACCGTTACTCCCTCACCTTCCACCTCAGGCCTTTCTTGGAGTCACCACTATTTCCTATAGAACTTTCGACACTACCCTTGTAGCCACCACCGCGCGCATCATACTCATCGCCATAGCTGCTGTCCAGGAGAGCTCAGGGTATAAACCCCCTCTTTTGTTGTTTTCCTTACTTATTAACATTGTAAGGGACCCCTGGTCTCATTCCAGGGGCCCCCATTTTGTTTTTTTTCTTTTCTTTCTTGTTTTCTAATTCAAGAACCGTAGGTGGCTTCTCTTGAGGCGTGGCCACAAGCACCACCACCCCCAACCATGCCGAGGCTCTCTCCCAGGTCAGGGGGGTCCTCAATCAATGATGAAACCCCTTGGACTCGCGTGAATCGAGTACACCCAGCCAAGTGTCATTTTTTTCAAAAAAAAATTTCTGCAAACCCAGTTTTGACCAGTCACCTGTAACCGCGGTTTAACCCTGGTTAGACCTGACCTTGGTCCAACCGAGGCCATGGTTAGACTCCCCATACAAAGGGCTACCTCCCTGTAAATTTTCAGCCCTTAATTCGCCCGTTAACCATAGTTAAATCGACCCCAAAGTGGGGGTCGACAGTATGAAAATCTGTGCAACGGGATGACTTTGGGCCTCTGTGGGGCCCACATCCAGCCTTGCCTTGGGCCCCACAAGAGCCCAAATTTTTTCTCTCATAGCAGGCTTCGAGACCATGGTCTCGGATCCCCCGGGGTTGAGCCAATCAGCGGTAAAATCGCCGCAAACTTTGCCAAAAAATCTGTTTTGTTGTTTTTAAAAAATTGTCATTTTATGTGATGTGCAACGAGGTAACTTTGGGCCTATGTGGGGCCCACACCTGACCTCTCCTTGGGCCCCACAAAGGCTTAAAACAATCACTGGACTTCAGGCTACCCACTGGTAGTCTTAGTTTTCCATGGTTCCATCGTTAACCATGGTTAAACCCTCCTCAACTGTGGTTAAAAATGTAACTTTTTTTAGGTTTTTTTACAATTTCTGATATTTGTGGGGGCCCAGGCCGGGTAGGAGGCCATTCTAGGCCCTGTCATAGACCCTGGGCCCACTTTTGCCTCGGTCAGTCCCTTAACCATAGTTAAACCCACCCATGGTTAGCATTTAACCATGGATAAGTGGCCCATGACCTAACAAAATTTTGGAAAAATCATCAAAAAATCACATATATTACATGGAGTCCAGAAATGTCTTCTATGACCTTTTTTGCTGTGGTTAAAACCCTTAATCAGAGTCAACCTCATTTTTGACCCTTAACCACAGTTAAAAAATCCTTAACCGGAAAAAATATGAAAAAATACTTAAAAAATCCAAAATATTAGGAGAAACCCAAAAATGGTCTCTTTTGACCATTTAACAATGGTTAAGACCCTTAACCATGGTGACCTCTCCTCCTTAACCGCGGTTAAGCATCTTTGACCGCTAGTAAAAATCTGAGAAAATCCCAAAAAAATCAAGAAAATTAAAAATGACAAAAATACTGATTTTGGACCTTTTAAACATGGTTAGTACCCCTAACCACGGTTGATCACCCTTTTAACCCCGGTAAGAAACCCTAACCCCTGGCTAAAACACCCTTGGGCCTACCGAGCCTCACCCCTTGGCCTACCGGGCCTAATCTCGGCCTACCGGGTCAAACCCTAGCCTACCGGGCTAACCCTTGGCCTACCGGGCCCAATCTCGGCCTACCGGACCCAAACCAGCCTACCGGGTTTCACCTTCAGCATACCGGGCCCAACCCTAGTCTATCGGACTTACCTTAGGCCTACTGGGCCCAATACCAAGCACTTGACCAACCCGGTCAACCACTCCTTGCCTCCAGGCTGGACCCTAAGCCACCCTTGGTGCACACACACACACCCTTAGCCTTGGCACGGGCTTATGTGCCAGAACTACGCTCGGTCTGATCTCACCCCTATGTGAGTACGTAGGCAGCCCAACCCGGGTTCGACCCTAGTCTAGGGTTTTCCCATTCTTAGATTAGAATTCTCTTAAATACTTGAGACATTTGATTAACATTGAGATTAATTTGGTTTAACCCTAGCAAGTAGAGAACCACTAAAAAGTGGAAGTGCTGGGTGCCTAACCCCTTCCCCGGACTTAACCGAACCTCTTACCCTGACCTTGGACCACAGACCAAGACCTTATCCAAATTTCGGAGACTTATCCATTCCGAATGAATAGGTTGCGACTCTTAACTCACCCCGTGAGATGCAAACCAGGGTTTCCCCGAACCCCGCACTCACATTGTTATTTAAAATATCACATTTACACATTTCGTCAAAATGTGACCTACTCCATGTAGTAGGATTTTCTTTCATCATCCATTGATATGCTAATGTACTCACTGCTTTCATCTTTGCTAAGGCATCATTGAACTCGGCTACATTGTAGGCAGTTGCTAACTTCCAAAATAGATCTTTTAAAATCAGCCCAGAATGGTCTTTCTTAAAGTTCTTCTACATGTGACGTACACAAAATCTATGATCTGCCATGGGAAAAACTAATGACATTGCCTTAATGAGTCATTTTTGCATATCTTAAATAAAAGTCACATGCCTCTCGTTGCCGATTGTCATAAGTAGGTTTTCCAAAAACCATGCACAACTCTTTTTTTTTTCAATTTCGACAAGAGAAAAGGCCAATGGAAATAATCTATTGTCGGCTGTGAGCACGAATTTCGGTCTCGCCCATAGGGTTGGGTGTAATGCCCTGGCGATGGTAAGTTGATTTTAAGTGTAGAGTCGCCACCTATTGATTCAGTAGGGATAGGTCCCAGTCAATGAATAGGGTCTTGGTCTGCTTACAGTTCTAGGTAAGCGGTTCGGTTAAGCCTGGGGAAGGTGTTAGGCACCCCGGTACTTCCATTTTATAATGGTTCCCTACTTCCAAGGTTTAAGCCAATTGAAGTCAAATGTAGTCAAATGCTAGAGATTTAGTTTATACTAACCCAAGAAAGGGAAAAGCTAAACTAAAGTCAGGCCCGAGTTGGGCTGCCTACGTACTCACATTGGGGTGAGATCAGACCGAGCGTAGTTCTGGCACATGAGCCCGTGCCGAGGCTAGGGGTTGTGTTGTGTGTGTACCAAGGGTAGCTTAGGGTCTAGCTGGGAGACTAGGGGTGGTTGACCGGGTTGGTCAAGTGCTTGGTATTGGCCCCTGTAGGCCCAGGTGAAGCCCGGTAGGCTTAGACCCGGTAGGCCGAGAGGGAGTCCGGTGGACTAGGGTGTGGCCGAGTAGGCCAAGGGTTCGGCCTACTAGGCCTAGATTGAAACCCGGTAGGCTTGGGCCCTGTAAGCCGAGGGTGTGGCCCTGTAGGCCAAAGGTGAAGCCCGGTAGGCTTGGGTCGGCCCGGTAGGCCTAGGGGGTGGCCTGGTAGGCCAAGGATTTGGCCCGGTAGGCCTAGATCGGTCTGGTGGGCCAAAGGTTAAGCCCGGTAGGCTTGGTTTGGCCAGGTAGGCCTAGGGTTCAGCCCGATAGGCTTGAATGAGGCCCGGTAGGCCTAAGGGTTAAGCCCGGTACACTTGGTGAGGCCCGGTAGGCCCAAGCTTAAGGTCTAAATTCAGTTTTATGGTCCTTATTGGTTTTAGGGGCCTTTTTCCAATTTTACCAAGGTTTAATGGGCTTAGCCATGTTTAACCGAGGTTTAACCGTGGTTAAGCTCATTTAACCATAGTTAGGCAATGGGGAAGGTCCAAAAAGTTATATTCTGCCATTTTAGAATATTCTTGATTTTTTTGGGATTTTTTTTAGAATTTTTCCAAGAGGGTTTAGTAGGTTAACTCTAGTTAAAGTGTAACCGAGGTTAGTTTAACCAATGGTTAAGCCAAGAAGACAAGGGCAGGCCTGGGCTGAGTCCCAGGGGTCAAGTATGGTCGAATGGAGCCCCCCATGGGGTGTGGGCCCACTGAAATGGGCCAAAAGTCCAGAATTACATACTGTCGGCAGTCCAACTACCGACAGAACAGATGGTTTTTTTTAATTTTTAAAAGCCTGTAACTTGGGTTCTATAGGGAGTTATGGGGGCCACAATATATGCTTTTGAAGAGGGCTGCGAGAGATAGCCAATGGGCCTGGTATGGGCCTCATTGGTGCTCTGGTGTGGTTCCTATAGCAAGCCAAAGTGGGCTGTTTGGCCAGTCGCATAAAATGATGAATGTCGGCACTGGAAGTGCCGACATCCTGGGCAGTTAGTAATCACGGGGATTTTAACCCTAGTTAGGCTCATTTCTGGGACTTGGTCCCTTCAGGTAAAGTATAGGGGAGGTCAAAGGGAACAAAACTCAGCTCTTGGATTGGCCTAAAAGTGCCTCAGGTGGGCCCTACAGGCTTCAAAATCCTACTGTGCCCAGGTGTCGGCACTGAGATTGCACAGTTTTTTTTTTTGATTTCTCCTTGACGGTTGCTGCTGGGATTACACCAGGGATTCCCTCATATGGAAAGGGACCCCCAGAGGAAAGGGACCCCCAGAATCGCTGAAGCCCTCATGTGCCCTAGGAGAGGTTCCCCCCACCTAAGAAGGTGGGGGAGACCCCCCCATGCGGGTGTACCTACAAATCCAAAGGAAAAGTCCCCTGCAATTGGACCAAGGGCTCACAAGCTTGATCAGAAGGACAAGAAAGAGGGGTAAGGGGAAGCCCTACCCAGCTGCGACGTTGGGGCCTGTGGTGGCTTGTGGTGGAGGTGCAGACGTCGGTGGGGCTTGGTGGCCCCTGGCGGTGCTGTTACGAACCTGGTGGAGCTCTGGGAGGCTGCTGAGGGTCCTACGGGATTGAAGGAAGACTGAGCACGGGAGCAGGGATTCGGACAGGGGGTGTTCAGGAAATTGGTTTTGGCTGTGGGGAGGTTCCCTATTTATAGGGGAAGAAGAGTGGGACACATGAGGCATTAGGACAATGGTAGGCAAGCTATAGTGGAGGGAGAGTGGCTGTGAGGGAGATATGGGGGCTGCACAGGGCGTGCCTGACCGCGCAGGGGGTGGTTGTGCTGCACAACCATAAAAACCAGGCTGTCGGCATTGGAATTATTGACACCACAAATGTTTCGAAAAATATGAGTGTCAGCAATCCAATTACCGACACTAAGGGTTCTTGTCCACTAGGCTCTGCCCAGGCTTGCAGACACACTCAAGTGAGGATTTTTTGAATTGTTGGGCCCTTGTTTGGGCCCAACCCGAATTTTGTGGGTTTGGAAACCTTAGGGCTTGAGCCCTAGGGCCTAGGGTTTGCTAGGCTTAGGCTAGACTTGGGCTAGGCTTAGGCTAGACTTGGGCTAGGCTCGAGCTAGGATGGAGTTAACTAGGGTTTAGCTCGAGTTTACCTAGGGTTAGGGTTAACTAGGTTTTAGGACTTAGGATTTGCTAAAGTCCACCTAGGGTTTGGATTAGGGATTAACTATGGTTAATTTGACTTAACCATAATTAAAAGGGGTGTAACAATTGGGTGCTTACAGCTGCCCCTCTTTGTCGGAGAATGCCGAGATTGACGATTTGAACGACAAAGACTAGAATCATCTGATTTTTACACCGAGATAGGGTTTTGGGGAATGTAGCATGGTGCGATGTGCACATGGTGAGTACATGTGGAATGAGGGGAGTAGGGCCTCTTAAGGTGAGAAGACCCTGCTTGGTTAGAAACTCTTGCAAGTGGCTGAGAGTGTAGGGGAGAGAAGTGAAATTCTGAGGGGGGTTGTTTTGAAGGTACTGTCCTTGGTTAGGCCGGGCTGTCGGGTGTTTCTGACTGTCTGAGCCAGAGCTGCTGGAGCTACAGCAAGTCTGATTGGTGCTGTAGAAGCTACCATGTGTACATCTTCTTTCCGTTTATAGTCCTGTGGACTGCTGTTCTTACTGGAAGAGGCTATCGCTTTCGGAGGAGCTAGCCCTAGACTGGAGTGGATTGCCCCACTCTTGATAGTTGTTTCAATACGGCCACCAGTCTTGACGATGGTACCGAAGTCAACTACAGTTAAGGTGACCATCAATGTAGAATAGGGCTACTTCAGTGTGCCCATGAACATGCTTGCGAGGTCTTCCTTCGGGATAGGAGTAGGGATTTTGGCTGCCATCTCCCTCCACCGGGTAGTGTACTCCAGGAAAGATTCGTTGTTGTGCTGGCTCATCTGTTCAAGCTGACTCCGCTGAGGCCGGAGTTCCTGATTAAAAGAGTATTGCTCCACAAAGCAGTCCATGGCGTCCTGCCAAGTCTTGATCCTCTATTTATCCACAGACATCCACCAGATCAAGGCTGTTCCCTTTAGGCTTTTCTGGAAGTACTGTATCAGGAGAGGCTGATTCTTCTAGTGTAGGAGCATGTCCCCCAGGTATAACTGTAAATGCTGTCTTGGGCAGCCTGATCCATCGTACTTGTCAAAGTCTGGGACCTTGAAGCCTGCTGGTACAACCTCTCTGTAGAGAAGGTCAAATCCTCTAGTGACAGACTGGTGCTGGCAGAAGCACCCTTCATCCGTTTTAGTTCTTCTTTCATCTGCTTGATTTCTTCGTGCTAGTCACGAAGAGCTGACATTGTGTCTGCAGAAGAGGATGGTCTATCCTGATTAACATGGGAGGCCTTGGGCTGCTCCGTCCCATCACAGTGTTCATACTCTGCCTCTCCTCCACCTGCAGTGGGTCTAGGGTTAGGGATGATGAATGGGTTCTGGTGAGGGTCAGGGATAAGCTGTTCGGCTGATTCACCGGTTGAGTTTCGGGAAGCAGGGTCGTCTATACGGGTACCCAGGAGAATTGTTAAGGAATCCAGAACCTTGTCCAATGTGGATTGCATGGCCGCGATGTCCCTTTCGTGTGACTGTAGAATCTCGTTGGTTCTCTGCTGCTGGTCAGCTGGTTCTGCCATTGTGTCTGAACTGCTTTCTGACTGTGCTATGACCGATACACTTTGTTCGACATGTATCTTTATCAAGGCTACGTCCTCTACTTCTGCGAGAAGGGCAGTGAAGGATCGAGTCATGGGTCGGCTCATGCAACTGAAAAGAATGCAGCAACTAATCACGATTATGCATGAGGTACAAGACAGAAAATGCAGAAAAGATTTTCATTAATTGCAGTGATTGAGTGAGTGTGATACAGGACTGACTCAATAAAAGAGAAAAAAAGACTCAACCCTAGGCAGGCCCGTCGGGGATAGCAAAGTCAAGCGGCTGGGGCACACCCTGTTGTTGGAGGGACATGATTTCGACCTTCATGCGCTCGATTGTCTCCGAGGCATTGTACATGTGGGACCCATACTGTCGAATTCGGCTGGTCATCTCCTCTTTTGCACTATCAAGTTGTTCCTGATGGAAGTGGAACTGAACTTGGAGGACGGAGTTCTCTCTGATGTCACTCCTGTGTCTCCTCTGCAAAGATCGGACTGTATGCTCGAGGCGTTCAACCTGCTCCTGTGAGTTCACAGTTCTGCTCCGCTTCCTGCTACCTGAATGCACACTGAACTTGTCGAAGCTGCTTCTCTCTCTCTTGGATCTGTATCTGGTTTTTTAAGAAGAAGTCTGTCTAGGGAACTGTCATGTCAGCTATGGGTATGGTTCCTCGAGATGGGGCTGCAACTGGCATAGGCAGTTCCCTAGGTGCTGGCATACCGGGTAGAAGGTTAGGGTTTTCTACCCATTGCTGGTATGCAGAATCAGTTGATGGTCCTGTTGTGACCATAAATTCTGACCACTGGTCTCTCTGTGAACTTTGTCAATCTACTTGGAATCTGCGGGTGAGGCATTCAGACTGCTCGGAGAAGTCGACGAAGTCATGTTCCAGGTTGTCAATAACTGGGATACCCTGAGGGAGTCCAAACTGTTTAAGGACTCGGAGTGGAACGTAAGCGGCTGAGCCGGTGATGCCGACTAGGACCATACTTCGTCTCCCTACTATGACAATGTGTGGTAGCTGTCTGCGTACAAGCTACACGCATTCCCATAAAATTTGATCATCTGCCAGGTCCTGAAGAAGCTGGTAGAAAACTTTGTCGTTAGTAGTCACGATCTGGCCCTGATTCTGTGCAATCTTCTTGGGCAGGTTGTATGCATTATAGGAAACGTTTGGTACCGCGATGATGGTGGGCAGGTGTGAGACCAACAACATATGCAAGAGTGGTGCACTGGCATGGAAGACGCCCTTTCTGCGCTTGGTTGCAAGGTTGAGAGCCCTGAGAAGCTCCACAAGAATGACTGGGACAACTGTCTTTGACTCCCGCATGTCATTGATGACCCCTGTCAGAACTGAGTCGGCGTAGGCGCAGCTTTTTTGGAAACACTAGTTGCGACATGATGATGAGTGTAAAGGCATTGAGACCAGGGAGCTCGGATGCTGGGATGTTAGTGTCCCACCTGGGCCTATATAGCTTTCTAAGGAAAGGTATAGACACCCTGTCATAAGTGTCCTTTGTGTCGTACTCCAAGGAGGCAGGCTCGATTTGTAAGAACCGTGAGAGGCTTGCCTGAAAGTTTGCCTTGTAGCGCGGCACAATGGCATCACCGTCCATGTTTAGTTCGATGATGCGCTGTATCTCCTCCAATGTTGGACACATCTCGTTCTTACCAAAACGGAATACCATGTAGGTAGGGTTCCAACACTGGAGGGCGGCGTTAATGAGGCGCCAATCCGGATTAACCAAGGATAGGCCTAGGGTATTACCCAATCTGTAGTACTGGGCCCAGGCGAAACGTTGATCCCGAGACAAGGTATCAATCAAGTCAATGAGGGTCTGATCACATGCCCCCTGAGAAGTAAGGTGTACGGGCCGTGAAGGCTGGCTGTTCGACGAAACAATCCCTGACGGTCCTGTCATCTACCTGGACAGATATATAGACTCTGTGTAAGTGTACTGTGTATGCAGGTGAACATGTAATGCAAATGATGCAATATTTTTTGATTTTTGTTTTTTAGGGTGTGACATGGCACATGTGCCCTGATAGGGCAGTCGGACAGAGGTCTGGTATGCTTTACCTGGGTTGTTGGGAACCGGGGACCTATCAGGACAAGGCAAAAGATAGGTCTAGGGGAAGACCAATATGCCGGGGATTTGGACCCCATGTACTATGTCAGAAAGTGGGGGTAAGATGTGTTTTATTACAAGCACAAGTTTGGCTCATGATATGCCTGTGGGTGGGTGTTTATCCGGGTAGGGCGTACCTGGATAGTTAACTCTGATCGGGGACGGGTATAGAGTGCAAGCAGGTTAGGGTTTATAGTAGCCCTCCAGATTGGCTGCTTGTAGGCTATACCCTGGCCTAAGCTACATGTATGCATGCTGGGATATGCAGTATTGTTTCCTAAGGTTGGGGGGATCACTTACACCGTATATGTTATTCATTGAAAAGGGCCAATTGGTGAAAGTGGGAGCGTTCAGAACCGTTTCCTGAGGATAGTCACCCAGCAGGCCAAGTTCCGCGGACCTCCAAGACTGTTAAGCCCCTGTCACTGAGGATAGTCATCCAGTAGCCGTGAGCGTATTAAGCCTATCTAATAGGTTTTGGGTTATTACACTACTATGATATGTATAGGATACATAGTACACACAATACAACCAAAAGATGTAAAAGAATTAGTATTAGACTAAATCTTAGGGCATTTGATTAAATTTGAGGTTTAATTGGCTTAAACCTAGGTTCCGGGTTGAACCCCAATGAATTCTCCAGCAGAGTCGTCAGAGCTGTGAGCACGGATTTCAATCTCGCCCACAAGGTTGGGTGTAATGCCCTGGCGATGGTCAGTTGATTTTATGTTTAGAGTCGCCACCTATTGATTCAGTAGGAATAGGTCCCAATCAATGGATAAGATCTTGGTCTGCTTAGAGTTCTAGGTAAGCGGTTCGGTTAAGCCCGGGGAAGGTGTTAGGCACCCCGGCACTTCTGTTTTACAACGGTTCCCTACTTCCTAGGTTTAAGCCAATTGAAGTAAAATGTAGTCAAAATGTCAGAGATTTAGTTTATACTAACCCAAGAAAGGGAAAAGCTAAACTAGAGTTGGGCCCGAGTTAGACTGCCTACATACTCACATTGGGGTGAGATTAGACCGAGCGTAGTTCTGACACATGAGCCTGTGTCGAGGCTAGGGGTTGTGTTGTGTGTGCACCAAGGGTGGCTTAGGGTCTAGCCGGGGGACTAGGGGTGGTTGACCGAGTTGGTCAAGTGCTTGGTATTGGGCCCTGTAGGCCCGGGTGAAGCCTGGTAGGCTCAGGCCCGATAGGCCGAGAGGGAGTCCTGTGGACTAGGGTGTGGCCCGGTAAGCCAAGGGTTCAGCTTGGTAGGCCTAGATTGAAGCCCGGTATGCTTGGGCCCTGTAGGCCGAGGGTGTGACCCGGTAGGCCAAAGGTGAAGCCCAGTAGGCTTGGGTCGGCCCTGTAGGCCTAGGGTGTGGCCCGGTAGGCCAAGGATTCTGCCCGGCAGGCCTAGATCGGCCCGGTGGGCCTAAGGTTAAGCCCAGTAGGCTTGGTTCGGTCCGGTAGGCCTAGGGTTAAGCCCAGTAGGCTTGGTGAGGCCCGGTAGGCCCAAGGTTAAGGTCCAAATTCAGTTTTATGGTCCTTGTTGGTTTTAGGAGCTTTTTCCCAATTTTACTAAGGTTTAATGGGCTTAACCATAGTTTAACCGAGGTTTAACCGTGGTTAAGCTCATTTAACCATAGTTAAGCAATGGAGAAGGTCCAAAAAGTTATATTCTACCATTTTAGAATATTCTTGACTTTTTTGGGATTTTTTTTAGAATTTTTCCAAGAGGGTTTAGTAGGTTAACCCTAGTTAAAGTATAACCGGGGTTTGTTTAACACATGGTTAAGCCAAGAAAGGCAAGGGCAGGCCTGGGCTGAGTCCCAGGGGTCAGGTATGGTCGAATGGAGGCCCCCTATGGGGTGTGGGCCCACTGAAATGGCCCAAAAGTCCAGAATTTCATACTGTCGGCAGTTCAACTGCCGACAAAACAGATGGTTTTTCTTGATTTTTAAAAGCCTGTAACTTGGGTTCTACAGGGAGTTTTGGGGGCCATAACTTGCGCAGAACGCCTCCGCCTCTCACAGACTTGGCTTTGAGCTCACCTCTCACTCTCTCACTCTTTGACGCACGCCCCTATTAGTAAGGCCTTTTCTCGATCACTCAAAACCAAGTAACTATTGAAAAGGCAAGAGAACAAATTGGAGAGAACAACACAACTCTTTTATTATAACAATCTCTCCACTCTAAACACTAATACTCTAATACAAGGAGGAAACACTATTCACTCATAGGTCTCAAGGGAAGAACCACAAAAACCACTCACTCTCTAAGGACCTCTTGTCCTCTATCTGAGCCTCCTAGAGAACACTAGACCACTGAGCCCCCCATCCATACGAATCGTAGTAGAGGACGTAGCACCATTTGAAAACCCAGGGCACTCTTTCTGTCGCCATGTAGACACTTTTGAAGAGGGCTCCAAGAGGAAGCCAATGGGCCTGGTGTGGGCCTCAAGGGTGTTCTGGTGTGGTTTTTATAGCAAGCCAAAGTGGGCTGTTTGGCCAATCGCATAAAATGATGAATGTCGGCATTGGAAGTGTTGACATCCTAGGCAGTTTGCAATCACGGGGATTTTAACCCTAGTTAGGTTCATTTCTAGGACTTGGTCCCTTCAAGTAAAGTGTAGGAGAGGTCAAGGGGAACAAAACCCCACTCTTGGTTTGGCCTAAAAGTGCATCAGGTGGGCCGTACAAGCTTCAAAATCCTACTGTGCCCAGGTGTCGGCACTGAGATTGCCGACACCACAGTTTTTTTTTTTGATTTCTCCTTAATAGTTGCTGCTGGGATTACACCAGGGGTTCCCTCATGCGGAGAGGGACCCCTGAAAGATCCCTGAAGCCCTCATGTGCCCTAGGGGAGGTTCCCCACACCTAAGAAGGTGGGGGAGACCCCCCATGCGGGTGTACTTGCAAATCCATAGGAAAAGTCCCTTGGAATTGGACCAGGGGCTCACAAGCTTGATCAGAAGGACAAGAAAGAGGGGAGAGGGAAGCCCTATTCAGCTGCGATGTTGGGGCCTGTGGTGGCTTGTGGTGGAGGTACAGACACCGGTGGGGCTTGGTGGTGGCGCCTAGCGGTGCTGCTACGAACCTGGTGGAGCTCCGAGAGGCTGCTGGGGGTCCTATGGGATTGAGGGAAGACTGAGCACGCGAGCAGGGGTTCCGACAGGGGGTGTTCAGGAAATTGGTTTTGGCTGTGGGGAGGTTCCCTATTTATAGGGGAAGAAGAGAGGGACACATGAGGCATTAGGACAGTGGTAGGCAAGCTACAGTGGAGGGAGAGGGGCTCTGAGGGAGGTATGGGGGCTGCACAGGGCGTGCCTGACCGCGCAGGGGGGTGGTTGTGCTGCAAAACCGAAAAAACCAGGGTGTCGGTACTGGAATTACCGACACCACAAATGTTTCAAAACATATGAGTGTTGGCAATCCAATTGTCGACACTAAGGGTTCTTTTCCACTGGGCTCTGCCCAGGCTTGTAAACACACTCAAGTGAGGATTTTTTGAATTGTTGGGCCCTTGTTTGGGCCCAACCTGAATTTTGTGGGTCTGGAAACCTTAGGGCTGGAGCCCTAGGGCCTAGGGTTTGCTAGGCTTAGGCTAGACTTGGGCTTGGGGTTGGGCTAGACTTGGGCTAGGCTCTGGCTAGGCTGGAGTTAACTAGGGTTTAGCTCGAGTTTACCTAGGGTTAGGGCTTAACTAGGTTTTAGGACTTAGGGTTTGCTAAATTCCACCAAGGGTTTGGATTGGGGATTAACTATGGTTAATTTTACTTAACCATAATTAAAAGGGGTGTAAAAATTGGGTGCTTACATCGGCATCTAAAGCCACTGCTGCAAGCAACACTCCTTTATATTTTCCCTTCAAATGACATCCATCTACTCCAATCACAGGCCTACATCTTTGAAAGCCTCGAATCGAAGCATGGAAGGAGATAAATAAATGATGAAATGCATGATCGTCTATCACTTTCAACCTATTTTAAAGAAAAAAATTAGTAACAGTTACATACTCGAATACAAATATTGAGTAAATTTACAATTAAAGATTACCTAACGATGCTTCCTGGATTATATTGTAGAATCGCTTGACATAATTGAGGGACCTTAGAGTACGCCTCTTCATAGGAGCCAAAAATATCCTTCAAAGCTTTTTTTTTCCCTGCCAGACTCTTTTATAAGGAATCACCAATTGGTAAGTTGAAAATAGGTGATTCTTAATACTCATTATTGTCCAGTTGAGCTTAATCCTATAATGCGCTCTGATATTTTCTCAACGATCCAAGACTCAGTTGCCATCTTATTTCCTGCTAAATTAATAGCTTGACAATGCTCAAAATGCTTGGAAATGAAATTCTTCGCTTGAAATGTGCTTTTATCATTCTTGAGAGAGGTATGTATCCTCCACTGACAATCCTCTGTCTTACAATATGCAGTCACACATCGTTTTGAATTAAATTGAAATATAACATCAAATGAGTTTTTGATGGCATATTGCCTCAAAGCAACCTGAAACTGCTTTGAGCATGTGAACTCCAACCCTACGGCAAGTGGAGGGTCCTCTACATCTCTAATTTCATTATAAATTACATGTTTATCATGAATATAATCTTCATCTGACTCACTCTCAGCAGTGATACATACAGAAGAGTCTAATGGCCAATCAAATGAAGGATACAAAATCACATCTTCAGTCCTATGTCCTTCATCTCTCTCCAATGGTGTAAAGTCTTTCCCTTCAACGTACATCTCTATTTTCCGCCATTCTCCCATTTCATCAAACATATCCACCAATTGCTTATCATTCTCAACAATTTTAGTTTCATCCCCCAACTCCGTATTAGATATTTTATAATAAATAAATGGAACAGAGTTAGGAGGGAGATTACATATACTTCCCAGATAATCCAACAATCCAGTATAGGATGCTAGATTTCGGTTCACACAAAAAAAGGTAATTTGTCCTCCAACATATCTATGACCGTTACCTCCATTTATAAAATGCCCACCATAATGAATGTCAACATCCCACATATCATCTCCCATTCTACAAATACATTTTAAAGGCAATGTGAATGTAAGTTAGTAAATTCTAATTCATATCAAAATTTAAAATAAAGATAATATCCATAAATCACCATCCTAGAATATGATTATGCTTATGTGAATAAATAATAATGTATAAACTAAGCATCCAATGGTATGGTAACATAATTCAAATATCAAACTGCATTAGTAAGGTAAAAATATTCAAATTTCTTACTTCTTGTTTGAATGATCGAGGCTTATTTGCACAACCATCTAGGATTGCATCCATATGAATTGTAATTTGTTGCTTGCATGCACACAATTTGTAGCATTAATAACCTATCCTTAAGGTCAAAGGGTTCTAGTATTATTTTCCATGGTTGAATGGTTACACACACATTCACATAGGCAAACACATACACACTCGGTCAACATGAGGCTAAACCCAACCAAATTTTTGTATGAACATTGACACCATAGTGACATGAACATCAAAATTAGTTTAAATAGAGATTAATAATTTGTTCAAATCAAATCTGTATTTGATTGGAAAGGAATCAAATAAGTAGAAGCAATAACACACTGTGTTTATTGTCCTAAATCTAACATTTCCGAATAAACATTGTTTTGTTTATTTATATCCTCATCCGCCAAAAACAAAGTGTCATCATCTCTTTCATTAACAATCAACTACAAAGAGATAAAATTTATGAGATCAACTACAAGTACCTTCCGTATGATAGTTGTCTGCCCGTGGAGGGGTATTCCATGAATTAGTTGCAGGATTTTCTTCCCGTAGATTAGTTGCAGGGGTATTCAGTGTTCGACGCCACAAGTATGGCATGTGCAAGGGAGCAAGAAGTCCTGGAATGCAAGAGGCATCTTACCTCAAAGCTTTAGTATACAGGGAGAGTTTCTCTTCATTGGGTGTCTCTCCTAAGACTTGCATTGGGGTTAGTCTACGTTGAGTAGAGAGAAAACGAAAAGGTACTGTTAGGGTTTTATTGAGTTGAGAAAGAGCACAAGTATGTTGTTATACATGGGGTTATTTTTGTCATTTCATGTGAAATAATTAACGGCCGTTTGGAGAATGTGACGCTAGGTCCCTCTTTGTCCATTCTTTTGAAACCTAGGTTTGGTAAAGGCAATTTTTTCAAAAGGGGCACTTATATGTCTTTTTACAATAAAGTTGGTTCTGATATGCAATTAACCCATAAAATTTTCATTGCCACATGTCATTTTGCAATTGGGTGGTCCGTTTGGAAGAGGACGGTGTGATGGGTTTTCTGTTTTCCTTTCTAAATCAAGAGAAAATGCAAAGCAGAATGTAATAGATGAAGTTGGACTTAGTATCCAAATTTATTCATTGTCATTCCCAAATACAGACAAATATTCTTCACTTTCTCCAATTATGAAACAATAGAACGATGATGGTAATAGTATATCCCATCCATTCTTGAAAGCCAATGAGCATTAGCATGTTGATATTGATCCACGTTATCGTCATCGATATTGATCCACGTTATCGTCATCATATACAGTGAAAGTGTCAGTGACATTTCTCCATTTGAAGTCGCACCAGAAAAGCGTAGTTCCCAAGAAGTTTGACCTGAATCCCCAGATAAAATAGGTGACAACTCTTAGTCAACCAGTGAGACCAAAATTACATGTTAGCTTCGTTCCTCTACAGGGCCCAACTTGGAAGAAAAGATAGTAAAAATCCCGCCCTCATAGCTTAAACAAAGGAGATGTTACCCAGATCTATGGTCTGGATTAAACTACTTTAATATCTCACCACACCCCTTGGTCAAAACGGTTTCTCAACTCATTAGTTTGATTTACTTCGGTCAATCTAGTCATTGTGGCTGTTGACTTGATTTTACACCACTTAATGATACACTCTGATCAGGCTACCCGATCTGATCAGACATGCTTCATCACCAGACATCCCACAATGTCAACATGCATATCAATGATCATGCATATGCAACTTGACAAAATAATAATATTTAATAGATATATATTTTGCTTTAAAACATGAGTATTATATGATAATGTGCATGTGAGGTGTATGATTGTATATATGCAACTAAGTTTTATCCAATGGATTGAGGCTTTCTATTAATCTTGATTTATCCATCAACCGTGGTTATATTCTCATCAAAGACTTGTAGCCACATGATCCTACAGAGTGAACATAAGTGTTCTTTTTCATGTGTCTCCCGATCCCTTCTCCTTTGGGTATTCTTTTATTTTATGGTTTTTTACTAAAACTTTCAATAAGAGAAAACCTCCTGTTCTCAAAAAATTAAAAATTAAAAATTAAAGAAATAGAGAAATAATTTACAACTTGTACGAGGAGTGGATTATGCCTCTCACCTCCTTACAAAGCCCCTTTAGTTGCCTTGAAATTTGACTATGAAATTTTAATTTATGTTGTAAATGTTTTCTTCTTCTAAAAAACATGGTTAGGTGCTTTAATCTTAAAGATTAGCGAATCTTAACCACAGTTAAATAGAGTTAAAAATGAACACATGATGAGTTTTAAGAGGGCGAGACCCATAATCCACTTCTCATATTAGGAACGGATTATTTATAAAAAAAAAATAAGAGTGTAATTTTGAGAGCTCCCCTTTTAATTAATGGTAGTAGCACTTTTGTAATTATAGAAAGAAGTAGGGGTATTTGTGAAACATGTTTTTTATACTTACAAGATTGCCACCACCATACACCATATATACTAAAACGTCCACTTTTGCTTTATATTTTACGTGAAAAAATAAATGAAAAATATATTAATATGTATTTGGTTTCAAAGATTAGTGAGGGCGAGCAAGCTCGTTAAGAGCCTGAAAATGGAGCTGAGCTCTACCCAGTTCATCAATTTAGGTATCCTTATGGACCCGTTCAAGTGCAATATGATTTTAATTCGTTTCTCACTAAATCATTTTCTTTCACAGGGTGTCTGATAGTGCTATGAATAGGATAGCAACTGCCAGATGGCAATGGGTCTGTCACTTTAGTTATATAAATAAAAGGTAAATGTAATTTCCAAAACCATAGGTTTGTAAATAGATATCCCATGTATGCCTATCACTGCTCTTTCCAAAATAGCCCTATCTTTCAAAGTTGTTTTTGAGTGCTCCGTCCATATTTATTCTTTAAATCAAGGAGGGTTGGATTAGTGGCCAAGACAACTCCTCAGGAAGCGGAGGTCTTGAGTTAAGTCTCTTTCCCTATTGGTCATCTTCTTGGATTTATTCCAGTTTTGCGGATATAAGGGACTAAGGGTTTTTTTTTTTTTTTTTGGAAAAGATAGGATCCAATCTTTTTAGTTTTAGGACAACCTTGGTTGTATAGATGGACAATATTTATATATGGGTGTTGTTAACGTTCACTCAAGAGGTGAACTTAATAACGACCAAAAAGACATTTTTATTCATGTAATAATTATCAAACTCATTGAAGTTAAAGGATAGAACTAAGTTAGGTGCTCTAGGAGGCCGGGATACACTAATTTCTAACAAAAAGAGATAAAAACAATGGAGAATCGTATGATGTAACTTTAGCATTCAAGGACAAGGATGAATTGCTAAAGGAGTTCTGATTAGAGGACATTGTGATCCTCTTCCAAACTGACCAATCCAATCAAATTTTATCACATTGGGAAAGAAAAAATGATAAAAATTAAATTAAATTTTCACTGCCACATGTCATTTTGCAATTGGGTGGTCCGTTTGGAAGAGGACCGTGTGATGGGTTTTGCCGTTTTCCTTTCTAAATCAAGAGAATATGCAAAGCAGATTGTAATAGATGAAGGTGGA
This sequence comes from Tetracentron sinense, assembly GCA_015143295.1. Lineage (NCBI taxonomy): Eukaryota > Viridiplantae > Streptophyta > Magnoliopsida > Trochodendrales > Trochodendraceae > Tetracentron > Tetracentron sinense. The sequence continues at coordinate 29,180,061 of CM026564.1, forward strand.
CTCAGTATCCAAATTTATTCATTGTCATTACCAAATGCAGAATTATATTCTTCACTTTCCCCAGCTATAAAACAACTCATACTCTCTAGAACTATGATGGAAATAGTATAACCCATCCATTCTCGAAAGCCAATGTGTGTAAGTATAACGATATTGATCCCCATAATCGTCATCATATACAGTGAAAGTGTCAGTGACATTTCCCCATTTGAAGTCGCACCAGAAAAGCGTAGTTCCCCAGAAGTTTGACCTGAATTCCCAAGTGTAGTTTTGGCCGTATGGAAGCACATGCGTGCCCAGATCGTCGTCTTTGGATGCACAACGAAGGTCGAGTGTCACGCCTTCACCCAAGTCATTGCCCACGTATACATTGTGTTTGCTGAAAATGAGATCTTCATGGCGTATGCCTATCACCTTCCTCGACTCATCCAACGTCAAAGCGATTGCCAAGACAAATATTAGCACAAAACGTTCCAAATTAGTCATCTTGTGACCACAAGCTTGAAATGGTTTTGTATTACCCTAAGAAATCTACTAATATATAGGGCAATCCGTGTGGATGATGATATGACCATTTCTCATAGTCATCTTTCCAGAGTGTGATATTTGCCATATAGGGAAACATATTGACTCCACCAGGATAGTGCCAATCCGAGAAGATATTAGCATTAGCTATCTTTCCATATGAAGAACAAGTACAACGGGAAAAATTACTTTAGAGTGTATTACTGATTAAAACTCATTTTAATTAAGGTTACATATTGGCCTCATCACTGCTCATTGTGTTAGAGACACTTATTGTTGCTATTCCTTTTAATTGTTTCTTCTTTTAAAAACCATGGTTAGGTGTTTTAATCTTTAAGATTAGCAAATCTTAACCACAGTTAAATAGAGTTAAAAAAGAACACATGGTGAGTTTTAAGAGGGCGAGACCCATAATCCACTTCTCATATTAGGAACCGATTATTTATAAAAAAAAATAGAGTGTAATTTTGAGAGCTCCCCTTTTAATTAATGGTAGTAGAACTTTTGTAATTATAGAAAGAAGTAGGGGTATTTGTGAAACAAGTTTTTATAATTACAAGATTGCCACCACCATATACTATATATACTAAAACGTCCGCTTTTGCTTTATATTTTAACTGACAGAATAAAGGAAAAATACTTCAACCAAAAAAAAAAAAAAAGGAAAAATACGTTAATATGTATTTGGTTTCATCAATTTAGGTATGCTAAGGAATCGTTCAAGTGCAATATATTTTTAATTCGTTTCTCACTAAATCATTATTTTTACAGGGTGTCTCATAGTGCTATGAATAGGTTAGCAACTGCCGGATGGCAATGGTCTGTCACTTATTTATATAAATAAAAGAGAAATGTATTAGGTTTGTAAATAGATATCCCATGTATGCCTATCATGGCTCTTTCTAAATTAGCCCTATCTTTTAAAGGTTGTTTTTATTAGGCATCAATCACGTTGAGTGGAGAATCTTCCAATAGTGGTATGATTGGAAACCAATTTTCCAATATTGATAATGATTTGAAAATTAGCAATCTTTGAAAATTAGCAATCTTCTTACCGTAATCTTCCATATATACATAGCAATCTTGTTACTTTATATATGGAAGATTACAGTAAAAAGACTGCTAGTGGCAATCCCCATTTGTAACTTATTTATACAATGAGAAAATCCAACAGAGAACGGTATTAGAGACTTTGAACTTTTCTGAAGTGTTTTTGAGTGCTCCGTCCACATTTATACTTTTATATAAATCAGAGAGAGTTGGGCTAGTGGCCAAGACAACTCCTCAAGAAGTAGAGGTCTTGAGTTAAATCCCTTTCCCTTGTTGGCCACTTTTTGGGATTTATTCCAGTTTTGCTTAAATGAAGGACTAAGTTAGGTGCTCTAGGAGGCCGGGATACACTAATTTCTAACAAAAAGAGAAAAAAAATGGAGAATCTTATGATGTAACTTTAGCGTTCAAGCACAAGGATGAATTGCTAATGGAGTTCTGATTAGAGGACCATGTGTTCCTCTTCCAAACTGACCACTCCAATCAAATTTTATCACATTGGGATAGAGAAAATGATAAATAATATAAAATAAAATAAAATTTTCATTGCCACATGTCATTTTGCAATTGGGTGGTCCGTTTGGAAGAGGATTATCCAAATGGAGTCAAATCCTCTACGCTGATTTGGCAAATCCGGTTATCATCCTTAGAGGTCGCCACGTGTCTCCTTTGACAACCATTAACCGTGGGTAATGTTCACCCATCCCTAGGGTTCACCCACCTATTTTATTTTTTTTTAATATGAATTCTATTTTTAAAATTAAAAAACTGTTTTTAAAGTCTTTTTAATATTAAAAACAGTTTTTTAATTTTAAAAAAAGAATTAATATTTTTTTTAAAAAACCAAAAATAGGTGGGTGAACCCTAGGGGTGGGTGAACCTTACCCACGGTTAAGGGATGTCATAGGAGACACGTGGTGACCTCTAGGGGTGATAACCGGATTTGCCAAATCCGGTTATCACCGTAGATGATTTGGCTCCTATCCAAATTTAGTCATTGTCTTTACCAAATACAGACAAATATTCTTCACTTTCCCCAATTATGATACAACTCATACTCTCCATAATGATGATGGTAATAGTATAACCCATCCATTCTTGAAAGCCAATGAGCGTTAGTATGATAAGATTGTTCTGAATTATCGTCATCATATACCGTGAAAGTGTCAGTGACATTTCACCATTTGAAGTCAGCACCAGAAAAGCGTAGATCCCCAGAAGTTTGACCTGAATCCCCAACTGTAGTTTTGGCCGTATGGAAGCACATGCGTGCCCAGATCGTCATCTTTGGATGCACAACGAAGGTTGAGTGTCACGCCTTCAGCCAAGTCATTGCCCAGATATACACATACACATTGTGTTTGCTGAAAATAGCGTCTCCATGGCGTTTGCCTATCACCTTCCTCGACTCCTCATTCAAGGTCAAGGCTATTGCCAAGACAAATATTAGCACAAAACGATCCAAACTAGTCATCTTGTGACCACACGCTTGAACTGGCTTTACCCTATTCATCTCCTTTTATTGCCCTAAGAAACCTATTAATAGAAACCTCCATATCCCTTTGTTAATATCTTTCCAAAGTATGAAATTTGCCAGAGGGAACCATGATTGACTCCAGGATAGTTGCCAATACAAGTATTAATCGAAACCTAATCAAAGGAAATTACGAAAAGATTTGACCATTAGCTATCCTTCTTTACATGGGAAGAACAAATACAGTGGAAAAAAAATATTTTCGAATAAATTACTAATTAAAAATCATTATCTTTTTGGTAACCAATTAAAACTCATTTAATGGCTACATATTCCTAATCACTTCTTATGCGCGGGACCCTAGACAAATATTACTTTTTAATTAGTAACTTTTAGAAATTAATTTTGAGTCGGAGCTCTACTTCACGGCGTTGACACGGAGCTCCCATTTTTTACATTATGGCCCTGACACATTTGTAATTACTGAAAGAGGTTGGGCAATTTTACAACACACCATAATTACAAGATTACCACCTTGATGACAGTGTAAAAAGGGGAGCTCCGGTCAATGTCGTAAAGTAGAGCTCCTCTTTGTATTTAATGTCATTTTTACTAGAATGGGATCAACTGTGATTAAACTATAATAAATTTACCAATAATAAAATATAATACAAACTTTACTATAGGACTTTGCTAGTGAGACCGCAAAGGGCCGAGACTACACCGAGACAGTGCTTGTGATGAACGGATCTCAAAATTTCATTAAACCCGTTTTTGAAATTTTGAGATCTATACAGCACATGCACGGTCTCGATGTGGTCTCGGCCCTTTTGCGGTCTCACTAGCAATTTCCTTTACTATATGTAAACTTCTTTGACTGAAAGCAGCTTTCGAATATCTGACTTTGTGAGATGGGGTCATAGGCAATACAGCCACCATTACTGTTATTAATGGGCAGGGCTTGGGCCAGGTCATTTCCTGTCCAAGCCCACCTTGTCCAAGGAAAAAAGCCCAACTAGGCCTAGGCAATTCAAATCCAAGCCCTACCCTAAAATGGGCTCCGTCCGGTTTGGGCCAAATTTGTGCCTCAGAGGATAGTATCATAGATTTTTTAAAAATAAGAAACATAACACGAATATTACTCTTTTGGTTTCGAGCTTTTAATGTATTTTTACTATTATTGGTGTATATTGTGGCATCTCGTTCTTGTAAAACATTTCACCATCTATACTACTCCTATATACCAATTGGTATCCACATGGCACACTCCACAGCTCTCCATTTTCTTCAAATTGCTGCCACATGGCACACCCTTGGGCCAATAGTTTCACTCGACGTGTAAAAAATTCTCTCTCATCACATGTCATTAATCTCCCTTAATCATTTCTCTCCTCACCCACATTCACTACCCCCCACCCCACCATTAATCTCCCCCAACTTGCCATTACACATTTTTCCTCAAGAAACCAAAAGTTTATCTATCCATCAATCTCCCAAGACGTCTGCCACCATTCCTTTCTCCATGAGAAACCAAAACATGCATCTCCCTCTTTAATGTTCTGTATACATACACCCCTTGCTCTCTCTTTAAAAACCCAATACATCTACTTCCTTCACATCTTTTCTTCCATGTGTTCCTCTCTTCCATCTATCTCTATCTCATGTGGTAATACATCAAGAAAGGCTACCGGTTAATTAACGGGGACTGTATCCAATTGGAGATAGGAGCTAAAGATCAATTCCAGTCATAGCAAAATTAATCAAAGGAAGCTAGAAAAATACAGGTAATTCGTTGTCTCTATGGCAATGGTATTTGTGGTTGATAATTGTTTTCCTCTGTTCTTTTTTTTTTTCCCCAGAATCTCTACTTTCGAACAAAGCTCGAGCTCGTGGGAATTTCCTCGGATAGTAGCACGGAATGGGGTTTCGATTAGGGAGAAAGAAATGTAGACATGTCTCAGCCATGAGCGTCCATTTTCTGGGCCATCCACCATACCTTGAAGCAAAAGCATGCTAGAAATCAAAGAGAGACTCATCAATGGAAATACAATAAAAAAATCAAAGCAATCTCGCATTGGAGTATTTTAGTGCACATAAGCACACTGAAAAATATATTACTATTAGAGAGCGAGAGAGAGTTGGGTAAACAAAGAAACGAGAGCATCGTGCTCAGCGGGTAGCTTGGACAGTTAATTTGTAGTTTCTCTCCCGCTTAGAAGTTAAAAGGAGAAAATTTGGGTTTGTGGTTTCTCTCCCGCTTATCTCAGGAGTCCAACGACTCCAATCCCTCAAAAAAAGGATAGAGAATTGGATTTTTGTCTAGAGATTCGCCACTCCATTCATCTTAACCATGGTTTAGTTATTATTCCCAAATCAAGGTTAAAAGTAAAGTTAACTTACACAGTTATATTAATCTCTACTCAGTTTCTCAGTATTTTTCGGAATATCGAGAGAGATTTTTCCATAGATCTCTACAAAAATATATCTTTGTTGGGGCTACATATGTTTGTTTGTTTTCTTTTTATACTATTCAAGTATGTTAGTTTCTTATCATGTTGGGTTTGCATGAATGCTACGGCCATAAACTTAAGAACTCTCATATACTTTTATTATACTTTTGTATCATCAATTTTGCAGAAAGATTATGAAACTAGGGTGTTCGTAGAAAAATTAGATAATGTTTTTTTTTTTTAGTTAACTCAACTACACCAGAAGGCGATAGATCTTGCATTAATCATATCATACATTAAACGCCATCTTATTAATTTCCCTACATTTTATATTTTACTATTTTCTTTTCATTTCCCGTGCATTGCACGGGGTGTTTGCTAGTTCTCACTTAAAGCCTTTAGTATAAGAATCGATGGATTCTACCCATTTTAAATTTCAAAATACCTTCAATATAAGAATCGATAGATTCAACTCATTAGAATGGATGGATTCCACCCATTTTAAATTTCAAAATATAAGAATTATTGTGGTTGCATATAGACAAGCCTCATTTCTCTACCGGAGTAAAGGAACAATGTTAGGTATAGCCCAACTAGAGCATTGTTAGTCTAACTATAACATTGTTATGGTGTCTTTTCTATTGCAATTTTCCATATATAATAAGCCGTGTAGTATAGGGTGTTTCAAGTTACTTAAATGCCCTCCAATCAAACAATTGAACAATATGATTTCATTGGTATTTAAATAATGTTAGTTTATTTTATATATATATATATATATATATATATATAATATTTCGTACTGAGGCCGGGCTTCTAAATACAAGCCTAACCCGGTCAAAAACATATAGGCTCAAAATATAAAGCCTGCCCTAGTCCCATGGGCTGGGCTTAAAATAAGGCTTATTTCCGGCCTAAAATGGGTCGAGGTGCATATGATTATAGGATCAAGTAATATAACCTTGAGTTTTAGAAAACAAATATTAAAAAAACTAACCACATGAGTAAGTGAATCATAACCAAGGTTAATGTTTTTAAAAATATTTTTTTCTAAAAACTAAGGTTAGATTATTTAACCTTAGGGATGAGTGAATCTTAAACTGTTGTTAATGGATGTCAAAGAGGACATGTGGAGAGCTTGGGAAGTGTAAGTGTACCACCCAACAGAATGTGTAATGCATGTTATCACATCCCTTGTTAAATGTCTTTACATGCGTCATGCAAAGAGTGGTGCTCGAGAACAAATTTCGGGCACCTACTAGAGAGAATCCGTTGCCAAAAAACCCATCCTATCTTGTCCTTCTCCTCTACCAACTTTCCAACTAGGGATCGAACCACTTGGACCCAGTAGTAGCACTTCTTAATTAGCAAGATTATGGCTCCTTCAGTTTTGGATCTCAATGGATTAGTGGTTCTTAACGACATATTACCATTTGAGTGGGGATCTTTATAAGCCATCTTCTTCAAGACACTTACAATCTCCTCTTAATTTCTTCCTAAACACACCAAAGAATCAAATCATCTCTGGTTGCGGTAATTCCAGTACCGATATTCCTGGTAGGCTTAGGGTAGTTTAGGGATTCAGAGAAAGATGAGAGGGACCTCAAGGTTCCATTGGAGAGCCACCTGGAGGTGCGGGAGATGGGGGGGGGGGGAGGTGCCAGACTTAATCTGCACATTCTCTAGGAATTGCGGTAATTCCAGTATCGATATTCCTGAATCCGGCTAAACATGAAATGACGGTAAAGTTATTACCATCATTTATTAGTTTCTCATGAAATAGGCCCAACTAGCCTACTTTTGCCTGTGCGCACTATAGCTTTTACAAAAAATGGAAATGTTGGTAAAATTATTACTGACATTTCTTGAATTTTTTGAAATTTGAAATTGGCAGACCCCCATGGTCTGGATTGGATTTGTGGGCCCATGCTTGTGTTGTGACCCAAAATACCCCTAGGAGTTAGAGAAATCTTAGCTTGTGACTTATCTTATATCAAAACATCCTGCTAGAGTACACAAGGCATGATATATAGCGGAAGCAATAATATTATAACAAAAAGGCCCATAACTAGGTTCAAGTCTGAACCAACAAAATGTAACAAAATGTGAAGCATGGAGTGGACGAGTCCCACTCTCAACATACAAAATATCTCCTATACTCCTTTCTCAGCAATAGTCTAGATAGGGCCACCTATCTAGAGTTTCGTCATCCTGTCAATGATCCATGATGGCTCCGGCTCATAGTATTCCTCATCGACTGAAGGCTCAGGAGCATATGCGTCAATAGAACCTACCGAAGCCAATAATTCGGCTAAGCATGGAACACTCAGTGCCTACAAACTAATAGCTAATAATGTAACAATATCATTGAATATGCAACAAACGTAGAACTTATAAATCCTTAAAACAATACAAGATTTTGAAAACTATTTCCTTAAGAGTTTCCGTGTGAAATCCAAAACCGTATGAGTCCGTATTAGAATTAGTCTTGTGAGTTCTTGTGGTTCCTTATAATTCTTGTGAATTCATGAATTCTTGCGAGTTCTTGTGAAAGTTGGGATTCCTTGAGAGGGCTTGATTCCTTGTGAAACATGACTTCTTGCAAGTCCATGTAAGCATGTGATTCCTTGTTAGCTTTGAAACGATCTTAGACATTCTTGACCAACCCTTAGTTTGACTTTATCAATGTTTTTGAGCTTAATAGCTTTACAATTTCTTAGAAACTTAGAATGCTTCGATAAACTCGACTTGTGAGAAAACATTCAATTTATGTGAGACATGTGAGGCTTAGAGTACTTAGAAAACATAGGGTACTTGTGATTATCATGCTATACTTAGAAAACTTGACAACATAGCATAGTCATAGAAATTCAATAATAGTGATAGCTTACAACCCATGTATAATTCATCATCCAAGGAAACATGGTTTTTTCCTTAAAGAATTAGAACAAGGTAGAGAGTAGAGTGTCTCTACTTAGAAAATCATAGAAAAGCCAACTAGTAGAAGGTACCTTTCTAGATCAACTTTTTGATCTAAAGCGCTTGAGAAAGGTTGAGAAGCAAGAAGGAACCACCCTTTGATGAGAATCCAACTCAAGAACATCCAAAACCCAAAACCCAAAACCCAAAACCCAAAACCCAAGACTCTCCTTTCTTCTTCCTCTTTCTTCTCTTCTCTTCCTTTCTTTTTTTCTCTTTTTCACAAGCTCTAGGGTTCTTGACCCTAAGGCATGAAATGGGGTCTTATATAGACCCCAGGCATTAGGTCTGTTTACAAAAACCAGTGCCCATGACACTCTTCATGGGCACTATTCACAGCCTATGAATTCAAGTTCCGGTGTTGTTCATCCTTCCCCCTTTTACAGAAATTTCATCCCCAAAATTAGGACAATATCAAAAAGTACAAACAAACCTAAATACATAACAATCGACCAATGAACTATACAGAAAAATGAGGGTACTTTTCCCTCACTTCAACCTCACGCTCCCACGTAGCCTCTTCTGTATAGAGTTTTCCCTAAATAAGGAAACTCAATATTGTTGCAACAGTTTCTTTAGTATAGTATCCAATGAGGATTGTGCTTGTTTTCAATTGGAATGGTTGTAGTTTGCTGACTACATGCTGCAATCTTTGGTTTTGAAAGTTATACATAGTGTATTTTAGTGCTAATGCATAATGAAAAAGGCAAACAAATATATTGAGTATTATTATTCAAAGAAATGTTTAAATTTTTGGTTTTATTTGGGGTTCCATGAAAGACCATAGTGCAATTTGGGGTTTCAAGAAAATAGGTATTAAAGAAACTAAGGCCCTTTCAGACTGTGGATGCATTGCTCATCAGCACTGTGGACGCATTTTCCATCCCTTTCGTGGACGCTCTGTCGATTCCCATTAGGTCCACCCAACACACACACACATATCGAAACCACTGGTTTTGTAGCCCCTGTTAAACTTACATAAACCAGCAACAGGCCATTATATCATGTTGAATTAATTACTTAACATGGCATAGCCATGGGGCAAGGGGCCAGCTGCCTCTGAACTTAGGAAAAAAATTATATTATATTATTTAATAAAGCATAGCAATGGGATATTAATGAGGGTAACTGGTCCTTACTTTTGTAAACAAATTAACTTTATAATTTATATTATATTATATTATTTAATTATTCAACGAAGCATAGCCATGAAACAAGAGTACAGTTGCCCCATAAAACGTATGGACGCATGGGCGGAGCCAAAATTTTCTAGTAGTGGGGGCACTCATGGTTGATTGAAAATAGTAGTAATTGTTAATAGATTTTGTGAAGAAAGAGTAGGCGGATACAAAATATTATGGGTGTAGTGGATGGGGGTTTGGGGGAGTAGAAAGAGTAGGCGGGTACAAAATATTATGGGTGTTGCGGATGGATGTTCGGGGTCATAGCCCTCGATATTTTTTTTGACAACTAAGTTCTCAGGCCGTTTCGTCTACATTTTGTACATATCTTATCAGTATTGTTTCTCCTTGTTTACAGGGCAGTTGTCCTATTGCCTATGGTTATGCCAAGTTAAATAATTAAATAAAATGATATAAAAGAAATATTTTGTTTTCAAAAGTTTAGGAGAAAGTTGGCCCCTTGCCCCACAGTTATGCCATACTAAATAATATAGTATAATTTTTTAGGGGACAACTGCCCCTTTGTCCCATGATTATGCCTAATTAAATACTTAAACAATTTAGTATAAAAAATACAAGTCCAATTCCTATCCAATTGCGATTGAATTCGGATAGTAGTTCAATCGTACTTACATAGCCCCCTTTAACTCTGGTTAAGAACTTTTAACCCTTAGTGTCAATTTTTTTCCTAAAAACAAAGGTTAGACTATTGAACCCTAAGGGTTAGTAAATCTTAACCATAGTTAATGGGATTTAAAAGGGACACGTGTTGACCTATGAGTTGAGTTCAATCGTGATTGAATATAGCAAATGCTCCATGTCCATGTATACCCTAAAAAAAATAGTTTTTTAAAAGTTGAGTGGGGGCACGTGCCGCCATAGGCCCCCACCCGACTCCACCCCTGTACAGACGAGATGACCCTCTCTGAACCCTTTATCCCCCTAGACCCAAAATATTTTGTAACGGTTTAATCATTCTTCATAAATCTATCAACAATTACTAACATTTTCAATAACCATTATGCCCTCCTACAAGAAAGCCATTCCAAAATATTGTAAAGCCATTAAAAATTTGTTGGTAGTTGGGATTAGGAGAGGTTTGTTTATAATTGTAGTAGCAATATAGTCTTCGTAAAGACCCAAAACTTGTTTTTCTTGAAACTAGTGCACATTGAATGAAAATATTGAAATTTTGCTTAAAACATTTCAATTAATGTTAATTGGTGTCCAGTAATATTTAATTGATGTTAATGGATGATTAAATATGTATATGTAAATTTTTAACTAAAGTTATAACTATTGCATGATCAATAGTTAAGGTTTCAAGCAAAGAAAATGGTCAAAATAGACGAAATTGCCTGTTATATTAGAGATATTTTGCTAATTGCCCATCATCCAAAATTTATGAAATTTTTAGGGTAGATGCTAGATGTCCTAAATTAACTACAGTTCAAATTTGAACTTAATACAATAAGAATTAACATTTCTAGAAGTTTTCAAACTTTTAATTATGACATTTATTGCTTCTGTTATATTTTATTGGAGAAATTTTTAAGTTCATAATTTAGTTATGCTTATTATTGCTTTATGTTAAGGATGTTCTATAGTGTCACGGGTCCAGAGTCCCTTTTTGACCTAGGGGGAATTTTGGGGCGTTCCAATCTTATAGAGTAGCAGGATAATCTTATAGATAATCCCCTCTATAACTAATGCTTTTAGTTGCTAACGGCCATAAAGGAATCTTGGGGTGGGGTGGGGACGTGGGGTGCGGTGGGATTTTCTTCCACATATCTGTTTCATGGGCCAGTCATTCAGCATTGTACCTTTTAAAGGTAGTAAGAGTTAATTTAGGTGTTAGTGATTCTACACTTGACTCCAAAGCAACAAATATACTCTGGTTGAAGCCCGAGTAAGGTACTCGGGCCAAGCCTCTTTGCCTGACGTGTATCCCCTTTAACTATAGTTATTTAGGGTTAAAGAATTTAACCTTTGTTTTAAAAAAAAAAACAGAGTTAAGATTTAGTTTTCTTAAATGATTTTTATTTTGTTACTCTAAAAACTAAGGTTAGATTATTTAAACCTAATGATTAGTGAATCTAAACCAACAATCAATTAAAAGGGGACACATCCCCATCAGGCAAAGAGGCTAGGCCCAAATAACTTACTCGGGTTTGAACCAGAGTATATCCATTCTCTGAGTTCTGAGGCTCAAAAAAAGAAATTTTTTACTTTAATACCCAATTTCTTCAAATCCCAAATTACACTATAGTCTTTCATGGAATTTTAGTCAATTACTCGAGCTTCAGCTAGAGTAAATCTGTTGCCTGACTCCATGGCTACTTTAATACTCATTTCGTTGAAACTCCAAATTGCACTATGGTCTTTCATTGAACCCTAATCAAACCCTAAATTTAGACCTTCTCTTCGACTAATACATTGTATTTTTTTATATAGTTATATATATATATATATACACACACACGACAAGGTAGTAATGAGCCATGCTCATTGAAGCTTGTAATGAGCAGTCCCTATAGAAATATGACACGTTGCATAATTTTTTGAATCCGACTATTTGATGTTAACTTGGGTCCATTGGAGACGTTAAAAAAAATTCAGCCTATTTGGACATGTTTAGACCGTCTGATTAGATCCTAGTTTGAAGCATTAATCCCTTATGGTTCACTAGACCCTATCTAGGATATAGAAATGACTGATTTTTCCTTCTTCGATCCGACGTTCTATAAATGTCCCATCGAGCTAATTTTTTTTCACGTGTCTCTCAAGCAACCCATCTTGATATCCAATGGTCATATATATTCAAAAAAAGATTGTCAAGTACGTGTCACAATGACCGTTCATTACAAGTTTTAAGGAGCATGGCTTATTAGAATCTATTATTATATATATATATATATATATATATATATATATATATATATTTAAACTAGTAGAAGGGATGTGCGATGCACGTTAGTGGATAGTCCTAATGATTGTGAAATAATAAAGGGAAAAAATGAATTGAATAAATTTTTAATTCAGTACGTAAACATAATTCTAATTTTATAATGACCTGCTAGATTTCATACAATAAAAATAGAATAAAGAATATCTATATATATATATATATATATAGATATATATACTAGTTGCATTCAAAAGGATGTTCTATCAAATAATAGTACAGAAATAAATAAAAGAATTCATTTTTAGGCTCAGGCTCAACTTTGCTTCTTGTCTGATATCGCAATGAATCTCTTCCATCCACCTTCGCCCCAATCAGATGCAGAACTGCTAGAACCTATTCTGTTAATTTTTTCAACTGCAAACACATTTAATTTTTGAATAGATATTGTAGCACCCCGGACTTTTTCATCCTTAATGAATAGCACCTTCGTAGCTAATTGACCGTTTTTGTAGTCTAATTAATAAATAAGGGAGAAATCGAAAATTCCGAAACGTCAGAAATGTTCATTTTCGAAAGACGGATTCAACGCAAGTTGAATCGTCGAAATCCGACGAGCGAGTCAAAAGATATGGTCAAAACAGTCCAGACATACAGAGCACCGATCGCTCGGTCCAGTCAGCGATCGATCGGTCCATAACCGATCGATCGGTAGCTATCGCACGGTCAGAAATTTTGTATGGGGAAATTTTCCAAAGAGTGAGTTTTTGACCGGTCGATCGGTCATAAACACCGATTGCTCGGTAGGCAACTGATCGATCGGTCATAACCACCGATCGCTCGCAGAAATTTCAGTAAGGGCTTTATCGTCTTTTGGGGGTTAAACCCTTTCTCCTTAAGGCTTGCCCGAGCCTTAGGGCATCATTCACTATAGTTAGAGAGATTTGGGAGATAAGCGAGAAGAGAAAAGGGTTTCCTAAACCTAGGTTGCTTTTGGAGAAGAAATCAAAGGGGTGAAGACCCTAGATCGTCCCCAAGCACGTTTTCTTCAAGATTTCAACTCAAGCTCGGGTGGGGTGCATTCTCAAAGCTAGGGCAGCCCTCACTCACGTTTTTGAAAGGGATTTCTTCCCCAACTCGAGTCTTCCTCAAGCAAGGGTTGCTCCCTACCCCTTTTGGAGCTTCAATCAAGGTTTCTACCAAGGATCAAGCCTTGATTCAAGGTTAGTACACCCTACTAACTTTCCCTAGCAATAACCTAGGTTTTCTAGTGTAAATGGTGATTATATATATTATGCTTTTCCTTCCCTATGCATTGTATTAACTCAACAAATATAAACAAGATAAGGGAAATGGAATGAATGTGTGGATGGGAGATTGGATGTGGCGATTGGATGCCGAATGTGATGTATGATGTATGGGTTGTGGATTGGAAAATGGAGGATGGGTATAGTACAAATAACAAACTTACCATTGTGTGATTGAATGGAAAATATGCATTTAAGAGAAGGAGATAAACTACTAAGGAATAATGTATGAAAGTGTTTGACAAAATACCTAAACTATGAATAAATGATCTCAATGAAGAATATAGAAATGGGTTTTATGCATGCGTTCTTATAAATGATAAATTGATCAAATGTTATGCAAACTACTTATGTTACCTATGTTCATATCATGAATTGAATTGTAATGTCATATCTTGGTTATTCCCATTATCATGATTGTCACTATGGACACGTACACGAGCACGCATGATAGCATGAACCGAGATTTCAAGAGCATGTGCATATAATAAACAACAAGAAAATATTGCATGTTAAGGAGGTTGGTAGCCCAGGGAGGATTCGGGTACTAACCTCTGGCTCACAAGATAACCCCTAAAATACCTATTGTCAAGGAGGTTGGTAGCCCAGGGACATTCGGGTACTAGCCTCTGGCTCACAAGAAAACTAAACAAGTAATAAAAATCACCTATTGTCAAGGAGGTTGGTCGCCCAGGGACATTCGGGTACTAACCTCTGGCTCACAAGAAAACCATGCATTTCATAACAAGGAGGTTGGTAGCCCAGGGACATTCGGGTGCTAGCCTCTGGCTCACAAGTGCATTGCATATCAAGGAGGTTGGCAGCTCAGGGAGATTCGGGTGCTAGCCTCTGGCTCACAAGTTACAAGATGGAAGTTCACAAGATGATGATTATGCATTCATGCATGCACGCATACATGATTTCTACGAGGCATACCGGGACATGACAGGGGTTTTCAAGCATGAGTTTTATCGGCGTTTTCGCATTCATGTACGCACGTCAGGATGCTTGCATTGTATCATGCCCTATACTGTTTCTTGTGATGTTTCTATTACTGCTTGTATGATATTACTGCTGTGTGTTTTATTATTGTTATGGTCTGCTAGTAGCTTGTACTCGCTGAGTATTTCATGCTCAGCCGTACTTTCATGTCGGCAGGTACTGAGGGAGCCCTCGACCCGGAGCCTTGGGTCGAGGAAGAGTATATAGAGGAGAGAGAGCCGGCTATTCCATTATAGTCTCAGGCGGACCGAGACCTCGATGCGTGGCCATACCTCGACTACTGTTGAGGGGAGAGTATGAGAGGGTCTTATGTATTTTGATATTTTGATAGGTGGGCCTGTCCACCTTAGACTTAGATGTGTTTTGTATTTATGTCATCTTGGAATACTATTTTGGATCATCAGAAGAAATGAAATTTTGTTTACGCTTCTGCATATATGATAGCTTCCACGCTCTGATTATCGTTGTTAGTATTGTATTTTATCTTGTGCATTGCAGGATGGTTTGATAGGTACGCAGTGTGACACCTAAAATATCCCTAAACTCCTAGGGGGTATTTCGGGGTGTTACAGATATATTGTTATGAGCAGTGATGGCTGACCCTGCATTCGGTTAGCTAACCGAATACTTCCCCATTTTATTTCTCTTTAATTGTGGTTAAGCTTAACCAACCTAAGGTTGATATATATATTACCTTTTTCACTAAAAACTAGGGTTGGATGGATGAATCTTAGAGTGAATCTTAACCATAGTTATTGGATGGTAAAAAGGGGGGCATGGAACAATGAGGAATGACATTCGAACTACATAGCCAAATGACTTTTTCACACCTATTAATTGTGGTTAAGATTTACCCACCCCTAGTTTCATCCATCTAACCTTGATTTTTAGAACAAAAAAATTATAATCTTAATTTACTGAATCTTAACCACAATTTTTTTAATGGTAAATAGGGGTTAAAAAAGACATGTTGACCAGTGGGTGTGATTGAACTCTAGGAGAGTTCAATTGAAATTGATTGTGGTCCGATCCCATATCAGCCACCACACAGAAGGGATTGCGTGAATATGATAGTAGATGGAAGCATATAAGGACATCTAATTGTGATTTAACTCTCTCAGAGTTCAATAACAACCCCTGGCCCATGTGTCACTTTTAACCACTGTAATTAAGATTCACTAACACTTTGGGTTCGCAATATAACTTTAGTTTTTAGAAAAAAAAGTATTAACATAATGGTTAAAAATTCTTAACCAGTTACAATATTAAAATATATATATATTTAAAACTAAGATTATATTGTTGAAATCTTAAGGATTAGTGAATCTTAACCATAGGTAATAAGGGTTTAAAGAGACACGTGTTGACTATGGCTGCGATTGAACTTGGGGAGAGTTCAATTGCAATTGGCTGTGATCCGATCTCCCAAGCCCGGATTAAATTCAAGAGAAGTGTATTCGTGTATTCCATGGCAGGAAAGTTTGAACATTTCAATTCAATAGAGATACGTGGAGTGAGAGGGGAGAGAGAGACGAGTGGGACGGTGGGAGGCGAGAAAGAGAGAGAAAGACGTTAGTGGGAGGGGAGGGGGGTAGAGACATGGGATATGGGTTTGGTTCAGTTAGCGATAATGTTGATCGTCTTCCTCATTTTTTTCCTGTGTTTTTAAAGTTACGGAAACCATTCCGGGGGGGCTGTTGCACCGATCTATAGGTGACCAAAAGAGTCGTTGTTTGCCTTGTTAGTGTTACGTGCCTTGAATAAGTAAATTGATCTTCTGCCCCTCATCAGACTAGTCAATGCACTTATCATTGGTATCAGAGTCATACTCTATGTCATGAGTTCGAGTCACAAAAAGGACTACCTGAGAAGTGTTATGGAAAAAAAAAGGCCAGAGAAGTGCCCTACCTCAGATTGAAAGCCGTTGCGGAAAAAGGGCTACCTAGGAAGGGTTATGGAAAAATCTGGAGAATTGACCTACCCTAGAATGAGAGCCACTGAGGACGTCACCTGCGGAAGTGTGGTAGTATGTTACGTGCCTTGAAATAAGTAAATTGATCTTCCACCCCTCATCAAGCCGGTCTTTTGAGGAGTATCGGTCAAGGCACTTATCAATTAGCCATTTGATTTTCATTCTGATAACCGTTGATATAGGATAATTGCTAGAAAACAAACAGTTTTAACAATTTAGCTGAATCCAAACAAAATTTTCAAAACTGAAGAACGGCCATTTCCAGTGGTCGTTGAATGTATCATACAGTATAAAAAACACATGCAATAGAATGTTTTTTTAATAGTTCTTCACAACCATTTCCAGGCATTAGATCCTATGACAGACAGGTTTATAAAGAAAAGATCAATAAACCAAATCAAATATTAAATGAACACATGTTATTGAGGGAGTTTACATTTGTGATTAGTTCTTTGTTAAATCTGTGAGTGAAGAGAGATCTTTTAAATTGCAGCAACAGGTGTGGACACAAAAAAGATGGAGATGTATAAATATGGATTCGTGAGAAAAAAAATGATCCATGATCTTCTGGTGATTCCCAACAAGTGGCACGACCGTCCCCTTTCTGGCCTAAACCTCTCATTTTTATTTTTATTCCAATAATACAGTCAATGCACCAATCTACAAAACCTCCAACATCTCATTTGTATCCAACACCTTTTAATTAAGGAGGCATCATTCTTACTGTCTCTCACTCTCACCTTGATAAATTTGTACCTCTTTT
The DNA here is from genome assembly GCA_015143295.1 of Tetracentron sinense. Classification (NCBI taxonomy): domain Eukaryota; kingdom Viridiplantae; phylum Streptophyta; class Magnoliopsida; order Trochodendrales; family Trochodendraceae; genus Tetracentron; species Tetracentron sinense. The sequence continues at coordinate 29,197,669 of CM026564.1, forward strand.
ATCGTTCGTTTTCAAAGATTAAAAAAAGTATGTTATTGCTCCCACCTCCATTAAGAATTTGAGTTAAGTTGAAACCACTATGCTTTGTCAATGATGCTATTTCCTCCACCTCCACAAGTTGCGAACTCTTCTTTGTAGCGTGGGATTCAACTGCTTATTAAGGCTGCTTAGAGCTCACTAGACTTGGTCTTCATTGGAGGTCCGAACTGACTGATGTTGAAGAATCACGCATGAAAGAGAATAACTGTGTGATGGTAAATTGAGAAATAGTAACGGTTTTTGTTTGTGACTAATTGAGAGATTTCTTGTAGTGTGTAAAGTCCGTGTTTTTTGTGTTGGCATATTCCGGTGTCAAAACAAATGAGTCTAGGTGTCTAGGTGTGTATCTTATGTCATTGCCGTCAAGCATCCATGATAAGTGAAGTTGAAGCGCATTGAAGAATCGGTTGATCCACTCGGTTGATCATTTCTTTCATAGAATGGTAAGTGACGTAGACACTATGTGACCATAGGTGGGAATTGTGAAATTTTTGAAAAAATCAAGGTTACTTGAAAGTAGCATATCTCTCAAACCGTAGCTCGGATTTCGCTCTATAATATATCAAATTGATCGCGTCGAAAAGAGCTACAACTTTTATGAAGGGTGCAAGATTCAAAAATAGAGTTTTAAAATCAGGTCTGCACCTCAAGGTTGACCCTGAGCATAAAAGTTTTTGAAAACCAAGGTTGCTTGTAGATGCCATATCTCACAAACCATAGATTGGATTTTGCTTCATAATATATCCAATTGACCGCGTCGAAAAGATCTACAACTTTCATGCAGGAAGCAAGAGCTGAAAATGCATTTTTATATCTTGGTAAACCGAAAACAATCAGGGTCGACCCTGAACTACCCAATTTTTCTATTGGAAAATTTTTCAGAATGTTGAAAATTTGAGGGTCGACCCAAGTGCACATTTGCTTTCCTCTTTGGTTTTTAAGCCTTTTAGCAACTTCTAAACCATGGATTTGAGTTCCCTATATACGGTGAACCCTTCTAGTTCGTGGAGTACTACTTAGGGAGTGTGTGGAGAGTGTTTTTAAGTTTCTCCAGAGGTTATAGAACTTATGGAAATTGTTATTCTCTACCCCCTTTATTAATGCATTCAACCTAGAGTTTGGAAGCCCAAAGTTTCAATTTTGCTTGTTTGGACTTGTCCTTTGAAGGAGTCCATTTAGGTGTTGATTTTTATAAAACCATCAACTCATTCTAGATAGAACACCTTGGCCGGAGTGTTCCGGAGCCTTTGCGAAGGAGATCGATCCGAGACAGATCGTGGATGTGTGATTTGGTCGGTGGAATCCGAAGCCGTTATTGACAGAGATCGATCGGAAGATTGTAAACTGTTTTGGAGACATAAAGAGAAGTACAAGCGGTTGCGGTTGATCATGGGACTTGAGAGTACGTGATGACTTTTCAAAGTGTGGAGGACTAAGAACTGAAAGATCGAAGTGTCGAGTCCAAAGGAGTCAAGTTCGAGTCTTGTAAGTTCTTGATTACTTTGTCTTAGTGATTTCTCTTGACTGGACTAGATCCCGTGATTTTTTCCGAAAGGGTTTCCACGTAAAAATCCTTGTATTGTGGTTTGCTTGGTTTTTTATTTCTGCACTTAAATTTTATCATCCCTTAAGTTAATAACTTAATTATTGAAATATTCAAAATGGTAGATAAACTTTTAGGGCAACCGAACCATCTCATTGATCTTGTGAGATTCTCAACTCAAACATCGGATTTGAGGTTCACCGAATTTTTTTTTTCAATTGGTATCAGAGCGGGTTCACTAATTTATTAGTGTGATCTTGTCTCATATTTTCGGTGAATATGAATCTCCAAAGAGAGGGAGGATCCATCTCTTGTCTCCCATTATTTGATAGGAATAATTATGTCTATTGGAAAGCTCGAATGAGAGCGTTTCTAAAATCATTAGATGAGAGAATATGGTTCTCCATTGAACAAGGTTGGACCCATCCAACAAAGACCATAGATGACCAAACCATTCCTAAACCTTCTTCTAAATAGATCAATGCAGAACTTGAAAGCTGTAGATGGAATAGTAAGGGTCTAAATGCAATCTTCACCGCTGTCACACTCAAAGAATTTCGACGTATTTCTAAATGTGACACATCGAAGGAGGCATGAGATATTCTTCAAATTACCCATAAAGGGATTACAACTGTCAGGATCTCCAAACTTCAAATGCTTACCTCTAAGTTTGAAAAGTTTATGATGGATGATAATGAAACCTTTGACAGTTTTTATGCTAATCTGAGTGACATTGTCAATTCTAGTTTCAATCTAGGGGAAAGAATTCCTAAGTCTAAAATTGTTAGAAAAATTTTGAGATCTCTACCTGAGAGATTTCGATCGAAAGTTACCGTCATCGAAGAGAGCAAAAATGTTGATGCTCTCAAAATTGAAGAGTTGGTTGGTTCTCTCCAAACCTATGAGTTACATCTGAACCCATCTAAGAAACCAAAATCTATTGTCTTGAAATCCATCAAGGAATCCATAGATGATTTAGATAGTGACTCTAAGGATGAAGAAGAAGAGTTGACTTTATTTGCTAAGAAATTCAGAAATATTTTAAAACTTAATAAGAGATTTAATCCGAAAGGACAAAAATCTTATGAGAAGCCTAAGTCCAAGCACCTTGAAAACAAGAAACATCTTAAAAGTGTGGACAAGAAATCCCAAAGTGTTCAATGTTATGAATGCCAAGGCTATAGCTATATTGTCGCTGATTGCTCTAATAAGAAAAGATTTAAGAGCAAGGCAAGGGATGACAGTGAATCTGAATCTGAGGAATCAAATAGTTCTTCTTGTGAGGAGACTAGGGGTTATATGGCATTCACTGCATCTTTGTCTAGGGTTGAAGAATATTCTTCAAATGCTATGAGTAACCAACACTGTAGTGATGGTGAGAGGGATGATGAGAGTTAGAATGACTCAGATTCTGAGGGAGACCTTGAGGCAGCTTATGATGAACTATTTCAGGAATGCCTAAAGTTGAAAAAGATTCAATTTTCCATGTCCAAAAAGATCAAATCTATTGAAAATCGAAAAAAATACCTTAGACCAAGTGGTTTCAGGGTTGAGAGCACTTGTGTCATAGCTTGAGGAAGAGAAGGCTTCCCTTCTTGCCAAGACTCAGCAATTTGAATCTGATTTACATGTTTGTCTTGATGAAAAGACAAGTCTTAAAATCAAGTTGGCTGATATTGAGTAAAATCAGAGGTGTGGAGATGAGAAGAAAACTTCATCCACCTCGAACACTAAGCCTGGTGCTAAAAGGCACCCTCCTAAAAATAGGAAGGACCCTTCTACTAAAAAATTCATTCATATATGTCATAAATGTGAAGTGAAGGGTCATATTAAGCCTCAATGTCTTAAACTTTGAAGAATGTCCAATCATGGTTTTGAGAATCACAACAACTTTAATGAGAATCTTCAATAGAGAGTTGAGTTCTTAGTGGAGAAGTCTAGGAGTTTGTGTGAAGATGTGATAAAAATTACTCACAACTCTAGACAGTGGCATGGTCATGACACTCCTTATGCTAGATATGAAGGAGGTAATAGGGAGAACCATAATGTCCGCCATAATTGTAGGACTCAATCCTGGAAAAGTAGGAACAGGAGGAAGAGAAAAAAAGTTACACCTACCTCAACTGAAACAGTTAGAGACCAAAGGGTTAATCAAACTTCTAAAACCATTTGGTTGAGAAAGGAAGACCTGAAGGGCTTCACCTAGCCCATGCCTGTTATAGCCTAGGGTGTACTTGTATTGATATATCTTGTCCTAGTGCTATGCTATCTGTATATACTAGTAGTTTTTCATTTTACTAGTATTTATTTGCTTTGGTATGTTTTTCTGTTTTCTTTATTTTGAAAAAAAAAAACCAAAAACATTGAAAAACCTTAAAATCAAAATATATTTTTGTCATGTTGTCCTTGTTTGACTTACATGATCTGCATTCCTTGTGTGATCTTTATTTCTATACTTGTCTAGGGTTGAACATGAGTTTGTTATTGATTGAGGATATATCCCCTTTATAGTCTCTTAGTTAGGCTGAAAATTAGACCGATTTTAACTTGAACAATTAGAGACTTATTCATGTGTGTATGCTTCACAAATTTTACATGCACTCTGACTGATTCTATTGAGAGGTCTATTTTCCAATATGTAGGTATATGCTTATCCCAATAGTGTGACCTTGGGTGACCAATCTAGAATGATCATTTTGTTAGTCATCCCCATTTTGTCTATCCTCCATGAGCTAAAATTGCTGCAATGAAAAGGGCTACCTACTGAGATAATGTGAAAGTTACTATTTGATGCAAACAGTATGAAATGGCTACCTAGGCGAACAGTAAGTATCTATCTGGGTCACTAAAGTGAAAACTCCTGTTACCAATAGCCAGGACTACCTACCTGAATAGTGTGAAAGCCATCATTGCATGAAAAGATATGCTTAGATAAAGAACATCCAAAGAAATTTTATAAAATTTGGAGGTATTTGACCAAAAGTAAATATATATATATATTGGTTCAAATAAAATGAATAAAGGAGCACTAAAATGTAAAAAATCATCATATCTGGATCTAACTAGGTTTGACTTCTAAGATGCATATCTCCGGAGTCCCCTTAGTGGTTAATGTTATATCCTTGGAAAGGGAAAGAAACCTTGATCCAGTATCTTGTCAAACCACCATTACACACATATTGCTTCACTTTTAACTGTTCACTAAATGTGATTAAGTGAACTGGCTATGATTTAGCATTCCGTGAGATTTAGTTACATGTGTATCCTCAGTCAGTCTAACTAATCATGTTCTTCATTGGATTTGTAATTTTAAATTATTACTGCTTGCAATGCTTTTGATGTATGTTTGTGTGGCACATGATATTTTTTGTGTGTTTCTTTTTTATTTGGTAGGAGCCGTTCTAGCATAAGTGCCCAGTTTTTGGTGGTATCCTTGATCTTAGGGAGAGAAGATCAAGTTGAGTTATTGAGGGGGAGTTTGTGATTGAGTTGTTGAGGTGGAGTTTATACTTTATATTTTTATCTTGTTCCCTGTTCTTTAGTCCTCTCAATGTCTGCATTTGTTTGGTTGTACTGTGATTGCCTTGATATTTGACATATGTTAAACTGGTATATGTCTTTGTGATATTGTCATCATGATTACCTTTGGCAATTGTGCCAAAAAGGGGGAGAATGTTGGATAGTATTTCCCAAGTTCAATACAATCCTTGCATTACCTGTGTTTATGTACTTTCATATATAATACATGCTTTACTGGGTATTTTGTTTATGACCATGTGCAGGTACAGGGTTGCAGAAGAACGATTTTACTTGACAAGTGCTTTAGTGTATTTATTTAAGATGATTTGTTAATTAGTGTCATGTAATAATGTTGGAGTCATGTAATGTCCTAATTCACCGTTTTGATGTGTTTGGGTGAGTTTGTGTCAAGTCATGCACATCAGTTTGGTTTTGCCATAGAATTGCCAAAGAGGAGATTGTAAAGTCCATGTTTTTTGTTTTGGCATATTCCGGTGTCAAAACAAGTGAGTCTAGGTGTCTAAGTGTGTATCTTGTGTTATTACCGTCAAGCATCCATGACAAGTGAAGTTGAAGCGCGTTGAAGAATCAGTTGCCCACTCGGTTGATCATTTCCTTCATAGGATGGAAAATGACCTAGATACTATGTGACCATAGGTGGGAATTGACTTAGAATAATCCTAATATGATGCCTTAGGTTGTAAGTGTCCTAGACTAATCATACGGACCCTAGGTGATGAGACAAGTACTGCAAAACATGTTAAAAATTTTGAAATTTTTCAAAAAACCAAGGTTACTTGAAAGTGGCATATCTCTCAAACTCTAGCTCGGATTTCACTCTATAATATATCAAATCGATCGCGTCGAAAGGAGCTACAACTTTCATGAAGGGTATGAGATCCAAAAATAGAGTTTTAAAATCAAGTCTGCACCTCAAGGTCGACCCTGACCATTGAGGGTCGACCTTGAGTATAAAAGTTTTTGAAAACTAAGGTTGCTTGTAGATACTGTATCTCTCAAACCGTAGATCGGATTTTGCACCATAATATATCAAATCTACCGCATAGAAAAGATCTACAACTTTCATGAAGGAAGCAAGAGCTGAAAATGCATTTTTATATCTCGATCGACCGTAAACAGTCAGGGTCGACCCTGAACTACCCAATTTTTTTATGGGAAAAATTTTCAGAATGTTGAAAATTTGAGGGTCTACCCTGGAGGATACTTGGATCGACCCAAGTGCACATTTGGGTCGACCCAAGTAACCCCTAGGGTCGACCCTGATATGGAAAATAATTCTAAATTGATTTTTTGCTTTCCTCTTTGGTTTTTAAGCCTTTTAGCAACTTCTAAACCATGGATTTGAGTTCCCTATATATGGTGAACCCTTCTAGTTCGTGGAGTACAACTTAGGGAGTGTGTGGAGAGTGTTTTTAAGTTTCTCCAGAGGTTATAGAACCTATAGAAATTTTTATTCTCTACCCCCTTTATTAATGCATTCAACCTAGAGTTTGCAAGCTCAAAGTTCCAAGTTTGCTTGTTTGGACTTGTCCTTTGAAGGAGTCCATCTAGGTGTTGATTTTTATAAAACCATCAACTCGTTCTGGATAGAACACCTTGGTCGGAGTGTTCCAGAGCCTTTGCGAAGGCGATCGATCCGAGACGGATCGTCGATGTGTGATTTGGTCGGTGGAATCCGAAGTCATCATTGACGGAGATCGATCAGAAGATTGTGGACTGTTATTGAGGCACAAAGAGAAGTACGAGCGGCTGCGGTTGATCACAAGACTTAAGAGTATGTGATGACTTTTCAAGGCGTGGAGGACTAAGAACTGAAGGATCGAAGTGTCGAGTCCGAAGAAGTCAAGTTCGAGTCTTGTAAGTTCTTGTTTACTCTGTCTTAGTGATTTCTCTTGGCTAGACTAGGTCCCGTGGTTTTTCCCGAAAGGGTTTCCACGTAAAAATCCTTGTGTTGTGGTTTGCTTGGTTTTCTATTTCCCCACTTAAATTTTATCATCCCTTAAGTTAATAACTTAATTATTGAAATATTCAAAAGGGTAGATAGACTTCTGGGAAACCGATCCATCCCCTTGATCTTGTGAGATTCTCAACTCAATCATCAGATTTGAGGTTCACTGAAATTTTCTTTTCATAGTGCATGCACATGAACTGTCTTGGCGGAGGATGCCCATCCAGCTCAAGGATATAGATTAAAATAGGTAACTTCTTAAATGAGTTCTGATTAGCAATATATCTTTAAATATATTTTTCCACTCTTTTTCTCTACTACTATAATGAGAATTGGAAGGTTGAGTAATAGAGGAAGGTGTCCTTCTCTCTCTCTCTCTATATTTCTACTACTATAATGAGAATTGGAGGGTTGAGGGGTTGATTGAATTTTTATTTTTTAAAACTTTACTATTATATCTCTACTACTATACTGAGAATTGGAGGGTTGAGGGGTTGATTGAATTTTTATTTTTTAAAACTTTACTATTATAATGGGAGAATGAGGGATAGTGTTGACTAATTTTTTTTACCAAAAGACCCTAAAATTATTTTATCATATTACTACATAAATTTAATTAGTTAGGGGTATTGAAGTACTTTAAGTAAAACTAAAACAAAAAGAATTCATGTTATCACAGGTTCTCTTTAACCACTTAACGCACGTCTCTCCCTCCAAACTCAATCTTTAACCACCCTAACTCCTCCCTTTTCTCTCTCTCTAACGACCACACCTCATTGATTGAACTAACAATTTGCATTTCATCCTAAAATCACTCCACCAATTGCACACGTCTCTCAGTTTGTGGATACGTGCTTTCACTCAAAATTTAAGGAGGGGTGTAGATCAGTTATAACCTTCATTCTTTCCCTCTTCATCTTCTTCAATTCACACCCGGTAATTCGAACCACATCTTCTTAACGAGTTACATCGGTTCCTCTCCCACCCTCGAACCGTCATTGCCTTTTAATTTTTGTTATCCTCTTCTCAGCAGACAAGTCTTTTGTTTTTGTTATTCTCTTCTATTCTTTTTTCTCCTTCATGGAAAACAACCTTGGTCTTAGATAGCTTCTTACGTGTGGTGATGCTCTTGAAGAACCAAGGACAAATAGTTGTATGTAAATGCTTACACTGTAAGATGGGTTATTAATTTGCCTTTTGTTTTTCCAGATTATCTTCATATTTATCCATAATGTTGTATCCCAAGCCAGCCATAAATGGTATTATTTTGTTTGCTGCCATTGAAATAGTCTTTAATTTCACCCTCTTATCTTCTTTGGATTCTATCTTACTTTCTTTGATTTATAACTTCATATTCTAACTTACTTTTTTTTTTTAAATTCTGGTTATTGTTAGAATCACTTCCCATGCATCATACGCACAGGGCATCTGATGAGAATAACAGGTATATATGCTTTCTTTTTCTCTACTGTTTTGTTGAATTCTGAAAATGAGTACATTTTGTAATGCCACCAACTGTTTGATGAAATGGATAAAAGATTGTGTGCTTATATTGTTTTCATCCCATAAAGAAATTAGACCCCCTTTAATATTTATTGTAATTTAGGCTTTTTGATGTTCAAGAAAGGAGTATTTAATTTGCCTTCGCATGCTATGATTCTTCGTTGTGGATTATTAGAGGGAAAATCCCTTCGAATTTGGTAGTAGAAATTTGTGTTTTTATAGATGGAATTATAGATGGAAATGAGTACATTGTGTGGTCCCACCAATTGTTTGTTTGATGAAATGAAGGTATCAATTGTGCTTATAAATGTTTTCTTCCCATTAATATTTTTGTCATTTAATTAGCCTTTGTTTTAGTTAATTTATATTGCTATTTTAACAGGATGACCCTGCTTGATTCCCCAACTCATGATTTCCCAAAGTCGTCAGCTACCATCATCACATGTTAACACTCTCCTCTTAGAAAGAATTGGTCACAAGATAATTTTGAAAGGTTGTGAGTATAACATAGAAGAGGGAGGATTCATTGCTGCGGTATTATTGTGCAAGGTTTCAAAATTGGCTAGGTTTCAAGCCTAGCGATTGAATTTTTTTTTTTGTTTACAACCATTTATAACATTCACCTTGATGCATTCTCGGACACCTCATCATTGGTCTCCTTTTTTAACCCGGCCATCTGTATCCAATAACTACATTGTCATTCTCAAGTCCCTCTCAACTCCCTTTCCATAAAGAAATTATTTGTATTAGATTAATTGCGCTAGGCCCAAGTCGACTCACGATGGGTCAATCTGGACCATCTAAAGGATTAAGAAAATGGTTGTCTCATGACCATTGGTCCTCTTTGGCTTTGCTAACAGACTTATGGCCCTCAGGCTGCATGCCTTTAAGACATTTTACATTGTTAAAACAAAATGTATGGTTAGTGGGTGGGTGGCCCTTCGGTCATACATCAAGTTGCTTCAATAAAGAGTCAGGATTAAGAAGAGATGAGTAAAAGCCCTTATTGTAGATCTTAGCCCTCTAATAAAATAATATTTTTTATAAATTTTTTTTTTTTTGATTTGATGCCAGAAATTAATTTAAAGTGAACCAACAGTCTCCCAAGCCCAATATAGGCTTACAACAAAGGGATTGTTCATCTGCTAGAGTCTGAGTTATGCGTGTAAGTTAGCACACCTATTATTATTATTTGTGCCCTCAGTTCAACATATTTCCATTGTCATGGCTGGGTATGTTGGTAAATAATTTGTTTTAAGATTGGTAATCTTGCCTTATGAAAATTATTATTTTTATCAATATAAATGTCACATTCACAAGGGGTGCATTGACATGTAATTCGGCACATATATGTTACAAAATATATGGCCGAACTTTTACACATGATCTGTACTCTCTTGACCATCCTAACTACGTAGTGTATAGAATTATAAGTTGAATCCTTTTAATGTATCTTTGGTTAATCAACTCATTTCTATACTCACGTGCATCGCACGTGCCATCCGCTAGTTTTAAGTAATGGAGAAACCATTCGAGGCTTCGGATGCCCGCACCAAGCCAATGGGAATTTTTTCACTACCTAGTTCTTTCAATGGAAAGAATCATGGTTCTCTCTACGGCAAATATAAACTGTACATGAACATATAGCTAAGAGATATGATCATATCATGTACAATGCTTACAAGCGACGTGACACAACAACTACTTTGTAGGCAACGGATTACCGCTTAAAAACGAGGTGACAAGATGACTACTTTTTAGGCAACGGATTACCGCTGAGGAGTACACTCGGTCATCCCTCTTTGCATGACTTGTGGGAAGGCATTTTAAAAAGGAGGTGATAGCATGCATTACACATGTGTCATTGGGCGGTATATGTAGACCTCCAAAACTCACCACGTGGCTTTTTTGATATCCATTAACTATGGTTAAAATATTTCTCTAACAAGTAAGATTAGATTATTTAATCCTAAGAAGGAGTGAATCTTTATCCTAGTTAATGGGTGTCAATAAGGACAAATGGCAAGCTTGGAATGTGTGTTCCACGCAAGGGAACAGGCAATGCATGCAATCACCTTTTTCCTTTAAAGGCCTTCCCACGTGTCATGCAAAGAACGATTCCCGTATAATAACATCCCTAGAGGTAATCCGTTGCCTGTGTTAAGACTTGTCTTGGCATTGGGCTTGAATGAGTCAAGTATTGTTACAGGCAAAACAGCATGTGTGCGTGACGTTTCCATTAATAGATTTCTCGAGGCAATAAAAGGGGACCAAAGGGTAAAACCCTTACAAGTTACAAGCGACGTGACAATATGACTACGTACAATAGTTTGGTGCTAATACTTGTCTTGGCATTGGCCTTAAATGAGTCAAGGGTTGTTATAGGCAAACACCATGTGTACGTGGGCAATGACTTAGGTAAAGGCTTCAAACTCAGCCTTCAATGTGCATCCAAAGACAACAATCTAGGTACGCATGTGCTTCTATACGGCCAAAACTACAATTGGGGATTCGGGCTAAACTTCTTGGGAAATACTCTTTTCTGGTGCAACTTCAGATGGGGAAAAGTCAGCAACTCTTATGCTGTTTTTGATGAACACAATCGGGACCATATATTTCATACCAACACTCACTGGCTTGCGAGACGGGATGGATTATATTATTACAGCCACGCTGAGTCAAAATATGTTCTTAAACATAAATGGTGAGAGAGGAAAAGTACTGGAGGAAATTAAACTTCTACTCCTATAGTCGTATGTAAGTCGTATGTATGTCAGAATGACAATAAATAAATTTGCAAACTGAGTCCCACTTAATAGAATAGATTTGAGTATGTATGATTAAATGGGTTATCAACCACTTAATAGAGATCAATTAAGTAGTTGATTAAATGCATTGCCAGGTAAAACTTCAACTCCTATAGTCATCATCCAGGGGGATCCTCCCTCAATAGAGACTCACACTTCATCAATTCCTATAACTCCATTCATAACAAACTTCTTACTGTTGAGATCGGATTTGATCTGGTCCTTTTTTTTTTTAAGGCAGCTAGATCATTTATCTATCTATGTTAGGGGTTAGGGGGGCTTAGAACTCAGGGTGGGCACTCAACAGCCACACTAGGACTCGAACACGAGTCACACCTCCCCAAAGGGAGATATACAACCACCGGGACAAAACCCCTTTCACTGTCCTTTTAACCTTGGTTAAATTTTTTTAATCCATATAGTTAATTTTTGACCAAAACAAAAGAAGAAAGAAAATCTCCCAACATGACAATTCCCAGCTGAATTTTTTTTTTGGTAAACACCAGCTGAACTTGACTCATCTACTTATTATCAATGCGCCTAAGAACAGTGGACTAAGCATAGTTTATTTTACATTGTTTACTGTTAGCCATTGAACCTAATAATGGGCTAAGACTTAGTCAACTCAAGAACACCCTCCCATCCAATCCACCTATGATGCAAAAGATGGAACAATAATCAGTGGGACAGGCTGTCGTGATCACTCCAATTCCTACAACAACTCCTCTAGGCGATTTCTCCACTTACAGCAGTTTTCAAGAATAAACCGAGCCTCATCATATGGAGAAAAAGATGAGATGAAAGAAGAAGTAGATTTTCAATGACCCGTATCAAAAAGGGACAATTAGGTGATATTTTCAATAGCAAAAAAGAAGAATTCCACGAATACATTTAATAATTAATGCAGTGGTAAAAATGTCTTAGTGACTAATTAATCTAGGGGTTAAGTCAGATACTGGAGGTGGGCCTCAAAAAATCTGCATGGCCTACAATGACCTCCTACAGGGTCTGGGCCCTGTGCAAGGTCCAAATTCAGAATTATCTGGAATTGGCGGTAATCTCAGTACCATCAATTCTAGGCCTTGGAATGGACCCGGGATCAACCAAAATGAGTGTGGGGCCTCTGTTCTAGAGAAGGTCCAGAATGGCTATAAACACAGTACCGCCATTCTAGATTCTTCCAAAAATTGAATTTTCCCTTATGGCCTTGAGCCACGACACTTCAAGGGACTTCCTCATGAGCCTAAGGTGCCCTGGAAGGTTCAAGGAGTTTCTGGACTCGGGTTATGTACGCCATGATTGCTCTTTCTCTTCATGAGGGGCCCCTTTGCCTATAGAGAATGCACAGGGCCCTCCTTGCTGAGTGAGGATTGAAACCAAGCCCCTGGAAATGGACCAGGGGATACAAGAGTTGAAAACAGAAGGAAAGAGATGGAGGGGGAGTAGACCTACCCTCGAGACTAGAGCTTCAATGGGGAAACGGTCTGGGTACAAGAAGAGTGCCCTTTTCAGTGAGGGTAGCCCAGGTTAACCCTCAGGGTCTAATCTCTCTCTCTTGATCAGATTTCGGATGTGTCTTAGGAGGCCAAAGGGGTCTAGAGCAAGGCTTAGGCGATCTGGAATTCTCTGGGATTTTTGGACAAGGTTTTCCTAGGATTTCTTTAGTATGAGAATTGGCTTGAGGGTGGGGGTATTTATAGGATTAGGAAGGCCTAGGGTAGTTTAGGGATTAAGAGAAAGATGAGAGGGACCTCAAGGTTCCATTGGAGGGTCGCCAGGAGGTGCAAGAGGGTTGCCAGACTCAGTCCGTACATTCTCTAGGAATGACGGTAATTCTAGTACCATTATTCCTGAATTAGGTTAAACACGAAATGGTGGTAAAGTTATTACCGTCATTTATCAGTTTCTCCTAAAACAGCCCCAACTAGCCTACTATTGCCTGTGTGCACTATAGGTTTTACCCAAAATGGAAATGTCGGTAAAGTTATTACCGACATTTCCTGAAAATTTGAAATTGACGGGCACCCAGGGTCTGGCTTGGATTTGTGGGTTCATGCTTGTGTCGCAACCCAAAATACCCCCTAGGAGTTAGGGATATCTTAGCTCGTGACTTGTCTTATGTCAAACCATCCTGCGAGTGTACACAAGGCATGACATATAGCGGAAGCGATAATACTATAACAAAAAGACCCATAACTGGGTTCAAGTCCGAACCAACAAAATGTGTAGCATGGAGTGGACAAGTCTCACTCTCAACATACAAAATATCTCCTATACTCATCTCTCAACAGTAGTCTAGATACGGCCACCTATCTAGAGCATCGTCATCCAACCGATGATCCATGGTAGGCTCCGGTTCATAGTATTCCTTCTTAACCCAAGGCTCAGGATCATATGCATCAATAGAACCCACCGAAGTCAATAATTCAGCTGAGCATTGAATACTCAGTGCCTACAAACTAATAGCTAATAATGTAACAATATCATTGAACATTCAACAAAGTAGAACTTATAAATCCTTAAAACGATACATGATTTTGAAAACTATTTCCTTGAGAGTTTCCATGTGAAATCCAAAACCATATGAGTTTGTATTAGAATCATAGTCTTGTGAGTTCTTGTGGTTCCTTAGAATTCCTGTGAATTCATGGATTTTCTTGCGCGTTCTTGTGAAAGTTGGGATTCCTTGAGAGGGCTTGATTCCTTGTGAGACATGACTTATTGTGCGTCTATGTAATTAGCGTGTGATTCCTTGTGAGCTTTGAAACAATCTTAGATATTCTTGACTAACCCTTAGTTTGGCTTTATCATGCTTTTGAGCTTGGTAGCTTTACAATTTCTTAGACACTTAGAATACTTCGATAAACCTGAATTTTCGAGAAAACATTCGATTCATGCGAGATATGTGAGACTTAGAGTACTTAGAAAACATAGGGTTATCATGCTATATATACTTAGAAAACTTGACAACAAGTTACCATAGTCATAGAAATTTAGTAATAGTAATAGCTTACGACCCATGTATAATTCATCATCCAAGAAAACATGGTTTTTTTTTTTAAAGAATTGGAACAAGGTAGTGAGTAGAGTGTCTCTACTTAGAAAATCATAGCAAAGCCAACTAGTGGTAGGTCAACCCTTTGATCTAAAGTAGGGCTGTCAATGGATCGGATCATGATCTGGATCCGATCCAAATCCGATCCGATTAGCCGGACTTTGGACCCTATATGTGATCCGCCGGATCGGATTCGGATCGGATCTGGATATAGGGTGATCCGATCCGATTAAAATCCGATCCGATAATAATAATAATTTTTAATTATTTAAAATATATTATTTAGATTTTCTATGTATAAAATATTAATTTAAAAAAAAATTAACATTAATTAAGGTATTATTAGATTTTATATTATTAAAATAGATTTTTTTAAAAAAAATAACCTTACTTGGATCGGAAAATATATAATCGGATCGGATTCGGATCGGTTACTTCATGATCCGACGGATCTCGGATCGGATTCGGATCAGTCGGATTCTTAATCGGATCTGATTCGGATCTAGGCAGATCCGGTCCGAATCCGATCCGTTGACACCCCTAATCTAAAGCTCTTGAGAAAGGTTGAGAAGCTAGAAGGAACACCCCATTGATGTGAATCCAACTCAAGAACAACGACAAAACCAAAACCCAAAACTCTCATTTCTTCTTCCTCTTTCTTCTCTTCTCTTTCTTTCTCTTTTTCTCTTTTTCCCAATCTCTAGGGTTGTTGACCCTAAGGCATGAAATGAGGTCTTATATAGACCCCAAAGGTCTTTGGTGGAACACCCAAAACACCACAAGGCCAAAGCAGATCGGCCATAGGCAAAATAGCATGACCGGTCGACCAGTAATGACGAGCGTTCGACCGGTCATGAAGACCCTCTCTGCCCAAAAACCCAATACAAAAGTTGGGCCCTTCGGTCGACCGGTAATGCCTTGTTTTGGCCCTTGATTTTCCCACGTTACTAATTCGGCCATATCTTTTGAATGGCTTATCGTATTTGGATGATTCAACTTTCATTGGACTCAAAACGCAGAGGGGAACAATTTCATGTCTAATGAACAAGTCTTAATTCTGATTTATTCATAGACTAACTTGACCCAAAAGTTGAGGTATGTTAAGACATCCCTCTTAAACATACTTTGATCGAAACAAGAGGATCCTTAGGACAATCAACCAATGAACTATACACATAAGGAATTAGGCCTTTTTACAAAAATTGGTGCCCATGACAATCTTCACAGGCACTATTCACAGCCTATGAATTCAAGTTCCGGTGTTCTACATCCTCCCCCCCCATACAGAAATTTTGTCCCCGAAATTAGGACAATATCAAAAAGAACAAATGAATCTAAATACATGACAATCAACCAATGAACTATACAAACAAATGAGGATACTTTTCCCTCACTTCAACCTCACAGTTCGACATAGCCTCTTCTACAGCATGGTGTTGCCACTTCACGAGGATAAGTGGAATAGTTTTGGTGGGCAAGACTTGTTCTCGACGATCCAAAATCTGAGTCGGTTGCTGTACTAGAGTGAGATTCTTTCAAATCTCCATTGGATCAAGATCAATGATGTACGAAGGGTTTGACACATATTTTCGAAGCATGGAAACATAAGAGACATTGTGGACCGCCGGCATTCGAGGAGGTAGTGCCACCCGGTAAGCGACTTCACCTATCCGAGTGATAACTTCAAAAGGTCCCACATATCTTGGGCTAAGCTTCCACCTTTTGCCAAACCTCATGATTCCTCGACTTAGAGAAATCTTCACAAAGACTTGATCCCCAACCTGGAATTCTAAGTCCCTGCGACAAGTGTCGGCATAACTCTTCTGCCAGCTCTAGGCAGTCTTCAACCTCTCCCTGATGATCTTGACCCTATCCGTGGTCTGCTCGATCAACTCAAGACCCAATATCTTCTGCTCAGCAACTTCATCCTAGTATAAAGGAGCTCGACAACTTCTCCCATACAAGGCCTCGATAAGTGTCAACTGGATACTCGCCTGATAACAGTTGTTATAGGCGAACTCCACTAATGGAAAATGATCCTCCTAACTGCCCTTGAAGTCTAACATGTAGGCTCGAAGCATGTCCTTTATAATCTGGTTCACTCTCTCGGTCTACCCATCAGTCTGAGGATGAAAGGCGGTGCTAAAGTCCAAACGGGAACCCATAGCATCCTGAAAGCTCTTCCAGAACCTGGAAGTAAACCTCGGATCCCTGTCTGAAACAATTGTAACTGGCACCTTGTACAAACGAACCACTTCCTTGATGTACATGGTTACACGCTGGCTCGAACTGCCCGTAGTCTGATATGGTAAGAAATGCGCAGACTTCATGATACGGTCTACTACAACCCAGATAGCATCAAGGCCTTTTTCCGTCCGTGCCAAGCCAACTATGAAGTCCATGAAAATATTCTCCCATTTCCATTTCGGTATAGGGAGGGGCTATAAAAGACCTGTGGGCCTCTGATGCTCGGCCTTAACCTGCTGACACACCACGCAAAGAGCCACATACTTTGTCACTTCCCTTTTCATGTTTTGCCACCAGAAGTACTTCTTGAGGTTCTAGTACATCTTTGTACTGTAAGCACCCCATTTTTACACCCCCCTAAGCCTTAGGACGAACCCTAGTGAAACCTTAGGACAACCCCTAAAACCTTAGAATCTCCCCCCTAAGCTTTGGGCTCAAGGCCCATTACACTAGGACAAATCCTAGGAGAGCCCTAGACCAAACCCTAGACCTAGCCCTAGCTCAACCCTAGCCTATGACCTAGGACAACCCTATGGGCTCAAGGTCCATTCAAAACCCAAGAAACCACAAAAAAACCAAGGCCCAAACTTGGGCCCACCTCAACCCATGAGGATCACATGGGTGGGACCCACAAACCCTAAATCCAAAATGGGCGGGAATTGCCCTAAATGGCTGCCCACAACCCTTTTGACCCAAGTGGATTTGGGTTTGGCCCGAAATAGCATGAAATCGGTAATGTCCCCAATCGAATTACCGACATTAAGTTTTTGGCCTATTTTTTTAATGTCCCCAATTCGATTACCGACATTACCGTGTTTCCAGGTTTAGCGTGTGCAGGCTCCACTGCAGCACCACCAGAGGCTTGGGACCTCCCCCATTGGTCCCTGGACCTTCCCTAAATACCCTAAATGCCCTTGGGAGTCCTCCTTCCTTTCCTATAAATCCCAAGCCATCCCCATGCAAAATCCAAGCTTTTCCATTTGCATCAAACCCCTGTCCGAGCTCATCCAGTAACTAGGACTTGTTTGAACCCTCCTTCAGTATCATTAGGCCGTCCTAGGCCAGTCCCGGACACCGCCACCACCTTGGCTCCACCTCAACCGACCGTCCAAGGGTAGGGATCATCCCTCACCCCTCCTTTTTGCTGCTCTTACTGTAAGGGACCCCTGGTCCTGATCCAGGGGTCCCCTTTTGCTTTCCCTTCAATTGTATGGTTGCTACAGCCGAGGATAGGGGTCCCCCACCTTCACCATAGGTGTAGGGAACTCCCTAGAGGCTAAGTTCGGGTGCAACACTTCACCCATTGTGCATGGAAGCCTCCCATAGGGTCTGAGGGTCCCTCAAGCCATGAGAGAACCTTTAGACCCCTTTTGGTTCAAAGCCAGTGGGCAAAAATCGATTTTTGAAAAAATCTGCTAGTGGTCGGCAGAATAACTGCCGACCACACAAATTTGGGCTAAAAGCTTAATGTCCCCATTTGGTTTACCGACATGCCCAAAATAGCCTAAAAACTCTTTGTCCCCATTTGGTTTACCGACATGCTCAAAATAGCCTAAAAACTCTTTGTCCCCATTTGGTTTACCGACATAATGAGCTTATTTTGGTACTGACTTCGGGCGCCTGTGGGGCCCACATGCCAAGTCCTCTGGGGTCCACCCCAAGCTTGTTGGAAAGCTCTTGATCTCCCCTAACTCCCTGTAAAATTTCAGGTTCAGGGGCCTTGCCTAACCATGGTTAGCAGACCCCTAAAGATGGGTTAAAATACTGTCCATAGTGTCGGCAGTTCAAATGCCTACATTACAGACTAATTTTTACCTGACTTTGAGTCCCTGTAGGCCCCACACCTGGCATATCCAGAGGCTGAGACCTATACCATTTGAAAGGTGGCACTCCCAGCTTTCTAACCTTGCTTTTGTTTTACCCAGGGGTGATCCCTAACCCTAGTTAATCACCCACAAACTCTGGTTAAAATATTACTGAAATGGAGGTAATCCGATTACCTCCATTTTGGAATTTCTTGATTTCGGGCTTTGTGAAGGGCCCAAACCTGGTAGGAGGCCACTCTAGGCCCTGCCATACCCTTTGGGCCCATCCTTGACTGACCTTGACCCTTAACCATGCTTAAAATGGCACCCGGTTAACGTTTAACCATAGTTAAGCACTACTTAATCCCACAAAAAATATGGAAAAATCCCTAAAAATCCATAAAAATGCAAAACACCAAAAAAACATCAATCTTGCTTGCTTGCTTGCTTTCTTAACCATGGTTAGGCCCTCTAACCATGGTTAACACCTTTCTAACTGCGGTTAGACTCTACTTTGCACTTGACCAACTCGGTCGGTCAACCCTAACCTCCGGGCTAGACCCTTGACCACCTTGCACACACACACACCCCTAGCCTTGGCACGGGCTCATGTGCCAGAACTACGCTCGGTCTGATCTCACCCCTATGTGAGTACGTAGGCAATCCAACTCGGATTCGACCCCAGTCTAGACAACCCCTAGTCTAGCTTGCTTTGCTTATTTTTTGGATTAACATTTCATTAAGCACTTAAGCATTTAATTAATTTTGAGATTAAACTTTCATTAAGCACTAAAAGCCAATCTTTGCTTTTATGTGGGCGGACCGCAAAATCCCGTGCTCACATGTACCTCCAGGATGCACTTTATACTTGGAACGATGTGCCTCGTCCAAATTTCACGCCTCAACTCTGCATCGGCGGGAACAAACAACCTACCCTTGAATGTGATGGCACCATCACCATTCCTGACAAACTCTTGACTATCACTACTCCTGACTTATCTCGGTCAGGACCCGAGTAGGGTTGCCTACGTACTCACCGGGATGAGATTAGATTGAGTGTAGTTCTGCCACATGAGCCCGTGCCAAGGCTAGGGGGTATGTGTGTGTGTGTGTGTACATACGGTGGTCAAGGGTCTAGCCCTAGGGCTAGGGTTTAGTTGACCGGGGAGGTCAAGTGCACAAGGGTGAGTCTAACCATAGTTAGAAAGGTTTAACCATGATTAGGGGCTAATCAGGGTTAAGAAAATCTACAAGGTCATTTTTTGGGTTTTTGGATTTTTCATGTTTTTTTGGTATTTTATGTGATATTTATCAAATTGGGAAAGATAACCATGGTTATACTAAACGGGGTTTAGTTAACCATGGTTAAGGATTAACTATAGTTAAGAAAGCTAGCAAATCATTTTTTTATCTTTTGGGTTTCTCCCTTTTTTTGTTGTTTTTTATGATTTCATGTGCAATTTCTAATTATTGAAGTTTAACTAGGGTTAAAAGTTAATCGGGGTTAAACTAACCCCAGTTAGAACTTGCGTTGGGTTAAAAAAAAGGTATGGCACGTGGCAGGGCCTTAGTGGACCTCGGATTGGACCTGGGTTTTAGTGCAAGGGTGCTATTTCAGTAATCAGGGAATGACGCCATTTGGTTTACCGTCATTCCCAAAACAAAATATTTTGGGAATATTGGTAAACAAAATGCTGTCATTCTTATTTTACAGGTCTAGAGTGATGCCCCATGAGCTAGTGGGCCTAGGGAATAGTTCAACAATGGATGTCTTATAAGGTTCTCTTGCTATGTGCAACTCATTATAGTCTTTCAAAAGTAACAAAACCAAGAGGACAACCATTCTTCGTTGCTGAGGTGTCATGATTACGTGTACAAAACATATAATGAGAATTAACATACAACTAAAACATAATAAAGACAAAAGTATGTTGCTAAAGAGAATGTGGGAAATATCAACATGTAGAGATGAAGTAAATTCTATTAATGTTGACCAAAATTACAATCCACATAGCCCTACTCTTCTTGATAGGAAGTGTGGAGCCTACCTCAACTGAACATCCTACCTCTGTTCTCGCGGATCCAACTTCGCAGTAAGTTGGTCGGGGTTGTAACGGGGTAGAGCCCCCTTGTTCGTAAGGTGGGGGTTTGGGGGCGTTAGCCCTAATACTATTAAGAATAGGTGTGAGGGGCTACTGTCATTTTAGATCACAACTCTGTAATTCGCTTTTGCTCTAGATTATAGTGAAATCTCAGCGACTCCGTAGACGTACCTCAACTTGAGGGAACAACATAAATCTGGTATTCTTGTGTGTTTATTCTTCTTTCTTTTTACTGTCTATTTTTTGTGTCTCACAGATTCTGTTTATGGTTCATTCCCTAACACTTCTCTGTCGTATTCATTTTGTTTTTCCTACAATATTTATCTTAAGACAAATGAATATAGCATACTACTACAATATTGACTAAGCTCATTATGTCATTATGTTATTAAATGTCAAGATTCCTATTATATAGCACGTACTATTCCTACAATATAGCATGGATACAGCAATTGAGGATATTCTTTCAGAAAGTTTGATGTAGAGGACAAAAAAATAATTCTGTTAATGGAGGTGTAGCCGTGCAGGTCCATTGTTGGAGCTCTTGGGACCACTGATTTCCCTTTTAAGAAAACTTAAATAGAGGTGTAGGTTCTTGGACACGTGGTGAGCTCTAAGACCACTTGATCCATTAAAGAAAATGGAGGTGAGATTCAATGGTGGACATGTGATGTGCTCTACATAGAGATGGATTGATGGATATGTGGTTGTGTTTGGCAAGCACATGTGATGTGCTCTACATAGACATGTGATGTGCTCTACATAGAGATGGATTGATGGATATGTGGTTGTGTTTGGCAAGCACATGTGATGTGCTCTACATATATAGAGATGGATTGATGAACCTGGGTACAAGCACCAGGCTATTAACGGCCCATATTTTTTCTTCTTCTAAACACAAACATCAGACCTAAGGTAACCGTTAGGGTTAAGAATTCCCTTCATACGGGTTTATTATTAACAGTCCAAAGCACCCAGGTTAAGCACTTAGACAAGTGGTTAAATTAATACCCTGGTGCTTGACAAACACGACCAAAAGGCACAATCAGTGGAAGGGACTGTGGTAAGACCACTTCTTCTTCCTCCTTTATACTCTGTTTTTGTTTTTCAGTTGCAATTTGCAAACAGAACCCTAGACTCAAATGAATATATGGAAGATGATCAAATAGAGAAACCCTCACAACCAATCAATAAACAGGGAACTCATGCAGCTTATCATTAAAAAAAAAAAAACACTTATATGTGGCTTGCTGCAGAACTCAGGAGAAGAAACCCTAGAGAGGACACGAGAGAGAGGAGACGAGAGGCTGAGTAGGGCTCACGATTTGGGGCTTCCAGATATAATTTTTTTTTTTCATTAGTATTGTTTAACTTAGCAGACTTCCAGGGACTCGGTCCTTGGTCTCCTCATGAGGGAAACAATTAGCCAAACTTGTTGCTCCGGAGTCCAGACGGAGTCTAGATGCCCATAGGACCAACTCGAATATTTGCCCCCGAATGCTTTCACACCAAACGCATAATCCGATTAAATGGATACAATAATCCTAATTTACTGAACCATGAAAGTTTCATTTTATATGGGAGTGTGCTCTAATAAGGCATGGACCTGGGTTACCAGTTTCACTGCATGTTACAGCGAATCGCGAACAGACGAACTGGTTCGTGGTTCGGTTCAGTATAGTTCGTGAAATTCAGCGAACCATATAGTGGTTTTAAAACAATCTTAGTTTTTTTTATTTAAATTCATTGATATTTTTCATTAGGTTCCGTAAATTTATACTTTGAGTTCACGAATCATTAAGACATTTTTTATTATTATTTTTCAGATAAGTATATGTAATATGTTGTTTACATGCTTAAAAGATATATTTTTATAATATAATATATAATATATTTTTTTTATATGCTTAAGTAGAGAACCAAGCTAGCAAACCAACATTAAGAATCTACGCGAATCGAAAAACAAATTATTTCATCATATCCCTGACAAACCGAGTTCACTCTAGGGTAGCAAATTGAGAACCACAAACCCCAATTCGAACCAAGTAAACCGACAAACCAAGTAACATTGGTATGGACAGAAAAGAAGAGTATTGGCATCTTATTATTTCACACCATATTACTAAAAATTATTGTATCATATTATTCAACTATAAAAGACGGTTTGATCAAACATCCATGGGCCATAACAAATGATCATGGCCGTTCATTCACACTGTATAGATAGATAGTAAATATAGTATCATATATGTATAAGATCCATGATAGAGACTCTCTAAGCATTGGATGTGAAGTTGAAGTTGGAACAGGTGGTTTGCCTGAACAGCAGTGATGAGCTGAACCCCAGCCTGGACCTCGCCAGATCGAATTGCAGAAGATTGTCCTCCAATTGATACCCGCCAATAACGATTGAAGTCCTTGGGCTCAATCCTCCATCGACGAACCCCAGACACAAAGCATCATCGCTAACCTGCACCATCGAATTTGCCCCAAAGATCCTCCAGTACACACTCTCACTCTGCAACACAAGATCAATGGGCGGCACGGCTGCGCCTACTCGTGTACCACCGATGTTCTTCAAGCTAAAGCAGACCCCGAAAGGTGCTACAGCTGCCACCCTAGTGATGTTCATGGAAGTTGCCTCCTTAATAAAAGCCTCAGTAACGGCATTGTATATTGTAGTTTCCATGATTGTGTAGGGATTAACTGTACTGATTTTAGTTCCACCGACACCTTTGCTATCAAACGATAACAACGACGCATTCAATGATACCCGTTTCTCGTTAACCTTGATAGATTTTACTCCAACGAAGTACTCAGCAGAAGCATCTCCTGGTGAATAAGCTGATGCCGTACTTACAGGATTGATGAACAGTGGAGTATAGATAAGCGACTGAGAGACATCCACCTTAGGAAGCATAACATATGGCCCATCCCCGAAGAATATCACACCGTTGGCCAACGTCGAAGATGTCAAGCAAATAGCAAATTTCCTGTGGAACCTAAAAGCTGCGGCAAACTGCGACGGCAACCCAATTGGAGTTCTTCCAAGCCCTGCCATTCCCTTAACCCCACTGGCTAGGCCTTCTAGTAGGACGGTCGAGCTACAAGTGAGTAGAAAGTGAGGAACAGTGCCAACAGGACCGGGATTCTTCCCGTCTGTTGATTGGAGGGATACAACGTCTTGTATTAGGTTCCCGCGAGTGGCGGTGTGAGTGACGGAGTTGTCCGGGGTGAGACTACAAGTGTTGTTGTTGCAACCAGGATTAGGGGTAGAGAAGCAGTTCCCACAGTTAGTAGAATTAGCAAATGAGCATTGCTTGGAGCGGCAACGTGCCGGGGTGTATGAGGAAGAGATGTAGCCTTGGTCACAATCAACCCATAGGAATTGGCCGCCGAGGTCGACAACAAGGCTAACGGAGACAAGAGGGGTCCTTTGTTTGAAATGGGTCAGGTATTGGAGGGTGGAGGCATCTTTGGAGACGGGAAGAACAAGGGCGTTTGGTCTGAAAGATGGTTGGGCATGAGAGAGAGAGATGGAAGTGAAAAGAAGAGAAAAGAGAAGGAATTGAAAGGAGGAAGCCATGGGAGCTAGCTTGAAGCTTGTAGAGATATGGAAGAAATGATGTTGTGGAAAGAATGAGCAAGGCCCACCTCTTCTTATAGTATTGTTTTAGCGAAGGACGAACTTTGTGCCAGGCTGCCAGCTGCAATTGAATGGCTTTCCAAGTTGGACTTTGACTTTCGAACACAAGCTGTGTGCGGTTGCATGGAGTTAGGATCCTTTGTAGAAACTTCTACAGGAAATCCTTGTAGACTCCACTCTTGTTTGCCTCATACCTATTACCTCAACAATCGTTTGACGGAAAGATTATATTCTAATTGATAGTCTTAATTGCTTGGGTTTTAGTAAGTAATGTTAGTGTTAATTGCAATTTTCTAAATTCTTATTATAAATTGTGACATATACCACTTATTTTCCCAGTTCACAAGTTGACGACATACTTCTCTTTAAAAATGTATTTTTTTAACTTGTTGAAAGGATAACATTACATGTGTCTCACTTGAGAGTGAAATTTTTTCAAATTTTATCATGCCAGCACTCTTCTTTTTTCAGAGGAATGGTTTCAATTGAGATACATATTTTTGTTGTCAAACAACAAAATATGTGATTTGCAGAGAATATGACTCAAAATCAATGTTGTTTGTTGGCAAATAAGAAATGAATAAGCATTTTTAATATGTGGTGAGGGAATTCTTTGACCATTACGACTAATGATGAAATAAGAGCAGTGATAGGCGTACCCATAAATTCTATTTTGAAACCTAATGCTGGACTTTATTGGTTTAACCACCCCCTCTTAAATACTAACCACAGAATTCATCGGTATTTCCTATGAAATAATGGTTATAACTTAATTTAAAAGAGCTGTGTAACCTGACTATTTAGGCATTCCTTACTCTCAATCAAAAATCAATACATGTCCTTGCTTTCAATCAAAAACCAACATCTGTCTTTATTTTACCATGTATTGGTTTTTGAAATTAATTTTGTCATGCTCAATTTAATTAATTTTGAAGTCAAAGTGATGTGTAGCCCAATCCCAATTTCGTCAATTCCTTTGAATATTATCTGAAGGCCTTGGAATATCATATCTCCATATAGACTTTATTTTACCTACGATTATTTGTAAAAATGGGTTTCTCTACTCATCAAGTAAAAGGAAACGTAAATTGTTCATCATTTGTTATAACTAGTAAACACTCCATGCGATGCACGTGAAAGAACATCCTAATAATCGATGTGTAAGTTGAAATAAAAATATAAAATTTATAATAAGGCATACACTATATGCTTAAACATTAAGCCTCAATTCGATAATGATTCGTCAAATCAAGAAAATAACTAAAAAGAGCAAGACACAATTAAATATTAATATAATTGTTAAGCAACTAAATACAATAGATCCAAATAAAAATAATAATCCGTTTAAAAATTATAGAAGATGTTTTAACAAATTGAACAACTTTGTCATTAACGATCATTCATCGATTTGGAAGTTATGCATTCATTTTCTGAATCCCTGTATTAATAATGAAAAGTGTTAAAAGAATAGTTATTAGTTAGTTTGAGTCTATAATTATATGTTTGAAATAATAAATAAAGACAATATTGTTTAATTTCGTACATTATCAACGTTGAATCTGAATTTGATGTACTTGAATCGTCGATCACCAATTTTCACATTTTTTGCCGTTGTCCATAGTAATTATTTTTAAACATAATTTAAAATTCAAGTTAAATTTTTTTTAAAAAAACCTAGTGGCTATTAGAGAATAAAGAAGAGTATTGTAATAAGGTGAGTGAGATACACTATATCATTTAAGTGTATCCCATCACAATATTAGATTAACATCAATCAAGGGTTGATTAGATTTGATTAGGAATGAATAGATAATAAAATAATAATTTCTTGATAGATTGAATGATTTACCAGGGGAGGTCCAAGGGTGCTGGTTATGGTGAAGGCTTCAGGGTTAGGGAAGAGGTTAGAGATGATCTCCACCGTGGGGTTGAGAAAACTGTGAGAGATGTGTTAGAGAGAGAGAGAGAGAGAAGTCCCAAGGCCTTTTCCCTTCTTCCCTTTGAACGTGAAGGGGTCCTCTTATAGACCTTGAATGGAGAGGAGAGGAGAGGAGAGGGCTAATGGGTAGGTTAAAGAGGGAGATAGGAGGAGAGACAGGTAGGTTGTGAGTTTCACTAAGGAGTCAAATCCTCTAAGGTAATAACCGGATTTGGCAAATCCGGTTATCACCCCTAGAGGTCGCCACGAGTCTCCTTTGACACCCCTTAACCGTGGGTAAGATTCACCCATCCCTAGGGTTCACCCACCCATTCTTGGTTTTTTATTTTTAATATTAATTCTTTTTTAAAAATTAAAAAATTGTTTTTAGAGTTTTTTTAATATTAAAAACAGTTTTCTAATTTAAAAATAATAATTAATATTTTAAAAAAAAAAAACCAAGGATGGGTGGGTGAACCCTAGGGGTAGGTGAACCTTACCCACAGTTAAGGGTGTCAAAGGAGACACGTGGTGACCTCTAGGAGTGATAACCGGATTTGCCAAATCAGGTTATCACCGGAGATGATTTGGCTCCTTCCTAAAGAATCTGCCCAAAGTCAAAGATGGCTGAAAGCCTGAAAGGAATATTGTGGACAGTAAAGTTTGAAATTAATACGAGCTAACCATATTTAATGCTATGAGTCAGGATATTGTTTTTTGTGGAGAATTATAGTTCCTACACCCTGCTCGTCTACATAAAATGTTGCCATATCTGATCTCTTAGTCTGTAACACAATGTGGTATTTATTGAAGAAGGGGCTTTCTAGTTTCTACTTTCTTTTGTGAATGCCTCACCTCTTCTTCATGCACTGTATCCCAATAAACAAGATATCAAAAGAGAAACAAGTATTTTAAAAATTAGAAACGATTAGGTAATTTACGGACCAATAGTACTATCAAAGGTATCCAGATTGTACAAAGTTCAAACCTCATCAACTTGCATTCTCTAGTTGTGTAAAATTAAAGAACAGTTCGCCATAAATTCATCTATAAGCGTTGGAAGTATAAGATAAATGGAAATAGGAAACTAACAATGTTTTTTTTTAAAGGGGAAAATACATTTACACCTCATGAGGTTTGACAAAAATATACATAAACTCCCCTAATTTTCAGAAAATATATTAGGTACCCTTATTTTTCAAAATAATGACACTTACACCCCTTCAGTTAATTGACCATCAGTCAACTAACAGATCTGATGATGTCATGCAATAAATTCTATAAAATTTCAAAATTATCCCCTGAATCATTTTGGGAAAAATACATTTACACCTCCTGAAGTTTGACGAAAATATACAAAGGCCCCTCAATTTTCAGAAAATACATTAGACACTCTTATTTTGCATATCCAACAATTACAATAAAAATGAAGTATTATTGATGGCTAGTGGTGAAAAATCTAGGATTCAAGTTTTCAATTAAGTAAGGGATCTATGAATAGTGGCCTAATTACAATGAATTAAAAGTTCATTGTAATTAGGCTTTCCAATTCATTGTAATTAGACATCTGTTCATAGATCTCTTCCTTAATTGAGAATCTGAATCCTAGATTTTTTACCACTAGTCACCAATTATACTTTTAATTCATTGTAATTGTTGGATTTACAAAATAAGGGTGCCTAATGTATTTTTTGAAAATTGAGGGGGTCTATGCGTATTTTCATTGAAGCTCAGGAGGTATATATATATTTTTGTCAAACATCAGGAGTGTAAACGTATTTTTCTCAAAATGATTCAATGGTAATTTTGAAATTTTATAGAGTTTATTGGATGACATCAACAGGTCTGGCACAGTCAACTGACAAAAGAGGAGTAAGTGTCATTATTTTGAAAAGTAATGATACTTAATGTATTTTCTGAAACTTTAGGGGATCTATGTATTTTCGTCAAACGTACAGGGTGTAAATGTATTTTTTCCTTTTTAAAAAGAAAATGCATATATCCAACTAAGAAGGGGCTCGTAATATTATATTTATATTTATTAAGGTGCATGATTATGAGATTACCATTTAGAGCTCCTTGGTCCATTCCTTGCTGCAACGGATTTCCTCTTAAATCTGCCCGAATATTACACTTTGTCATCCCTCAATGCATCATGCGGGACGCATATAAAGGCATTTAAACTAAGGGAGTAATAGCATGCATTGCACCTTTAGTTGGTTGGTACATATCAGCGCCGGCCGTCAATCAAGCTATCAAAGCCCGCGCTTTAGGTCTCAAAAAAAATCCAAAGCGTGGGCTTTGATGACTTTATGAATCTGATTAGTGAAAAGAAGCCTAAAAAATGCCCCATTTAAAAAAAAAAAACCCTCATTTTATAGCGAGTCCAATTAAAAAAAGGCTCATTTAGAATTCTAGTTTTAGGCCTCCAAATGGTTTGGGCCGGCCATGATACACATACTCCTCCCTCACCACATGTCTTCTATGACACACATTAAAAATGGTTAAGTTTCACTCATTCTTATGGTTAAATAATCTAACCTTAATTTTTAGAAAAAAAAAGTATTTAAAAAAATTAACTTGCTTAAGATTGACTCTCATGTAGTTAATTTTTTTTAGTAATTTTCCTAAAAACCAAGGTTATATTATTTAATCCTAGGAATGAGTGAATCATAATCGCAATTAATAGGTGTCAAAGAGGACACGTGATGAGCTTGGGAGGTGTACGCCCAATGATAATATAACTTGTGGGTGCGATTGAACTCTCCCAAAGTTCAATCCCGATTGGCTGTCATCCAATCTCGTCAAACTCTATTGACAAGAACAAGGAAATTATCATAATAACAAGAAGACTAGGGAACTAGTGGGGAAGAATTGAAGAAAATTTTCCATTTGATTTTTGAGAAATGGTAACGTAGAAAAAAATCGTGACAATAAACTGCATGGGTCACTAGGTTCAACAGAACAAAACAGCTACAACAAACGTTCAAGCAGGATTTTGCTATTTCCATGATTTTTCTGACTAATAGGGGCAGAGCCAGGTGGGGACACGTGCCCCCACTCAACATTTGAATAGCTAATTTTTTTTTAACACTATTTGTAGGTTATAGCATGAGAATGGGAGATCGAAGCACAACCAATCGCGATTGAATTTGGGGAGAGTTCAATGGCACCCATAGGTCAACAAGTGTCTTTGTTAAGTCTTATTAACTGAGGTTAAGATTCACTAACCCTTAGAATTCAATAATCAAACCTTGGTTTTTAGAAAAAAAATATTAGAACAATATTTAACTTTGGTTAAAAACGTTAACCCTTAGGGTTAATATTTTTTTTTTTATAAAAAACTAAGGTGAGAATTTTTTTTTTCTAGTGAATCTTAATTACAATTAATAGATGTAAATAGAGACAAGTGTTGACTTGTGGGTGTGATTGAACTCTCCCTAAGTTTAATCGCGATTGGTTGTGATTTGATCTCTGGGACTAGAGGCAAGTGTCCCCTAAACTTTTTTTAAAAAGTTTTTTGTTTTTTTAATTTGAGATCAAATTCGATTGAACTCGGTCACACCAATTCCTTTTAACCCATTAACTATGGTTAAGATTTACTAACCCTTAGTTTTTAATTTTCTTTTAATATTGTATTTATGATATTGGGTCAAACTGATTTGACCGGACGACCCAATCGGTTTGGGCTGACCAACCCTCTTGATCGGGTCAGATCCGGGTTTACATCTTGGTCGGGTCTAATCCGTGAACGAAAATATTGGGTTGCACCACCCACTAAGCGAGTCCACCAAATAGAGATTTACATGAGGGCTCCTGAGGCGGCTACCCCATCGACCTTTTTCAGAAGTCAAACTGTCTTGACCAAATAGTGTTTCTCCCCGAGACCCAGTACATCTGACTGTGCCATGTGTCATTGTGTGGAACATTTGCCCAGGTATTTCTTAGTACGTAATCTATAGGAGTAATATAGTAGTAGTATGTATATACCCTGCGATACACCGGGTGTACAAAAAAAATTAAGAGAAAAAATAATAATAAAAAGTAAACTAATTAAAATAACTTTTAATTATTAGTAAGGGAAAATTATGGAAATGGGCCCCCAATTACAAAATAATCCAAAAATGAGCTCAACTTTTAGCAATTTATTTCTGTAGGCTCCTATAGTGATTTTCGTACAACACCTGCTTTCCCTTTTTTTTTTTTCTCTCCAAAATACCCTCATCTCTGTTCAGAGATCCCTTCAACAATGTGCAACCCGTCAAGCTTTCCCATTCGTTGAACCTTTCTTCCGAAACCCAAGCTTTCCCCTTCATTGCAATTGAGCTAAACCATGCTGCTTCATATGAATCCCTTCATCACAAACTGAGCTAAACTCTTCTGTTTCATCTGTAACCCTTTTGAAAAAGAAAAAGAATGAGAAGAACATAGGGTAAGTATTTACAGTGAGTTCTCTTTTTCGGTATTTTATGTTATTATGGTGTATTTTTTATGTCTATATTGATCTTTTTCAGGATTTTCTGTTAATAATATTCCCATGTTCACTTTTTTGATGATTACAATGCTTTTTTTCGGTATTTATGTTAATACAAATCTCATTTTCGATGGTTACACTAAGTGCTCTTTTTCGGTATTTTATGTTATTATAGTCACATGTTCTCATTTTCGATGGTTACAGTACTCTTTTTGGATAATTACGTTATTACAGTTCTCGTTTTTGATGATTACACTGCTCATTCTCAAGTTAATATTTTAAAATATTGTCTTCACATATTAATTTTATCCGGATATTGCAGATAATGCCTATATCAGTGGTTTGCTGTTATGAAGGTAAGTGGAACATTAAACACCCTAATGCTAGAAGGTACGTGTACATTGGTGGAAAATCAAAATTGTTACAGTTATCTTCAAAATGACATATGAGAAACTATTGGATAAAGTTTATCAATTGACTAACACTCGACCGTAAGAGTATGAGATTATATTGAGGTGTTTGATTTCTACACCAGCGCCAATCTCTCTCAGTGATATTACAGACGATGAAGATCTGCGGGCATTTCTTTCACACGTCAAGAAAGTAGAAAATAAATTATTGCCGCCATTATATATATCGAAGGTAAGGAAATCTGTACCGCAACCACGGTTTGGTTTGAATTCTTCGAATTGTGAATATCAGCGTGTTCAGGAGGAAGTTGTTGATCCTCATATTCAGGAGACTGTCATTTCTTTCTCTGACATATGACCTATGTTCCTTATTTCCCTTCCTGTCCCACTGAGGAGACTTATCAAATTGTAAACTTAACAGCCGGAGTCAGCCAATATTCAAGTTTTGTACCCAACACTTATGTAGACAATACTAATACTACGATTGGAAGCATAAATGAAGATTTTGGGGCTAAAAATAATCTAGGGGATGAAAGTAGAGAAGGATCATTTGATGAAGATGAAAATGATTTTTATAGTGATTTTGATGAAGATATAACAACATACAATGTTGAAGATATGCGTCAAGACTTTGTACATAGTGAGGCTAGCACATCCGTTGGACACACCGACTATACACTCTCACACCCCACATGTTGATATTCCTAGTTCGTTAACGTCTGTTTTTGGTCAAGTAAGACAAGTATCATCACATGCTCCTCCAGAATCATCACCACATGCTCCTCTAGAAGCTCCGCCAAATGTGAAGAAACTAAATGGATATGTAAATTGGGAAGCATCAGAGATTGAAGTTATAATGGAAGCAAGTAATGAAATATCATCTGGGCAACTATCTAAGGACAAAAGACATCTTCAAAATATATTGTCTAGATATGCGATACGAAATAATTTTCAATTAAAGGTTATGAATTCAAATAGTCAAAAGTATACAGTCAGATGTCTTATAGCTAATTGCACGTGGACGTTGTAAGCATCGAAGGTGAAGGAGGTTGGTGTCTTCAAAATAAAGACTTATAATTCACATCATTCTTATGGATATCCCTCAGATGGTGTCGATCATCGACAAACAATTAGTTTCGTTGTGAGTGACATGGTTGTTGGATGTATTGAGGCAAATGTCTCATATAAACCAAAAGAGATTATTCATGATGTGTGGGAAGAATATGAGGTTAAGATAAGTTACAGGAAAGCTAAGGAGATTGTCATTGAAACAGTTAAAGGTTCATATGACTACTCTTATGCCGAACTCTCTACCTATTTTCATGAACTTAAAATGACTAATCCGGGAACAGTAACAACAATAGTGGCCGACCCTAAAAATGAGGCATTTGAAAGGTGTTTTATGGCTCTTGGACCGTGTCTTCGAGGTTTTCAAGCGACTTTACGGAAAGTTATAGTCATTGATGGGACACACTTAAAGGGAAAGTACAAAGGAATACTAATCATCGCAACAACTCTAGACGGAGACAATCACATATTTCCAGTTGCCCTTGGAATAGTAGAGTCGGAGAACAATGTTACTTATAACTTTTTCTTAATCAATTATCAAGAACACTTGGACACGTAGATGATCTAGTGATTGTAACTGATCGACATGCCAGTTTGATAAGTCAAGTCCATGTTGTATTCTCACATGCAATTCATGGTTACTGCGCATTCTATATTAGCCAGAATATGTATGCAACATTCAAGGATAAAGAATTGTATACGTATTTTTGAAAAACTGTGAAGACATGTAGACAATGTGAGTTTCATGAGGCAATGTGTCAACTCGCAGCCGTAAACCAGAAGCATTCCAATGGTTGGATGCAATACCAAAAGAGAAATGGGTCCGGGCCTTTTATAATGTGAACAGGCATAATATGTTGACTACAAACATCGCCGAGAGCTTGAACAGTTTGCTAAAAGAAGCTAGAGAATATCCAGTGACTATGCTTATGGAGAATATGCAACTCATGATACAGAATATGTTCTACAAACGAAGAATCAATGCTATGCAAATGAATGACAGTCTAACAACATAGGTGGAGAAGAAAATACAAAAGGGTCAAGCTAAGGCACAGTATCTGGATTATCATGGAATTGCTATGTATCAAAATTACATGGTTGGGAAAAACAATCGAGATACTGTCAAACTTCTTGATGGGAATCGCACTCATGGGAAATTCTATAAAATGGGGTTGCCTTGTGCACATGCCTTGGCTGGATGTAGAAAGTATCGAGTAGACCTATACGACTACTGTTCGCCATACTACACATTAATGACATACTAAGCCACCTACCAAGAGTCAATATATCCATTGCTTGACAAAAAATCATGGGACCTCCCACCTGAAGTCATGGTAGAAATGGACAAAATTAAACCACCGGTGTGAAGAAGACATTCAGCGAGGCCGAAGAAGAATAAAATTCTCTCACGGGGTGAAGAAATGACCACTGTAAGATGTGAACGATGCAAACAAACTTGGCACAATAGGCAAACATGTACTAATGTTATCCCCCAGAGGGGTTGAGTGTATGAGCATTGTAGTGTCTAGTGTTTAATGTAATAGAAAAAATCTAATGCTTAATGAAAGGTTTGTTAATGAAAGGTTTGAAATAATTTTCGTCAGTTTTTAGAATATAGGAGTAAATTTCGAGGTTTATGCACTCATTTTCGTTAGTTTTCAGAGCATAAGAGCAGTCAATTTTGGGTTTTTCTGGGTGTACATGATACATTTTCGTTATTTTGCAAGCATGTTAGCCATTTCTTTGATATTCTTCAGTTTTCAGGGAGTCACGGTGACTATTTTAGAGGTTTTCACTGAATAACCACCCATTTTCGTCAATTTCCTTCAAAATAACAAAAATGTATCATGTACACACAGAAAACCCCAAAATTGACTGCTCTTATGCTATGAAAATTAACGAAAATAAGTGCAAAAACCCTGAAATTTACCCCAAAAATGCTAACTGTGACTTCGTGAAAACTGAAAAATATCAAAGAAAATGGCGAAACTGCTTGCAAAATAATGAAAATGTATCATGTACACCCAAAAAACCCTAAAATTGATTGCTCTTACGCTCTGAAAACTGATGAAAATGAGTAAAAAAAATACTGAAATTTAACCCGAAAATGCTCACTATGACCCTAAAACTGAAAAATATGCTGAAAATGACGAAACTACTTGCAAAATAATGAAAATGTATCATGTACACCTAGAAAACCTCAAAATTGACTGTTCTTATGCTCTGAAAACTAACGAATATGGGTACCAAAACATCGAATCTTACCCCGAAAGTGCTCCCTGTGACCTTGAAAACTGAAAAATATAAAAGAAAATGGCAAAACTGCTTACAAAATAATGAAAATGTATCATATATACCCAGAAAACCCCAAAATTGACTGCTCTTATACTCTGAAACTGATGAAACTAAGTAAAAAACACCGAAATTTACCCCGAAAATGCTCACTGTGACCTTGAAAACTGAAAAATATCAAAGAAAATGACGAAACTACTAGCAAAATAATGAAAATGTATCATGTACACCAGAAAAATCCGAAATTGACTGCTCTTATGCTCTGAAAACTAACGAAAATGAGTGCAAAACCCCTTAAATTTACTCCTATGTTCTGGAAATTGACGAAAATGAGTGCAAAACTCTGAAATTAACTCCTTTATTATGAAAATTGACGAAAATGAATGCAAAACCCCGAAATTGACTTTATGTTCTGAAAACTGACGATATTGCGGGGAAATGGAAAAAATGGGTGGTTATTCAATGAAAACCCCGAATATGGCTCCTGTATCCCCAAAAACCGAAGAAAATGCCATAAAATGAAGAAAATGAGTTGTACATCAGTGAAAACCCCGAAAATGGTGAAATTGCTTCCATTACATTCTCCGAAATTGTTCTGTACAAATTGTACAAAATCTTACATTACATTATATTCTCGAAAACATACACCCTATACATCACAGCCATAACTATCGGGGCATCCTATCCCATGAACATCCCACTTAGTCATGGACCTATTGACCCCTTCATAATATCGAAAGTTGTTCGCTTCCGGAATTTGGGTATATGTCCCTGCAAATACAGTTACACAAAGTCAATATGGTGCAAATGATTGAAGATAGTCAAAGTCACCAATGTCAGTATGAATACAAAGAATAATACTTGCATGAACGTAAGAGGTAAGTCAGCACAAAAGAAGTCAATAAATTTCATAACGAATACTCCACAATCCCGGTTGCATATCAAAAAAATAGGTGTTTAGGATGAGCCATGTTAGTGTATTGGTAAATATGAGATTAAGTGTTTTGGAAAACTTACATATTCTTCTGTTGTGGTATATCTTCGACTTCTACCACCTCCCATTTGTTGCCTTCGAAGGCTGACTTGTCACCTAACATGTGGAACACTGCAGACATCCTGACTATTAAAAAAATAACTGTGGCCCTATGTTGTTCAGCCGAATGTTCGTAAAGGGAATTAAGGAGGAAGATACGCCTTCTTGGGGGTTCAAGCACAGCCAATGCCCAGTGACTTCGAGGTTGAAAGGGAGGTATATCCTTTCACATTCCCATATGGGGGTCCCTCCTCGAACCCCCATGACAGCATCCTTAAAGGCTGACCCCATCCTTCTGGCCATGTCCCTGCAAAAATTGTCGTTCTTCATCACAGATTTATAAGTGTCCAAGGAAGCACAATGGTGACTGCATAGTTCAAACTGAAACATGACACAAGTTAATACATTGTAGAAATCGTGTATAGTAAATGAGTTGTTTCAGTTTAATGTCGTACCATAAACCAAACTTTCCAAAAGGCACACACTTGTGTGTATTTAAAGGAGCATTGCTGCTGTCTTCGAGCCAATAGCTCTGTAAATATGTTAATGTGCTGTCAAATTTATCCAAAGTTAGATAATATTGTAAATGGGTAATGCACTGTGCAAAATACCGAAAATGGCAACTGTAATGTCAAATTTTGAAGAACATGACTCCAAAAAATGCCGAAAATGGCTAGTGTAATGTGCATAATTGCCAAAAATGTTTACTATAATTTGCAAAAATGTCGAAAAATGCAACAATACTGTGCAAATTTGAAGAAATTGACTCAAATAAATGCCGAAAATGGTTATCTAATCTGTCCAAAATAACGAAAATTAGTACTATTATGTGCAGAAATGTCGAAAATAATTATTGAACTCTGAATAAATGCCGAAAATGAAACTGTCTGCAAATTTGATAAAAATTACTCCAAAACAACGAAAATTAGTACTGTTATGTGCATAAATGCCGAAAATCCAGTACTGTACTCTGCAAAAATGCCGAAAATGCAAATATACTCTGCAAATTTAATGAAAATTACTCCAAAAATGCCGAAAATGGCTACTGTACTATTAAAAAAAATGTAATAATGATCATTAATAAAATACAATTCAATGGTGGGTATGATGTTAATGGTTTTACCATTGAATCAATCTATGTAGTTAAGGCA
This sequence comes from Tetracentron sinense, assembly GCA_015143295.1. NCBI lineage: Eukaryota > Viridiplantae > Streptophyta > Magnoliopsida > Trochodendrales > Trochodendraceae > Tetracentron > Tetracentron sinense. Next base: position 29,234,250 of record CM026564.1, read on the forward strand.
GCAATCTCCCCCACAAGTTCCGGTGTGATAATAAGATTTTCAATATAAATAGTAGGTTTTCCAATTTGGATAAAATCCTGCAATTCCTTCATCTCTATAGTTGACATAGGATCAGCTTTGATGTTGACAGTGGTCCCTGTCACCTTCCTTCTTTTCAGTTCAATGAAAAGAGAGCGCAAATATTGTGACTTGATGTGTAGCCTTTTTGATACCTGCTTAATGTTTGCATCTTCTACCTATTACCAAATATAGGAAGGTCAAAGTCTATAGTAGGACGAACAAAATTTATAATAATGCAAAGATTCAAATCACACACTTGCGCATCTTCAACCGCCTTAGAATGTAGGTCCTAAGTGTATTGATTAGTCGGAACCCTCTCGATCTTATCAAAATCCACCGACAAATGAGGACTCAGAATGGGATGCATCTTCTCATCATAAATCGAGTGTTGATGACTCGGAATTGCATCCATCTTATCATCATTGACCGAATGTTAAGGACACAGAAATTTGGTATCAATTTTTGCAAATTTGGCCTCAATAGTGGAAGACAAGTTATGTATATCCGAGGACAACTTCTGTATATCCAAGGACAACTTCTGTATATCCGAGGACATACGCTCGGCAACTCGCTCAGACACTTGATCAACAATTTTTTCAACCACACGATCAAAAAATGTCTCCATTGCACGATCCGCTGCATTCTTGACATAGGAATTGATATCATGAATCTGGACAATCAAAATGAGACAACTGTCAAAAATCACAAATATGAAATCCCGAAAATGGCTACTGTGAAACTCAAAAATCCCAAAAATAACTGAAATAACTATCTCAGAATCACGAAAATAGTCACTGTGACCTTCAAAAATCCTGAAAATGGATACTATAATGTGCATAATTGCCGAAAATGATTACTGTAATCTGCGTAAATGCCAAAAATTAGTAGTGTACTCTGCAAAAATGCCGAAAATGGCAAATTTGAAATGCCGAAAGTAAGTACTGTAATCTGCATAAATGCCGAAAATAAGTATTGTACTCTGCAAAATATCAAAAATTGACTCAAAAAATGCCGAAAATGGCTTCTATCACCCTCAAAAATCCCAAAAATAACTAAAATAACTAATTCAAAATAACGAAAAAGGTCAATGTGACCCTCAAAATTTCCAAAATTCAATAATTAATAAGTCAAAATGACGAAAATGGATACTGTCAACCACAACAATCTATATTTGTACCGTTTTTGACCTCTCCTCATTTCTTCTCTTCGTCGCCGGAGATGGGGATGGACTTGCATCAATACCAACATTACCATCACCACCATAATCACTCTCGCCACCATCACCAACACCATCACCACCATAACTATCACCATCGTCACCAACACCATCACCACTGTAACTATCACCACCATCGTCCTTCATATGACGTACTGTTTTTGACTTCTCCTCAGTCCTTCTCCTCTTTGCCGGAGATGGGGATGGACTCACATCATCATCACCACCATCACTATCATCCTCAATGTCCTCCACCTCATGTTTCTCTTTCACAATTTTTTTTCCTCCTCCTCCTCCACCTCTTGTTTCTCTTCCACAATTTCTTTCTCCTCCTCCTCCTCCTCACCACCATCACTATCATCATCATCATCATCATCATCATCATCATCATTATCATCACCATCATCATCATCCTCAACATCACCATTCGCTAATCGTGCAAGCAAGTCCTTCACCACTTGTTTTTCCTTCTCTGCAATAGTAGGCTTTATATTGCTCAGCTCAATCTGTAACACACCAAAGGATATATTATAAGTAGATATATTATAAATCAAAATGTTGCAAGTTGAAGTTAACTATTGAATATTGTAAGACTGCAAAGGAAAGTACGTACGTTATTTAAATTGAAAATGAAACTTGTGAGTGACTTATAGTTGAGATATTAAGTATTCTTCCACCGCAGTACACGTGGGAATGTGATTGCATCTGAGGGTGCATTATGAGCACATAGTATCCCAAGTGTTGGGATGCACTCATAAGCCCAAATCTGTTATTGGTTATAAATTATAGTATTAGTGTAAGTAAAGTAAACATAAATTATCTAACACAATAAACTTGTCCGAATTAGTATGTGATATGTTTACCTAGAAGGTAAGAGCACATTCGTTGATATTGTACTGCTTCTTCATAAAAAGATCGGTTTCCAAGGCATCCTTGCACAATTGAAAACCCACAGTGCCCCACGGGTGGTTGTTAAAGGCCTCCAAGTCGTCAACTAAGCACAAATGGCATGTGTTAACAACCACATGAGTGCCGGTCCCCATGAATAACAACTCAACGTAAAGGATCAATGACAGCTTCACCGCATTGAAGTAATTGTCACATGCCTTCAATGCCTCAACAATATTCATTTTTTTAATGACAACCAAGTTCTGAAACTTGCGAAACTTGAGAGAGATTGGCGGCACTTCATGTGGAAGGACTGGAGCCTTGGACACTTGGGCATTAAGGCCCATCATCAACTTAAAGTTCAACACCGTGAACTCTAGCATCTTCCCGCATACTTCAAAACATAGGCCTCCTTTACACCTCTGGAGGAAATGGTGGATTAACTGCCAACATAGTTGTATCCTAGGCACGTCATATAAATGGCCAAAGCAACTCTCCATCCAGATTCTCTTCCTTTCTGGATTCTCCTCCAATAAGGGTTTTATCACCTCAAACCATGTTGTTAGGGAGCATTTTACTGAGGGATGATATTTTATTTCTTCATCTTTTTCATTTCCATTACCCTTCTACTTCTCTCCTTTCCCCATCTCCCCTACTTTCTGCTTCCCCTTCTCCCCCCATTTCTCATTTCTGGTTAAAGGAGCCTTTGCCTTATCCCTACCAGCTCTCTTCTTTAATCGCATCTTTTACCTGTAAAATTGTAAAACAAGAAACAACTCAGACAATTCTCACTATCACAAACGAGAAAATACTGAAAATGAACACAGAAAATAGCAAAATACCGAAAATACTCATTGTCACAAGAAAAAATACCGAAAATGAGAACAAAACCAACGAAATTGAACACAGAAAGACACCGAAAATGATCTAATCACTGTCATGTGAGAAAATCCAGAAAATGAGCATAATTACATCGAAAATGAACACAGGAAAACAGGAAATACTGAAAATGATCTGATCACTGGCATAAGAGAAAATCCCAAAAATGAGCAACATACCATCGAAAATGCACATACAACAATTGAAAAATACCGAAAATGAGTAAAATACCACCGAAAATGAAAACAAGAAAACAGTGTTAAACAGAAAAACACTGAAAATGTTCTGATCACTATCATGTGAGAAAATCCAGAAAATAAGCACAATAACATCGAAAATGAACATAGGAAAACAGGAAATATCGAAAATGATCTTATCACTAGCATAAGAGAAAATCCCAAAAATGAGTAACGTACCATCGAAATTGCACACACAACAATTGGAAAATACCGAAAATGAGTACAATACAATCGAAAATGAAAATAGGATAACAAGGAAAGACAAAAAAACACCGAAAATGATCTAATCATTGTCATGTGAGAAAATCCATAAAATGAGCACAATAACATCGAAAATGAACATAAGAAAACATTAAATACTGAAAATGATCAGATCAGTAGCATAAGAGAAAATCTTGAAAATGAGCAACATGCCATCGAAAATGCACACACAATAATTGGAAAATACCGAAAATGAGTACAATACCATTGAAAATGAAAACAGGAAAAATGTGAAAAACAGAAAAATACCGAAAACGATCTGATCACTGCCATATGAGAAAATCCAGAAAATGAGTACAATAACATCGAAAATGAACACAGGAAAACAGGAAATAGCGAAAATAATCAGATCACTTGCATAAGAGAAAATCCCGAAAATGAGCAACATACTATCGAAAATGCACACACAACAATCGGAAAATACCGAAAATGAGTACAATACCATCGAAAATGAAAACAGTGAAAAACAGAAAAACACTGAAAATAATTTGATCACTGACATGTGAGAAAATCCAGAAAATGAGCACAATAACATCGAAAATGAACTTAGGAAAACAGGAAATACCGAAATTGATCTCATCACTAGCATAAGTGAAAATCCCGAAAATGAGCAACATACTATCGAAAACGCACACACAACAATTGGAAAATACCGAAAATGATCACTGTTAAAAGAGAAAATCCAGAAAATGAGCATAATAACATTGAAAATTATGTTAAAAACTGTGGGGCCCATGTTTGAATTTGGAAAATTTGAAAAAGTATATCACTTAACCTCTTTTGCTAAATACCGCGAGCTGTTCTTCTTCTTCTACCGTGGCTGAATCAAACCTCTTCTGGAAAAGTAAGGAGTTTTTCTTCAGCTTTTTTTTTTTGTTCTTGTTCTTCTTCTACTGTGGCTGAATCAAAAGTCTTCTGGAACCGTACGGTATTTTTTTTTTCTTCTTCTTCTTCAATACGATGCCCGTAGAAGATTGGGGGGGGGGGGTAGTGGTAACGATTTTTAAGAAATAATTAAGAGCTATTTCGCATTTGGGGTTTCCGAAGGGTTTTAGTTCCAGTTCCAGTTCACAGTATACGTTTCCGGGAAGACACCAACAGTCGCAAGGGTATTTTGGAGATAAAAACATTTGGGAACACACATGATGTAGGCTCGCACGCGTGGGAGCCTACAGAAATAAATGGCTAAAAGTGGAGCCCATTTTCGGGTTATTTCGTAATTGGGGACCCATTTCTGTACTTTTCCCTTTGTCTTGTGTCATTTTTTAAAAGACAAGATAAAAACCTGGTTACCAGGTAACTTGTGGGTTCCAGTAACAAATGGAAAAAGCTCTCATTTCTGCTTTTAAGTCTCTCTTATTTCAAACCTGTAATTACCATGATGCGATCTCCAACTCTCAGTGAGGAGATCGAATAGCATTTCATCGCGATTGAACTTGGGGATAGTTCAATGGTACCCACAAGTGTAACACGTGTCCTTTTTAACCTCTACTAAATGTGGTAAAGATTCACTAACCTTAGGGTTCAAAAATCTAACCTTAGTTTTTTATTGAAAAAAATTAATCTTATAGTTAAAAATTATTAACGCTAGGGTTAATTTTAAAGTTTTTTTACTAAAAACCAATATTAGATTGTTGAACACCTTAACCACGATTAATAGAGTTAAAAGGGACACGTGTTGACCTTTGGGTGCGATTGAACTCTCAGAGTTCAATAACAATTGGCTATGATTCGATCATCCCATTGAGACGAAAAATTCGAAGTTTTTAGCCAATTAAAATTTTTTGGTAGCCCCACTTTAATTATATTATTTTAATGGTAGGAGTGTGTCCGGGGAGTGGTGGGGGGGGGGGGGGGAATCATCTGTCCTTTTATTTCAATGGACCTACCTTAACCAATGAAATTGGAGACTGTCCAACCATTTTTTTTTTATAAAGACCGATGAAGTTAGTATTAATCTTGGGTTAATATTTTTCTAATAAAATTTTTTGAATTAATTTAAAGTCAAGTGTCATTTTTTTATTAGTTTGTGGACCCACTCATGGAATATAGTTGAATTTCTTTAGATTATTTGCTTTCCTTTGGTGAGATTGGTTTCTGAGTCCCCGTATGCTCTATGGTCCTTCCATCAACCTAGTAGGATACATTAGGGCATCAATACCCTTATCATTCATAGATTCATCATTAAATATGAGCATAAATAATGTAACTAGAACTTGTCATCAATAGGTAATTTTGGTAGAACCGAAAAATCCTTGTAAAGCCAATAAGAAAAAAAAAGACCAATTGTGGTTCATTTAAATTGATATCTTCAACCTAAAATTCTCTTTCCCTTACAATATTCTTTTCCCCCCCCAAAAAAAAAAGATCCATCAACTCAACAATTACAAATGAAGTACTCTAAAAAATTCAAATGCTGGAAGCTACTGCCATTTGATCCTACAAAAATAATAAGAAAAATTCACAAACATATACAAATGCTATAGTTTTAATATATAGAGGGAGCAAAATAATATGATCATAAATGACAAGAAAAAATGAAGTTATAAAAATTAATCTATAATACCATGAATTTACCGGGATGGGGATCACAAGCTATCTCAAGCTGAGTTGTTGGTTGATACCAATGATGGGCAATAATAAGTGTATCACCTAAATTTATTTTCTCACAACATTCCCACAAAAAAACTCTTCAAGTTCACTGTATACGACTACAAAAATAAGGAGCCCATCTCAACAATTGTAATGAAATACTCTCAAAACTTCAAATGATGGGAAGCTGCTGTAACGACCCCAAAATCCTACAAGGCTAGAATAGGACTTTAGAATCGTCACATTCCTTAACCTGCTTAAAAATCCAAGCATACAAGGCTTACTACACGAGTCTCTAAAAATGAGATTAATAAAATTCCGATGTATAAACTATAACCAACCTGCACAAGTCTATGGTCAACATATACAACCCACTATAACCCAACAAGTATAAAAAATACAACTATAAAAGTCTACTGAGCAACATCCTCTAAAAGTCTATTACAAAACTCTCTCAACTCAACAAAACATAAACTAAGAGGTATAGACACCCAAGCCTTCGGTTCCTTCCTCAGAAGGCTCACCTTCTCCTGCTTCCTCAGTGTAAGCTTCCTCAATCCACGGCTCCGCCGTGTACTCCTGCTCTAAACCTGCCAAGACAAAAATCCGGCTGAGTACAAAAGTACTCGGTGTATATAAAATCCAACCAACAACATAATATTCCTGCACTTGGGTAAAAACATATCCAATAGCATAATAACATAATCAGAGTACGGAAGAACGTGTGCGCATATACATCATATCATCACCTTGACACGTGAACTTGTGGGAATCTTAGACTTAGAAGACAATATACTTATGAACTGTTTATGCTTATGAGACCACGTGCTTGTGAGATGCTTATGCTTATGCACTTATTCAGATCATACAATGATGTGACATGTCGTTCTTGGCGGATACGGATCATGTCTAAGAATCAAATGGTTGATATGCCGTTCTTGGCGGATACCGACCATGCCCATGAATCAAATGTAATTGATATGCCATTCTTGGCGGATACGGACCATGCCATGTTTATGCTTATTCAGAATGTCATACGTATGCCATGCTCATGCTTGTGGTCCACATGTGTGACTTGTGAGACTCTTATCTCAACATACACGTGCATATGTACTTAAGTGTCGAAATTAACATTCGAGTTGGTAATTGCTTAGATTCCAATCTCCCACCATGGAAACTCCACTATACTGTCCCATACTAAATAGTTAGAGAATTCCCGGTTTGAGGGATGTTCCTCTAAGTTCTTACCTTCCTGACTATCAATTTCTATGCAAGTAATTAGACATACTTAACGAACAATCACATATACATATCTTATCCTAATTCATGTCACAATTCATAATCAATTTACCACCGTTTCATAAGAGTATGATAACATTTATCCTCTCAAACATTTTCACAAACACCTTGGGTACGCATATTATGAATCCATTGCCCTTCTACATTTCCAACATTCCATCAAACCATAAATCATCAATACAATCCAAATATCATCCACATCCACATATTAATCTCATCCTCCATACATTCTATCCACATTATAATCTACATTTTCATCCACATTTTCATCCATAATTAGCTTACTTCATAGAAAATTTGAGAAAAATGCATCTAATCTCTATTCTATCATTCCTATCATATTAACATTCACAAAACAATAAAATAGAGTTGATTAGGATAGTATATCGACGTTAGGAATCCTTCCCTTGGATTCAAAACGCTCCCGAGGTGATTTGGGGAAGCTTTCCAAGCTCTCCTTGCAATATCCAAGCTATCTCCTTCTTCCCCAAGAAATCTTTCTCTCAAAACCCTAGGTTTTCTCTCCCTTTTTGCCAAATTAGGTTAGAAATAGGTAGAGTATTTTAATACCCCGAAATAGGATCCCTATTTATAGTCCTAAGGTCTGAGAATTAAAAGACCAAAAAGCCCTTACTAAAATTCTGCAAAAACACGAAAGACCGAGCGATCGATGGTTATGACCGAGCGATCGGTCGCCTACCGATCGACCAGTGCTCTTGACCGAGCTCTTGGTCAAAAACACACTCTTTAGAAATTTCCCCTATACAAAATTTTGGACCAGTCGGTAGATACCGATCGATCGCTACTTCTGACCGAGCGATCGGTTGTGAATCGATCGATCTCTAGCGATCGGTGTTCTGCAGATTTTTGACCCATTATACTGTTTTGGCCATAACTTTTGACTCGTTCGTCGGATTTTGACGATTCAACTTGCGTTTGATTCGTCTTCCGAAAAGGAACATTTCTAGAGTTAGAATTTTTAAATTCTCCTTTATTTATGGACCAAATTGTTCCCAAAGTTGACTGATTTGCAATTTCGTCAGACAACACGTCGGAAAACTCACTTTTGACTTAGCTTAGAGTAAAATTATGGAAAAACATTAAACATGATCCTCGAAGAGGGTTCCAATACATTTCTAATGGCTCAAAAATCACTCAATTCTAATAAACGGTGCCAAAACTAGAGCTTCCTAAAATTTAGGGTGTGTTATGACATCCCTTCGCTTACAAGTTTGACTAAGCCTTAATCACACTATACCAATTAGATATAAATACATAAACATTAAAACATCACAAGGACTACAATACCCCTAATACTTGCAATAAAAACATGAAAAAGATTCGGGTCTCTACAGCTGCTGCCATTAAATGCTACAAAAATAATAAGAAAAATATATAAACAATATAAAATTTTTTATTTCTAATTATTTAGGAAGCATAATAATATGGCCAAAAATTACAAAAGGAAATAATTAAAGTTCAAACAATTTAATCTGAAATACTGTGAAATTGATGAGATGGGGATCACGAGTTATGTCAACCTAAGTTGTTGGTTGATACCAATGAGGGACAAACAAATGTTCCTGCATAAAATTCTAAAAAGTTATAAAATAATATCTACATGTACATAAAAAAAATTATTCCAAGTTGCAAAAATTATCATTACATTCAAATTGGGAGAATTAGGCAGATATGTGTAAACAGGTGTTGGAGCTATACTTGAACTGTCACGGAAAATAATAAAATACAATTAAATTCCTCAAAACTTAAAAAAGAGTAGATTTGAAAATAAAAAATAGCAAAAAAAAGTATGGAAAAAAGGGTTTTGTATATTACCCTTGTAAGCATCTAATTTTTACACCCCTACCCTATCTCAGGCTCCAACTCTAGACCTTAACCATACCTTGACCTAGGCCAAACCCTAATCCTTAACTTAACCATACCCTAACCTAGGCCTAATCCTAACCCTAGCCTAGGGCAAACCCTAATCCAAAACCTTGACCTGGGTCCAACCCTAAACTAAGCTGCAAACTCAACCTGGGCCTACGACCCAGTTAGAATTAAAACCTAGGACCCAGGGCCTAAATCCTGCAACCAGACCTCTCATGGGTCTAAACATGGGCCCACACACCTTAACTCACTCATCAATACAATAGTGCATGGATGCCTGTGGACTAGAAACAAAATTTGGAACACAATGTTGTGATTTGTCTACAGGTTACAAATAGCCTACAAGTGATGTCGGAATCCTCAAATCGTAACACAGCGCACCAGGTGGTAGCAGCCAGCTAGTGTCCATCCTCATTCCTCATCGTAAGTTTTTTTTTTTTTAATTACCCTCTCTTATCTTGCTCTTCCCATCTTTTATTTACATTACAACTGGACTTAATCTTGCCCAAGCAACAGCGCATTTAGCTCTCTTATCTTGCTCTAGGTACTTCTTTAGAATCTCCAGGCTCTTCTTTTGCCCAATCAGGCTCCTGTAGGGATGAAGCATGTAATGGGCAAGCTTAGTCTATATCCTAATATGAACAGCATGATTCATACAATATGTAATGACTTCTGAAAGAGCAAACATTAACGTATATATTATATTCTGGACACATTAACCTAAGGAAAACGGACCCCGTTACTGTTCAATCACCATAAGGGTAACAAAGTGACCAAATGTACTGCCTAGGACCATGATAATACATGAAAAACACCTCCTCTAGTCTGGATCATCATCTCTTGATTACTTATGAAGTTTAGTCAGTTCGATACTGGTTCATTTCAGACCTTGGTGATAACTGACCAACGTTGCTCTAAGACAGATAAAAACCCAGCAACCAAGTCCTCTCAATCACATGAAAATCTTCAACCAAAGTCAGCCACTTACAAGATCTGCTGTTGCCCTCATATGAAACTAACAATAATATTCAGCCAATCCGCCATGATAAAAAAAGATAACATTCTTCCTAAAATGGTTCAAACCAATAAAAAAAAAATCTCATATTGTGGTTTTTTTTTTTTGTAGTTGCGGAAGGTGTCCTAAATCCTTTGAGGCAAGGACTAGTTCCTTTAGTGGTCCGCACCCACCCACTTAGAATTTTCCCTATGTACATCAGGGTAAGTTGAGGAGTGGGAGTTGAACACAACCACAGGAGCAAAACCCGGGATGCTAGCTAACTACACCAATCCCTGGTGGGTAAATCTCATATTGTTAATCTCAAGCAAATTAGAATGCGGTCGGGAAACACTCATTTGGGCTGGTAGCTCGAGAACTACCAAATTATTAATTGGGGGAGAAAAGTATTTCCCAATTGTTTTAGACATGTACAAGATTAAATATGCTTCGATTAGTGCTAACATTTCTTAGTAGAACCACAGCGTGATGTTTGCCAAAATCTCAAAGGCGGATAATATCCAGATCCTTAAAACAATTCCGTCAACATTCAGTGTCCACGAACTAGAGAGGAAGTGCTGAGACAAATAGGGCGTTTGGATTGGATTTTAATTGTCAAATAATCACTTTTTAAATAATATTGTCACGAGAATAAGAAGTTGAGTCTCCAAACATTGTATTGCCCCTATTATTATTTGAAAAAGTAATTATTTGACAACCAATTTCCATGACAATTGACTTTTACCTAATAAAATCTAATACGAACGCCACCAAGTATTTACTTATTTTCTTTACTTATTTTCTAAAGACTAAATTTACTTAGTTGAACCTAAGAGTTAGTAAATCATAACTACAATGAAGAGATATTAAATTAAATTATCTATGTTTGTTCATTCAAGTATCTTGATTGCAAGCAAAATAACGTGTTTCACGTTATTTTAATTGATTCAGTTAAAATAACGTGAATTAATTAATTTGTATGGTTCATCCAAAATAACGTGATTCAATTATTTTAACTGATTCAATTAAAATATTCGGAATCAGTTTTTACGGGATCAATAGGTAGCAGGTTAAAATATCCGGAATTAGTTTTTACGGGATCAATAGGTAGCTGCCAGCTGTTGAGTGTTAAGTTAGATGCTCATAGGGTCCGTCTCGGTTTGGTCTAGACCACACGCTCTCAGAAACTTGAGTTCAGATGGGCAACAGCGCTGTTGACCCTTTGTGTCTTGAAAAGGAGGGCCCCACATTTAACAGGGTAAACTGGAAATAAAAAAAATGGGCTCCATTTTTTTTAAGACACAAAGGGGTAACAGTGGGTTGTAGAAAGTAGAAACCCATGTGGGTCCAGCTTTTGTCAAGAGAGTTTGACTTCTGAAAAGGTGGATGGAGTAGCTCCTCAGGAGCCCTTCTCCTTACCTTCATGGAAATCTCTCTTCGGTGGTTCTTTGCAAGCCAGTGTTTAAAAGCTGGACCAGACCCGATCAAGAGGCTGGGTTCTAAAACAATTGGACCGTCGGGTCAATTCAGGTGGACTCTTTTGATTGACGGTAATCAAGAATAGAGTTGAGTCTTCCATTATCATTCAGTTTATGTGTTACTTCATTGCAATAGGTTCACTAGCATTGCCCGTCGGGTCAATTCAGGTCTCCAATCAACTTAGACTGGGCAATGCTAGGTTAATTCAGGTCCCTTCAGTTTAGGCTCGGTCAGTCTAAACCGAATGGACCGTCGGGTCAAATCAGGTCAGTCTAATCCGATTGCATCACTTTCTTTAAAACTACTTCCTTTATGGAAAAGAGAAGTATATTTGTATTCCACTAAGAGAAGAACATGTGTTTTCTACGAACACCATCTCCAATTGAAAAAAAGAAAGAAATGGGTCTTAAAAGAAAATAATGCTAGCATTTTCCTTTCCCTTTTGTTTTCTTATTAACAGGTTTTATAAGAGATTTAAGTAATAAGCTAACATATTAATTAAGAGACAAACTAACCATTGCACAATTCTAATTATAATTATTATGATAACACCCATATTAGATATTTTTACAAACACTTGATAATTGGTATGCGCAGATATTACAATCAATCAAATTACAGCAAATAAAGTATAGATCTCATGGATTAAACAAGTCAAAATAGTCTCACTTTCTCATTAAAGTATTACAAAATACTAATTAAAAATGTGTTATCATTACCAAATATTCATTTTCATACAAATATTTTTCAATAGTTAAATAACAGTCTCTAAGACACCTATAACAATCTAGGAAAAAGTATTGTTTAAAACTACTTAAAATAAATAAAATTAAAAAATAAGAACTTTGTCCATACTTTCTAGCTCCATACTTTTTAGGAATACATGAATATAACATAACAATATAAACTAAGTAGTATAACACCTAAGAAGCTACACCACTCCTATTGTATTTAATAGTTAATTTTTAGTTGGGATAATGTGTCCCATTAATTTAAAAAAGGATAAATCAAAAATAGGCCTTTTCCATTATAACCTCGATGGTTCAAAGAATCCATCCGAGTTGAACTGGTCACTCCAAGTGAAGCGGTTTTAGTTGGGTCAGTCCACGTTAGACAATCAACTCATTAATGGCTTAACCAACCCATTAAGGGTACCAAGCCTGGGTTGACTGGGAGGGTCGATCTGAGTTTTAAAATAGAGGTTGATTCAACTGATCAGTGGAGCCCTTCTCTAGTGGGCTATTTTGTCGAACCTTCCCTTCCCTTCCTATCCACCAAATCATTGTCGAGTGGGTCTGATAATGGGTACCGCATTTTCAAGCTTTAGCTGTGTTTAGGATAAGCAAAAAATTCTTGAGGGTGGCCATTGGAAAATTGGAGGAGCAATGTTGGTGTTGGGTGATGGGACATGTAAGTCGTCTACTAAGTATGCCTTGGATTATGTGTTGACTATTGTGACCACACCCAAAGACCCGATGAGTTTAACCTAGGGTCAGAAATTTCATGAGTTTTCCTTACCATCTTCTTATGAAGAACCCTAAACCTAGTTCTACTCTATTCCTTACCATCCCTTAGCCCACTCACAGTGGCCTGCAACTTCATTACTTCGAAAAACCTGATAAAATGGGTGCAACAATTAGCAGACCTTCATCATCATCATCCATATATGGTCAGACCCCGTCAAGCTCAGATGTTGGCTAATACTGCTAACACTACTACATCTGTTCCTTCAATTACAACTGGTTCTGGTCTGTGCTTGTCTTCATGTGAAGAGATGGAGAATGAGTATGGCTTGGCTTATTTTTGAAACAATTCTCGGCTTATGGTCCACGTATCTGTAACTGCAGGAGTAGCGAGTTCATTATCTTCTACAACTGCATGGGTTTAACGAATCGTCTCCTGAAGAGGCCTTTGGTAGGAGATCGGATCACATTTAATTGCGATTGAACTATCCAGGAGTTCAATCACACCCGCATGTCAACACGTGTCCCTTCTAACCCTTAGGTTAATAATCTAAACTCTTTTTTTTTTTTTTTTTACATTTAACTCTGGTTAAGAACTTTTAACCCTTAAATTTTATTAACTTCTTAATATATTTTTAAAAACCAAGGTTATATTAATGAAACCCAAGAATTAGTGAATCTTAACTATAATTAATAACAATTAAAAGGGACACGTGTTGGCCAATGGGTGCGATTGAACTCCAGGAGAGTTCAATAACTATTTACTCTAAGGGAAATGCTATTGAGACCTCATAAGGGCTATGACCACCAAGACCTCGTGCCCATGCACGGGATTTTAGGTGGGGCCCACCATGTGAAGATGGGCCCCACCTGAAATCTCATGCATGGGCGTGAGGTCTCGGTGGTCTCGGCCCTTATGAGGTCTCAATAGCAAAGTCCTTACTCTTATCCAATGTCCTTTAGTGCATGGGATGTTAAATTCAAGAACTTTGCTATTGAGACCATCTAGGGCCCAGACCAACCACTACAAGAAACAAAGGTATTACCCATGGTTTTAATTCCGTGGGTAAATGTATATTTCCGTCGGAATAAGTAGTAGCCACGGAATATTGCCCGTCGGTGGGCCGTGACTAATGCAGGTGTGAGTAAAACCTATAGCCACGGTAATGTCTTCCGTGGGTAAGTACCCACGGACTTATTTCCGTGACTATTACTCCGTTTTGAATTCCCGTTGGTATTTGTAAATTATTATCCACGGAAATTGTTCCATGGCTATACATTATTACCCACGGTAATTTTATGGTGCCTATATATTATTCCCACAGAAATTTGACCGTGACTGGTTCACTATAACCCACGGAAATAAAACCGCATCTATAAGTATTACCCACGGAAATAATACAGTGGGTATTTTTCTTACCCATGGGAATAATACTGTGGCTATACTTATTACCCACGTTAATTATACCGTGACTAATACCATACATATAATTTTTTACATTACCCACGGTAATATTTCCGTGGGTAATTCCTGTGGAGAAAAAAAAAAAAAACAAGACCTATTTGCATTTGCAGAGAAGCTGTCACCTGTTTTCAAAGGTAGATATAATAGTCAACAGTTCATTCCTGTATGAGAGCACTATAAATCTCTGAGGCCAACACACCATATATTGTTCAAAAGAATTAACCACAAACTCAGACCATCAAGCTGGTGGGCTTTTAAGGATCCAACCAAGTATCAACAAAGGTCAATTTCGAATAAAGTTTGCATTCTTATGGTGCTTCTAGGACAACAAGAAGCATGACATATGCAGTGGAATAAAATTACACAAGCACTCAGGTAATAAAGAATCCTACCTATTCTAGCTGCCTTCCAAAAGAAACCTCGAAACCTGCCAAAGAAGCACCGTAAGAATGCAAACTTTATTCGCATGTAATCAAATCTAAAACAAATTAATATGCCCTAAACACAAAACTATCAAATGATATTTCATCAAAACAAGAAGTAAAACAAGAAGTATATTAAGGATATTAATCACAGTTGTTAGCAATATCCCCATATTAACACTAATTTCTGATATCATCATTAGCCTATTAGGCAGCATTCATGAATAATAGCAAACAACACCAAATATGGATAATATTAGATCTTTGGAATCAGTCTCTAGTCCCTCAATAACAAGTAAAAATAATAGAAGCAAATTGTAAAGTCATGTTACAGTATCATGAAAAAGAAGAAATGCAATCAGTAAGTGGGAATCTGTAACTGTAAGTAAACTGTTTTCCTTGGTTCAAAGGACAGGACAAAGATCTCCAATCCCTGCTTAGTATGAATGGAATGATTATATTAGCAGAAAAAGTAAAGTTACATGTTATGAATGCATGAGTAATGACCCTTTAAGTTAAGTCATATAAGAGTGGAACAGATCCTCTATGATGAAACCAACTTGCATTAAAGCCTCAAAGCCAACTTGCATCGAAATGACCTGTCTAGGAACTATCCAGATCTAACACCCTAAGTCTAATGGTGCTCAGAACAAAAGATGATGTGGTTCTTAATTTCCTATTTCTCTACTGTCCTCAACTCAAGGAACTTTTTTTTCTTTGAAATACTATCCGCCTCTAGAAAAGTTTGAAGCTAATATCTACCAATAAGAGATGCAATGGTTCGGTTTAGTTGGAGTCATGGTCAACCCAAACATGTCTCAAAAAAACCAACTTGACCTAGGAAGCCAACTTGGATTCTAATGGTTTAACCAGACCAGTTTTGAATTTTGATACATTCAGATTATTGGATTTTGACCAGACCAATTGTCACCCTCGAACACAACCCTTAATGGATCCAGTCTATGATGAATTAACATAAACCTGGGCAGAAACCAATAAGTTGAACCAGATTGAGTAAACTCTGGTCTGGTCTGCCACTTTGTTGACCAGACCCATTGCCCCCTCTATTCCCCAACTCTGACAACCTAGCTGGAGATACCAGGCAAAAAAAATGCCATGTCTGTTATTCCAATAATTTCAGATCAATATGAAATTTTCTCATACATGGACAGACACTACATAGTAGTTCACCTAGCTATTCACAACAACACAATTAATGTAATTCCATGTAATTCCAGTAATTCCTTGCCAAAAGAAATTAATAATAATAAAAAATTAATGTCTATTTGAAGTTCAGCTTGCTGTTTTTGTTCTGTAAATACAACTTAGATCACTATTGCATAATCAGACTTGTTAGATTTGTTTCTAAACACATTGTATAGATTTTAAAGTTAAATTTTCTTATACTTAACTTCTCCTAGAGTCACTAGTTGTATCCTGGGCACAAGCCTGGACGTATATAGTGATAATGGCCTTGAATGAATGATACTCTAAAGCCTTTCATCTTTATATTACATGCTCAAATCAAGTACATCATTAAAAAAATTCTGAAACAAAATAAAGTAGAGACTCGTTATGTGAGTAAATGCTAACCATGAATATCCAACATCAAAATCCATGGCCCAATAACATACAGGCCATCTAAACCAAATCAAAATTCCCCATTGAACAGAAGACCAAAAATAAATTGATTGAACCACCAGCCCCTTAATCAAAACAGCATATCTCTCTTCCTCATATCCGTTGAAATCAAAACAAAGTACAAAAATAGGAATATAAGAAACTCTATCTATCTATCTCTGTAATGATTACAACTAACACTCTCCTATACTTATTCAAGGAATAAAATTGAAAAAAAATGGGATTAAACAGGTGATTGATAGGGTTTTATATTATCTAATAAACAATAAGAATCCATCAAACATACGTAATTAGTTGTTCCTGTCAAGACACCACAACCTATTGTTTGTGGGCAGTTTCGAACTTGCAGAGTCCGATTATCAGCAAAATAAAGCCATATTAAGGATATTATCATAAGTAAAAATAATACTTTTTTTCTGAAGAGAAGAACTTCTTAAAGATCAGTCGGATTGCTTCGAGGACACCAAATTCCTCCAAAGTCTAGAATCCAATATCTTTTCTGAAGCTTTAAAAACCAACAACGGAGACAACTGCAAGTGGAGAATAGAGTTAAGAATCGAAGCTTTAAAACCCAAAAACTCATTAAAAAAAATATGAAGAAGAAAACCCTAGATGATCGTCACTTTCAAAATCCAGCGTACGTGTTCCCAACATCTAGCCTTGACGCTCACAAAATCGCAATGGTTATGTTGGGAGCTAATCTAAAACTAACAAAGGATTAGAACTAAGAGAAATTCAGATTTATTTTAACATAAAAACTAATCTAAATTGTACATAAGAACAGATTTTAAAGTAGCAAGAGAAGCCTTAAAAAAAAAACAGATCAGATCCTAAACTATCTAATATTATCCAACTAAAGTAGACCCAAAAAATCTAGTGTTACTCTAACTTAAACAAGAACCTAGATTTTATCAAAACTAATCTAGAGATTAATCTAAATTTAAAAAAAAATGAATTAACTTGAGAATAGAATTTTATCTAATCAAAACTAGCCTAGGAATTAAATAGGAGCAAATCTAAACTAAACATTGTTAATTTCAGATTATTAAAGACAAAAACAAAGGAATGAGAAATGGATATACCTACTACAGCCGTGGAGGATGGGATAGGGTGCGGGACCAAGCTAGAGAAAAAGAGTTGATTCTGCCACAGGTCCTTTAAAACCAGTTCTAGTTAATTCCATGATAAATGCCTACAAGCATGTGAGTAATTCTCTTTCAATTCTGTCTAAGCCAGGGCCGTTAAAAGGCGGTCCTAACCGGCAGCTCATGGGTTTTCCGAAATGGGTGTCCCGGAAAGATCGACGGATTTTGCAGAGCGAAGAGGAGTACGACCCAAGTGAGGTGCTTACAGTGGCTGCAGATGGGACAGGAAACTTCACCAGGATCACAGACGCCATTAATTTTGCTCCTAATAACAGTTACAGTAGGATAATTATCTATGTTAGAGAAGGGGTGTACAGGGAAAGGGGGCATTGCTACTGTTTTGGGGACTGAACATGGGTACTCTCTTTGACATGGTCATTGAGAATGATCTTTTTTAAAGGCAATTTTCCATGATGCTGAATCTGCATGTGGGTAGGTTGGAGTTGTCACTTAGGAATAAAGACATGAGGAAGTGCAGAGTTTCTGGGTAACATGGACTTACAAATTGAGAGTGAAAAGGTAAAAAATACATCAATAGCAACCTTCTCATCCAAGTCAAAACAAGCAAACGATACAATCAACCACTTTCAAAAGCTTGTAGATAAAGAAAAGAATCATCAGAAGAAACCAACATATAGTAGAGTTTAATGCTTCTTCCACTTAAAGCCCACATTGACCTAATTTCAGAAATTTTCAAAAACCAGACCTCAAAACTCTACTTTAAACTAGATAACCAAACACAAGTTTTCATCCACTCATGTTTAGCGAATGGGGGTTTAAAAAGCAACTTCTCAAGTATGCAACCAAACGTCTTTTACTCTAAATGACTTTTGCAAATATTTTCAGAAGTTGTTCTAGAGAAGTCCTCTTCTCATAGAAGATTAACCAAACAAGGCTTTCGAAGGACTTGGGCGGCAGCCCTTTTATTTACATGACAAAAAAGAAATGCAGCCTAAAGACTCACAATGCCTGAGATAGTCAGGATTTAAGGATGAATTGGAATCAAGAAAGCAATAAATATTTTCAGTCAGTTCTTAGAAAGAGAATGATCTTGTAGAAGATTGAAAACTGAAACAACAAACTTGGTAGCCATCACTTGGGAGCTTGGGCTATCTGAAAAATCCCAAACCTTAAGCAACTAAACATTAGTGTCTATTTTGGATGAGGTACATGACTAGCTAGTTCAATGGGCCAACAAAGGCCGAAGATTATGGAGACACAGTTCCACCTTGTGAAGTGCATATTAATGTTATGAACTGATGGCCAAATACTAGAAAACTGACGCAGATCACAGTCTATAGTCTATACTATAATCCTTTCAGATACTGAGAAAACAAATCGTGGAAATAGCGAGATCCAACATTTTCTCTGCTAGCTAGGATGAAAGCAAACGAATTTATTCAAGAATTAAAAATATATTCTTTTCATTTTGTTGACCTAGAAAGCATGGTGACAACATGATACTATTGATAGAAAATAAAGATGACTAAAACAGAACTCCATAGAATTTAGTTAACTTACCAGCTCAGAGCTCTGACTTGTGATGGAAGTAACTAGTGGGCCATCAGGACCAGACAATATTCCAGTGCCATCCTGTCAATCACAGCATTGTGTAAGTTCTAATATCATAAAAGAAATGTTAATGAAAAAATTATCCATCGTATTCTCTGTTTGTGCTATGAGTATTGAACAAAGAAGGTATGCCAACCCTCTTCTAAAATGAAAAAAAAAATCACTGTAATCACCCAAATTTAGAAAGAAAAAAATACATGACTATAAAAAGCAAAGAAAACAAATAATTACAATGTTGTACAAGATGATATTATAACCAACCTCTTTACTCCTGATGGCCATTTGCCCTGGTGGGGGAGCAGGTAGTGCTTGTGCGGGAAGAGACAGACTTGCCCCATCCAATCTTCAACTTCTCTAATGGATCAAATCAAACTTCTCTAATCAATCAAACTTCTCTAATGGATAACCTAACCAAAATCAACACTAGATGCCTCAATTCCGAAGAAAATAAAATGATCAAAGAGAACATAAAGCCCTAACTGCATGAAATCACAGTAGAAAAAGAATTGCTATTAACGTACACAGAGGATTAACCAAATCATCATCACAAAAGTACGAGATTCAAATGAAATGCAGGATCCAAGTCAATAACTACCTTAAAAAGCTGAAATTGTCAAAAAATCAAACAAATCAACACCTTTATACCCTAGATTCTATAAAAAAACACAATCCAACGTCAAAATCACTTCTAAAAGCTGTGAAAATCTGACAAAAAGAAAAGCTCACAGAGAGAGATTTGAACCATGGGAAAAGCCCCAAAATAAGGATGAGATGAACTCTGGAGATGTCGATTGAGAGATTGGAAGTAGCACAATATGGGGTTGAAGAAGATGTGATGAAAAAAGATTGGATCCGCTCACCTGAGATTTCAGCCACCAATGAGGAGAGGGGAATATCCAGCCGTAACCCTTTCGAAGAGGGGAAGATTTCCGCTTAGGAGAGCTGCGAGAGAGAGAGAGAGATCGTGCCCTAAATCGTAACCCCTTAGTTGTTAATTGTTATGAGTCGAAAATAAAATAACTTTAATTAACTGTCGTTGTTAGCGCAAACAGTTTTCCACTGTTATGAGCTGTTCTTCATGCCAAAATAGCCGTCCTTTATTTGACAACCGCCCAAGGCCGTTGTTTTTTGCGACATACTAGTGTCCTATTTATGCCTTATTCACGTAATGAGTCAGGAAAAAAAAGGAATAAATCTGACTAACCTGAACTTGTGTCGTTGAAGGAGATGGAGAGTGAGAAATTTTGTTTCATAAATCGGAAGTTATTGTCGTTGGAGGATATATAAAGACAAAAAGGAGGGAGCTAGGGCTGGTTTTCTTCTCACTGTCGGGGATTGTTCTTAGCAATGGATTGCTTGCGAAGAGTGAAACAACATCTGTAAGATCGAAGGCCTGAAATCCAGTGCTCTTAGAGCACAGTCTCGGTGGTCTCGGCCCTAAGGGGGTCTCAGAAGCTTTTCTAAATCAAATATTAACCATGCACATGGGGTCAGATTTCTAAATACAATATTGAGATATCTATACGACTCGATTAAAAAAAGATAGAATAAATCTAACTCACCGGAACTTAGTGTCATTGGAGGAGATGGAATTTTGGTTCACAAGTGGGAATATATTCAGCTTTTTGCTTGTGATTTGAATGATCCCACACCTACTTAAAACATAAAAATGTGAATAAATATAACTTCCAAAAAGATATTGTCGTTGGAGAATATAGAGAAAAAAAGAAGGGAGGCGAGTTTTATCTTTGCTGCTGGGATAGATGGGGTTAAAATTTTGAGATGATTCTCTCGAAAGGGTGTTGTTTGGCAGGTTTCGTTTTGGGTGGGATGTGAAGAAGATTCAAGAGACAAAAGAAAAGGAAAAGAAGAGAGAGATAAAGAGGCAGCTTATCTATCCAAGTGTTATACTGAAGATGAAAGGGAAGACTGAGATTAGAAAGGGGTCATATGGTGCTTTCAAGGCTCAGAATGAGGTATAATTGGTTTTTGAAAGATTGAAGAGTGAAACGTCACACACAATCCCGAAACCGGTTGGAACCCAAAACTGTTTCACTATGCAACACGGGCGGGTCAATCTGACGTGTCTCATCAAGTGGTTTAGTAATAGATAATAGAATAGATGGGAAGAGTTGCGTCCTAAAAACTGAAAGTTGCATGGCCTCAACAATTGCGTCCCAAAAAGTGAAGATTTGTGTAATAAAATAGGAATCTCTTAAAAATCATTGTTTAAATTAGAGAAATCAAAGTGACATGTGTCATGGTAGTCCTACATTAATTTAACATACAAAAGCACTCATATATACATGTGTCGAGGCATATACATTTATAACGAAACCAATAGCAAGATGTGGGATTTGTGCATCCAAGCAATCAATGACAAATAGCAAAATGGATAATATAACCAGTTAAAAAGTATCTGAGTTAGATAAATATTCCATTTTTTTTTTATGGGTAAATATTCCCATTCTTATGACCACTAATATCAAGTCCATCATTTAACCTGTAAGTTAAATACCCAAGCTTTAAAATCTTGATCAATTTGACTAAGAACAAGTCTACAAGTGGAT
Organism: Tetracentron sinense; assembly: GCA_015143295.1. NCBI lineage: Eukaryota > Viridiplantae > Streptophyta > Magnoliopsida > Trochodendrales > Trochodendraceae > Tetracentron > Tetracentron sinense. The sequence goes on from CM026564.1 coordinate 29,256,325, forward strand.
ATAAAATGACTAAAAGGACATGAACAACTCTCAAAATGCATACCCATTGTGAGTAAAGAAATAATTAGTTTTTATCATATTACTCTCATATGATGGTTTGAGGAAAAGGAAAAATAAATACTCCCAGGTAATGACTTTAGAGAAAGAGAAGAAATTAAATGTGTGGAGAGAAGGTGGTGATATACCAATAAACTCCAATTTTATGGCTGTATATCCTTACTTTTAAATTGCAACTCTTAAGACAAGAACTATAATCATGTCCGGATGACAGAAAGTAAGCCAATATACCAAATAAAACAAAGTAAAAGATGAAAAAAAATACATACCATATATAATTCATATTTTTTTTACTTCTTCATCAGGATTGAGCTGCTCTATTTCAGATTAACTATATATAAATACACAAAATTATAAACTAATTAAGAAAAAATATGACCAAATTGTATTTTACTCGCAATTCAAGTAAGATCGACAACAGTATGAAATAAAAGAATATTATATAAAAAATTAGAATCATATTTAAAGTGCTGAAAACCTTCAGTTTCATGTACTAGAGCTTTGCGTAAAGCTAATTCATCTGCAATAAATAAATAAAATGTTAGCAAGACCCCTAATTTCCAATTCATAAAACTTAATGAAATAGAAGAAATACAATAAAGCAATTAAAATAGGAGAAATACCTTAAACTAATTTGAATCAACCAACAGTGAAATCGTATTACCTTATTCTTTCTTGCTTCCCGAAAGTTCCAATACGAAGAAGATCAAAAGAATTCAACACTTATAATGTATAAAAAAAATACTCTTAAAATTACAGAGAAGAGAACAATGAGTAATCCTTAAACATAAACCCTTGAATTCCGACCCTAACTTTTGATTTAGCAGTAAAAACAATAAGAAAAAAGAATCAATTAAGGAGTTTCACTTCTTAATTAAACTGACTAAACAAGTTGAATAAATATGGTTAATATTAAACAAATGACTCTATCCACGAGGGAATCACAAAAAGAAAAGTAGGTGTGTGACACATAAAGACAGATCATGTCATTAATGCTGGGTAGCATCTGGCGGCTGGGTTTCGTCTGTGTCATACTCTGAAAATGTGGTCATATTGTTAACATTCCGCTAGAAGCTATCCATAACGCCTTGCATTCTTGTCACTTGGCCTTGCAGGGAAGAAATGATTTCCCCCTGTGACTGTATCATCGCCATGAGCGCCGCCTCAGATGCGGTATGTCGAGCCTCAGATGTAGTATGTCGAGCTTCGGATGAATCCAACTGGCGTTGCAACCGCTCAAAATGTGCTGTGGCACCTGCTACACGCATATCAGTGGGTGTGACCCCATGCCCATATGTACGCACACGGCCATGAGTGTCGGGGCCCATGACTTGCATGGAAATCTCATTCCGGGCAGTTCTGCTAGCACTGCTATCAGGGCGCTGGGTCATGATCTCATTAACCTGCCTCTAAAATCCATAAATGATTCAAATCAAAATAGGCGACTACCAAATTTAAGGCAATACGGACATTTTAACACTGATAATACTATAGATTCCTTTAGCATTCACATACCATCACTGTCTCGGATGCTTCATCCACAAGAGTCCCATCTCGTTTTCTATGAGTGAGCATCCAGAACGTCAACCTATCGGGCTCCTCTCCTTCAGGATGTGCACGTTGCTATAAACATAAACAATTTACAAAATTAAACAAATGTATACGGACTGAAATTAAAAGTTACAAAAGTAACACAAACATGTTAAAATTAAACAACCTTGAAGAAAGTAACACGAACATGTTAAAATTAAACAACCTTAAAGAAAGTAACAAAAACATGTTAAAATTAAAACTGAAACAGAAATCCCAAAATCGATCCCAAACACAGTATATATAATGCAGTAATAATGTTGTTTTTAAATCCAAAGAATGATCGAGGATTTAAAATTTGGATATAAAAAATAAGTGTTAATTTCAGACTGCTACACAGTCCCTAAACATGTTCAGACATTCAGATTTTGATCACCAATCATTGACCATAAATTTGGAGTGCAATACAGTCTAATCAAAAATCAAATACTGAGGTTGAGGCACCCAGTTATCAAGCAAATCCTAGAATGTAATGCATCTCATGGAAGAATTACAAAAAAAAAATCAGATTTTAAGCATCAATTGTCGAGCATAAATCTGAACTGTGGTACAATCTAAACAAAGATCAAGCATTGAGATTACGGCACTCATTTACAAAGCAAAAAAAACTGGACTGCAATGCATACTTTGAACAACATAAATCAAATCTATAGCAACGTGACAATGAGCACAAATTTGGACTGCAATGTTCAGACATTCAGATTTTTTTATCCTCACTATGGATGGTAATGTTAAAATATACCAGCTCTGCGCGGTAGCGGCAGTATGGCTTTGTCCCAGCAGTGTGGGACATAGTTGACTTGCCCCGATTTGCCTTATTCCGTTTCGAAATTACCTATAATACAATGAAACAAGGGTCAGTTTTAGCTTTAATTGCAGAAAATTCACAAAATAAATGTACTTAAACTTAAAAGTGTCTTTCAATATCATACATTTGCGTCAGGGGTATGCAAATAATCTACATATTGCCTCCATTGATCTGGATCTACTCGATGGTCGAAATGTCTGTACTGATCATGCAAAGGCATATCCAGGTCAAAATGGCTGTCTCTAATCTCTTGTCGCCAACCCCGAAAAAGGTCACCCATTTTACCCATGACCCATTTTTTCACTTTTGGACCCTCAAGTCCATCGAATTTTGCCTGCACCAAAGCATTCAAACACACCAAGAGCTCCATATTATATCATAAACAATGTCTCGTTCAAATTATGGAACATAAATACGTTTACAAATAAAAGCACTAAAATAATAAGGACTATAATGCATCAAGGATTTTTTTATATGGTTTTCACTTGGAAAAATAAGTTAGCACTTATAAATATGGTAAATAAAATGAGTTGGAACATAAACCTACCAAGTATTGAACATAAATGCAGAAATTCACAAATACAAAGAAGATAAAATTGATACAGTTTGAAGATGGGATTTCTTACACAAATGGTGTCATATAACATTTCCTTCCGATCGTTAGGGACTTTTCTCCAGTCCTTGACATTGATGTCGACCAAATTGGGGTCCCTGATTAAGAGCCCAATGAAGCGAGCTAGAGCACACTCCACATCATTGCAGGGCTGCCCATAGGTGTTAGAATCCACCACCAAAGGTTCCGTGGCCTCCTGCACGCGTTTTAATTTGTACGCCCCTCGCCTCCTTGGAGCTGTAGTAGCAAACTGTTATTAAAATCCAATATTTCTCAAATACAATGAGAATATGCATTGTAAAAAATCACACTACCATATCACTTACCGGAGGAGGATGGAGGCATATCCCCCTGTTGACCAGCGCTAGACATTCCTGGAGCTGTCAGTTAGGAATCTGCAAATAATCAAATTGATAAATTGGTTGTCATTAGACATTTGAAGTCAGCTAGACAGTAAATAGCTGAATAAAATCACCACCAAGAAAATTGTTATGCACTTCTAGCATAAAGGTAAATATGACCTGTGATAACATTAAGGGTGCAGATACCAATTATTTTTGTGATTTGTGCAAATATCACATGGTAATCAATACTATACTCTTCGTAAGTACCCGTGCTAGTTGCTACTTTATCTGAATATCAAGAGCATAGATCAATAAAAGGTGCATGCAGAGCATACTATGTTATTCAAAACAGCTTGTTCTCTCTTTCATATTCTGTAAGTTTTTAGGCCCTTTCAAGATCAAGGATTAACAATATGGTCTCGGGGAAAATAAATTAAATAAACAAACATTAATAGACTAGCACATAGATAATTAACGGGCAAAATACCACATTCAGTTTATATAGCAACACAAATTTACTTGTCAATAACATAATTATGCAATATGCATTGGAGCTATTCTAGTCGGCTATGACGGGAACGCAGACCCACTTGGAAGGGTTTTAGCAAAACATAAAATTAGTCAATAAAAAAAAGATATTAAGAAATTCAGTTACATGTATTGAAAAGAAGAATTGAAGCACAACAAACAAAAGATACACTATAAAGAAACCCATTTCAACATATCAAATTTTCATTTGTCCCCACGTGTTTAACATTTTACCTCCTTTTACAGTTTCAAACTTCAAGACAGAATCAGCCAACACGGGAGATTGATAAAGAAAGTCACTGTTGAAATTAGTATTTACGATCAACGGCGTCACCAAAATAGAAGGCATAAAGAAACTCTTAAAATCAAACACATGTAAACGGTCTAATATGGTACCTCATGTCAACATCGGAAAGGCACGGATAGCATTTTTACAAAATCAAATATAATTTAATGTGTTAGAAGCCATGGATACTTTGGTACCAAATAGAACATACCTTCACTAGAAACGATTGAATTACATGCAAAGCAAAATCACCACACAACACCCCTTTAAAGATAAAATTGCCCCGATTTTTTGTTAAACCCGGTAGCAGAATTGAAATTATGAACATGGTAATTGTGTCGAATCAATCAAGATTCAGCTTCTCTCAGAAGAATTGTCGAACTCAGATTCAGACGATGAAAAAAGCAGAGCTTCTTCTTAATCATCAAATGTTCCGGTGGACTACTAGTGGTATCCTGTTATCCAAGGACATTTGTGCTCCGGAAAAAACTCCGCACGGAGTACTGACAATTTACTTCAGTGGTCTATTCCAACCATATCATCGTGTGCTTTTGGGGATCTTGTTCCTGAACGGGGCACTGTACCCATGTCCTCGCTACTTCAGTCGGCGCAGTGTCAACGGACTAAGGTTCCGGGCAAATGTTTCCTTGTTGACTACTAGTGAATATCAATAGTTATCCAGGGACATTTGAGGTTCCCGAACATCAGAAATGTACTGAATAATACTTAGTCACTCCAAAATCAACGTTTTGTTTGAGGAATTGTTCAGGGCTGTCCCAATTTCATCAGCTCATTCGTCTTGCAGTGCAAAGAAAGTCCCTGGGTTGTATCCTAATAGCACATTGCCAGTCCTTTTCAATGGGATCTTCCACATAGAATACCTGCATTGCTTGAGAAGCGAGCACAAAATTGTCTTCAGTGTTTAAGATTCGTTTAAAATTTACAAGCGTGAATTGAAGATCATCTTGCTTTATACCCCTACTATCAATCCAATCACATTTGAATAAGACGACTCTCCTAGATTCATAATAGTCAATTTCTATGACATCTTGTAGAACTCCATAATAAGTAACGTCGCTCGTAACCGGAGACTTGTCCTTCACATATTCGAAATTGGTCGTCGTTGCAGTAAGAAAGACTCCGCTATTTTGCGTTTTCCTTTTACGATCAATGGCTTTTGTGCGAAATCGAAAGCCATTGATGCCAAACCTCTTGAACTCTCTCGCAATTTTCGACGAACCCCGTGCCAACCATTTAACATCATCACTTACGTGGGCCTCCATTCCTTGACGCAACAACTCAGCCTATAAAATAGTCAAAAATTTAAGTCTTATCATAAAAAACTATCAGAATGTTTGCATGTGCCTTTCTTGAAGCGTATAACTTACATTTGCAGCAAACCAAGTAGGAAATTTCCTATTGTGAATCTGTTCTTGGTCTAATTGTCTCTTGTGGTGATAGCGCCCAGCAATTACAATTAAGTGTTTTCTGCAATGTAGTGACACAACTCGTAAAGTAGTAATAATTGAACAAAATGTAGAATTTAAATTCAAGTTACATATAGGGATAGCAAACATGTCTTACGCGATGAATGGGGCCATTTCAGGGCAATTGAAGAGGACATAACGATGCATTTGTGCACGTGATTCATTAGATAGAGTTACAATCTCCTCTTTTCCTATCGCACGGCTGGGCCTTGAAAAAATGGACAATCCTTGATATTTTGCAAGGGTATTGTGGTCATAATTCCTTGGAGGTCGACTAACCTTTGTCTCAATGTCGTGCAAATACCTGGAACAAAAAATAAGGCATTCCTCGGCAAGATATCCCTCTGCAATTGAACCCTCAGGCCGACTTCTATTACGGACATATGATTTTAATGTAAGTAGGTACCTATGTAATTGAAGTTAGTTAATGATAAAAACAAACTCATAATTCACAAAACATAATTCATCATTTAGGAAAGCATTGTCACTCACCTCTCGATGGGGTACATCCATCGGTATTGTACAGGGCCTGCAATTCTCGCCTCGCTTGCCAGATGGATGGTCAAATGAATCATGATATCGAAGAATGCTGGGGGAAATATTCTTTCGAGATAACACAATGTAATGGGAAAACGACTTTCTAGTTTATCGAGGTCCTGTACTTTATTAACTTTGGAGCATATTTCCCTGAAGAAGGAGCTAAACTCATTCAATGCGATGCTGATGTTTTTTGGGAGGCATTTGCGCACAGCTAGTGGTAGTAATTGTTGCATCAGAATGTGGCAATCGTGACTCTTCAAACCAGATATTTTTCTCTCCTTCATATTTACACAACGTGATATATTTGATGCATAACCATCTGGCACTTTAATGTTGGACAGTACATTACAGAAAATATTTTTCTCTTCCTGAGACAATGAAAAGCACGCAGGAGGCAAATATGTTTTCTGTCCAACTGCATAAGGATGAAGCGCCGATCTAATACCCATATGTTTGAGATCAAGACGTGCCTTTAAGTTGTCTTTTGTTTTACCTTCAATATTCAATAATGTACCGACAAGGCTGTCACAGACATTCTTTTCAATATGCATTACATCTAGGTTGTGTCGGATAAGAAGGTACTCCCAGTATGGTAAATTGAAGAAAATACTCTTTTTCTTCCACCCAATGTTGTGATTGTTATCCATTTTTTGCTTCTTTACAGAACTCCTCGTCGTCTGCTTTCCAAAGGAGATGTTGAGACCAGATAATTGTTCTAACAGCTCAGTCCCGGACAACGAGATAGGAGCGGGACTCAATTCTGCTTCTCCATCAAATGATTTTTTCTCGCGACGAAATCTATGGTTGGCTTCCAAAAAGCGACGATGGCCCATGTAACAAAACTTTCTGCCATGTTTCAAATATTTACTACAAGTGTTATGATTGCAATGCGGACAAGCGTAATGACCCTTGGTGCTCCATCCTGAGAGGTTTGCATACGCAGGGAAGTCATTTATTGTCCATATCAACGCAGCACGCATTCGAAACAAACCACTAGAAGCATCATAAGTGTCTAAACCATCCAACCACAACTCCTTCAACTCATCTATCAACGGTTGCAAATATACATCAATGTCATTCCCAGGCGCACGAGGATCGGGAATTAGTAGAGACATCAGTAAATAGGGTTGTTTCATGCACATCCAGGGTGGGAAGTTGTATGGCATCAGGACAACAGGCCATGTGCTATGAGCAATACTCATTGTACCAAAAGGATTGAAACCATCGCTAGCAAGCCCAAGTCTGACATTGCGAGGCTCCGCAGCGAAGTCTGGATATTTTCCATCGAGATGGTCCCAGGCTGGGGTGTCGGCGGGATGCCGTAACACCCCATCTTTGGTGCGACCCTCTGCATGCCATCGCATGAATGAAGCTGTCTTGTCAGACATGAATAACCTTTGAAGTCTGGGCTTCAAGGGAAAATGACGCAATATCTTGGCAGATATTCTACAATCCTTGGAAGATGATGGCTCTACCATTTCTCCGCTATGCTTCCACCTTGAAGTCCCACACATCGAACATATACTATCGTTGACAGATTGCTTCCAATACAACATGCAATCATTAGGGCATGCATCAATCTTGTTGTACCCAAGCCCTAATTCCCCAATAATTTTCTTAGTGTGATAGAAAGAATTAGGCAATGTTTCACCATCGGGTAGTGCCTCCTTCAGTAGCTCTAGCAGCATGGTAAATGATTTGTCGCTCCACCCATTCAAACACTTTATATGAAATAGCCTAACAATGAAGGAAAGTTTACTGAATTTAGTGCAATTCGGGTATAGTTGTTGCTCGGCATCCTTCACCAACCTATAAAATCTCTCGGCTTCAACATTAGGCCCTTCTCTTGATTCACTGGTCCCACCAATGTCATCTGTAACTTCGAATGCCCCGTGCAACATTTCGTGCATATCATCATCTTCAGGTAGTTCATCTTCAACTGTTGGGCTCCTTCTGTGTGGTAATTCCCCGTGAAAAATCCAAACGTTGTTGGCATACCCCTTTAAAAATCCATCAACTATCAAATGCTCTTTTACCTGTGGTCGATATCTCGAAAAAATGTTTGAACATTGCTTACACGGACATTTGATCTTTCCATTGTACTCTGAATGGTCGAATGCAAAGTCTAAGAATCGTTCGACACCCGCTTCATATATAGGGCTCAACCTGTTTAAACTGACCCAAGTCTTATCCATAATGGATTCCTGAAGAATAGAAGATACAAGGACATCGAAATAGAACAAAAGACAATAATGAAATGCATGTGACATACCATTATGATTTTAATGTAACAGGTGAGGTTAACCTAACCCATCCAGAAATACATAATCCCCAAGAGTTAAACGCTCTAGTCATTTTATCCATATTGAAGAAGAAATTTCGGCAGCATTTCCCCATGGCTCTTCGGGTACAAGATTTAGAGAAGTGGGGAACATGCCACTTTAATTATCTAAATATGTACCCAAAGAGCAATCTGAAGCACTGCCAAAAATTTCATCAATATGGATTACACTGTCACACAGTGATTCTTGAATGGGAGATCTAAGGTTTCAATAAATGCATGCACATGAATCTTAAATGAATAGAGGAAGGTGTTAGGTACGTCTAACACCTTCTTCCGATGATGGTAACAAACTACCTGTGGTTAGTACAGTTACATAACTTATGGTTCACTGGATGGTAAATAAAATAATGTCAAGTCCATTACAGACCCATTGAAATGCCCAAACAAGTTAATGTTAATTAAGGAATAACAAATATTTAGTAAAAGTGTCATGAAATAGAAGCAATATACTGAAACTCCAATTTTCGAAAATAACATTTCATTAATATTCTAACTACCTCATCTTTAACCAGGAACAAAATTAATTTGTGATAATAGATCATCTGCAAGCATAAATTAGTCGGCAATCTAATATAATACTTTTGGGGGGAGCTTTAGCAGCAAACATTCCTCCAAATTAGGGCTTTTGGAATAAAATTCCACACTTAATACCCATTTATAAAAAATTATTTTCAGTAAACAAAAATAAATTTTCTACAAAATAACATGAGCAACACTAAACCATGTTAGTTCTTTGTGCAACCAGCTATGGCTAGGATTCCAGCCCCAACATTTTTGTTCAACATTTATTTTGGTGATTCCAAGCATAAAGGAAACAAAACTAATAATAAGAAGGATGTTTCAATGCTGATTACTATAGAGCAATCGATTCCGAAGCAAGTCGAGTGTCAATAAGAATGGCACAACCTTAAGTGTCCAACAAATTATGATTTCTGACTTTGAATTAAGTCCAACACATTATAATTTCTGACTTTGAATTAGATCAATATTTTTCCATATATGCAATACCTTCATTGACTTGAAACAACTTGAACTAACCCTAGATAAACCTAAATGACTAGCTAATAGTGGAATTGATCCTGTATTTGGTGTGGTGGTAGTCTTATACCCCACTTAAAATAGTTAAAAAGGTAAAGGGTTCCTCAACATCTTTGCTGTATAGCATTAGTGTTCCATCTGGGAGACACACAAAACTCATCATATATAAGCAAACAATATATTGACATGAAAGATAAGAGCTTCCCTCTTCAAGCATGCAGAAGATTGAGAAACCAAATCAATAAATGCTAATAAATAATCAAATACTCAAAAAGAATATCCCAACACCATCCAATCAAAACCAACTATTGCTCATCATGTTAGAAGGGTTGTCAGCCAGATTGATTTGGAAATTACCTCTCAAATCTCAAAACAAATTTCCTTGGCCCATTTATATTTAATTGCATATTAACATGTATTATCTCTTAGCTAGCATCTATAAAAATATATATTTGATCTGGGTATTGTCTTTTTGCCTAAACGTAGAACTACCTAGATTGATTTTTATTAGAGACCCAAAGAGAATTTCATTGTTTCAAGCTTCAATTAGTGTTACTTCACTTAAATGCTCTCTCCTCTTTTGGGAACATTTGAATATCGGATACTGTTTTAACACCATAGAGAAAACTATAGATGAGGATAGAATATTGAACATAGCCTATAGATTCTGAGAAGTATGGAAGAGTAAGAAAACTGCATTGTCTACCATTTGCAATTCCTTTCCCTTCAAATGAATTGATATGACCACTAAGAAAACAGACTCCATTAATCAGACTAAAACTAGATCTACCTGTTAATTAAGACTACTATTTTAAGGGTTTAGTTTTCTTCACACAGCAATGTAAGAGACCTTTTGCAGTTGTCGACTCCAAAAGGGCCCTTGGAATGGATTATTGTTTGGCCTAGAGGGGTGTGCGTTTTCCACCAACAGAATGCTAGTGGATTCTCCTTAACAAAATACTAACATGAGATACACTCACACACATAGGGAAAAAAAAGCATATTTGAAAAAACAAATGACTCAGAAAACCAAAAAATAAGCAAAGCATCATGATTTGAGAAATTTCTTTACAACAAAGAGATTAGAGTCGGAAATGGGCAAGAACTGTATTCTCCATCTAAGATCAATTCAGGATCAACTACTTGAGAAATTTCTTTACAATAAAGAACATCACACCACAAGAAGTTCAGGAAATAGAGCGATTTGAAAAAAAAAAGGCTCAATTAAGGAGGATGCTTAAATTAAACCTGCCCATCCAATGAAAAGGAAAAAACTACTATTTAATAAGCTTTTTTTTTTAAAAATATCTAACTCAACATTTCTATACAGCTCACTCTTGCATATAGATGAACTGGCTTTGACTCTTCAAAACTGTCCTCCCTTATCACAGATGAAAAGCCTAGACATATGTGCATGCCCATGCAAAGAAACAAAAATCAGAATAACCTAAGAATTGAGATTTGGTAAAATCAGATTTTACAAAATCAGATTTGATAAAAGTTAAATTAACCTAAACTTTCCAGCACTTTGAGTAGAATGCCCTTGTTCCAGCACTTTGAGTAGCATCCACTATCCAGAATCATTGATTAAACAAGAAAATAGAAAACTATTGCAAAAATTGTAGATAAATGCACTTTGAACTTTTTTGACAAATCTGTGACACCCTGGGACATACTTTTGACTTGCACTTTGACCTCAAAAAGACAGTAAACTACTGGAGAAAGGCAGATTATATGTTCCTTTCTTATACTCAATAACCGAGTTATTGAAGATAGATTACAAAGGTTACTAATGAATAACAAGGATTCCAGAAACCTAGCTCGCAATGTGAGTGAACTACCAAAGAGGCAAGGACCACAATCATGATTTCAGTAGTGATGTTGAATAACTCGAGTCAGTCACTGTTCTGAAGTTCTATTGTCATCCTGTCTTCATTAAGACTGCATATTCAAATTTTCAGTTTGGACTTTAATATGTAGTTTGTTGCTTGCCATTTGATAGTCTATAGAATTATAGTGATAGTCAAAATGCTGATTGAACAAAACTGAGAATCAAACCAAATGAAGTGATAATTATATGATACATCACCATCAATTTCATTTCCAAGAACAAGTAAAAAAAAAAAACTGAAACTTCAGTAATCTGTAAATGCTGTACTAAAAACTGATATGCAATAACTGTATGATCCCTAGATCTATGACAGTTTACTACAAGCACTTAAATCTACCAAGAGAATGTTTTTTCTATATGGGTTTATTGGATAAATAGATCAATATTTCAGAATAACCTAAAACAAACACATCAAGAGTTTCATGTGAAGAAACCCAAATCAGAGCTAAATAAAACAAAAAACTACTCTACAGAGCATAATAGGAAAAAAAAAGTAGGAAAAACCTAGAAAAATTCACATAGGTAAAACACACAGAGGCAAAAACCTAATAGAGACTTAGAGAGAGAGAGAGAGAAGTAAAGAGAGACTTAGAGAAAGAGAGGGGTTACCGAAGAGAGAGAGAGAGAAAGAGATCGGGATAGAGAGAGGACTTACGGCGTTGGCGTCGGCAACAGTGATGGCAAGGAAAACCAGACGGCGATGGCACGGAGAAGCGGCAAGGCAGAGGGAAAAATGAGGCGGGAGATTAGGCGGAATAGTGATGACGGAGAGGGGGAAAAATGAGGCGGGAGATTTGGGCGGGATGGTGATGATGCAGAAGGGACGTGCTGGATACAAATAGAACGATTTACCCATGGTAATCATACTGTGGCTAATATAAGAACTTATACCAACAGAATATTTTATGTGAGTATCTATTAAAAATTAATGGTAACGGTTAAGTATCCGTGGCTAATTATTTTTCCCAACGGTAATGATACCGTGGCTAATATAAAAACTTATACCAACGGAATATTTCCGTGAGTATCTATTAAAAATTAATAGTGACGGTTTGGAGACTGTGGCTAATTATTTTTCCTAATTTACCAGAATTATTTTTACGAATATGGTAGATATATAGCCACGAAAAAATAAACCGTGGGAAAAGGTTCCTTCACTTACGGAATCAAATACCGTGGCTATTTTTCTGTTGCTATTACCCTCATTTCTTGTAGTGAACCTAAAATAGTCTCTGCTCAGGGATGTAAAAAAAATGGGATTTAAACCAAAAAAAAAAAAACATTCTAATCCCAAGCTGAGACACATGGTCTCTGGGTGGTCTCAGCCTTGGATGGTATCAGAAGCATTATAGGGGTTTTTTTCATCATTTCAAGTGAGAACACAAACAATTGTTGACTAAGAATAACATCAGGTCCCAATTTATCTAATATTTTGAAAGTTGGATCAGCTGTGAGAGGAAATTATTATTATTATTATTTTATTTTATTTTGGTAAGAGAGGAAATTATTCAAAAGAGGCACTTGTAAGTCATTTTAAGATACACCCCACCTCTTGCGTGAGTGGTAGGGGTGTGGCCTTCCAAGTGTGGAGGTATGGTGATCTAATCCCCCTAGGGGTAAGAGTTGCAAGAGCTCCACTGCCCCAGCTAACTTCTGATCGGCTGACTCTACTGACATAGGTAAATGACATAGGTAAATGATATCTGGTCCCTGTGAGACCCTCCAAAAAAAGGTCATTTTAAGATAATGTGGGTTTTGATATGCAATTACACATTTTTATTTTTAAAATGAATTTTTTTTATCTAAAAAATGTTTGGTTAACATTTCTCTATTTTCTGTTTTAAACAGTTTTTAAAAATTAATAGCAAATTTTTTTAAAATCAACAGAAAATTTATGTAACCTCTGATTGTAAAATAGGTAAAAAAAATGAATGCTCCAATCTACCCCACCCACCCACCAACCCAACCACCACCCCTACTAGCACCTATCCATCACCACCTTCCATGGCCACCACCACCACGCACCACCACCACCTCCCACTAACACCACCCATCATCACCCACCACTACTCACCACACCACCACCTGCTCTTTACCACTACAACTACCACCACCCACTAGAACCACTCATCCCCACAACCACCATCACCCACTACCACCACCCACCACCACTCACTAACACAACCAACTATCACCATCACCTCTCACCACTCACCACTCACCACACCATAACCCACCACTAATCATCATCACAACTACCACCCGCCATCACCCCCACCAATTGGAATAGTTTTTCAAATTATTATGTTCATCATTTTTGCTAAACATATTTTTATTTATCTTTTTTTAAAATAGTAACCATTAGTAATGTGGAACATAGAAAAATAGAAAATTGTTTATAGTGTATTCAAACAGACCCTAAATCTTACTGTTGTATTATTTAATTGAAGATGACATAGCCATAATCAGAGGGAGCAGCCGTTCGCCTAACTTTACATTTTTCTTTTTTAACAAACGGACAAAAATTAATGACATGACCCATGAACATGGCTGAGGAGAGGGTTTATTCTTGGGAAGTCAAAGAGGGTGGTAATGGAAGAGAAAATGGGGACTCAAAATTCTCTGAAGTTGTAACCGTTATGCCCTTGAGGATGCCATGCACGTGTCACTATTGATACCCTTTAAATGTGGTTAAGATTCACCACCTCTCCGATTCACCCAACTATCCTTGATTTTTTTAAAAAAATATTGAAAATTTTTAAACCAAGGAGTAAGTAAATTTTAACGAGGGTAAAAGAAATTTGATTTTTTTCTTCTAAAATCCAATAATATATGGATGAACCCTAGGGGTGGGTGAATCTTAACCATAGTTAGGGGCAAAAATACGTGATGACCTCAGGGGCATAATCGGACTCGAAGGAGTCCGGTTACACCTCGAGAGAATTTTAAGTCAAAAATGGGTGGTCTATACTCCAAAAAATATCAATGAGATATTTTGTCTTCAAGAACATGAATGAGATGTTGCCAGTTAGATAGTAATATATGTCATATGTGACATTAATCGGTTGAGAATTTAAGCGCACCTTTAGGTTTAGGCTTTATTGGTTTTGCACAGGAGGAAATCAGACTCTAGACGGTGCCCAAAATCACATCAAAAACTATTTTTTTTAAAAGTAAATTGTTATAAATAGTGTGACTGAAAATAGTTTATCCTTTTTGAATTCTAATATTAAATTGTATTTTCTTATTTCTGTATGAAGGAGACAATAGCACACACTTGTCGGGCTTTGAACCAGCTGGATGGAGGCAGCCTTTATAGATAAGATTTTTGTAAATTTTTTATTGTAAAACATTTTATTGGCATGTATATATAGTTCATTTTCATGATCAGATGGACTCATTACGTTTAATTGACTTCTCTGAATTATTATATTTTGCTTACATACAAAATTGTCTGAATAATTTTATATTGTTGTCAAATACAAAAAACATATAAAAAGTTTAATTTCTATTTTTTCAGATATATGATTGTCAACGACGGTTTTAAAACCTATGCTAAAGCATATTTTTTATTAATCAATAAAATAATTAAAATATATACCATGGCAGTTGTGACCGTCACTAATTATGGAATTAATAATATTCTTTAATTCGTTATAGAGGCGGTTTTATCACCACCACTAGATATCTGATATGCATAAGCGGTTTGCAACCGCTGGTGTATGAGTACTTAAATTTATGGAATTGCCCTTTATTAAATGTCGGTAAACGGTCCGGTAAACAGCCATTGAAAGAGGTTACATTTAATGACGGTTTTGACGAATGATCGCAAGAACCGTCATTAAATGGTTTTCCAACAAGGGATTCAACAGCAGTATGTGGAACCGCTACTGTTTCAATTAACAGCGGTTTAGGTATATTCGACAGCGTTGAAGAACTGCCACTAAAGGCCTTTAATTTTGTAAAACAGCAGTATGTGGAACCGCTACTGTTTCAATTAACAGCGGTTTAGGTATATTCGACAGCGTTGAAGAACTGCCACTAAAGGCCTTTAATTTTGTAATGTAAAATGGAAAATTTGAAGAATGTCACTTGGATACCAACCGACCTATAGTAGTAGTAAGTGTAGATGTCTGTGTGGAGAAAGCTACGAAGTCATGTAGTGCGTGACTTTATTAACAACCACCTACGTCAAAATTGAATGGCAATCCTATAACTATTTTCAAAATTTACGGTATTCTTTTAATTATGAAGATAAAATGATTACCTGAATTCCATCAAATCACTTAAGAATGTCAGTAACATCTTTTTTGTTTTGACTCAGTCTTGTAACACACCCACACACACACACATATATATATATATATATATATATATATATATAAATAAATTGGATGCATTATGCGTAGAAAACCCTTCCTACATGTCACACATTGTTACAACATGTGTTACTCCTTTAAGCACTAAAACAATAGTCCATGATGCAAGTTCCTTTTTTTTCCAAACATGTGCTTAAGAATATCATAATCATAGATGTCAAAGTTGTCTGATTGGATATCGAACATTATAACCTAGATTAAGTCACCCTATTCCTTTGCGTTAATGTTGACAAACTAAAGTTTATGGCGAGCATTTCTTACATGCAATCGGAGGGCCTAGAAAATCTATAATTGAGCTATTTTTTTAGTACGTGTCAAGAAAGATGAACCTGCATTATAGATTTTATGTGCGCTTAAAGGATTATCACTTGTTTTTCAAATACGTGATGTGTATATATATGTATATATATTTTGGTGTTTACCAAGTTCATGCCAATTCGTGTTTATGTATAAAATAAAATAAAATTGATTAGATGGATTTGGCCGAATGGCTTGGACTATATTTACAGGGGATCTTATGCCGTTGTTCAATTGTGTCCAGATGTTTACTGATAGACATGGTTGGATGGTCGGTCCTGTCTTGGCAGAGGTCGGCCATCCAGCTCGAGGAAATAGACTAAAATAGAATCTTCTTAAATGAGTTCTAATTAGTAATAAAATTTCCACTTTACTTGTTCTTCAAATGGAAAGATAGCTAAATGCCATATCATAAGATAATTTCCATTGAATAGATTTCTATTAATTCTTGTATTCGCACTGTCTTGGAGAGAGTCATGGTTCCCTTTATGGCAAATATCAAGCATACTTGGAAAGATAAGTAAGAGATATGGTCATATCACCATGTACAATGAATGCCCTTGAAGTTTCTATTAATAGGTCTCTTAAGGCAATAAAAGGAGATGAAATGGTACAACAATTTCAAGCGACAGGAGAAGATGACTAGGTACAATAATAGTTTGGTGCTAATACTTGTTTTGGCATTGGCCTTGAATGAGTCAAGGGTTGTAATAGGCAGACAGCATGTGTACGTGGGCAATGACTTGGGTGAAGGCTTGACACTCAACCTCCATTGCAAATCCAAAGACGACGATCTCGGGGCTCATGTGCTTTCATACGGCCAAAACCAAACCTGGGGATTCAGGACAAACTTATTTGGAACTACACTTTTCTGGTGCAACTTCCAATGGGGAAACGTCAGTGACAGTCACGAAGTTTACAATGCACAAGAAACAGAGATGCGAAAAAGAATCAACACTCATTGGCTTTCCAGACAGGATGGATTATATTATTACTATCATGATGCCGAGGAGTATGAGTTGCAATATAAATGGGGAACGACGAAAACCAAAGGAAATTAAACATGACTTCAGTTTTTGTATGCGTGTCGGGATGACAATGAATAAATTTGCATATTGATTCCAACTTCATCAATTCCTATAACTACATTCACAAAAAAAACTTCTTATGGTTATTATATTTTGCTTTTGCATGTTAGAGCATATTGGCTTGCCTTAGAAAGCCATCCTTGTGCTTTATACAATAGTTTAAATATGGACAGGAGATCCATTCCAAAGTTACTCGGAGCTTCCAAAACAAACTTTCTTTTTTGGATGGTAAAAAATAAGCTTCCAAAACAAGCTTTATCTTTAAAAAATAAGCGTCCAAAAAAAGCTTTATCTTTTCAAAAAAAAAAAGCTTCCCACTTGTTTGCAAGACTAACACATTTTCTGTTTTTTCCCATTACCTACCTTTTCAGCTAGTAAAAGCTTAACATTCAAATTGTTTCCTATCTTTGTTTTAATCGTTGGAAAGGTAGTGGAAAAGTGAAGACACTTGTTGGCTCCAACCGTAGTAGAAAATGGAGAGAGAGAGTTAGGATAACTAATAAATTTGGTTGCTATCGTCCATTCAAAATAAGGCCCATCAATGTAACAATATATGTGCATCATGGGACCCTTTAAGTTGAGAGAATACACATCCAAGGGACTAGCCCAGTAGTAGTGTATCCCCCCCTCATTTAGGAGGGTGAATCCGGGATCAAGTTTCACAGGTGGGCGTTGTTGATTTCCCCCCCACACTTTTGTTGAGGAGATGCTAACTAATAACCCCTTGATTGTGCAAAAAAACAAAGAAAAATGCACAGCAACACCAATCTTCTCTTGGAATAGACAGGTTGGTTATACTTGTCTTGGATTTCTAGTATGGGCAACTCACAAGGACTCCTATAAAGGTAATTAGAACAAATCTCATCACTCTGAATTTAAATCTTGATTTAGGATTTGAATAGGTATGATTAGATTCGGTTGATTTACTTTCTATAAAATTTCTTTTGTTATCTCTATTAAACCTTATTTAGGATCATTCTAAATCATCAAAGTCTATCAATAAACTCTATTTTTATCATGCTATTAGAGTGGGTAATGAGATTTGTGTTCTCAACGTGAGATACACAGATACTGTTATTCCATTTATATAGAGCTAAGAAAACAATTAGAGTTATAGATGGATTACAACTCATAAACTAGATAAACTTAAATAGAGAATTATCTAATAGCTAAGAGTTAGGAGATAATCTAGGAATTAGAAACTAGATTATCTCGTGACTCTTATCAGCCTCCCGCAAGCTAAGCGTGGAAGTAGGCCGAACGCAAAGCTTGGACCGAAGAAACGCCATGGAACTGTAAGGAAGACTCTTGGTAAACAAATCTGCCAACTGTTCTAAAGAAGGAACGAATGCAGCCCTTATGAAACCAGCTGATACTTTTTCACGGACAAAGTGATAATCGAGTTCGATGTGTTTAGTTCGGGCATGAAACACTGGATTGGAAGCCATTTGAGACGCACTTTGATTATCACAATATAACATTGCCGGGAAAGAGATTTCAACACCAATGTCCTGAAGCAAGTAGGTTAACCAGGTGAGTTCAGCAGCAGTAGAAGCAAGGGACTGATATTCAGCCTCAGCAGAAGAACGAGAGACGGTTGGTTGCTTCTTGGCACCCCAAGAGATACAATTGCAACCAATGATCATAGCAAAACCTGAAGTAGAGCGCCGTGTATCGGGACAACCGGCCCAATCTGCATCAGAAAAACCGTGTAGCTCTAGTTCGGTAGCGGAAGAAATAAGAGGCCCATAATCAATTGTGGATTTCAAATAACGGAGAATTCTCTTGACCGCCTTCATATGAGAAACTGTAGGAGAATGCATATGTTGACAAACAAAAATGACCCAATACGCAAGATCTGGGCGAGTGAAGGTGAGATATTGCAAAGCACCGACAATACTGCGATAGTCAGAAGGATTATCGAGTAGATCATCACCCGACTGTAGTTGCTTACCAATAATCATAGGTGTGGAGAGATGCTTGCAGTCATTCATAGCTGCCTGAGATAGAATATCACGAGTATATTTGGCCTGAGAGAGGAATAGATTGCCCATGGAGGTTAAGACCTCAATGCCTAAAAAGTAGTGAAGTGGACCTAAGTCCTTCATAGCAAATTCAACACCCAAACGCTCAGTGTAGGTAGCAAGAATGGAATCATCATCAGAAAGAAGGATAATATCGTCCACATAGAGGAGAATGACCAATATATGAACCAACATGGAAGTATCGGAAGCACTGCACTTGAAATCCAAAGATAGAAGAAAGTTGCGAAAACAATCAAACCATGCTCTTGGAGCCTGTTTAAGACCATAGATGGCTCGATGGAGACGACAAACCGAGTCCAGATGATCTTCATCTGGAAATCCTGGAGGTTGTTCCATGAATACTTCTTCCTTGAGAACCCCATGTAAGAACACATTTTTTACATCCAGTTGCCGCATGTTCTACCCCTTAATGGTGGCAACTATTAGAATAGTCCGAATGGTGGTAGCCTTAACGAACGAGCTAAAGGTATCATCATAATCGATACCCTTGTGTTGGAGATAACCCTTTGCAACCAATCGAGCCATGTGTCTCTCGATGGAATCATCAGCATGGAATTTAGTTTCGAATACCCAACATGAACCGACAACATTCATATGAGGTTTCCGAGGAACAAGAGTTCACGTATGATTGTGATGGAGAGCCTCAAGTTCAGAAAGCATGGCAGATCGCCATTGAGGTTGTTGCATTGCAATTTTAACTGATTTAGGTTCCGGACAAGAGTCTATATGGCAGCAAGAAGGCATTGTTGATTAGAGGAATAGGAACCGGTGAAGCGGGGTGGTAATGGATGGTAGACAGAGATGAGGGCTTTGTCAAGATGTTTAGATTTTCCTCTAGTGATCATGGGATGAGTATTCAAGGGAAAATGGACCGAATAGTGTTCTAGAGGAGGGAGAAATGGTAGGACAATTTCAATGGTGCCACTAGGTAAGGAGGTGGTAGGTGGAATAGATATGGAGTTTATAGAAGAGGAAATAGAAGGAGGGACGGTAGGAGGAGAGAGAGTGCGAGAAGGAACAGAGGGCAGGAAGATAATACAGTAGTAGGGGAAGGGGGAGTGTTGGGAACCAAAGGAGTGTGTGGTGACACAATAGATGTGTTAAAGGGAATAGGTGAGATAGGTGAAGGAGGAGGTGTTGACAGTACAAGAGGTGAGGAGGAAGAATGGAGGATGGGAGGATCACTCCAAAGAGTAATGGGGCCAAGTAGAGGTTGTGTAAGAACAATGTCCTCCTTGCCATGATAGGGAAACACTGTTTCATCAAACACAACATGCTGAGAGATATATACCCAATGAGTGACAGGATCGAGACATCGGAATCCCTTATGAAAGTCACTATAACCAATGAAGACACATAGTTTAGATTTTTGAGAGAATTTATTCAGGCATAGTCATGGAGGTAAGGGATGCACCGACAACCAAAGAGAGGAGCATGGAATAGTTGGGAATAGTAGTATAAATTAGTTCATAGGGAGATTTATTAGATAGAACAGAAGAGGGAAGACGATTTATGAGAAAAGTAGCTGTGAGAAAAGCTTCCACCTAAAGGAAAGATGATGCTTTACTGTGGAAGAGGAGAGTAAGACCAGTTTCAGTAATGTGACAATGTTTCCTTTCAGATATCCCATATTGGTGAGGGGTATGAGGACAGGACACCTGTCGTAAGATTCCGCATTCAGCAAGGTGAGAGAGAAAAGTGCGAGAAGAAAATTCCCCACCGCCATCACTGTGAAAGATTTTAATTGTAGTATTGAACTGATTTTCAATCATTCATTGAAAATGAATGAAACATTCAAAAACATCCAATTTGCGGCGTAAAGGGTAAAACCAGGTAAATCGAGTATGAGTCACAAGATAATCTAGTTTCTAATTCCTAGATTATCACCTAGCTCCTAGCTATTAGATAATTCTCTATTTAAGTTTATCTAGTTTATGAGTTGTAATCCATCTATAACTCTATTTGTTTTCTTAGCTCTATATAAATGAAATAATAGTATCTGTGTATCTCACATTGAGAACACAAATCTCAATATGGTATCAGAGCTCGTTTATTGAAGTCAAAAGCATAGAGTCCGTCATGTCTATGTCCCATTCCCAGAATTTGGTTCGTGGACTGATCCTTAATCACAAAACCAGAGGAAGAAAAGATGAAAAAATAGTTTAGTTGATGAGTCAGTTGACTTACAGAGATTAAATTTTTTTGTAAATCAGGAACAAGAAGAAAAATGCTTAATAGAAAGGATCCAGAAGAAGTAGGAAAAGAGATGTCACCAATATGGGAAATTAAGAGTGAGGAACCATTACCAACCACTACCCGATTGGGGCCAAGATATGGTATCGGGGTATGCCCTTGAGGTTGCCATGCACGTGTCCCTATTGACACCCTTTAAATGTGGTTAAGATTCACCCACCTCTAGGGTTCACCCAACTATCCTTGATTTTTGGAAAAAAATATTGAAATTTTTTTAACCCCAGGAGTTAGTAAATTTTAATGAGGGTAAAAAAAATTGATTTTTTTTTTCTAAAATCCAATAATATGTAGATGAACCCTAGGGGTGGGTGAATCTTAACCATAGTTAAGGGAGAAAAATACATGACGACCACAGGGGCATAACCGGACTCAAAGGAGTCTGGTTACATCCGGAGACAATTTTAAGTCCAAAATGGATGGTCCATACTCCAAAAATGATGAGAAAATACCAATGAGATATTTTTTCTTGAAGAACACAAATGAGATGTTGCCACTTTGATAATAGTATATGTCATGTTGGATGAATGTGACATCAACCGCTTGGGATTTGAAGCACACATTTAGGTTTAGGTCTTACTGTTTTTTGCAAATGAAGGAAATCAAGCTCCTGGCTCATGGGTGCCCAAAATCACATCAAAAAGTATTTTATTATAGTAAATTATTATAAACAGTGTGATTGAAAATAGTTTATCATTTTTACATTCTAATACTAAATTGTATTTTCTTGTTTCTGTATGAAAGAGACAGTAGTACACACTTGTCGGGCTTTGGACCAGCAGGAGGGAGGCATCCTTTATAGAAAAGATTTTTGTAATTTAAAACTTTTTCTGGGCATGTATTTATAGTTCATTTTCATGATCAGATGGACTCATTACGTGTAATTGACTTCTCTGAATTATTATATATTGCTTACACACAAAATTGTCTGAATAATTTTGTATTGTTGACCGGTACAAAAAATATATATATAAAAAAGTTTAATTTCTATTTTTTAAAAATATATGATTGTCAACGACGGTTTTAAAACTGATGCCAAAGCATATTTTTTTTATTAATCAATAAAATAATTAAAATATATACCATGGCGGTTGTCATCATCGCTAATTATGGAATTAATAATATTCTTGAATTAGTTATAGAGTCGGTTTTATCACCACCTCTAGATATTTGATTTGCAACAACGGTTGCAAGCCGCTGGTATATTTGTACTTAAATTTACAAAATTGTCCTTTATTAATTGCCAGTAAATGGTCCGCTAAACTGCTATTGAAAGATGTCATATTTAATGGCTGTTTTGACGAATGACCGCAAGAACCATCATCAAGGTTTTCCGACAAGGGATTCAACAGCAGTATGTGGAACCGCCACTGTTTCAATTAACAACGATTTAAGTATATTCGGCAACGGTGTTGAATTGC
Source organism: Tetracentron sinense (assembly GCA_015143295.1). Classification (NCBI taxonomy): domain Eukaryota; kingdom Viridiplantae; phylum Streptophyta; class Magnoliopsida; order Trochodendrales; family Trochodendraceae; genus Tetracentron; species Tetracentron sinense. The sequence continues at coordinate 29,279,331 of CM026564.1, forward strand.
CGCTAAAGGCCTTTAATTTTGTAGTGTAAAATGGAAATTTTGAAGAAGGCCATGTGGATACCAACTGACATATAATAGTACATAAAATACTAGTTAGTATAGATGTGTGTGTGGAGAAAGCTACAAGTCAAAATTGAATGACAATTCCATAAGTATTATTAAAATTTATGGTATTCTTTTAAGAGATTAACTATGAACAGGAGCTCCGGTTGAACAGTCAACCGGAGCAACCCCAAATATGCCTTGGGAAGCGGTATTCTTGCAAAAAATTATGAAGATAAAATAATACCTGAATTCCACCGAATCACTTACTAATTACCAGAATGTCACTAAAATCTTTTTTGTTTCGACTCTATGTGTCTTGTAACATACCCATATATATATATATAGTGGATGCATTATGCATAGAAAACCCTTCCTACATATCACACATTGTTGCAACATGTGGTACTCTTTTAAGCCCTAAAATAGCCCATGATGCAGGTCCCTTTTTTTCCAAACATGTGCTTAAAAATATCATAATCATATATATCTAAGTTGTCTGATTGGGTATCGAACATTATAACCTAGGTTGAGTCACACTATTCCTTTGTGTTAATGGTTGAGAAACTAAAATTTTTGGTGAAGCAATTGGAGGGCCTAGAAACTCTATAATTGAGCTTTTTTTTTGGTTAGTGTCAAGAAAGATGAACCTGCATTATAGATTTTTTTTGTGAGCTTAAAGGAGTATCACTTGTTTTCAAATACGTGATGTGTATATAAATGTATGTATATATATTTTGGTGTTTACCAAGTTCATGCCAATTCTTGTTTATTTATGAAATCAAATAAAATTGATTAGATGGATTTGGCCGAATGGCTTGGACTATATATACAAAGGATCTTATACAGTTGTTCAATTTTGTCCATATGTTTACTGATAGCATTGTTGGTTGGTCCTGTCTTGGCAGAGGTCGACCATCCAGCTCGAGGAAATAGACTAAAATAGAATCTTCTTAAATGAGTTCTAATTAGTAATAAAATTTTCCAGTTTACTTGTTATTCAAATGGAAAGATAGCTAGCTAAATGCCATATCATAAGATAATTTCCATTGATTAGATTTCTATTAATTCTTGTATTCGCACTGTCATGGAGAGAGTCATGGTTCCCTCTATAGCAAATATCAAGCATACTTGGAAAGATAATTAAGAGATATGGTCATATCACCATATACAATGAATGCCCTTGAAATTTCTATTAATAGGTTTTTTTAAGGCAATAAAAGGAGATGAAATGGTACAACAATTTCAAGCGACAGGAGAAGATGACTAGGTACAATAATAGTTTGGTGCTAATACTTGTCTTGGCATTGGCCTTGAATGAGTCAAGGGTTGTAATAGGCAGACAGCATGTGTACGTGGGCAATGACTTGGGTGAAGGCTTGACACTCAACCTCCATTGCAAATCCAAAGACGACGATCTCGGGACTCATGTGCTTTCATACGGCCAAAACCAAACCTGGGGATTCAGGACAAACTGATTTTTTACTACACTTTTCTGGTGCAACTTCCAATGGGGAAACGTTAGAGATAGTCACGAAGTTTTTAATGCACAAGATAAAGAGATGCAAGACAAAACCAACACTCTATGGCTTACGAGACAGGATGGATTATATTATTACAATCATGATGACGATGAGTATCAGCTGAAATATGAATGGAGAAAGACAAAAAGCAAAGGAAATTAAACATGAGTCCAAAATTTGTATGCATGTCGGGATGACAATGAATAAATATGTATGTTGATTCCAACTTCATATCAATTCCTCTATCTTCATTCATAAAAACCACAAAAAAGTTCTTGTAGTTATTATATTCTGCTTTGCATGTTACAACATATTCTTCTCTTGCTTTCGAAAGTCATCCTTGTGCTTTATACAAGAGTTTAAATTATGGACAGGAGATCCGTTTGAAAGTTACTCGGAGCTTCCAAAACAAGCTTATATTTGTAAGAAGGGCAATCTGAACAATCTCAAAAGAAAATAAGCAACTCCTCATTCATTGACGCAAGGAGGGAATCTCGGAACCCCTTTTGTTATCACATGTCCTTTTTTTTTTAACTCTCTTTAATTGTGGTTAAGGTTCACTCATTCTTAGGGTTCACCCATCTACCCTTAGTTTTTAGAAAAAAAATAAAAAAATTTAACCACAGAGTTAAAAAAAAGTAAATGCCAATTCATGGCAGTTGAAGGGGCGGCTTTGTGAGAACGAGGAGCAACAGTTCACTCCTCACCCATGAAGCTAACTATTGCTCATCCCCAAAATGACCCCAATCATAATTTGAAACCCGTATCTATGAAAGGGGAAAGCTAGGCCCAATATCCTTCTTCCCACTTTCTTTACGAGACCAACACATGTTCATTTTTTTCCCATTGCCTTCTCATCTAGTAAAAGCTTAACATTCAAATCGCTTTCTTTCTTTGTCTTAATCGGTGGAAAAGATAGTAGAAAAGTGAAGACAATTGTTGACCCGACCGTAGCAGAAAATAGAGAGAGTGAGTTAGGATAACTAATAAATTTGCTATCGTCCATTCAAAAGATGACCCATGAATGTAACAATATATGTAAATCATTGGACCACCTAAGTGGTGAGAATGCCCTGCAACATTAATCGTCTTTTGGTTAGGCAGGTTGGTCATGCTTGTGTTGGATTTCTAGTAGGCGTAACTCACAAGGACTCCAATGGAGCAGTTCAAATGAAATATTAGGAACAATCTTAAAGGTATAAAGGTAATTAGAACAAATCTCATCACTTTGAATTTGAATCTTGATTTAGGATTTGATTAGTTATGATTAGATTCGGTTGATTTACTTTCTATAAATTTTCTTTTGTTATCTCTATTAAACCCTATATAGGGCCATTCTAAATCATCAAAGTCTATCAATAAACTCTATTTTTATCATGGTATTGGAGTAGGGCAATCGGACCTCCTTCCAATCTTATTTTCCAGTGGGTGCCAAGACTGCCGTCTCTCCTTCTTTAAAGCTGCGTCCAACATCTCAACATAGACAACCTTCAACATCTCATGGTATCCATTAGCTTCTAAAGAGGCATCATTCCCATCGACGTCTCTTGCATTTATAACGAAGGTTTGCCTCTTTTATCTTACATTTTCAAAGATTAAAAAAAAGTTTTGTTATTACTCCCACCTCCTTTTTTTTTTCATAACTCTCTAGCAATATAATTTGAGGAAGAAAAAGAACCAAAAATAAACGGTTTCGAGTGGTGTTCAGTTGAAACCAACACACTCTTTCCATAAAGGCTCTTTTTAGCCTAGTTCTTGGCTCAAGTCCATTGAGAAAAGGAAAGGGATGAGAGAAGAAAGGGGAAGAGATGAGAGAAGAAAAGATTGTTGCGGTTAGAGGAGAGAAGAAAGTCGAGGATTCATGAGTTTTTAAAACTTTAGGCTTTTATAGGTTAACTACAAATGTTTGGATCTCTTTTGTAGGGTGTCGATTAGGACAACATATTTAAGCCTTCAATGAGCAACGCCTTGCCGCCCTACAAAACGCTTTTTAATTTTTTTTAAAGGAAGCCACTCAGTAGGAGTAGGGGGGTTTGGCACACCCCTACTTGTTTATTGATTAAAAGAAATTTGGAGAACATAAAACCTTACCCGTACAAGAACAACGAAAATATAAATGGGGAACGACGAAAATCAAAGGAAATTAAACATGACTCCAGTTTTTGTATTCATGTCAGGATGACAATGAATAAATTTGCATATTGATTCTAACTTCATCAATTCCTATAACTTCATTCATAAATAAAAACTTCTTATGGTTATTATATTTTTCTTTTGCAGTTAGAATACAGGGAAATCCTAGTGAGACCGCAAAGGGCCGAGACCATGCATGTGATGAGGGGATTTCAAAAAACTAAAATAATTTTGAGACCCGCTCATCACATGTGCGGCCTCGATGTGATGTCGGTCCTTTACGGTCTCAGTAGCAAAGCCTAGAACATATTGACTTGCTTTAGAAAGTCATCCTTGTGCTTTATACAAGAGTTTAAATTTGGACAGGAGATCTGGTTCCAAAGTTATTCGGAGCTTCCAAAAACAAGCATGCTATTGAAAGGACAATATGAACAAACCATCTTGTTTAGAAAATCCCCGGAATTTGAAACCCTTATCTTGTGAAAGGGAAATGCTCTCTTCCCACTTTCTTTATGAGACCTATATCAACAGAATAGGAAAGAATCTATAACCTTCCTGTTTTTGCCTAATCTCTTCTTATCATCTATCCTATATGTTGGATCCTTGATGTAATCTCTTGTATACAGTTGTATTACTCAAGACATGGGTTGTATCTTTCTCTATAAATTCAATATAACACTAAATCACGGTAAGCAATTACAGCAGCTGAGTTCATCCAATTTTATCATATTATATGGTATCAAAGCTTTGACAGCTCACAACTTCTTTTTTTTCAATGGCCCCCTCTGCCTCGTCTCTGAATATCACTAATATTAGTAACTTTGTTTCTATCAAGTTAGATGGAACAAATTACCTCCTTTGGCGTAACCAGATGGAACCCATCTTGTATTCTCTCGATCTCATGGGGTATATTGATGGTAGCACCCCTCCCCCTACCACCCATGTTACAAACAAATCGGCCGAAAAACTCATTCCCTATCCAGAGTTTCATGAATGGAAGAGTATTGACAAGTACCTTACCAGTTTGATTAACGCCACTTTGACATCCGGCGTAATCGCTCAAATGGTTGGCCTTACCTCTTCCCAAACTATTTGGGATGCTCTGGCAGCCACGTTTGCGCATCAATCTCAGGCCCAGATCATGCAATTCTGTTTGCAACTTCAAACTATCAAAAAAGAATCCTCCTCCATCTCGGATTTTTTGCATCGCATCAAGAGTATTTCTGATTCCTTGGTTGTCATCCAAAACTCGGTCAGTGATCAAGATCTTGTCCTACATATTTTAGGAGGTCATGGATCCGAATACGAGTCTTTCGTTACAACTAACACATTACATTTGCAGAATTGTGTTCTAGGCTATTAAGCCATGAACAGAGGTTGATTCAGTTTCAACCATCTCAGTCCACTATTATGTCTCCTACGGCATTTCATGCTACCCACCCTTCAACCTCACGTGGGCATGGACGAGGTCGCCACACTAATAACTGCCGCCCTAGCATTACTAATCGTGAATCTTATGGACAACATGGTTCCTCTGGTGGTTCAGTTCCACCTCCCCGCCAGCAGCATTCTCCTAATCAAAGGACGTCCTGCCAACGTGCTACATGTCAAATTTGTGATCGGCCCGGCCATAATGCCCTTCAGTGCTACAATCGCTTTAATCATGTTTATTAAGAACGTTTGCTAGTATGTCTCTTTCGGAGCCTTATAATACCAAATGGTATCCGGATATTGGTGCCACTAGCCACATGATGAGTGATCCTTCTGTTATTAGTCAGCCTTCAGATTATCATGGTTTTGACACCGTAATGGTTGGTAATGGGCAAACCGTGCCTATTTACCCAAGTTGGTAATTCACTTCTTCAGACTCCTCATTCTTCTTTTTTGCTTAAGGATACTTTACTTGGTCCTAACATCAAGAAACCTTGCTTTCTGTGGCTTAATTTACCAAGGATAATGACTGTTGCTTTGTCTTTTTCCCTTAGGGTTTTGCAATAAAGGATTTGCAAACCGGGAAGTAGCTATTGGACGAACCAATTAAAGGAGACCTCTACCTAATCTCACAACCACGACTATCCTCTCAAGCCTTTCTAGGATGCAAGCTCTCTCTTGATTTTTGACATCGACGTTTGGGACATCCATCGGCCCCTGTTTTGCGCAACATACTTGTGCACAACTCTCTTTTTCCTGTTTCCAATAAATTGATCAATGATTATAGTTGTCTTGATTGTCATTTAAGCAAAAGTAGCAAGCTTCCGTTTCAGGATGTTCTTCCTGCTGCCCCATGTCCACTGTTTTTAATCCATTGTGATGTTTGGGGACTAGCACGGTTCCCTCTATGTCTCATTACCGTTATTACATAATTTTTGTTGATGATTATAGTCGTTTTGTGTAGCTCTATCCAATGAAAAAGAAAAGTGATAGTTATTCTTATTTTAATACTTTTCAAGTGAGTGTGGAAAATCTTCTCTGGGAAGATTAAATTCCTCCAAACAGATGGAGGTGGTGAGTTATGTAGTAATCAGTTTTCAAACTCATGGCATTCATCATTGCATGTCCTGCCCTCACACTCCCGAACAGAATGGTATTGTCGAACGCAAGCACCGCCACATCGTTAAAACTGACAATGCGTTGTTACATCATAGTTCTTTTCCAAAGCATTTTTGGGTTGCATTCCTTCATTCAAATTTTCTCATCAATCGGTTATCTAGTTCTGTCTTACAAGGTCGTAGCCCATATGAGAAGCTCTTTGGTCACTCTCCAAATTATACACTGATGCGAGTATTCCCTTATTGCCCCGACAAGCTGAGATCCAAGTCTCAGCGTTGTATTTTTTCTTGGCTTCAATGTCCATCACAAGGGCTACCGATGTTTCGAACCAACCATGCGTCGCGTATACATTTCCTGCCATGTCAGATTTATTGAATCCTCTTTTCCATTTGTGGACCTATGCAAGCCTTCACCACCAGGTGCTGATACACCATGTACGGTTGTTATTTCAGGCCCCATTGGTCCCCTCTACAAGCCTTCGGCCACTGCTGCTCTTGCACCATCCAGCCCATTCCCTCCAGCTCGCCCTATGGTTTTAGATTCCTCACCATCACATATTGTTGCCTCTCTTACTACACCACCTTGTCACACTAATCAACAATTGGACTTGGCCCCTTGTCCATGGTCTAATGTTTCTATGGAATGTGCTTCAATCCAGCCACTTCCCAATCAGCCACATATCCTTCCTTCAAGCACTGATGATTGCCCATCGCCTATTGCAGCTGATCTTGAAGTTGAGCTACTAGCACCATCTTCCCACACAACAAAATTTACAAGTACTCATCCCATGCTAACTCATCTCCGTTATAGTACCCTCAAGCCTCGTGCATGGGTTGCTACTAGGCATCCTATTCCTCTTGCTCTCATGACCCAGTTGTGTGCTTCACCAACTGAATTGTCTTGCTATACTCATGCCGCTAAGGATCGCCATTGGCGTGCTGCCATGACCGACGAATTTACTGCCCTCATTCAGAACCACACATTGTCTTTGGTCCCACATCGTCCTGGTATAAATCTGGTTGGTTGTCGTTGGATATATAAGCTTAAAAGGCGTGCTAATGGTATTATAGAATGGTGTACGGCCCGCCTTGTTGCAAAAGGTTTTAGTCAACAACATGGTGTTGACTTTGATGAAACATTTAGTCCCGTGGTCAAATCGGCGACAATTCGTCTCGTTCTCTCTTTGGCCATCACGAAGAAATGGAACATCCGCCAACTAGATGTTAAGATTGCCTTTCTCCATGGCATTCTTCATGAAGAAGTTTATATGCAGCAACCACAAGGCTTTGTTTCTTCAGATCACCCTCATCACGTATGTCGACTTCACAAGGCTATTTATGGCCTCAAACAGGCACTTCGGGCATGGTTTACTCGATTTATCAATTTTCTTCTTGAACAAGGCTTTCATAACAGTCTCTCAGGCCCATCTATGTTTGTCAACCGCAATAAGCATGGGATTCTTATCCTACTTCTCTATGTTGATGACAATGTCCTCATAGGGGACAGTGATGTTCTTCTCAACTCCTTTGTCACTCAACTAAAAGCAACTTTGGCCATGACTGACTTTGGTGATCTACATCTCTTCCTTGGTATAGAAGCATCCCGCAACAAGGATGGCTTACGTCTCACCCAAACCAAGTATGCCTTGGATCTCTTGGACAAAACTCACATGTTAGGAGCCAAGCCTTGCATCGCTCTTGTCACCTCTGGATCCAAGCTTTCTCTTCATGATGGGAACTTATTTCCAGATCCGTCTCACTATCGCTGTGTGGTTGGTGCCTTGCAATATTTCACGCTCACTCGTCTTGACATCACATATGCAGTTAATCAGTGTTGCCAATTTATGCATCGCCCCACAACCACTCATTTTACCGTTGTCAAGCATATCCTTCGATATGTCAAAATACTATCAGCCACGGCCTCATATTAAAACCTTGTGCTTCTTTTGACATTACGACTTTCTCAGATGTAGACTGGGCTGGCAGCCCAGACGATTAGAGGTCCACAATAGGTTTTTGTATTTTCTTCGGTTCTAATCTTATCACTTGGACGACAAAGAAACAACCTACTGTTTCTCTCTCTAGCACCGAGGCCAAGTACAGAGCCTTAGCCTCTATTACAGCCGACATTCTCTGGCTTCGATATTTGCTTCATGACCTTGGTCTTTATTTGTTGTCTCCTCCCTGCCTATATTGCGATAATATTAGTGCTACTTACATAGTTGCTAATCCAGTTTTTCATGCTCGCACTGAGCACATCAAAGTGGATTATCATTTTATTCGTAAACGTGTTAGTAAGGGAGATCTCCTTATTCGTTTCAACCCAACTAATGATCAGACGGCTGACATCTTCACCAAAGATCTCCCAAGTGCCAAATTTCGTCAGTTCCGATCCAAACTAATGTTGTGCCCATCATCCGTTTGAGGGGGTGTATCAACAGAATAGGAAAGAATCTATAACCTTCCTGTTTTTGCCTAATCTCTTCTTATCATCTTTCCTATTATGTTGGATCCTTGATGTAATCTCTTGTATACAGCTGTATTACTCAAGACATGGGTTGTACTTTTCTCTATAAATTCAATATCACACTAAGTCACGGTAAGCAATTACAGCAGTCGTGTTCATCCAATTTTATCATATTATAAACTATACATGTTCTATTTTTCCCACTACATTTTCAGCAAGTAAAAGCTTAACATTCAAACCATTTCCTTTCTTTGTTTTAACCGGTTGGAAATGTAGTGGAAAATGAAGACACTTATTGACCTGTAGCAAAAAATGGAGAGAGAGAGAGAGGATACCTAAAAAATTTGGTTACTATTGTTTATCCAAAAGAAGGCCCCTCAATTTAACAGGCTAGATGTGTGAATCATGAGACCACCTTGGTGTTGAGAATGCACTGCAACATCAATCTTCTCTTGGGTTAGGCAGGTTGGTCATGCTTGTCTTGAATTTCTAGTAGGGGTAACTCACAAGGAGTCCAATGGAGCAGTTCAAATGAAATATTAGGAATAGTCTTGAAGTTAGAAAGGTAATTAGAACAAAGAAAGGAGAGTAAATCTATTAGAGATATTATGCAGCACAATAATAAAGTGTGATGAGATACATCCTATCTCATCACTTGGAATTTGAATCTTGATTTAGGATTTGATTAGATTAGGTTGATATGGACTACTCTAGTATATCGGATGATGATCATATGGACCCCACTTGTTATAACTACATGGAGGAACCTTTCTTATCTGCCTCTGACGTAGAAACCTTAAAAGATTTGAGAATCATTGGTCCCTCTAATAGAAGACTCTCCCTCCCTTCTAAAACTTTGGCTGACTCTGTGAATTGTAAGCTTGCAGTTTTGAACTTGGAAAAAATCCAAACCTTTGAATATCACCATGATGCTATTCCCATGGACCATGAATCAAGAGACGTCTATATCAATGATTGTAAAAATTTATCTAACACATTATTATCTTCTAATATGTTTTGTAACTTTCAACTGAAGGAGGATCCATCCAAGAACAAGGCAAACAAATTTTTGCCTCCTTCTGATAGAATGCTCAAATCAAGAACCTCGGTTGCTATAAAAATAATGTTTCCCATGTTTAGCATCCTATCTTGGAATATTAGAGGAGTTGGAAACTTAGCCTCGAAAACTAGACTGAAGCACCTTATCTCTTCTCATCATGTCTACTTATTGGCCATTATGGTACCTGAAAAAAGTTATGATTATATTCCTGAAGTTTGCAAGTTTACGGGTATGGACAACCACTTAGATGCTCAACATAATCACCCTAAAATTTGGTTGTTGTGGAAAGACAGTGTCCAGATTAACTCTATTACCTCGATTGATCAAATGTTAATTGTTGATGTTACTTTAAACAACATTGATACTATTAGATGTGCCTTTGTGTATGCCAAATGCACCAGAGGGGAGAGAATTGCCTTTTGGATGGACTTGTGTTCTTACCTATCTTCCTTTTCAGGTCCTCTTTTAGTTTGCGGAGACTTTAATGCAATCTCTTGTTCTGAAGATAAAAATGGGGGAAGGTCTGCCAATATTGAGTCTATGATGAACTTTAATTCTATGATCAACGATATTAGTTTGTTGGATACTGGGTTTTCTGGGAACAAATTCACTTGGTGTAATAATCAAGAGGGTTTAAACCATATATATGCTCACCTTGATCGCTTACTTATTAATGGGGACTGGAACATTAAGTTTGCAAGCTCTTCTATTGTGCACCTTTCGAAAATAGCCTCGGATCATGCTCCTTTACTTTTCAATTTTGGGAATGACTCTGATATTGTGCCTTCTGCCTTCAAGTTTCAACAAATTTTGATCCATCATGCTGATTTTCAAAGAGTAGTAGTGAAAGATTCATGGTCCAGCCCTATATATGCCCATCCAATGATGGTTTTTTTTTTTCTCAAATTAAAGAGGTTGAAAACTACTCTCAAAAACTGGAACAAGAATATTTTTGGGGATATCTTTCAACGTATCAAGGAGTTTGAAAGTGATATTTTATGTCTGGAGTCAGAATTACAAGTGAGTTGGAACTCTGCAAAGAATAACCAACTTTCTTCTCTTAAAGATAACTTGCAAAATGTCCTCCTTCAAGAAGAAATATTCTGGAGACAAAAATTAAGGACTAAATGACTTCAAGAAGGAGATAAGAATATGAAATTCTTTCATATGGTCACTAAGGCAAGACAAAGTAGAAACATAATCTTGCGAATTAAAGACTCTCAAGGTAACTGGATGGATTTTGTGAATGACATTGGCAATGTAGCTGTTTCTTTCTTTAAGAACTTGCTCTCTTCTTCTAGCAGCAGGGTCGATCTAAACCTTCTTGATCATATTTCTTGCTCTATAACGGATGAAGAAAATAGCTATATCGATGGCATTCCTTCTATAGAAGAAATTAAAAAGGCTGTTTTTAGCATGTCTGCTGACAGTGCTCCTGGTCCAGATGGTTTTTCGGGTCATTTCTTTCATGCTCGCTGGGAAACAATTAAAGCAGATCTCATCACCGTTGTCTCCTCTTTTTTTATGATGGCTTCATACCTAAGTCTATTAATACAACTGCTCTGATCCCCAAGTGCATCTCTCCTTCTACCTTCTCTGACTGTAGACCTATAAGTCTTTGTAATTTTTTATATAAGATTATTTCTCGCATTTTATCGGGTAGGATTGGAATATTCCTTCCTAATCTTATATTTGAAGAATAGAGTGCCTTTGTTAAAGGTAGAAACATTATTGAGAATGTTAATATTGCTCAAGAGATGGTTAAGGATATTGATAGAAAGATCCCAAGGGGTAACATTATTTTTAAATTATATATGGTGAAAGCATATGATAGAATGGAATGGAATTTCATCATTCGGTTCTCAAGAAGATGGGTTTCGGAGATAATGCTATTAAATTGCTCCAAGGGTACCTTTAAAACCAATATCTCTATTGTTATCAATGGCTCTCTCCATAGTTTTTTTCAAAGTTCTCGTGGTCTTAGATAGGGTGACCCTCTCTCCCTAGCCCTCTTTATTTTGGTCGATGAAGTTTTAAGCAAGGGTCTCAAACACATATCTAAGATTTCTAACTCCCCTTACAAACTTGGAGGTTATGGTTTGTCTACTCCCACCTTCTTTTTGCTGATAATATTCTTATAGTTTGCAATGGTAAAAAATGGAACATAAAAAAATCTTTGATTTTATTTTTGCTTATGAAGAATCTTCAAGACAACTTCTCTATAGAGCCCCAGAACTTTTGTCCAAGTGTTGGAACCTGTGCCAAGGCAGTATGCCTTTGTAATCCTCCTATTTCAATGAAATGAGAAAATTTAAAGAACTCTAAGTGTTAAGAAGTAGTATTCCTAAGTCGGATATGTCGAAAACCCGAGTTATTGAATCTCGTATGCGGATCAGTCAACTTTAGGGGCATTTTGGTTAATAAATAAATTAGAAATTAGAAATTCTAAAATGTTAGAAATGTTCCCCTTTGAAAGACGAATCCAACACAAGTTGAATCATCAAAATCGGACAAACGAGTCAAAAGTTATGGCCGAATTACCAAAGTGAGGGAAAATAGGAGAAAACAACAAAATCTGGAGGGTGCGATCGATCGCAAGTCGGGTGCGATCAATCGCATACAGACGAAATGGGTTCTAAACTCTTTGGGCCATATGCGATAGATGGATCCCCAGGTGCGATTGATCGCAGGGATCTGCGATTGATCGCAAGAGTGTGCGATCGATCACATGCAGGGGGAAGTCAGACCAAAGTGTTCGGGTTCATGTGCGATAGATCGTATCAATGTGCGATCGATCGCACTGTCCCGCGATCGATCACAGTCAAGTGTGCAATCGATTGCACTGTCTCGCGATCGATTGCAGTCAAGTGTGCGATCGATTGCACGGGGTAACTGATGCCAAATTTGAGGGTCTTAAACCCTTGTCTTGTTTAGGGATCCTCATTTCGGGATATCTAACCTAGAGAAGAGGAAGAGGGAAGAGAAAGGGAAGAGGAGATTTGGAAAATCCTCCAAAGAAGGCTTGGATTGGGAGATCAAGTGTAGAGCCTCGGAATTTAGGTTCACTAGTCATGTGAATAGTATGTGAATAGTATGTGAATAGTGCCTTCAAGGCTTAATGCCTTAATGAAATTATGGGTTCATGTTTTATAATGAAAGGAGATAGTAAATGAATCAAAATATGTATGGAAAGTGTTTTGGGGGTTTGGGATAAATGAAAAGTGAGAGTATGGTATACTCTAATTGTCAAAGAAAGGAACGTATAAACATACCCTCAACTTTGACGAGCTCTAGAATTCTCACTGCTGATCATAATTGAGTGATTCTTAAATTTTTAAAAAGGTATTGAAACCCTCTTCAAGGTTCATGTTTATCACCTTTTCAGATTTTGAGTCAAGGGTAGGTCAAACGTCAGATTTCTGGAAACGAATCTACTGAAAATCTGGGCTTCTGAATTCCATTTTCAGACCAGTCAGCTTTAAGATCAATTTGGTATATGAAGAAAGAAGAATTAGAAATTTTAAAAAACATGAAAGTTGTAGCCCTTTCAAAGATAAATCCAACGCAAGTTGAATCGTCAAAATCGGCTAAACGAGTCAAAATTTATACTCAAAATACCAAAGCGGGAAAACCGGGGGCCCTGTCATACAATTTTGGCCACGAATTGCTGAAGGGGACCCAAATTCGTCAACGAAGTGTGCTGGGGGCCGAATTTCGTCGACGAATTCAACCCAGACGATGGTAAAAACGTCTAGAACTTTTCCACCGACCTTGGGAGATATTTTGGGATATTTTCTGAGATCTTTTGAGATATTTTGCCAACCTTTAGGCTATAAATAGGATCCTAGATTCGTGTCTTATGGTTTACAAACCCTAAGCTTGGATTTTTTGAGAGATTGAAAGAGAAGAAGAAGAAGGAAGCTAAGGTAGTTCTTGGGTGTTCTTGAATTCGTGTTTTCCACCAAAGGAAGAGTCCTTCTTGCTTCCTTGGTGTTTTAAAGTTTGGATTTCATCCCCAAAGTGATTCTTAAGCTTAGAATTTTCCAATGAAAATTCTGTTAGTGTCTTTGGAAAGGGGATTTCAGATTTTCCAGCTTTTTCAAAGCTTCAACCAAGCTTCCTCCAGCTTGATTCTTGTTCCGCAGAAGTGTAAAAACTTCCATTTCAGGTAGATACACTCTATTATCTACCCTTGACTATTCTTTAAATAAAACCATGTTTTAAAGTGTGTTCTTGGATGAATTGGATGATAAATTATAAGTGCTTGTAAGCTATCACTTTTATTGAATTTCTATGATTATGAATCCATGTTTTTAAGCTTTCTAAGTATAGTATGATGTTCACATGCACTCTATGCACTCTATGGTTTTCCAATTACTCTACGGCTCATAAGTCTCGCATGTCTCCATGATTTCTCTTAAGTGCGGTTTATCGAAGCATTCATAAGAATCTTTAAGAACTCATAAGCTACCAAGCTCATAAGCATTGATAAAGCCAAACATCGGGTTGGTCAAGGGTAGGGTATATACAAGGATATATCATGCCTGGCTCTAATAAATCTCATAAGAAATCAAGGATCTTGGCAGCCCACTTCTATGTATTCGATGAAGGGTATTTACATGCCCGGCTCTAATTCTTTTCATGGGTGCTAAGGTCTGGCTCTAAGTTCATGCTCATAAGAAATCTCACAAGAATTAAGGAGGTTGGTAGCCCAGGGTTGTGCGGGTACTAACCTATGGCTCACAAGAACTCATAAGAATCTCGTAAGCTCATAAGATCTCATAAGTCTCATAAGTGAACGCTCACAAGCTCATAAGTGCTCTAAGATTTCACGACTCACAAGAACTCATAAGAACTTTAAAGATCTCATAAGAACTCTAAGGAATTCAAAGAACTCATAAGACTTGATTCTCATATGCTCATAAGACTCATATGGTTTTGGATTTCATAAGAACTCATAAGGAAACGGTTTAGGATTTGGTACGGGTATTGACGGATTTCTATGCTCCACGGTTCTATGTCTTGCATGCTCCATGTTATTATTATCTTATTGTTAGCTAGTAGTTTGTATATCACTGAGTATTCCATGCTTAGCCGACTATTGACTTCGGCAGGTGCATATGTTCCTTTCGATGTTTGTGGCATGGAGCCTTGGATAGAGGAAGAATACTATGAGCCGAAGCCTACCATGGATCATTACCAGGATGAGGGGCACTAGATAGGCGATCTGATTTCGATTTCTGTTGAGAGAGTGAGAGAAAGTATACTTATCTTTTGATGGTATTGAGAGTGGGACTTGTCCACTCCATTCTTTTGGCATGTTCTGTTGGTTCATACTTGAATCGAATTATAGGAGTATTGTATTATAAACTGTTTCCATTTTGTTTTCGCCATGTGTCATAACTTGTGTACTCTGACAGGTTGATATGTATGCCTTATGAATCATACGGGATGTATGATACGGTGGTCACGAGCTAAAGTATCCCTAACTCCTAGGGGGTATTTTGGGTCGCGACATCAAGGGAGGTTCAAGCTTGGAAATTTGTAAGCAAGGGCCTTCCCCAAAGGAACTAGTGTTCCTCAAACCCAAGAGGGGTTCTTTGTCAAGTTGGAACTCCACATCAAGGGTTTTCTTCGCTCTATTGAGGTCAGTACCTTTTACTACCCTCCTAGTTCATACCCTCTTTTTTCTTCCTTTCTTCTTTGTTTTGACTAAAGTATGAACTTAATAGGAGATGAATGGTTGTGTGAGATTGGATGTTGGGCGATGGATGCCGTGTGGATGATGTGATGAATGAAATGGGAAGGGTATTGTACAAATAATAAACACACATGTATGTTGTGAGTATAAACCACCTAGAAAAGCAAAGTTTAAGCTTTAAGAAATAATGTACACACCACATGTTTGATGAAATGTCAAGGTGAAAAAAATGAGTAGTAAATCAACGACGCATGCTTAAAAGCTTATGGAATTGCTACGGTTTATGATAGTGTGATAAATTTTTTTCTCTAAACGGCATGATTATTTACTTGTTTAAATTGTGATGTTCTATGTGTTGTTGAAATCACAAATGTCATATTTAATTTCAAGTGAAAGTATGTACACGATTCCACGAGCACGGCATGCATGACATGGTTTACCGATGATTTTCAAGAATAAGGTTTAGAGGTGGGACATATCTTATGATATGTTTTACCTCGCTTTTGACAAGAGGACATGAACAAACATTGCATAGGAGGGAGTTTACACTTCCCTCCCTTCCTAGAGGAGTCTCCCCTCACTCAAAAGTGCATATCATTGAAGAAGGGTCTCCCTTCCCTCTCAAGTGCATGACATTGAAAGAAGAGTCTCCCTTCCCTCTCAAGTGCATGACATTGAAAGAAGGGTCTCCCTTCCCTCCCAAGTGCATCTCACAAGTGCATCTCACAAGTACATGAGCATGTTTAAATTTCAAGCAAGCACGCATGACATGCATGACATGGCACACTCGACAAGATCAAGCAAGACAGATATGACAAGTTTTTCAAGTACGAAAATGGTATTTTAAGTCAAGTCAAGTGCATGAAGATTTCAAGAGTTTTATCAGTTTTTATGTGATGCAAGCATGAATATAAACTATTTAACTGTCCTGTTATTATATAAACTGCTTCCTGCTTTATGTATTGCTATTGTTATGCTATGACTATTGGTTGGTATTTGGTACCCGCTGAGTATTCCATGCTCAGCCGTACTTCTCATGTCGGCAGGTGATAGCGGAGCGGTTGCTCCTTTTGATTTCTGCGTTCCTAGCACTTGGGTAGAAGAAGAGTACGTTGAGGAACCTGTGGAGGAACCTCTGGTAGAGGGCTACTATTAGAGGTGGTAGATTCTGAGTGAGTCAGTGGGTGTGAGCTTGAGAGATTATATCTATGTATTTTGGCGGGCATGTCCGCACTTTCTTTCGTTTTCTTTTTGTATGCGAACTTGGATCATGTATATATATATATATATATACTTAGAGGCTTGACTAGTCTTCCACTGTGCTTTGTAATGTATGTTTCTGCTATTACGTCCTCTTTGTATATGCTCTAGGTATTTTTGCAAGTTGGTTTGTCAAGCAAGTCATGTAAGTCATGATAGGTCATCCAAGATTCACTCTAACTCCTAGGGTGGGTTTTGGGGTCGCGACATTCTCAATCGAGCTAAAATGCCTTTTATTGCTCTTCTAACCTCACTCGGGCCAGAATAAATGTCATTCACTACTGTATGGGGATTTTAAGAAAGCAGTTTCCATTTACTTACTTTGGGGTTCCCCTTTATAAGGGTAGACTTAAAAATTGCCTGTTCATTCCCCTTGTGGAAAAAATTCAAAATCTTGTTGAGGGTTGGCAGGGGAAACTTTTATCGACTAGGGGAAGACTTACTCTTATCAAGCATGTTTTATCTTCTATTCCTACTCATCTCTTAGCGGGCATTTATGTTCCTAAAAGTCATATCTCTTCTTATTGACCGTATTATGGCTAAATTTTTTCTGGAACAACAATGATATTGCAAAAAGAAGACATTGGATTAAGTGGAAAGTATGCTCTCTCCCTCAATCTAAAGGAGGCCTTGGTATCAAGAAAATGCATGAATTCTAGAACACCTTCAAAGTGAAGCAAACGTGGAACCTTTATACTTCTAATAGTTTGTGGTCTTAATTTTTCAAAGCAAAATTTCAGTTTACTCACATTTGGAATGCTTCCCCTCACAATGGCTCACCTAAAACTT
The DNA here is from genome assembly GCA_015143295.1 of Tetracentron sinense. Taxonomy (NCBI): domain Eukaryota; kingdom Viridiplantae; phylum Streptophyta; class Magnoliopsida; order Trochodendrales; family Trochodendraceae; genus Tetracentron; species Tetracentron sinense. Next base: position 29,296,855 of record CM026564.1, read on the forward strand.
CGAATAGTATTTGCTAGGAATGTAAACCTGTTGTCTATAAACCTAAAGCTTTGATTGGTGATGAATCCAAGATTAATTTCTGGTTTGACTGTTGGTTTGAGGAGGAGCCCCTAATTAGATTTGCTTCTAACTCGCCTTCTTGCTTCCCTAATATTATAGAAATGCTAAACTGTAATGGTAGGTGGGACTTTAGCCTTGTGAATTCTTGCATACTAGACTGTAATATTACAGAAATGCTGGATTGTAATGCTCTACCTAGAGTGGTAGAATTCCATTTGTATTCTTCCCACACATAACTTCATTTGGGACCAAATGACTAGTGCTCTACCCAAGTTGGTAGAAGTCAACTATCATTCTCCCGATACATCTTACTTGTTCATCATCTTTTACTTTACTTTCTGGATACATATGCATATACAAAACTAGAATCATGCACTTGCGTTTTCATGTGGCAATTGTGAATAGCATATAGACAATTGAAAATACTTGACCATTAACTCATGCTTTATTATATTTCATTTCATTTCATCATTTCAATTCATTTCAAAATCAATACTTGAATTCATCATATTATCATTTTTCATTCGTTAGTTTAAAGCATAAACTCATCACATTAAAATTCATAGGTTTTCAACATGGTTTTGCAATTGGGAATTATGAAATTAAAAGCTAGTAGAAAGTATCTACCTTTCTAGGATTGTTTCCCTACGATCAAGAGCTTTAGAAAACTCCGGGTAGCAAGAATGGAACTTGGGTCGATGCCAAAGCTCAAGCCAACCCTCTTTCTTTCTTCCCTTTCTTTCCTCTTTCTTCTCTCTTTTATCTTCTTTTTCTTATCTCAAAAATGCTCTAAGGTTTGTGAAACCCTTAGCCCGCGAAATCAACTTTATATAGAAGTGTTTGGGGTTTGTTAAACACCTAAAAGACCCTCAGAAATATCAATAAAGCATAAAATAGGTCGGCCAAGCTAAAAGGGAGCCAAAAACCCATAGTCGGTGGACCAGCTAGGAGGGGCGGTCGACCGGCCAATGTGAAACCCCTGAATCCCCCTTTTTGGAGACAGTTGGTCGACCGGAAATAGGGGCCGTTGACAAGCCTTCTCAAAAATGCTATTGTGACCCTGTTTTGGGCCTTTTTCATGTAGGTGGTCGATTAGGAATAGGGGCAGTCGACCGTCCACCTACAAAACTTGGCCCTTTCCCTTATTTTTTCAATTTTTTCCACTTAAAGTGTTTCCACTCTTGTTCCTTCACCCTTAGAGTGATTTTACTCTTTTCTCCTTTGGTTTTACCACACACACCGATATAGATCCCAACATATCATTTCATCACGCTAATTAACATTTAAGGCATTTAGGCATTTAAAATACTATTCACAACACTATTCATCGGCTATGAAAATAAGATCCGGGGTTCTACATCCTTCCCCCCTTACAAGAATTTCCTCCCCGAAATTAGAACGATACAAGAGGCTACGAAAAAACAAAAATAAATGAAAACCAATCAAATGAAAACTATACAAATAAATGAAGGTACTTTTCCCTCACTTCGGCCTCGCGCTCCCAAGTAGCCTCTTCTGCAGAATGGTGTCATCATCTCAAGAGGAGTAATGGAATAGTCTTGGTGCGCAAGACTTCATTTCTACGATCCAAGATCTGAGCCGATTGCTCCACCAGATTTAGATCCTCCCGGATCTCCACAAGATCAAGATCAATGACATGCGAGGGGTCTGGTACATATTTCCTGAGCATGGAAACATGGAAGACATTGTGCACAGCAGCCATATGGGTAGGTAGGATGACCTGGTAAGGAACCTCACTAACCCTAGTGATGATCTCAAAAGGTTCTACATAGCTAGTACTGAGCTTACCCCTATTTCTGAACCTCATACTTCCCCTAATCGGAGATATTCACAAGGACTTGATCCCTAACCTGGAATTCCAAGTCTCAGCAATGAGTGTCCGTATATCTCTTATGACAGTCCTGGACAGTCTTCAACCCTTCTCGGATGATCTTGACCTGATCAGCGATTTGCTTGATCAACTGAGGACCTAAAACTTTCCGCTCACCTACTTCATCCTAATACAGAGGAGCTAGACAACTTCTCTCATACAAGGCCTCGAAAGGTGTTATCTGGATGCTCTTCTGGTAGTTGTTGTAGGTGAACTCAACCAATGGCAAGTGATCCTCCCAATTGCCTTGAAAGTCTAACATACAAGCTTAGAGCATGTCCTCTATAATCTGGTTCACCATCTCGGTCTGCCCATTAGTCTTAGGATGAAAGGCTGTGCTAAAGTCTAACCGAGAACCCATAACAGTTTGAAAGCTCTTCAAAAACCTAAAAGTAAACATCAGGTCTTGATTAAAAACAATAGTAACTGGCACCTTGTGCAAAAGAACCACTTCCTTGACGTACAAGGCCACAAGCTGGCTTGAACTGGACGTAGTCTGATAGGGTAGGAAATATGCAGACTTCGTCAACCTATCCACTACAACCCATATAGCATCAGATCCTTTTATCGTCTGTGGTAAACCAACTATGAAGTCCGTAGATATATTCTCCTATTTTCCATTCTAGAATAGGGAGGAGCTGTAAAAGACCTGCAGGCCTCTAATGCTCGGCCTTAACCTACTGGCACACTAAGCAACAAGTCACATACTCTGCCACTTCCCTCTTCATGTTCCACTACCAGAAGTGCCTCTTCAAAATTTGGTACTTCTTTGTACCCTAGGATGCATTGTGTACTTAGACCGGTGGGCCTCGTCAAAGATCTCAAGTCTCAACTCTGAATTGGTAGGAACACACAACCTGCCTTTGAATGTGAGGACACCATCACCATTCAAAGCAAAATCCTGACTACCACTACTCACCGACTTGTCTCGGTATGCAAACAACTTAACATCCAAACTCTGTAACTCTGGATCTAGTCCAGGATATAAGGCATGACTTCCAGATTAGTCATGAAAGGCTCAAATGTGTGGACACTAAAGCTTGACGTGTTGTGAGCCACGTCCTCTAACAACCTCCACTTATGGACCATTATACGAGCCCAATGCCCAGAAGCTCTATAATGACCCCAAATCCTACCTTGACCAAAATAGGATCTTAGGTCGCCACATTTCTTAAACCTACTTAAAATCTCATAACATCCAAGGCATACTACACAAGTCTCCAGAAATGTGAGTAATAAAATTTGATTTAAGCCAAACCATCTAGTACAAGTTTAGGGTCAACATAAACATAACCCACTAAGATCAAAGTACTCCAACAACTTATAAAACTCCGATGCAACATCAAAACTATAACTGAAACCAAACTATCATAAGTCTATTACATCCCTTTAAAAAAAACTGAAACAAACACCTAATAGTAAGAAAAGCTATCTAGATCTCTAGCTCCCTCAGAGAAAAGGTCATCTTCCTCCCCAACGCCATAGGTCTCCTCAACCTAAGGCTCAACTACCAACTCTAGCTCCCCACCTGCCGAGATAATAGTCTGGCTAAGTACAAAAAACACTCGATGTATATAAAATCCAACCAACAACATAGTATACCTGCACTTAGTTAGAACCATATCCAATAGCATAGTAAAATAATCAGAGTGCGGAAGAACATGTGCTTATATACATCATATCATCACCTTGACTCGTGTACTAGTGAGAACTAGGGCTGTCAATGGACCGGATCATGATCCGGATCCGATCCGAATCCGATCCGATTAGCCGGACTTTGGACCCTATATGTGATCCGTCGGATCGGATCGGTGGAATCCGATTATAATCGGATCGGATCTGGATATAGGGTGATCCGATCCGATTAAAATCCGATCCGATAATAATAATAATTTTTAATTATTTTAAATATATTATTTAGATTTTCTATGTATAAAATATTAATTTTTTAAAAAATTAACATTAATTAGTATTAATTAAGGTATTATTAGATTTTTTATTATTAAAATAGATTTTTTTTTTAAAAAAATAACCTTACTCGGATCGGATCGGATCGGATTCGGATCGGACGATATATAATCGGATCGGATTCGGATCGGTTACTTCATGATCCGACGGATCTCGGATCGGATTCGGATCAGTCGGATTCTTAATCGGATCGGATTCGGATCTAGGCAGATCCGGTCCGAATCCGATCCGTTGACAGCCCTAGTGAGAACCTTAGACTTAGCAGACAACATACTTATTAGATGCTTATGCTTATGAGACCAGGTGGTTGTGAGATTCTTATGCTTATACACTTATTCAGATCCCTCACTAAGCTTATTCAGTATAACAGGCGTATGCAATGCTTATGCTTATGAGTCTTGAGCAGCTTATTTAGAATATGAACTTATTCAAATCCCTCATTAGGTTTATTCAGAATATCAGGCATATACAATGCTTATACTTGTGGTCAACATGTGTGAATTATGAGACTCTTATCTTAACATACACGTGTGTTTGTGCATAAGTGTCGCAATTAACTTTCGAGTTGGTAATCGTTTAAATTCCGATCTCTCACCATGGAAACTCCATTATCCTGTCTTATATCATATAGTTAGAGAATTCCCTGTTTGAAAGATTTTCCTCTAAATTCTTACCTTCCCGAATATTAATTACCATGTAAGTAATTAGGCATAACTTAACAAACAATCATGTATATATATATCTTATCAGGAATCTTAACATAATTCATAATCAATTTCCAACAATTCCACAGTGTCATATTAGTATTCATCCTCTCAAGCATTTTAATAAACACCTTGGGTGCGTAATTTATGAATACATTGCCCTTTCCCATTTTCAACATTTCAACACACCATAATCCATCCATATAACCCAAATATAATCCACATACATACATTCATCCCGTCCTCCATAATATTTCCCATCCTCCATACATTCCATCCATATTATTAAACCACATTTCCATCAATCATAGCTTAATTTATACAATATTGGGGAAAAACATATCTAATCTCTATTTCTATTTCTATCATTTTTGTCATACTAACATTCGCAAAACATCATAATAGGGTTGATTTGGATAGTATATCGACCTTAGGGATTCTTCCCTTGGATCCAAATCGCTTCCAAGAAGCTTTGAGGAAGATCTCCAAACTTTCCTTGTAATTTTCAAGCTATCTCCTTCTTTTCCAAAAAATTTCTTCCTCAAAACCCTAGTTTTCCTCTTCTCTTTTGTCAAATTAGGTTAGAAATGGTTTAGAACCCTAAAACCCTCAAAATAGAATCCCTATTTATAGCCCCAAGTGTTTAAAAACCAAAAAACTTAGTTTTAAAAATAATCTGGGCGTGAGTGCGATCAATAGCACCTATGGTGTGATCTATCACACTTAGACCCGTGAGCAAAGCCTAGAACATGACTGAATACGATCGATCGCACTTGCTTTCCAATAGATCGCAGCCCATTTTCTCTACTTTGGTATTTGGACCATAACTCTTGACTCAGTTATCGGATTTTGACGATTCAACTTGCGTTGGACTCTTCATGCAAAGGGGCAAAATTTTGCTTCTAATAGAAAAATCCTAATTCTAAATTTTTAATGGTCTAAATGGGCTCTAAAGCTGACTGGTCTGGAATTTTAGCAAATAAAACATCGGAAAACTTACTTTTGGTTAGCTTAGACTCAAAATCTGGAAAAACATTAAACATGGACCTTGAAGAGGATTCTAATAAATTTCTAATGGTTCAAGAATCACCCGATTCCGATAAGCGGTGACAAAGCTAGATCTTCCTAAAGTTGAGGGTATGTTAAGGCATCCCTCTGTTTACAACTTTGATTAAGCCTTAATCACACCACACCACACTAATTAGATATAAGTACATAAGCATTAAAACATCACAAAGACTATAATACCAATAATACTTGCACTAAAGACATGAAAAATATTCAACTCTCTAGATCCTCTCCCCTTAAAAGATTTTCATCCCCAAAATTTACGTACCTTAGGTGAACAAGTGCAGGTACTTTTCGCGGACCTCAGCTTCTCTCTCCCAAGTAGCCACTTCTCTAGAGTGATGCTCCCATTGCAAGAGTATAAGAGGAATGACCTTAGAATGTAAGACTTGCTCCTTCTAGTCCAAGATTTGAGCCAGTTGCTCCACTAGAGTCAGATCTTCCCAAATTTCCAATGGTTCCAAATCAATGAGTTTTGAAAGATCCGAAATATACTTCCTCAGCATAGAGATGTGAAAGACACTATGCACACTTGCCATGTGAGGCGGCAAGGTAACTAGATAAGCAACTTTTTTTACTCTGGTGATGATCTCAAAAGGATCCACATATGTCGGACTGAGCTTGCCACGCTTGTTGAATCTCATCACCCCCTTCGTAGGTGAGATCTTGACAAATACAAATAATTAGATGCGATCGATCGCACTTATGCCCAGATTTTGTTAAAAACAATTTTGTTTTGGGTTTCTAAACCCTTGGAGCTATAAATAGGGGTTTTATTTCGAGGGTTTTAGGATTATAAACCATTTACAACCTAATTTGGCAAAGGTGAAGAGGAAAACTAGGGTTTTGAGAGAGAAATTTCTTGGAGAAAAATGAGATAGCTTGAAAATTGCAAGGAAAGCTTCGAAATCTTCCTCAAAGCTTCTTGGGAGCGATTTGGATCCAAGGGAAGGATCCCTAAAGTCGATATACTATCCAAATCAACCATATTATGATGTTTTGTGAATTTTAGTATGATAGAAATAGAGATTAGATATATTTTTCCCCAATTTTATATGAATTAAGTTATTATGGATGGAAATGTGGTTTAATAATATGGATGGAATGTATGGAGGATGGAAAATACTATGGAGGATGGGAGGAATGTATAGATGTGGATTGTATTTGGGTTGTATGGATGGATTATGGTGTGTTGAAATGTTGGAAATGGAAAAGGGAATGTATTCATAAATTACGTACCAAAGGTGTTTGTTGAAATGCTTGAGAGGATAAATACTAATATGATGTTATGGGATTGTTGAAAATTGATTATGAATTATGCTAAGAATCATGATGAGATATGTATATGTAATTGTTTGTTAAGTTATGCCTAATTACTTGCATGATAATTGAGATTCGGGTAAGACAATACTTAGGGGAAAATCTTTCAAATCGGAAATTCTCTAACTATTTGGTATGGGACAGTATAGTGGAGTTTCCATGGTGGAAGATCGAAATATAAGCTTTGACTGATTCGAGTGTTAATTCCGACATTTGCGCACAAATGCATACGTATGTTAAGATAAAAGTCTCACAAGTCACACATGTGGAACACAAACATAAGCATTGCATATGCCTGATATTCTGAATAAGCCCAATGAGGGATCTGAATAAGTGCATGTTCTGAATAAGCTGTTCAAGACTCATAAGCATTGCATACACCTGTCATACTGAATAAGCTCAATGAAGGATCTGAATAAGTGTATGATCTAAATAAGTGCATAAGCATCAGCATCTCACAAACACGTGGTCTAATAAGCATAAGCATCTTATAAGCATTTTATCTTCTAAGTCTAAGGTTCTCACAAGTACACAAGTCAAGGTGATGATATGATGTATATGGGCAAATGTTCTTCCACACTCTGATGATGTTATTATGCTATTAGATATGGTTCTAATTAAGTGCAGGTATACTATATTGTTGGTTGGATTTTATATACACCAAGTATTTTTGTACTCAGCCAGACTGTTGTCTTAGCAGGTGTGGAGCCAGAGTCGGTGGTTGAACCTTGCGTTGAGGAGACCTACGGCGTTGAAGAGGAAGGCAACCTTTTCTCTGAGGGAGCTAGAGATCTAGATAGCTTTCTTTACTAGTAGGTGTTTGTTTCAGTTTTTTTTAAGGGATGTAATAGACGTATGATACCTTGGTTTCAGTTATAGTTTGATGTCCCATCGGAGTTTTATAAGTTGTTGGAGTACTTTCATCTTAGTGGGTTATGTTATGTTGACCTTAAACTTATACAGAATGGTTGGTTTAAATCGAATTTTATTACTCTCATTTTTGGAGACTCGTATAGTATGCCTTGGATGTCATGAGATTTAAGCAGGTTTAAGAAATGTGGCAACCCAAGGTCCAATTTTAATCAAGGTAGGATTTGGGGTCGTTGCATGAGGTGGAATCAGAGTCCAAGGCATTAGAGTCCTTAGGGCTATGGTATTAAGTATAGGATAAGGGAATTCGTCTAACTTAGCAAAGCAACATCAAGTCTAGGACTTAGACTAGTCTTAAGTTTAAGTTGAAAGCGATCAATACCTTTTGAATGATTTCTAAGAGATGTGTGGTTTATGATTGACTTCAGGATTTATAAGTCATGAGGAGAGGTGCGAGGAACAATAAAAATGGAGGAGGCAGTGTGACTGATGAGGATACCCCAGAAGGTGCCCACCAGCCCAATGAAAGTTGGGCTATAGAGGCTATTGCAGCAGCCATGACTCGACAGGTTGAAATCATGGCATAGTAGACTACCTTGCTAGTAGTTGGGCAAGTCAGGCAAGAGAGGCTAGCTAAGGTCCACCCACTCCGACATCACGGAGTGCAAGCATTCAGGAGGATGGGTCCTCCAGCTTTTTGTGAGAGTACTAATCCTATTGTAGCAGAATGGTGGATTATACAGTTAGAGAAGATATTCTCTGTGCTCGAGCCTATTGAGGATCAGAGAGTGAAGTGGGCTTCCATTGTCATGGAAGGCGAGACGGAGCATTGGTGGACATGGGGAGAGTTCCTCGATGTCTTTTATGAGCAATACTTCCCGACTTAAGTGAGAGAGCTAAAGAAGATTGAGTTCTCAACTCTACAGCAGGGGAGCAGATCATTGGCCGAGTATGAGGCCAAGTTCGCTGAGTTGTCTAGGTTCGCGCCTCATTTGATCACCACAGAGAGCATTAAAGACGAGGAGATTTAAGAGGGGTCTCAAAGACTACATCAGAGACAGGGTTGAGATCCTGCATCTTAAGACTTGTTGAAAAGTTAGTGAGAGAGTTTTGATTGCTGAGAGGAGATCGGCAAATTTTTTGAGGAAGAGAGGAATGCAGGCAGATAGACAAAGACTGCAGGACAAGAAGCCAAGGACATTAGGTCCTATGCCGATTACTAGGCCTACCCTGTATCAGAAGCCTACTCTGGTTGCCCTGCCTACTACTGGGACTCAGTTGTATGATGTATGTAGCCAGTACAGAAAGAGGCATAGTGCAAGAGAGTGTAGGGTAATTACTGGAGGTTATTTCCATTGTGGAGATGTTTTACACCAGATCTGAGATTGCCCACTCCGCATTCAGTAGGGGCTTCAACCGACTCAGCCATAGGGAGGCAGGCCATCGATGAGGTAGCCAATGCAGTAGAGGCCACACCAGGGCCCGAGACCACAGTAGCCCTGCTAGCCAGCTTAGGGCTGGGTGTTTACCACATCAGAGCAGGATGCACAGGCGTCCGACGACGTTGTGTAGAGTACGTCTATTTGTGATTGTAGTTAATTAAAATATTGTTCTGATGCTATGTATGTGATGTTAAATATTATGTATGAATATTTTTTATGTATGATGTATGTATGTATTCATGATTTAACAAAATTAGCTTTGTGTATTATTTTAGGTTTATTGTTGATAAATGATTTTCTCGCTCTGTATTGATCGATACTAGGTCTACTCACTCCTTTGTCACACCTAGTTTTGCACAAGAGTTTCCAATAAAGTCAGGTTTGTTAGACCGTGAACTGTCGATCGCCACTCCTGTTGGTAATTCAGTCATCACCGATAAGGTCTATCGAGCTTGTGATATTCGAGTGGGTCAAAGAGAAATGCCAGCTGATCTGATTGTCCTTGAATTCCAAGACTTCGATGTCATACTAGGCATGGATTGAATTTCCAAATACCATGGGCATGTCGATTGTTTTGGGAATATGTGGTCAACTTTAGACCAATCACTGAGTCCCCTTTTCATTTCTAATGGTTGAAGAAGAAAGACTTAGCTCATTTCGCGGCACTGAGTCTTACCACCTCGGAGGTACCAGATTCTTCAAGTATCCCGGTTGTAGAAGAATTCATGGATGTCTTTCCAAATGATTTATCGGGCTTGCCGCTTGATAGGAAGATAGAGTTTGTGATTAAGTTAGCTCCAGGCACAACACCCATCTCCAAGGCACCATATAAGATGGCTCCAGCAGAGTTGAAAGAGCTTAAGGAGAAAATTGAAAAGTTGCTCAATCTTGGATTCTTTCACCCAAGTGTATCACCTTGAGGAGTGATGTCGCTCAAAGATACACGGTACTTTGCAGTACAGTAAAGGGGGTTGTCGAACTACAGAGAGCAGTGAAGATAAGGAACAATAATGGAGAAGGGGTTTGTAGGATCTTTGGTAGAGAATGTTTAACTAAATTGAAGAAGATATCAGTGAGAAAAAGGGTCAAGGCATCAGGTTTCTTCCCCTTAATGGTGTAATGCCAATTTGATTATCCAAGGTATAACTCAATTGAGGATTTCACATCCCAAACTCTCAATCGGAAGATTTTAGAAATTAAGATTATAATAAAAAAGTTAAAATAGATTTCTAATCAATTATTCAAAACGAATTTTAACCCAAGCCCGCACTTTATCGGAAAAACTTGAAGACGACGATATACCTGGAGGCAATACCACAACAAAGAATAATGTCCACTAAGATGAAGGTTCTTCGTTTGAGAAATTAAAAATTATTACTCAACTACGAGAAAAGCCTGACTAAACTCGTGAAAATGTTTAAATCCCAGAGATTCAATTGAAAGAGATCAAACAAGTAGAACAACTAACATAGAAATCATAGACGTTAAAAACACCAATTGGATTAACTTAAACTAACATTACCTCATTAAGAAAATCCCACCCTAGCCAAGGTTAGGGTTTTAGCAATCCAAATAGAGAGAAAAACTAAAACAATAAGATAAGAGAAATGATTCCAGGGTCAGAGGTTCATAGCTATCCTCCCAACACTTCTCTATGAGTTTAAATAACTAAAAGGGAAAAAGAAGAATGAAAACTAAGCAAAAGGGAAAGTTCCCAATACAAAATCTCGCTCAAAATGGTCAATTCGTGACTGAAAACGCTAGTCCTGCAACCACCGATCGATTGGGCCTTCAATCACAAAAATCCGGAAAAAATCACTGCCTTCCGATTGATCGGCAATTCTGGTCGATCGATCTGTGCTCCGATCGATCGCCGGGGATCGCCGATCGATCGTCCAGATCACCGTTTCGCCACTTTGCCTATTTTTTCATCTTTTTAACTCTTTTCTTTTTGTTGATTTCCAGGAGACTACTTTACTCGAATTCCCTACATAAAATATCATAGAAAATGATTAGAATTTGCAATCAACAAATGGGGAAACAAGTTTAGAATGTAGGCTTTAAATCAAGGATTCAGACTAAAAGGGGCTTTAAAGGGTTACAAAATAACTGGTTTTGAGTGTACTTTTGCACACTCATCACACCCCCAACCTGAATATTGCTAGTCCATAACAATATATCAACTCTCAAGCAAATCACTTAACCAATCAATCTCCATGAATATAGGCTACAACATTCAAATCATTCAAACAAGGGTTTTGCAAGAAATTCACCACACCATCTATGTTTCTCCATCAATAAGCAAACTCACTCAGAATTTGTGTGTGTGCTAAGCTCATAACCATTCTGGCCAACAAACCCAAAACACATACAAATAAGATAGACATCTAGATAAAAGCTTTGACAACAAATCTCACAAGAATTTAAATCACTCAGAATAATGCACTCAGAGATTTATGGGTCTTCTCTCACTCATATGAAAAATAGAATGCAAGAGCTAAAACAAATAATAATAAGATCTCAAGGAAGGAATGTCATCCATTGGGAACTCTGTTAGCCTCAGGGTTACAACCATGAGTACCTCTAATAATTTTGATAATAACATAATAATGAAATGAAAATATTTGGTACTAATAAACTGTAAGTGCTTGAATATTTCAGAATACACAAATTGATAGCACTCCAACTATGAAAATTGATGGAAATTACCAAAGACGAAGTTCAACTCATTGTATACAAGATGAAGATTTAAAATAAGACCATAGTCCAAGTCGGGTCTATTGAAGAGAAAAGGCTAAATCACAAGACGCAAGTCAAGCCAAGATCATCTTTCAACATTTTAAATGTATTTGTTCTTTTGAGAGTATATAGGTCTTATGTAAAAAGTCCTCAAAAGAAAGGTGAGTTGAAAAAGCTCAAGAATCATAGATTGACCATAAGAGCCTAGGATACCTTTTGAAAATCATTCTAAAGCTCTAATTAATCATAATATCATGATAAAAGTATAGCTAATTGACCTAGGAAATCAATCACATCCCTTTGGTCTGATCCAAGACTGAATTCAGGATTTTTAATCTGAATTCATTGACGAATTCTCTAGGTAGATTGAATTCGGTGACGAAGTCATGACAGAATTTTCTTAATTCAGTTCTGACTCTCAATTTCGGGGACGAAATCTTTGGTTGGGTTAAATTTGGCGACGAAGTCATTACAGGATTTTTCAGAATTCAATTCTGTCATTTGAATTCGGTGACGAACTCAAGTGGGAACTCCACTTCGTCAACAAAATCATGTCTGAAATAGAAAAATTATTGTAACGGCTAGTTTGCAACGGACCGAAAAGCATTTAATGCTTCCTCAACGGCACTATTGGATCAAATGCTATAAAAGGAGTTCATTTATGAACAAATAACAACTCTTGATCATAGCAATAATTCTTATTGATCCCTCATTCATTGCTATTGATTCTCACTCAGTCTCACACTTAGAAAATCCCCAAAAATTTTCTCTTGAGCTCATTCAATTCTCATTTCCTTTGAGAGACTTTATTAGATTTTGTATTTCACTCTTATCTAGCTCATTTAAGGAGCTTTCAATTCGGATTTTCAATCCAAAACTTATTTATTGAGATTAGTCAAGAATCCAGGATTCTTGCACTGAAGCTGTTGTTTTAGTTATATCAAGAGAGGGCTGTGCGCTTGAGCGGTTTTTAGCTCGGCCTAAAGGAGAGCTGGTAAGGTAATATCTCGACCTGTAAGAGAGATTGTAAGGGTTTGGACTCCACCTGTGAAGGAGTCAGTGCGATTAAGGAATCGTGGTGAATCCTCTAGCTGGAAGCTGAGGCAGGGAGTAGGCTGGTTTGCTGAACCTCGTAAACAAATCTTGAGTTTACACTCTCATTATCTCTTCTCTCCTTTTAATATTCTATTGTTTTAGATTGTTGCATATTTTATTTTATTCCACTTTTTGAACTTGTAGTTCAATTTTTTTTTTAAAATCTACCTTAGACCCTATTCACCCCTCCTTTAGGGTCATTACTTGGCCAACAATTGGTATCAGAGCCTAATACTCTATATAGATCTAAACAATCTGAGTAATCGATTTTATTATGGTAAACAATGTTTTTGCAACAAGCCTATGAGAAGGACAGTCCACCACTAGACCACCATTGTTTAATGGAGAAAATTATAACTATTGGAAAACTAGGATGATGTATTACATCCAAGCTCTTAGATTATGAATGTTGGAGAGTAATAGTCAATGACCCTCATTTTCCCACAAAGACCGTGGATGATGTTAGAATCCCCAAGATAGAGGAAGAATGGAATGAAACTGACATTAAGCTCATTCAAATCAATGTTAAAGCTATTAGCAACCTCTACTATGCCTTAAGTCCCCAAGAATTTAACAGAGTCTTCGGATGTGACTCTGATAAAGAAATATCGGATAAACTGAAAGCCACTTATGAAGGGACTAATCAGGTTAAAGAAGAAAAGATTAGCATGTTTGTTCACAAGTATGAATTATTCAAAATGGAAAAAGAAGAATCTATCGGTGATATGTTCACCAGATTTACTAACATTTTAAATGGTCTTAAATCTCTGGGTAAAGTATATTCTAATGCAGAAAATGTGTGAAAGATTTTAAGATTATTGCCCAAGGAATGGACTTTGAAAGTGACAACAATCCAAGTAGCTAAAGACTTCACCAAACTGCCTATGGAAGAGCTGTTGGGATCTCTTATGACTCATGAAGTCATAATGAAGGATCAAATGTCTGATGAACCTAGAACCAAAAAAGGGCTGGCCCTTAAGACTACTCAAGTTGAAAACAGTGATGAGGAAACCAGCAGTGATGATGAAGATATAGCCTTGATGGAAAGAAGGTTCAAAAGGTTCCTCAAGCATAAGAAGAACTTCAAAAAGAGACCATACAAGAATGAGTTCTCAAAAGAAGTGAATGAAGCTGAAGTTAGCAAGAAAGAACCTCTCATTTGTTATGAATACAAGAAGCCAACCCACATAAGGAGTGATTGCCCTCAACTCAAGAAGAGCCAAAAGTACAAGAAAAAGACTATGATGGCAACTTGGGATGACTCAGAGGGAAGCAAGTCAGAAGATTCGAGTGATGAAGAAGTGGCAAATTTGTTTCTTATGGCAAATGAGGATGAGGTAACTTCTTCCCCAAATGATTCTCTCTCATATGATGAAATAAGAGAAGCATTTAATAAACTTTATATTGAATTTGGCAGAATAGCTAAATTAAATAAATCTTTTAAAAAGGAAATCCACACTCTTATACAATCATGTGAGACTTTGCAAAAATAAAAGAGTGTGTTGGCTATTCAGAATGAGGAATTAAGTCAGAAACTTAATGATATTCAAAATGTTCCTCATAACTCACCTTGTAAATGTGATGACCTAAACGTTAAAGTCAAGGACTTAACTAATACTGTCCTCACATTCACAAATAGTCAAAAGAATCTAGAGAGACTTCTAGGACAACAAAGATGTGTTTTTAACAAAGCTGGACTAGATTATAGTACTTTTTCAAAACAAAAAGATTATCAAAATTTATTTACAAAAGTAAGTAGTAACCTAACTCCACCATCTACTGCATATAATAATGGTAAAATAATTAGAAAAGTTTAGGTTCTAAAAGGAACATCTTCTATCTTAAAAACTAATCATAAAGGACCAAGAATAATATGGGTTCCCAAGGGAACAAATCCTCCCAAACCAAAACCCAGATCACTTTGGGTACCATCCAAAACTGTTTGGATATCGGGGGGAAAGTATCTTGGAGTTACTTGAATTGAATGTGTAGGTATGCTTCAAATCAAGAACTTCCAAACAACATGGTTCTTGGACAGTGGATGCTCAAGGCATATGACCGGAAACAAGGAGCTATTTGCATCAATAACACCAAAGGACGGCGGTCATGTGACATTTGGAGACAATGCTAAGGGAAAGATCATCGACATAGGTAGCATTGGTAAGAATAAATCTGTCTTTATTGAGAATGTACTACTTGTTGATGGTCTCAAACATAATCTTATAAGTATTAGGCAACTCTGTAATAAGGGATTGAATGTCTCATTTAAATCAAATATTTGCATGATTAAGGATAAAGATAATCTAAATACATTGTTTATAGCTCATAGAAACGAAAATGTTTATACCTTAGATTTTGATGAACTAAAATCTCAAAACATGATGTGCTTTTCTGCTATAGATGAAGCAGGTTGGCTATGGCATAGGAGACTAGGACATGCTAGTATGGATCTTTTGTCTAAACTCTCCAAAAATGAATTAGTTAAAGGATTACCTAAAACTAAATTTATCAAAGATAAAATTTGTGATGCTTGTCAACTTGGAAAATAAATAAAATCTTCATTTCAACCCATGAAAATGATTTCTACCACTAGGCCTTTAGAACTTTTGCATATGGGTCTTTTTAATCCAAATGAAGTAACTAGCTTAGCTGGAAAAAATTATGCTTTTATTATAGTGGATGATTTTTCAAGATATTCATGGGTACTATTTCTTTCTCATAAAAATGAAGCACATTCTTTATTTAAAAAGTTTTGTAAAATAGTTCAAAATGAAAAATGATATTCTATTAACAACATAAGAAGTGATAGAGGAGAAGAATTTAAAAATAAAGAACTTGAATCATTTTGTGATGAAAATGGTGTAGTAGAGAGAGAATAGATCTCTTCAAGAAATGGCAAGAACAATGCTTAGTAAAAATAAATTACCTAATTATTTTTGGGCTGAAGCCATTAACACTTCATGTTATGTAATTAATAAAGTTGTTATAAGGAACAAGTTAAATAAAACTCCCTATGGGCTTTGGGGCATTGCAATGCAAAAAGAATTAAATCAATTTGATAGAAACCAAGTTTAAGATCTAGTACCTAAACCAATTGATAAATCTATAATTGATATAAAATGAGTTTTCAGAAATAAAAAAGATGAAAATGGGAATATAGTTAAAAATAAGGCAAGACTAGTAGCTCAAGGTTACAACCAAGAAGAGATGATAGACTATGATGAAACATTTGCCCTGGTTGCTAGACTAGAAGTTATAAGAATGTTACTTACATTTGCTAGTCATAAAGAGTTTAAATTATATCAAATGGATGTAAAAAGTGCATTTCTAAATGGGTATATCAATGAAGAAGTTTATTTAAATCAATCACCTTACTTTGAAAATCATAAATTTCCTAATCATGTATTTAAGCTAACTAAAGCCTTATATAGATTAAAGCAAGCTCCAAGAGCTTGGTATGATAGGCTAAGTAGCTTCTTAATCGAAAATGGATTTACTAGAGGTAAAATTGATACAACTCCTTTCATAATGACCAAAGATGATGATATACTAATAATTCAGATCTATGTAGATAACATCATATTTGGATCAACAAATGAATCTCTTTGTAAGATGTTCGCTAAAACTATGCAAAAAGAATTTAAAATGAGCATGATGGTGAATTGCCATTCTTCTTAGGACTTCAAATCAAACAAACCAAACAAAGAACATTTGTTAATCAAGCTAAATATACTAAAGAACTACTTAAAAACTTTGGAATGGAAAACACTAAAATAATGGATACTCCTATGAGTCCATCAACCACACTTGATAAGGATGAAAAAAGGAAAAGTGTTGACGAAAAACTCTATAGAGGCATGATTGGAAACCTTTTGTATCTCACTGCAAGTAGACCTGACATTATGTTTAGTGTTTGTATTTGTACAAGATTCCAATCCTGTCCAAAAGAATCTCACTTAACTGCTGTAAAAAGAATTTTCAGATACTTACTTGGAACAATTGATTTAGGCTTATGGTATCTAAAAGACACAAACTTAGATCTAATAAGTTATTCAGATACAAACTTTCCTGGATGCAAAGTAGATAAAAAAAGCACTAGTAGAACTTGTCACTTTTTAGGACATTCTCTTGTTTCATGGTTTAGTAAGAAACAAAATTCAGTGGCCTTATCTATAGCTAAGACTGAGTATATGGCAACTAGACTTTGTTGTGCTCAAACTCTCTACATAAAACAATAGCTAGAAGATTTTAAGCTTATCTATACTAAAATTCCTATTAAGTGTGATAATACAAGTGTAATTTGCATGACTAAGAATCTCATTCAACACTCAAGAACTAAACACATAAAAATAAGATATCATTTTATTAGAGATCATGTACAAAATGGAAATGTTATCTTGGAATTTTTGGATACAATTAATCAGCTTGCTGATATTTTCACCAAACCACTACAATCTGACAGGTTTAGTACTCTGAGAAGAGAATTGGGTATGACTAGTCTAAGTGATCTAATTTAATCAAGATCAAAAGCAATCAAAAATTTAAAATCTTTGATTTGATATGCCTATAACTTGTTTGATTATTCAATAGTTTGAATCAAATACATTATGATGATTTTAGATGTCTTGATGAATCTTTGAATTGAAGGAAAATAGGTAAAATTTTTTAAGAGAAATCAATTCTTCATATTCAGGACTGACTTCGGCGACGAATTCAATCTAGAATGTGATTTCGGCGACGAATTTTTGGGAAATATAGAAAACATAATATTTTTTGTACCCACTTTGGCGACGAACCTGGATGAGTCATCCATTTCGTCGACGAAGTCAATCTGAAATTAAAAACAGTAGGTTTCCTGACTCAATTTCGGCGACGAATTTAGGGACGAAACCCATTTCGGCGACGAATTGAGTCGTGGGTATAAATAGTTAGCCCCAAATCTGAATTTTTTTCACACCTAATCTTTCCCTCCATAACTCCTATTCCATTGCTCGTGCACCCTTCCATCTTTTAAAACCTAGAAAATCCTTCCAAATCTCTCAGAGAATGCCTCCAAGAATGAAGAATGCATCAATAGAGCCTCTAAAGAAATAATCAAGAACTGATAAAGGAAAAGAACCAGTTTCAAGCTCAACTCCAGTTCCTGTGAAGTTCAAGGAAGCTAAGTTTGAGAAGTTATTCAGAGAAAAATTCCTATCTCATTCCCCTCTGTATGGTAAAGTTGTTAATTTCATTAGTTTTGATGCCTATGGGCTCGAACCCATAAAAAATCTTTATCTGCCCTAAAATGGGATAAATTTTCTTGAATCTATCGAACATATGTTTCCTGAGTTAGTCAAACTCTTCTACACCCACTTCTATTTCAATCAATCTGAATCACTCATTACCTCGTTTATCTTAAGTAAAAACATTTCTTTTCATTTAAATCAAATGTACGCAATTTTGAAAATTCCTCAATGTACCCTTCAAACTTTTGTGAATGGTCAGTGGACCAGTCATGAAGGATTTGATGTGGTTGAAGCACTGAAAATGATGTGCATAAACCAAGATTTCTCAACTCCTTTTCAACCTAAAGTTAAAGACCTTACCCTCACTGCTAGACTCATTCACCACATAATAACCTATAACCCAGTTCCTAGGGCTGGTGGTAGGGAGTATCTCACCTACTTTGATGTATTCCTTATGTGGTGCATCCTAACCACCACACCCATTGATCTCTCTTACATCATTGTCCATTGTATGGATGATGCATTTAAGAGAAAATCAGGGTGTCTCCCTTTTAGTCAGGCTCTGACTAAAATCTTTAAACATTTCAATGTTCCCTTAGCATTTCAAACAGATATAGTCAGCCTTGATGATTCCTCCATTTATAGCAAAGCAACCATTCAAAGAGTAGGCTATATTTGGAATGACTCCCAGAAGGTTTGGACTCCCAAACCCTCTGCCTCTCAGTCCTCCTCCGTTCCTTCTAGTGCTCCAGCACCTATCCCTACTCCTTCTATGCCTATTCCTGCTCCCTCTCCATCTATCCCTACCTCTTCATCTGCACCCACAGTAGACCATCAGGCTGAGCAACAGCAAGAATCAGTGCCAGAGGTGGAACCCCAGGCTGAGCAGCAGCCAGTACCAGTAGAGGATCCTGCAGATGTGCTTCAGGGTGAGCAGCACCTCAGAGATGAGTTGCCTGACTGGTCTGATTTCATGGATGCTGGAGAAATTCCAGAGAGCTCTCATAGACAGGTGTCTCCTCACTTTGAGGACCCTGGTCAGTTCTATGAGGTTCCCAGTAAGCCAGCAGCCTCAGATGAGCAGCTGAGTATCATGACAGGGCAGATTGCCTTCATGTCTTCGAGCGTAGAGCAGTTTCAGTTGGAAATGAGGATGAGCCAGCAAGCTTTTCAAGAGGAGATGAGAGCATCCTTGCTCTCCTTCATGGTTGAGACAAGGGAAAGTCTTACTGCCATTCAGATCGAATCAAGGGAAAACCTTCAGAATCTCCATTCATCTACTCTCTCTCGACTTGCAGCTCTTGAGTTTGAGATGAGCAAAATCCCCAAGGCAGTCCTGTCCTCTCTAGCCACGGTTCATAATGATCTTAGAGAGTGTGCAGATGCCATTTACTCAGTCTTAGGGACAGTTTACATGGATGCCTCAGTCACCAAAGATAGAGTTGACTATATGTCTTCTTTCCTTCATAGATTGGGGGTAGAACAATCCGAAAAAAGTATCCAAATGGAGAAGGTCACTAAGTCAATCCAAGGAATTGTAGAATCCTCAGCTCTTCAGTTGAAGACTCAAGGCAAGCTTCTTCTGGATATGGCAGAGCATGATTCCATAGCTGCCTCCATTACTCTGCAAGTAACTGATGAGTTGAAGAAAATGAATAATTTTCTGGTTAGTCTGGCTAGTGGAGCCACTCCTTCTCAGCCTCCCTCTCAAGCTCCTTCATCTTCCAAAAGCAAGAGACCAATGAAGGTAACCCCTTCCAAAAGGGGTCAGGCTACAAATTCCCCTATCATAACCCTTCCTTCTAACTCAGATACCACCTCCTCTTCCTCAGACTCCCATGATGACTCAGATCCAGCTGAGCAATCAGAAGATGTCCTCAAAAAAGTTGTAGACCTCATCAAAAAGCAAAAAGCAGAAGGGTTGTAACTGTATTTTAAATTTTTTTTGATGTTGACATAGGGGGAGAGAATGAAATATAATGAAAATATTATGATTAATAATGACATTTGAATTATTTGAATGAATGAATTATTTGAATTTAATTTTTTTGCATCTTTGGCAGCACACACATATAATGCTTTTCTTGTCTTGATCTAATATATTGTGAATAGAAGCTTTTCTTGTCTTGATCCAATATGTTGTGAATAGAAATTAAGACTGAAACTTCTCTTTGTGGAACTTTTCTTGGTACTTAACCAGGGCGATATATCATTTAACTCACCATAAATATGCATCTAAATAACAATTATGATTATTTTTTTACAAATGCATTTGTTTAGGGGGAGCTTACCGCAAAGATTTTATGAAAAACATGTTGTGAGGGGGAACTTAACCCTATTTCATTACATTGTTATGTCATCATCAAAAAGGGGGAGATTGTTAGCCTCAGGGTTACAACCATGAGTACCCCTAATAATTTTGATAATAACATAATAATGAAATGAAAATAATTGGTACTAATAAACTTGTTTAAGTGTTTGAATATTTCAGAATACACAAATTGATAGCACTCCAATCATGAAAAAAGATGGAAATTACCCAAGAGGAAGTTCAACTCATTGTATACAAGATGAAGATTCAAGATAACACTATAGTCCAAGTCGAGTCCATTGAAGATAAAAGGCTAAATCACAAGACCCAAGTCAAGCCAAGATCATCTTTCAACATTTTAAATGTATTTGTTATTTTGAGAGTATATAGGTCTTATGCAAAAAGTCCTCAAAAGAAAGGTGAGTTGAAAAAGCTCAAGAATCATAGATTGACCATAGGAGCTTAGGATACCTTTTGGAAATCATTCTAAAGCTCTAATTAATCATAATATCATGATAAGAGTATAGCTAATTGACCTAAGAAATCAATCACATCCATTTGGTCTGATCCAAGACTGAATTCAGGATTTTTACTCTGAATTCGTCGATGAATTCTCTGGGTAGATTGAATTCAGCGATAAAGTCATGATAGAATTTTCTTAATTCAATTCTGCCTCTTGATTTCGGCGACGAAATCTTTGGTTGGGTTAAATTCGGCGACGAAGTCATTACAGGATTTTTTAGAATTCAATTCCGTCATTTGAATTCGGCGATGAACTCAAGTGGGAACTCCACTTCATCAACGAAATGATGTCTGAAACAGAAAAATTATTGTAACGGCTAGTTTGCAACAGACCGAAAAGGATTTAATGCTTCCCCAATGACACTATTGGATCAAATGTTATAAAAGAAGTTCATTTATGAACAAATAACAACTCTTGATCACAACAATAACTCTTATTGATCTCTCATTCATTGCTACTGATTCTCACTCACTCTCACACTCAGAAAGTCCCCAAAAAATTTCTCTTGAGTTCATTCAATTCTCATTTCCTTTGAGAGACTTTATTAGAGTTTGTATTTCACTCTTATCCAGCTAATTTAAGGAGCTTTCAATCTGGATTTTCAATCCAAAACTTATTTATTGTGATTAGTCAAGAATCTAGGATTCTTGCACTGAAGCTCTTGCTTCAGTTATATCAAGAGAGGGTTGTTCTTTTGAGAGGTTTTCAGCTCGGCCTAAAGGAAAGCTTGTAAGGTAATATCTCAACCTATAAGAGAGATTGTAAGGGTTTGGACTCCACCTGTGAAGGAGCCAGTGCGATTAAGGAATTGTGGTGAATCTTCTAGCTGGAAGCTAAGGTGGAGAGTAGGCTGGTTTGCTGAACCTCGTAAACAAATCTTGAGTTTGCACTCTCCTTATCTCTTCTCTCCTTCTTTTAATATTCTATTGTTTTAGATTGTTGCATATTTTATTTTATTCCTCTTTTTGAACTTGTAGTTCAATTTTATTTTTAAAAATCTGCCTTAGACCCAATTCACCCCCTCTTTAGGGTCATTACCTGGCCAACAAACTCCTCAATTCACACCACAAACCCACCTAAGATCAAAAGGTCAGCAACAGGGGTTGTAATGGGGCTAAATGGTAGGGTTTATAAAAAAGAAGTAATAACGATAATCAACAAAACCAGGTATATGCTAGGAATATCGATACATCTTTATTGTGAAACAACTATTCTAGACATCCATAAATTTCTTTTTCTTTTCCAATTCAGAATTTCCATCTTTATTCTTCTCTTTTTCTGATTTTCCCCAATGTAGAACAAAACTTGTACTTCTACATTTTCAACACAATTTTTTTTAAACAGCATTATCCCAATTGAATTTTCCATGACCTGAATTTGGAGTCTTTTTTTTTTTTTTTTTTCGAATTTCCAATATACCACTTGAATTTCCAATACCACAAAACTATCATCCCTAGCATAAACTCTGGTTTAAAGGGTAATGGAATGTATAAAATAGCCTCAACTCTAATGTGGAGTGGGTAAGATCATGTGGTTTTGTCAAGAAAGGCTTCTTTTAGGCTCAAAGTGGCTTTTATTGTTAATGATAAGGGTTGGCTTGAAAGGCTCAAACTTTCTACACTAAGCTTTATCATTTCTTAGGTAATTCAACCAAACAATCACAACCCATGTAATGACATTTCCAATGGACAACCAAGTGAAGAAAATAATGAGATCTAACAAGGGAATAATGACGCATGAAATAAAACACCAAGTAATAATAATAATCGCTCCCAAAGACGAGAAGGGCTTAAAAACTCACAGGTGTTATAGGTCTTAGCTGAAATCTGAGATGTCTTCCTAAAGTATGAGTTTAACAACCAACATCCACTATCGCTTACGTGCACAAGAAAAATTTGAGTTTGCTCATAACAGATTACAAAAATGGTCTAGATAGTAAAGCCACAATTCATACAAAAAGATATGAGAAAGATATTTGATTAAGATTTGACTATCATCCCCCCCAACCTAAATCAGACATTGTCCTCAATGTTCCACAAATGAAAAAAAAGATAAGTAAAAGGAACACATAGAAGGGGTAGATAGCACCTGAGAATATGAGTGAACTTCCAATAGTGGAAACCTACAAAGTGAGCTCAAACAAACAAAAAACTAATATACAAAGATGCGAAGACTCACAAAGTTAAGTCAATCCTGGTAAACGGGATCCGCAAGAGGGGTAATTACTTCTTCGGGTAGAGCGGGCTTGAGTCTGTGGCCATTGACTCAAGCCACACCATCTAGACCTTAGTTTTCACGGATGCTTATGGAGTCTAGAATCATACAAGTACACTTTTTGATTCGGTTCAAAATATTTTCTCAAAATTCTTTTATTATGAAAAACTTTCATCTTGTGTTTGTAGATCTTAGAGCTTTCATAAGAGTCATTTCTAAGCTCCTCCAATTCAGTTAATTGGAATTTTCGTAACTTTCCTACCTCACCCAATTCAAAATTGGAGGCTTTAATAGCCCAAAAAGCTTTATGTTGAAGTTCCACAGGTAAGTGGCAAGGCTTTCCAAAAACAAGCCTATAGGGGGACATACCAAGAGGAGATTTATAAGCAGTGCGGTATGCCCAAAGCGCGTCGGTTAGTCGTAAAGACCAATCCTTACGGTCGGGATTAACCATCTTTTCAAGAATTTGTTTTATCTCCCTATTGGCAAGTTCCACTTGGCCACCTGTCTGGGGGTGGTAAGAGGTAGAAAATTTATGAACAATTCCACTTTTTCATTAAGGTCTCAATAGGTCTATTACAAAAGTGGGCGCCTTGATCACTAATGATGGCACGTGGTATCTCGAATCAGGACAAAATATGTTCTTTTAAGAATTTAATAATAGTTCTATTATCATTGGATTTGCAAGTCATGACCTCAACCCACTTGGATACATATTCCACACCAACCAAAATATACAGGTAACCAAAAGATGGGGGAAAATGGCCTATAAAGTCATTACTCCAACAATCAAAAATTTCAATTACTAGAATGGGGTTTCCGGGCATCATATTCTGGCGAGAAATTGCCCCCAATTTTCGCCATCTATCACAAGAATGACAGAATTTATCAGTGTCTTTAAAGAGGGTGGGCCAATAAAATCCACACTGCAGAATTTTTACAGCAGTCTTTTTCATAGAAAAGTGCCCACCACATGCCTCGGAATGACAAAAGTTTAAGACACTCATAAATTCGTCATTAGGAACACACCTCCTCATAATTTGGTCAGGGTAATATTTGAACAAATAGGGATCATCCCAATAAAGATTGCGTACCTCAACCAAAAATTTGCATTTATCCTAGGTGTTCCAATCCAATGGCATCTCTCCTGCAGCAAGATAATTAACAATATCAATGTACCATGGCAGGTCAGAGATAGAAAATAAATGTTCATCTGAAAAATCATCATGAATATGCATTGTTTACTGATTATTTTCACAAACACGTCTTGATAGGTGATCAACCACTACATTCTCCGCATTCTTTTTATCCTTAATTGTGATATCAAACTTCTGCAATAATAAAATCCACCTAATGAGTCATGCTTTAACATCCTTCTTTGTGAGAAGGTACTTAAGCGCCGCGTGGTCCGTAAAGATACAAATAGGCGAACCAATCAAATAGGTACGAAATTTATCTAAAGCAAATACTACAGCTAGCAACTCATTTTCAGTTGTTGTATAATTCATTTGAGCACTGTTAAGGGTTCTACTAACATAGTAGATCACACATGGTTTCTTATCTCTCCGCTGTCCTAAAACTACTCCCACGGCATAATCACTAGCATCACACATAATTTAAAAGGGAAGATTCAAATCTGGTGGTTGTATGATGGGAGCGGACGTAAGTTTACCAATTAGCTTTATAAAGACTTCTTGGCACGCTTTAGTCCAGTCAAAGGGAGCATCCTTAAGAAGGAGACTACATAAAGGTCTAGAAATAAGACTGAAATCTTGTATAAATCTCCTGTAAAAATCATCATGACCAAGAAAAGATCTCACACCTTTCACGGTTTGGGGGTGGGTAAATTTTGTATTAATTCAATTTTTGATTTGTCAACTTCTATCCCCTTAGAAGAGACAATGTGCCCTAAAACAATTCCAGAAGATACCATAAAATGACACTTCTCCCAATTAAGCACAAGGTTCTTTTCTTCACACCTAATCAATACCATTTTTAAATTAAGCAGACAAACATCAAAAGAATCTCCAAAGACTATCAGGTCATCCATGAAGACTTCCATACAATCTTCTACCATATCACTAAACATGCTCATCATGCATCTTTGAAAAGTGGCTGGGGCATTGCTTAGTCCAAATGGCATCCTTTGAAATGCATAAGTGCCAAAAGGACAAGTAAAAGTGGTCTTATCCTGGTCCTCTAAGGCAATTTCAATTTAATAATAACCAGAATAGCCATCTAAAAAGCAATAGATGGAATGCCCAACCACCCTCTCCAATATTTAGTCAATAAAGGGTAAAGGAAAGTGATCTTTTCGGGATGTAGCATTTAATTTTCTATAGTCAATGTACATTCGCCACCCGGTCACTAATTTAGTGGGGATTAGCTCTCCAAGCTCATTCTGCACAACAATGACTCCTGACTTTTTAGGTACCACCTGTGTAGGACTAACCCATTTACTATCAGTAATTGGGTAAATAATACCCGTATCTAATAGTTTTAAAACTTTAGATTTTACAACTTCTTTCATAGTTGGGTTTAGTCTGCGCTGGGAGTCTCTAGAAGCCTTAGCCTCTTCTTCAAGATTTATCTTGTGGGTGCATACTAAAGGGCTTATTCCCTTAATATCTGCTATAGTCCACCTAATAGCAGATTTATGGTCATTTAAAATTTTCAGCAATATACCTTCTTGAAGTTGAGATAATACAGAAGAAATTACAACAGGGAAGGTATCACCTGGGCCTAAAAAGACATGTTTCAAACCATTTGGCAGTTTCTTAAGCTCTAGATTTGGCACTTCAACACTAGAGGGTAGAGACTTTGGCTTTTCCTTAGGCAACTCCACAAATCGTGGTTGCCAACCTTTTGTCCCTGGAACCTGTGCATTAAAAAAAACAAATTTCAGCAAGCTCATTTTTATCGAAAGAATTAATATCAATTTGAGAATTAGCAAGAAGAGTTTCAAGAGAGTTAGACGAATTTGGTGATTCGAATTCTTCTTGCACAACTGCTTCGATCCAATTTGTAGTTTCACACTCATCATGTCTCGGCAATTGTTTATCAATATTGAAAATATTCACCTCTAGGGTCATATTTCCAAAAGATAATTTCATTAGCCCATTCCTGCAATTAATTAAAGCATTAGATATAGCAAGGAAAGGTCTACCAAGAATAATTGGGATTTTAGAGTCAGCATTCACCATAGATTGTGTGTCCAAGATAAGAAAATCAACAGCATAATAAAATTTATCTATCTGGACTAAAACATCCTCTACTACCCCCCTCAGTTTCCTTACAGATCGGTCAGCCAATTGTAACACCATAGTAGTGGGTTGTATTTCTCCTAGGCCAAGCTGTAAATAAACTGAGTAGCGCATTAAGTTAACACTTGCCCTAAAATCAAGCAAAGCTTGTTCAAAATCATAGTCCCCAATAATACAAGAAATTGTAGGGCACCCAGTGTCTTTATATTTGAGAGGAATTCTGTGTTGAATTAGAGCACTTACCTATTTTGTGAGAAAAACACTTTTCTTCACATGATGCTTCTTTTAGATGGTGCATAAATCTTTTAAAACCTTGGCATAAGTGGGCACTTGTTTGATAACATGTACAAGTGAGAGATTTATTTTCACTTGCCTAAGATTTTCTAAGATTTCAATATGACAATCTGATTTTCTTGATGATTTTAAGGCTTGAGGAAATGGCATGGAGATAGGACTTCGAACTACCTCACTAATTTCGAGCACACTAACATCAGTATTATTCGTGTCATTGGTTTCATCCTCTAATTCTTGGGTAGAGTTAGGGATGTCTTTTGCTTTTCCACTACGAGTAGTAATGACATTAATTTGCTCAAATTCTTTCTTCTCGAGGGTAGAGTCTTGTACCATGTGTTGACCTTGACGGTTTTGTTGAGTTTGGGAAGGAAATCTCTCTTTCTCATTAAAACTCAAAGAATTTTTCAATTTAGATACATGACTTTTAACTTCCTTAAATTCCTCAGCCATTTGAGTGAACAATGCTTCAAATTTTTGATTGGTTTGACATTGAACATTTATGAGAGCGTGCAATGTCTCCTCAAGAGAACTCCTAGATGGTAATGATGTATTAGGTGCAGAAAATTGAGGTGTAGTGAAATTTCTAGGGGGGCATTTGTTGTTGAGGGGTTTGAGAATTATTACTCCAGCTAAAGTTAGGATGATTTTTCCAAGCTAGGTTATAAGTCTCAAAGTAAGGTGAATAAGGCTTCCTGTAATTGCCTATAGCATTACAATGTTCCTCATACACCCTCCTCATCTCCTGGAGTGTTGGACACTCTTTGGTTGGATGCTCAGTCTTATGGCAAACCTCACAAATCCATCTGGTCTCTCCCTGATAAATAGGGGTAGTTGCCATTTTTTCATTCACACGTAGAGCCTCAACTTTCTTAGTTAAGCTCTCCAATCTGGCCTTTAGGTAATAATCTTCTCTTAGGTGAAAAATCCCTCCACTAGAAGGAGTGGAGGTGGGTCTCAACCTATTAGTGCTTTCAGTAGTTCTAGGTCCTGTCCAAGTATGGGCTTTTTCAGCCAACTCACTAAGGCAATCCATGGCCTCATTGGGGTCTTTTTGAAAGAATTCTCCATTGCACATCATCTCAATAAATTGGCCTTCCTTAGGGGTAAGTCCTTCATAGAAGTAACTCACTAGGCGGTAACTTTCATACCCATGATGTGGGCACAAACTCAGAAGATCCTTATATCTTTCCCAGGCCTGATAAAAGGTTTCACTCTTTTTGAGTGAAGGTAGAAATTTGCCTTTTCAAAGCAATCGTCTTATGATTAGGGAAATATTTATGGAAGAATGCTTGAGTCATCTCCGCCCATGACCCAATCGACCTAGGCCTCAAAGAATACAACCAGTTCTTTGTTTTATCCTTCAGAGAGAATGTAAAAAATTTGAGCCTGGCAGCATCTATGGTGCCTATTTGATTGTGAAATGTGGCTAACACCTCTTCAAATTCTCTAATGTGCACATATGGGTTTTCATTATCTAAACCATGAAAAGTGGGGAGGAGTTGAATCATTCCTGGTTTAAAATCAAAATTTTACACATTAGGAGGAAATATAATGCAAGAAGGTGTGGCAGCCCGTGCAGGGTGTAAATGCTCATGAAGAGTTTTAACTTGATGATCCTCGTGTTCACTCATAGTGGTATGTGTAGAGTCAAGTGAAACAAAATCAGATTCCCGGGGTGTATCAAATAAATTTGTAAAGAGAGTTTCAGATTCTTCCGGTCTCTTTGCAAATCTACCTAATTCGTTCCGTTATCGATGCATGCACAAAGCAAAAATAAGAGAATCAATTAAACTACTAAATCAAAAAGGAGAAAGGAACGAGATTACCGCTTCGACAAGTCAATTGAGCAAACCTCCTCTGGAATAAATAAATAAATAGAAGAATATATGCTCCTTAGCTTTCACCTTGCTCCCCGACAACGGCACCAAAATTTGATGTCGCTCAAAGATACGCGGTACTTTGTAGTATAGTAAAGGGGGTTGTCGAACCACTGAGAGCAGTGAAGATAAGGAACAATAATGGAGAAGGGGTTTGTAGGATCTTTGGTAGAGAATGTTTAACTAAATTGAGGAAGATATCAGTGAGAAAAAGCGCCAAGGCATCAGGTTTCCTCCCCTTAATGGTGTAATGCCAATTTGATTATCCAAGGTATAACTCAATTGAGGATTTCACATCCCAAACCCTCAATCAGAATATTTTAGAAATTAAGATTATAATAAAAAAGTTAAAATAGATTTCTAATCAATTATTCAAAACGAATTTTAACCCAAGCCCGCACTTTATCGGAAAAACTTAAGGACGACGATATACTCGAAGGCAATACCGCAACAAAGAATAATGTCTGCTAAGATGAAGGTTCTTCGTTCAAGAATTATTACTCAACTACGAGAAAAGCCTCATTGAACTTGTGAAAATGTTTAAATCCCAGAGATTCAATTGAAATAGATCAAACAAGTAGAACAACTAACATAGAAATCATAGACGTTAAAAACACTAATTGGATTAACTTAAACTAACATTACCTCATCAAGAGAATTCTACCCTAGCCAAGGTAAGGGTTTTAGCAATCCATACAGAGAGAAAAACTAAAACAATAAGATAAGAGAGATGATTCTAGGGTTAGAGGTTCAGAGCTATCCTCCCAACACTTCTCTATGAGTTTAAATAACTAAAAGGGAAAAAGAAGAATGAAATCTATGCAAAAGGGAAAGTTCCCAATACAAAATCTCGCTCAAAATGGTCAATTCGCGGCTAAAAATGCTAGTCTTGTAACCACCAATCGATCGGGCAAGGGTGCTGATTGATCGGGCCATCAATCAGAAAAATCCGGAAAAAATCACCGCCTTTCGATCGATCGGCGATTCTGGCCAATCGATCTACGCTCCGATCGATCGCCGGGGATCGCCAATCAATCGCCCAGATCACCGTTTTGCCACTTTGCCTATTTTTTCATCTTTTTAACTCTTTTCTTTTTGTTGATTTCTATGACACTTCTTTACTCGAATTCCCTATATAAAATATCATAGAAAATGATTAGAATTTGCAATCAACAAATGGGGAAATAAATTTAGAATGTAGGCTTTAAATCAAGGATTCAGACTAAAAGGGGCTTTAAAGGGTTACAAAATAACTGGTTTTGAGTGTACTTTTGCACACTCATCAGGGAGCTTCGGTGTTGTTTATGAAGAAGAAGGATGGTTCGGTGAGGATGTGTATCGACTATTAGCAACTGAACAAGGTCACTATCAAAAACAAATATCCTTTACTAAGGATCGATGACTTGTTTGATCAGTTGCAAGGAGCGAAGTATTTCTCCAAGATCAACTTAAGTTCAGGCTACTATCAGCTGAAGATAAAGGCGGAAGATGTGCCTAAGTCTGCTTTCCGATCCTATTATGGGCATTATGAATTTCTTGTCATGTCATTCGGTTTGACAAATGCTCTGGCAACGTTTATAGATCTCATTAATAGAATCTTCAAGCAAACTCTTTGTGATTGTGTTTGTGGATCATATTCTGGTGTACTTCATGACACAGAAGGAGCATGAGATGCATCTTCGGGTCACACTGAAGACACTCCGTCATCATAAGCTATACACTAAGCTTAGCAAGTGCGAGTTTTGGCTAAAAAATGTAGCATTTCTAGGCCAAGTGTTGTCAGAAGAGGGGATTTCTATGGATCCTTCCAAGATAGAAGCAATGGAAGGATGGGGAAGGCCAAAGAGTGTCACAGAGGTTCGAAGCTTCTTGGGCCTAACTAGATATTATTGAAGATTTATGGAAGGATTTTTTAGTTTGACAGCACCGCTTACTCATCTAACTCGAATGAACGCTAGGTTTGAGTGGAATTAGAAATGTGAGAAGAGTTTCCTTGAGTTGAAGAAACACCTCACCACTGCTCTGATCTAGACAGTACCATCTAGTAGCGGGGGATTCGTGGTGTATAGCGATGCCTTACTCATTGGGGTAGGTTGTGTTCTTATGCAATACGGGAAAGTTATTGTCTATGCTTCTCGACAGTTGAAAGACAACGAGTAAAACTATCTTACCCATGATTTGGAGTTGGCAACATTAGTCTTTGCTCTTAAGATCTAGAGACACTACTTGTATGGTGTACAGTTTTAAGTATTCACCGATCACAAGAGTATAAAGTATTTGTTCTCACAGAAAGAGCTAAATTTGAGGTGACGTCGTTGGGTAGAACTCCTCAAGGATTATGATTGTTTTATCCAGTACCACCCGGGGAAAGCAAATGTGGTAGCAGATGTGCTAAGTAGGCGACGTATTGTATTCTTGACACACTTGATGGTCCAAGAATGGAAGCTACTTGAAGAAGTGTCTAGCCTTGATGCGGGCTTCATTATGGGAATGCTTAGAAAGGTATGAAAAAAGGATGTGGCTACATATATATCCAAGTGATTGGTGTGTCAGTAAGTAAAAGCCAAACACAGGAGACCGTTAGGATTCCTTCAGTCACTTCCTATTCCCGAGTAGAAGTGCGAAAATATTTCCATGGACTTTATTATTGATTTGCCAAGGACAGCGAAGAACTTTTGTGCTATTTGGGTTGTGGTCGATTGATTGACTAAGTCAGCTGATTTTCTTCCATATCGGACCACTTTCAACTCCAACCAGTTGGCCAACCTCTATATCAAAGAAGTAGTCTGTATGCATGGAGTGTTAGTTGGTATTGTTTCCGATCAAAACCCGAGATTTACATCCATATTCTGGAAGAGTTTTCAGCAGGCCATAGGTTACCGTTTAGATTTCAGTACGACATTTCATCTACAGACAGATGCGCAAACTGAGAGGATAAATCAGATCATAGAGGATATGCTACGAGCTTGCATGTTGGACTTCCAGGGCAGTTGGGATGATCACCTGAAATTGGTTGAATTTGCCTACAACAATATCTATCAAGCATTCAAATGACTCCGTTTGAAGCACTTTATGAGAAGAGTTGTCGTGCACCTTTGTGTTGGGATGAAGTTGGCGAGAGGAAGCTTTTAGGTCTTGAGCTCATTGGTCAGACAGTAGACCGGGTTTATTTGATCAGGGAGAGGTTGAAAATAGCTCAAAGTAGGCAGAAGAGCTATGCCAATACTCGCAAGAGAGATCTTGAGTTCCAAGTTGAAGATTTTGTGTTTATCAAGATCTCACCTACGAAGGGGGTGATGAGATTAGGCAAGCAGGGCAAGCTCAGTCCGAGATATATGGGTCCTTTTGAGATCATCACCTGGGTTGGAGAAGTTGCTTACCGGGTCACCTTGCCACCTCACATGGAAGGTGTGCATAATTTCTTTTACATCTCTATGTTGAGGAAGTATATTTCAGATCTTTCACATGTCATTGATTTGAAACCATTGGAAATTCGGGAAGATTTGACTCTAGTGAAGCAACCAGCTCAAATCTTGGATTGGAAGGAGCAAGTCTTGCATTCTAAGGTCATTTCTCTTGTACTCTTGCAATGGGAGCATCACTCTAGAGAAGAGAATACTTGGGAGAGAGAAGTCGAGATCCACGAAAAGTACCCGCACTTATCCACCTAAGGTATGTAAATTTTGAGGAAAAAATTCTTTTAAAGGGGGAAGGATGTAGAGACCTGAATCATTTTCATGCCTTTAATGCAAGTATTAGGAGTATTATAGTCCTTGTGATATTTTAATGCTTATGTATTTATATCTAATTGGAATGGTGTGATCAAGGCTTAACCAAAGTTGTAAAGAGAGGGATACCTTAACATACCCTCAACTTTAGGAAGCTCTAGCTTTCTCACCGTTTATCAGAATTGAGTGATTCTTGAACCATTAGAAATGTATTGAAACCCTCTCGGAGGTTCATATTTATGGTCAAAATACCAAATCAGAAGAAAAGGACTGCCATCTATCGCAAAACAAGTGCGATCGATCACATTTAGTCATGTTCTTGGGCTCTGCTCTCGGGTCTAAGTGCGATATATCACACCACAGGTGTGATCGATTGCACTCACGCCCAAATTTTGTTAAAATGTTATGGTTTTTGGGTTTTTTAACCCTTGTAACTATAAATAGGGGTTCTATTTCGAAGTTTTAGAGTATCCTACCAATTTCTAATCTAATTTGGTAAAGGAGATGAGAGAACTTAGGGTTTTAAGGAAGAAGTTGCTTGGAGAGGAA
Source organism: Tetracentron sinense (assembly GCA_015143295.1). Taxonomy (NCBI): domain Eukaryota; kingdom Viridiplantae; phylum Streptophyta; class Magnoliopsida; order Trochodendrales; family Trochodendraceae; genus Tetracentron; species Tetracentron sinense. Next base: position 29,329,999 of record CM026564.1, read on the forward strand.
AGAGATTGCTTGAGGATTACAAGAAAACTTGGAGATCTATCTAAAAGCTTCTTGGGAGCAATTTTGATCCTAGGGAAGGATCCCTAAGGTCGATATAGTATCTAAATCAACCCTATTATGATGTTTTATGAATTTGTATGATAGAAATAGAGATTAGATATGTTTTTTCTCAATTTTGTATGAATTAAGCTATTATGGATGGAAATGTGGTTTAATAATATGGATGGAATGTATAGAGGATGAGAAATACTATGGAGGATGGGATGAATGTATGGATGTGGATTGTGTTTGGGTTGTGTGGATTGACTATGGTATGGTGAAATGTTAGAAATGGGAAAGGGCAATGTATTCATATATTATGTACTCAAGGTGTTTATTGAAATGCTTGAAAGGATAAATACTAATATAACACTATGGAATTGTTGGAAATTGATTATGAATTATGGTAAGAATCATGATAAGATATATATATGTGTGTGTGTGATTGTTTGTTAAGTTATGTCTAATTACTTGCATGGTAATTGATATTCGGGAAGGTAAGAACTTAGAAGAAAATCTTTCAAACCGGGAATTCTCTAACTATTTGGTATGAGACAATATAGTGGAGTTTCTATGGTGGGAGATCGGAATCAAAGCAATTACTAACTCGAATGTTAATTGCGACACATATACACAAATGCACGCGCATGCTAAGACAAGAGTCTCACAAGTCACACATGTGGACCATGATACCGAGATAATGGATCCTAGAGGGGGGTGAATAGGGTTTATAGCACTTTAAAATTTGCACTAGGTGATTTTTGTGGAAATAGAAATTTATCACAGAAACTACCAAATAAAAATCAGAGATAGAGAGAGTGTTGGTCAGGTAATGACCCTAAAGGGATGGTGAATAGGGTGTATGGTAGATTTTAAGAAATATGAACAATAAGTTCAAGATGCGGAATTAATAAAATATGCAGCAAACAAAAATAATAGGAATATTGTAAGAGAAAGAGAGAAGAGATAAAGATAGTGGTAACACAAAATTTGTTCACGAGGTTCAGCAAACCAACCCACTCCCCGCCTCAGCTTCCAGCTAGAGGATTCACTACGATTCCTTAATCGCATAGGCTCATTCACAGGTGGAATCCAAACTTTTACAATCTCTCTTACAGGTCGAGATATTACATTTACAGGCTCTCCTTTAGGCCAAGTTGAAAGCTTTCAAGAGCACAACCCTCTCTTGATAAAACTGAAGCAACAGCTTCAGTGCAAGAATTCTAGGTTCTTGACTGACCTTAATAAATCAGTTTGGATTGAAAATCCGAAATGAAATCTCCTTTAAATAATTGGTTAAAAGTGAAATAAAAACTCTAACAAAGTCTCTCAAAATAAATTAGAGTTGAATGAGTTCAAGAGAGATTTTGGGGATTTTCTAAGTATGTGAGTGAGTGAGAATCAAAAACAATGAATGAGTGATTAATAGAAGTTATTGCTATGATCAAGAGTCGTTGTTAGTTCATAAATGAACTCCTTTTATAGCAGTTGATCCAATAAAGATGTTAAAGGCTCATTAAATGCTTTTTGATATGTTGAAAACTAGCCGTTACAACGATTTTTCAGTTTTAGACATAATTTCATCGACGAAGTGGGGTTCCCACTAGAATTTGTTGCCGAATTCAGAAGACAGAATTAAATCTTGAAAAACACTGTCATGACTTCATCACCAAATTCAAACTAGCCTAAGAATTCATCGCCGAATTCAGAAGACAGAATGAAATTACAAAAATATTGTCATGACTTCGTCGCTGAATTCAGCTTATTCTGAGAATTCATTGACGAATCTGGAGAAAAAATTCTGAATTTTGTCTAGGATCAGACGAATGAGATGAGATTGATTTCCTAAGTCAATTAACTATGTTTTAACACGATTTTGTGATCCCTTAGGGCCTTAAAATGATTTCCAAAAAATTGTCTTAAGCTTTTATGGTCAATCTATGATTCTTGAGCTTTTCAACTTACCATTCTTTTAAGGATTTTTTATATAAGTCCTATGAACTCTCAAAATAGAATATAAGTACATTTAAATTGTTGAGAGATGATCTTGGCTTGGCTTGGGTCTTGTGATTTTGCCTTTTGTCTCCAATGGACCAGACTTGGACTATTGCCTTATTTTGGATCTTCATCTTGTATGCAATGAGTTGAACTTCCTCTTAGGTAATTTCCATCCTTTTTCATGATTGGAGTGTTATCAACTTTATCTTTTGAAATGTTCAAGCACTTAAATAGGATAATTAGTACCAAATACTTCATTTCATTATTATGTTATTATCAAAATTATTAGGGGTACCCATGGTTGTAACTCTGTGGCTACTCCCCGTTTTTGATGATGACATAACAATGTAATGAAATGGAGTTAAGCTCTCCCTCACACCATGTTTTTCATCAAAACTATGAGGTAAGCTCCCCCTAAACATATGCATTTTAAAATAATAATCATAGTTGTTATTTGGATGCATATTTTAGATGGATTAAGAGACATATCATCATGATTTAATACCAAGAAAAGTTCCACAAAGATAAACATCAAATTTAAATTCTATTCACAACAAATTTGATCAAGACAGATTAATCAAGGATACAGGGTTGATCAAATTGAATTGTGAATCAAGAGAAGTTCCATGTATAAGTTATTAATTTTGAACAACCAAGAGAAATTCTATAAAATTAGATTTTTGAAAAAAGCATTTTTCTTTGTATATACTGCCAAAGATGCAAAAAATTAGGGATAAAGAAGATTTCATTCAAAAAAACATTTCTTCATTCAGTAAAAGATTTCATTGCATTCTATATTTCTCTCCCTATGATAGCATCAAAAAAAAATTCAAAAATTGCAGCCCATCTTGCTTTTGTTTCTTGATTAGGTCTGCAACCTTTGTGAGATAGTCTTCTGAGGGTTTTTAATCTTCATTGCCCAGAGCCTTGGTCACTTCTTCACTGCTAGAGTGGATGGGAGAATCATCATGAGAGTTAGAAGAAGAGGAGTCTTCATTTGATGATGGAAGAGAGATGATGGGAGCATCCTTGGACTTGCCATTCTTGAAAGGGGTTTCCTTGGTCTTCATTGGCCTCTTGCCTTGAGAAGAAGAAGGTGGAGCTTGAGAAGGGGGTTGAGAAGAAGTGGCTCTATTAGCCAAGCTAACCAAGAAATTGTTCATTTTCTTCAGCTCATCAGTGGCTCTCAAAGTGATGGAGGCTGATAAAGAATCATTCTCAACCATATCCAGGAGAAGCTTGCCTTGAGTCTTTAACTGAAGAGCAGAGAAATCCACTTGGCCTTGGATTAAACTTGTTACTTTTCCCATCTTTATACATTCTTCCGACTGATCTGCCCCCAAGCTCTAAGGAGAGATGTGACAGTGTCAACTCTATTTTTGGTCATAAAGGTGTCTATGCTTACATTCCCCAAAATAGAATATGAAGCATCATTTCTCTCTTTTAGATCAGCATGAACAGTAGCTAGAGAGGCTTCAACTGATTCTGTTAAGGTCTACACTTCCTTGGGGATGCTGATCATCCCAGTCTCAAGAGTTGAAATTCTGGTGGAAGTGGCTGACTAGAGATTCTGGAAGCATTCCCTAGAGTCTGACTGAATGGCAGAAATGCTTTCCCTGGTCTCAGCCATGAAAGAGGGCATGGAGGCTCTCATCTCCTCTTGAAAAGCCTGCTGGCTCATCCTCATCTCCAGCTGAAAGTGCTCCAAGCTGGCCTACTGGGCACCTCATAAAACTTACCAAGGTCCTCAAGGTGAGGAGACACCTGTCTATGAGAGCTCTCTGGAATCTCTCCAGCATCCACAAAGTATGACCAGACAGGCATCTCATCCCTAGGGTGCTGCTCACCTTGAGGGTCCTCTACTAGAACTGAATCTGGCTTCTGCTCAGCCTAGGGCTCCTCTGTTGGGGTTACTGATATGGAAGGGATAGAAGGAGTAGGAGTTGGGATGGATGGAGTAGGTATAGGAGCTGAAGAACTGGAAGGAATGGTGGAGGACTGAGAGGTAGAGAGTTTGGGAGTCCAAACCTTCTGGGTTTCATCCCAAATATAGCTCATTCGTTGAATGGTTGCCTTGCTATATATGGAGGAGTCATCTGGGGTTACGAAATCAGTTTGGGAAGAGAAAGGGACATTGAAATGTCTAAAGATTTTAGTCAGAGCTTGACCAAAAAAAAGACACCCTGATTTCCTTTTGAAGGCATCATCCATATAGTGGACAATGATATAAGACAGATCTATGGGTGTGGAGGTCAAAATATACCACATAAGAAAGACATCAAAATAGGTGAGATACTCTCTACCACCAGCTCTTGGCACTAAGTTATAGGTGATAATGTGGTGGATGAATCTAGGAGTCAAAGTTAGGTCTTTGACCTTAGTTTGAAAGGAGTGGTGAAATCTTGGCCAATGCACATCATTTTTAGTGCATCTATTACATCAAATCCTTTATGCTTGGTCCATCGACCATTCACAAAGGTCTGAAGAGTGCACTGAGAGATTTTTAAAATAGAGTGCAATTGGTTGAGATGAAAAAAGATATTATTTTCTAAAACAAAAGAGTTTATGAATGATTTGGATTGATCAAAGTGAAAGTGAGTATAAAATAATCTAACTAATTCTGGAAACATAATTTTGTTAGAGGATAGGAATGAATCCCATTTTAGGGCAGAGAAAAGGGTTTTGATTTTGGCTTCCTTGAACTTCACTGGTACTGGTGCTGAGCTCATAGTAGGTTCCTTCCCTATGTCAATTCTAGGTTTCTTCCTTGGCAGCTCTATTGAAGCATTCTTCATTCTTGGAGGCATTCTCACACTATTTGGGATTGGTTTGGAAAGATTTGGAAGGAAGTTTGGTGCTGGAGCAATGGAATAGGAGTTTGGAGGGAATGAATTAGGTTTGAAAATTTTCGGATTTGGGGGGTTTCTATTTATATCCACGACTCAATTCGTCGCCGAAATGGATTTTAGCCCAAAATTCATCATTGAATTGGAGTCAGAAAACCTACTGTTTTAAAATTCAGATTGACTTCGTTGACGAAATGGATGGATCATCTAGATTCATCGCCGAAATAGGTACAGAAAACATTCTGTTTTCTATTTTACCCAAAGATTCGTCGTCGAAATCAAATTCCAGATCGAATTCATCGCCGAATTCAGTTCTAAATTTGAAGAAATAATATCTCTTATATTTTTCAACTATTTTTCTTGAAACCATTGATTCATTAAAGCATTCAAAAACATCATACTGCATTCAAATCAAGATTGAATAGTTTATAACACATTGATTCATAAGTTTTCAATTTTTAATTTTGTTCATGATTAGCTTAGCTCACTAAGACTAGCCATACCCAATTCTCTTCTCAAGGCACTAAACCTATCAGATTGAAGGGGTTTTGTAAAAATATCAGCAAGCTGATTAATTGTATCCACAAACTCTAAGATAACATTTCTATTTTTTATATGATCTCTTATAAAATGATATCTTATTTCTATGTGTTTAGTACTTGAGTGTTGAATGAGATTTTTAGTCATACAAATTACACTTGTATTATCACATTTAATAGGAATTTTAGTATAGATAAGTTTAAAGTCTTCTACCTGTTGTTTCATGTACAAAGTTTGAGCACAACAAAGTCCAGCTGCCATATATTCAGCTTCAACTGTGGATAATGCTACAGAATTTTGTTTCTTACTAAACCATGAAACAAGATAATGTCCTAAAAAGTGATAAGTTCCACTGGTGCATTTTCTATCCACTCTGCATCAAGCAAAGTCTGCATCTGAATAGTTTATTAGATCTAGGTTTGTGTCTTTAGGATACCATAAGCCTAAATCAATTGTGTCAAGTAAATATTTAAAAATTCTTTTTATAGTAGTTAAGTGAGATTCTTTTGGACAAGATTGGAATCTTGCACAAATGCAAACACTGAACATAATGTCAGGTCTACTTGCAGTGAGACATAAAAGACTTCCAATCATGCCTCTATAAAGTTTTTCATCAATATTTTTCCCTTTTTCATCCTTATCAAGTTTGGTTGATGGACTCATAGGTGTATCCATTACTTTAGTATTTTTCATTTCAAACTTTTTAAGTAATTCTTTAGTATATTTACCTTGATTAACAAATGTTCCTTATTTGGTTTGCTTAATTTGAAGTCCTAAAAAGAATGTTAGTTCACCTATCATGCTCATTTCAAATTCTTTTTGCATTGTTTTAGCAAACATTTTACAAAGAGATTCATTTGTTGATCCAAATATGATGTCATTTACAGAGATTTGAATTATTAGCATATCATCATTTTTGGTCATTATGAATAAAGTTGTATCGATTTTACCTCTTGTAAATCCATTATCAATCAAGAAACTACTTAGCCTATCATACCAAACTCTTGAAGCTTGCTTTAATCCATATAAGGCTATAGTTAACTTATATACATGATTTGAGAATTTATGATTTTTAAAACAAGGTGGTTGATTCACTTCTTCATTAATATATCCATTAAGAATACACTTTTTACATCTATTTAGAATAATTTAAATTCTTTATGACTAGCAAATGCAAGTAGCATTCTTATAGCTTTTAGTCTAGCAACCGGGGCAAATCTTTCATCATAATCTATGTCCTCTTCTTGGTTGTAACCTTTAGCTATTAGTCTTGCTTTGTTTTTAATTACATCTTTACTTTCATCATTTTTATTTCTAAAGACTCATTTTGTTTCAATTATAGATTTGTCATTTGGTCTAGGCACTAGATCATACACTTGATTTCTATCAAATTGATTTAATTCTTCTTACATAGGAATGCCTCAAGATTTATCTTCAATAGCTTCTAAGGCATTTTTAGGTTCAATTTGACTTAGGAATGCAAGGTTAATTAGATTTCTTCTTGTTCTAACATCTTATTCTATATTACCAAGTAATAGGTCATTAGGATGATCTTTTATTAATTTCAAAGCTTTAGGAAGTTGATAGGATTTTTCATCTACATTTTCTTCCTCATTTTCTATTTCAATGGATTTATCATTTGAATGTTCCTTTTCTTGATCATCTTTATTTTCTTTATTAATTTATAAGTTGGATATTTCTTTTGGGAGATTTTTAATTTCATCAATATCATCATTATTAGAAGATTTGTTAAATGGATTTGATTCATCAAATACCATATGGATTGATTTTTCAACAACCAAAGATTTCTTATTAAATACTTTATAAGCTTTGCTATTTGTAAAATATCTTAAGAAGATTCCTTTCACAGATTTTGCATCAAATTTCTTAAGATGTTATTTATCATTAAGTATAAAGCACTTACAACCAAACACCTTAAAATAACTTATATTAGGAATTCTATCATTCCAAAGCTCGTAGGAAGTTTTATTTAACTTATTTTTTGTAACAAGTCTATTAGTTACATAACATGAGGTGTTAATGGCTTCAGCCCAAAAATAATTAGGTAGTTTATTTTCATTAAGTATAGTTCTAGTCATTTCTTGAAGAGATCTATTCTTTCTTTCTACTACACCATTTTGTTGTGGAGTCTAGGAGCTGAAAAATTATGGTTAAAATCATTCTCATCACAAACTGATTCAAGCTCTTTATTTTTGAACTTTCATCCTCTATCACTTCTTATGTTGTTAATAGAATAACCTTTTTCATTTTGAACTCTTTTACAAAAAATTTTAAATAGAGAATGTCCTTCATTTTTATGAGAAAGAAATAGTACCCAAGAGTACCTTGAAAAGTCATCCACGATTAAAAAAGCATAAGTTTTTCTAGCTAAGCTAGCTACTTCATTTGGACCAAAAAGATCCATATGTAAAAGTTTTAAAGGCCTAGTGGTAGAAATTATTTTCTTAGTTTTGACTGAAGATTTTATTTGTTTTCCAAGTTGGCAAGCATCACAAATTTAATCTTTAATAAATTTAGTTTTAGGTAATCCTTTAACTTATTCATTTTTAGATAGTTTAGACAAAAGATCCATACTAGCATGTCCTACTCTTCTATGTCATAACCAACTAGCTTCATCTATAGCAGAAAAATACATCATGTTTTGATATTTGAGTTCATCAAAATTTAAGGTGTAAACATTCTCATTTCTATGTGTTATAAACAAAGTATTTAGATTATCTTTGTCCTTAATCATACAAATATTCGATTTGAGTTAAACATTTAATCCCTTATCACAAAGTTGACTAATACTAATGAGATTATGGTTAAGATCATCAACAGGCAATACATTTTCAATAAAAACAGATTTATCCTTACCAATGTTACATATGCCAATGATCTTCTCTTTTGCATTGTCTCCAAATGTCACATGTCTACCATTCTTTAGAGTGAGTGATGCAAACAGCTTCTTGTTCCCGGTCATATGTCTTGAGCATCCACTGTCCAAGAACCATGTTGTCATAGATATTCTAGACTTGAAGCATACCTACACAACCAATTCAAATAACTCCAAGATATTTTTCTCCCAATACCTAAACTGTTTTGGATGGAACCCAAATTGATTTGGGTTTTGATTTTGGAGGATTAGTTCCCTTGGGAACCCATATCATTCTTGGTCCTTCATGGTCAGTTTTTGAAAGATACGATGTTCATTTTGGAATCCAAACATTTCTAACTATTTTACCATTATAGAATGAAGTAGAAGGTGGAGTTTGATTACTACTTAATTTTGTAAAAAGTTTTGATAATCTTTTTGTTTTGAAAAGGTATTGTAGCCAAGTCCAGCTTTGTTAAAAACACATCTTTGTTGTCCTAAGAGTCTTTCTAGGTTCTTTTGATCATTTGTAAATGTGAGGATTATATTAGTTAAGTCTTTAACTTTTTATTTTAACTCATCACATTCACGATGAGTCATGAGGAGAATCTTGAACTTCATTTAATTTCTTACTCAATTCCTCATTCTCAATAACCAACACACTCTTTTCTTTTTTTAGAATTTCACATGAATGTGTGAGAGTGTGAATTTCCTTTTTAAAATATTTATTTAATTTAACTATTCTACCAAATTCAGTATAGAGTTCACCAAATGTCTCTCTTATTTCAACATATGTAAGAGAATCATTTGGAGAAGAAGTTACCTCATCTTCATTTGCCATGAGGCACAAGTTTGTCACCTCTTTATCACTGGAATCTTCTGATTTGCTTCCCTCTGAGTCATCCCAAGTAGCCATCATAGCCTTTTTCTTGAATCTTTTACTCTTTTTGAGTTGAGAGCAGTCAATCCTTATGTGGCCTGGCTTCTTGCATTCATAGCAAGTAAGGGGTTCTTTCTTGCTTGATTTAGCCTTGTTTACCTCGAGAACTCCTTCTTGTATGGTCTATTTTTGAAGTTCTTCTTATGCATGAGAAACCTCTTGAACTTTCTTGCTATCAAGGCTATGTCTTCATCATCACTGCTGGATTCCTCATCACTATCTTCAATTTGTGTAGTCTTGAGGGCCAACCCTTTCTTGGCTCTTGTTTCATCAGGCAGTTGATCTGTTATTATAACTTCATGAGTCATAAGAGAACCCAACAGCTCATCCATAGACAGTTTGGTAAGGTCCTTACCTTCTTAGATTACTGTCATTTTTGGAGTCCATTCCTTGGGCAGTGATCTTAGAATCTTTCGCACGTTTTCTGCATTTTAATACACTTTACCCAAATATTTTAGACCATTTAAAATGTTAGTAAATCTGGTAAATATATCACCAATAGATTCTTCTTTTTCCATTTTAAATAATTCATACTTGTGAACAAGTATGTTAATCTTTTCTTCTTTAACCTGATTAGTCCATTCATAGGTGACTTTCAGTTTATCCCATATTTCTTTAGCAAAGTCACATTCGGAAACTCTATTAAATTCTTGAGGGCTTAGAGCACAGTAGAGGTTACTAATAACTTTAGCATTGATTTGAATGAGCTTAATATCAGCTTCATTCCACTCTTCCTCTACCTTAGGGATTCTAACATCATCCACAAGTTTTGTGGGAAGATGAGGGCCATTGACTATTACTCTCCAACACTCATAATCTAGAGTTTGGATGTAATACATCATTCTAGTTTTCCAATAGTTATAATTTTCTCCATTAAACGATGGAGGTCTAGTGGTGGACTATCCTTCTAGGCTTGTTGCAAAAATGTTATTTGTCATCTATAAAATTGATTACTCAGATTGTTTAGATCTATTTAGAGTATTAGGCTCTGATACCAATTGTTGGTCAAGTAATGACCCTAAAGGGGCGGTGAATAGGGTCTATGGTAAATTTTAAAAAATATGAACAATAAGCTCAAGATGTGGAATTAATAAAATATGCAGCAAGCAAAAAACAATAGGAATATTGTAAAAGAAAGAGAGAAGAGATAAAGAAAGTGCAAACTCAGAATTTGTTCACAAAGTTCAGCAAACCAGCCGACTCTCCGTCTCAGCTTCCTGCTAGAGGATTCACCACGATTCCTTAATCTCATAGGCTCCTTCACAGGTGCAGTTCAAATCTTTACAATCTCTTTTACAAGTCAAGATATTACCTTTACAGGCTCTCCTTTAGGCCGAGTTGAAACCTTTGAAGAGCACAACCCTCTCTTGATAAAACTGAAGCAACAGCTTCAGTGCAAGAATCCTAGATTCTTGACTAACCTCAATTAATGACTTTGGATTCAAAATTTGAAATGAAAGATCCTTGAAATAAGCTGGATAAGAGTGAAATACAAACTCTAATAAAGTCTCTCAAACAAAATTGAAGTTGAATGAGCTCAAGAGAGATTTTGGGGATTTTCTAAGAATGTGAGTGAGTGAGAATCAAAAGCAATGAATGAGTGATCAATAGAAGTTATTGCTGTGATCAAGAGTCGTTGTTAGTTCATAAATGAACTCCTTTTATAGCAGTTGATCCAATAAAGATGTTAAAGGCTAATTAAATGCTTTTTGATCCATTGAAAACTAGCCGTTACAACGATTTTTCAGTTTCAGACATAATTTCGTCGACGAAGTGGAGTTCCCACTAGAATTCGTCGCCGAATTCAGAAGACAGAATTAAATCTTGAAAAAAACTATCATGACTTCATCGCCGAATTCAAACTAACATAAGAATTCGTCGTCGAATTCAGAAGACAGAATGAAATTACAAAAATATTGTCATGACTTCGTCGCTGAATTTTGCTTATGCTGAGAATTCGTCGACGATTTTTCAGTTTCAGACATAATTTCGTCGACGAAGTGGGGTTCCCACTAGAATTCGTCGCCGAATTCAAAAGACAGAATTAAATCTTGAAAAAAACTATCATGACTTCGTCGCCAAATTCAAACTAACATAAGAATTCGTCGTCGAATTCAGAAGACAGAATGAAATTACAAAAATACTGTCATGACTTCGTCGCTGAATTTTGCTTATGCTGAGAATTCGTCGACGAATTCAGAGCAAAAATTCTGAATTCTGTCTAGGATCAGACCAATGAGAAGAGATTGATTTTCTAGGTCAATTAACTATGTTTTAACATAATTTTGTGATCCCTTAGGGCCTTAGAATGATTTTCAAAAAGTGTTTTAGGCTCTTATGGTCAATCTATGATTCTTGAGCTTTTCAACTTATCATTCTTTTGAGGACTTTTTACATAAGTCCTATGAACTCTCAAAATAGAATATAAGTATATTTAAATTGTTCAGAGATGATCTTGGCTTGACTTAGGTCTTGTGATTTTGCCTTTTGTCTTCAATGGACCCGACTTGGGCTATGGTCTTATTTTGGATCTTCATCTTGTATACAATGAGTTGAACTTCCTCTTGGGTAATTTCCATCTTTTTTCATGATTGGAGTGCTATCAACTTTATCTTCTGAAATATTTAAGCACTTAAACAGGATAATTAGTACCATACTTCATTTCATTATTATGTTATTATCAAAATTACTAGGGTTACCCATGATTGTAACCCTGAGGCTAACAGAGGGAAGTAAAGATACCCGACACCAGATATGTTATTAGGGTTCAGGAATTTACCTACGTCCCCGCCTTTAAGCTTTTTCCGCTTCGAGGATTTTCACATGATTCACTAATCGTACTCTTCTTTTCTGGCAAAGAGCAAGTCTTACAATCCTTTTTCAGGCTCAGGAAGAACTTAATGTAATCATTTTGACAGGCTAAGGAATAACCTCCTCAAGAGAGACTCTCTCTTCGATACAAGAAGACACTCTTCTCAACAAGGTGCAAGAATCCCTCATTCTTGACTTTCAGTAAAATAGAAATTTGGTGGATTTAGAATCTGAATTGAAAGCTCTTAATTGAGCTAAATAAGAATGGAAATCAATGCTAACAATCTCTCAAGACTGATTGGAATTGAATGCTCAAGGAAAGAGGGATTGGGATTCTAAATATTCAATGAAAAAACATAGTATTAATTGCTGGAAGTTTGTGAGTGATGAATTAGCAATAGAACAGTGATTGAACCCTCAATTTCATTCATAAAAAGCCTCTATATATAGATGAACAATCAATATGGTCATTGGGGGTGCATTTAATGCAAGATAGCCGTTATAGGATTTTCCCACAGGCACTCGTCGACGAGTGAGTGAAAATCCAGTATGAGTCGTCGACGAGTTGAGGCAGTAAGCAATTTAGAATTTACTGTCCCTCACTCGTTGACGATTCCCTTGCACTCGTCGGCGAGTTAACTGAAAATTTTTCAGTAAACTCATCTTGGTGAGACCAATTTGATGAGAAACATGTTAGGACCCTTAGGCATTCAAATTATCAATACTTTAATCATTTTTAGGGCCTTAAATTGATGTCCAAATTATCCTATGTCTCCTAGGGTCTGTCTAGGTAATCTTTGAGCAATTCTATCCAATGTCTTGAGGACTTTACAAGGTCCTAAGACATCTATACTAGTCTTCATTTAGAGACTTTCTTGTTATGGAGCTTGTGGAGCTTCAAATAGCTAGACTTTATGTTCTAGCTTGATTCCTTGAAGCTTTTCTCCAAAATTGACTAGTGCTTGGACTTTTACCTTAATGACCTTGATTGATTTAAGCTCTTCAATTCTTCATGTCTTGAATTTTGATCTTAATGAACTTCTTTTCTAAAATTTCACATACTCAATGGAAATATTAGTACATCAAGAATCATTCCATTATTGTGTTATCATCGAAACAATTTAGGGTACTTAGAGTTATAACTTTGAGGCTAATAGACCACAAACATAAGCATTGCATACGCCTGATGTTATTGATAAACCCAATGAGGGATCTGAATAAGTGTATGTTATGAATAAGTTGTTCAAGACTCATAAGCATAAGCATTGTATATGCCTGCCATACTGAATAAGCCCAATGAGATATCTGAATAAGTGCATAAGCATAAGAATCTCACAAGCACGTGGTCTTATAAGCATAAGCATCTCATAAGTATGTTGTCTTCTAAATTTAAGGTTGTCACAAGTACACGAGTCAAGGTGATGATATGATGTATATGAGCACATGTTCTTCCGCACTCTGATTATGTTATTATGCTATTAGTTATAGTTCTAACTAAGTGCAGGTATACTATGTTTTTGGTTGGCTTTTATATACACCGAGTGCTTTTGTACTCAGTCAGACTGTTGTCTTGACAGGTATGGAGCTAGAGTCGGTGGTTGAGCCTTGGATTGAGGAAACCTATGGCATTGAGGAAGAAGGCGACTTTTTCTCCAAGGGAGCTAGAGATCTAGATAGCTTTCCTTACTAGTAGGTATTTGTTTCAGTTTTTTTTAAGGGATGTAATAGACATATGATACCTTGGTTTCAGTTATAGTTTGATGTTGCATCGGAGTTTTATAAGTTGTTGGAGTACTTTGATCTTAGTTTTACAAACAGTTTTTTTATTTTAAAAAAAGAATTAATATTTCAAAACAAAAAAAACCAAGGATGGGTGGGTGAACCCTAGGGGTGGGTGAACCTTACCCACAGTTAAGGGGGGTCAAAGGAGACACGTGGCGACCTCTAGGGGTGATAACCGGATTTGCCAAATCCGGTTATCACCGTAGATGATTTGGCTCCTCCAAAAATAAGCATACCATTGAAAGAAGGACAATATGAAAAGTCTATCTTGTTTAGCAAATCTCCAAAATTTGAAACCCTTATCTTGTGAAAGGGGAATGCTAGACCCTGTGCCACATGTTCTGTTTTTTCCCCACTACCTTTTCAGCTAGTAAAAGCTTAACATTCAAACCGATTCCTTTCTTTGTTTTAACCGGTTGGAAAGGTAATGGTAAAAGTGAAGACAATTGCTGGCCGTGGCAAAAAATGGAGAGAGAGAAAGGATAAATAATAAATTTGGTTGCTATCGTCCATCCAAAAGAAGACAAATCAATTTAACAGGCTAGATATGTGAATCATGAGACCACCTAGGTGGTGAGAATGCCCTGTAACATCAATCTTCTCTTGGATTAGGCAGGTTGGTCATGCTTGTCTTGGATTTCTAGTAGGGGTAACTCACAAGGAATTCAATGGAGCAGTTCAAATGAAATATTAGGGATAGACTTGAAGTTATAAAGGTAATTAGAACAAATCAAGGAGATAAAATCTATTAGAGATATTATGGAACACAATAATAAAGAGAGATGAGATACATCCTATCTCATCACTTTGAATTTGAATCTTGATTTAGGATTTGATTGGGTATGATTAAATTAGGTTGATTTACTTTCTATAACTTTTCTCATGTTATTTCTATATAAACCCTATTTAAGGCCATTGTAAATTATCAAAGTCTATCACTAAACTCTATTTTTATCATGGTATTAGATTCGGTCGATCGGACCGTCTTCCAATCTTATTTCCCAATGGTTGGCATGACTACCGCCACTCCTTTTTCAAAGTTGCATCCAACACCCCAACGTAGACAACCTTCAACGTCTCATGGGTATACATTAGCTTCTAAAGACGCATCGTTCTCATCGTCTCTCACATTGATAAAGAACTCTTCTTCTATCTATAACAATTTCCGTTTCGAAATGGAACCTGTCTTCTTTCTTTAGTTGAAACCGTTTGTTCTATCTCGAAATGACGAAAACTCTATTAAGAGCACAATTTTGGAAGAAGAAAAACAAGAAAATCCATCGAAAAATAATGAGTCCCTCTTCTAGGAAGGAGACCTCTTTGCGTTTTCACGTATAAGAAATAGAATTTTCTTGATTAATTTCCCAAAATGGATATTCAATCCCTTTTATCCTCTTGCCTTGTTAGATCCTTAAATACTCAGCAGCTAGACACCTAAAATAGAAACTTCAACTAAATAGAAATACCAAAACCGGAAACGGAATGGAAAACAAAAGTATCCCTAAAGATATGCATTCCACTTGATAAATTACGCACGTAACAAACACCCCAGTCACATGCATTTTAATAGATAACGAAATTGCCTTTAGTGCTACTGACAATAGAATGCCATCAAATCTCTTAATAGCAACCACCTACCTTAAAATTTGATGGCAATCCTATAATTATTATCAAAATTATGGCATTCTTTTATATATACGCATTTGAGAGACATGACATGTGGCACTCCTTTAAGCCCTAAACAAAAGACCCATGATGCAGGTCCCTTTTTTCTAACATGTGCATAAGAATATCATAATTGTAGATGCATCAGATCTCTTATAGAGCATCTAACATTATAACCTAGGCTAATTCACTTTAGTTCTTTGCGTTAATGTTGACAAACTAAGGTTAATGGTGAACATTTCCTACATGCAATCGGATGGCCTAGAAAATCTATATTTGAGCTTTTTTTTTTTGCTACGTGATAGAGCAACCTGAATAATAGACTTTTTTTGTGTGAGCCTAAAGGAGTATCACATGTTTTTCATTTATGTGACATATATATATATATATATATATATATATATATATATATATATACTAGTAAAACTGCACGTGCGTTGCACATAAAATTTTTTTATTATTAAAATATAATTTAGAAAAAATATATAATTTTTAATATATTTTCATTGGACGTTACGTTACTTTTTTATATTAAATATTAGAAAAATTATTTATCTTTTCTTGGTTTCTCCCCGAGTACCAATCCAGAATTTCTACAGTTTTTCTCATAAGGGTCGATCAATCAGGGTGTGGAGATTATGGGAATATACTATTCATGGTTGTCATCCCTAAAATATGGTAGAGTTCTAAACAAACTCTCCTTTCCGAGAGGCTCTCGATTTATTGAAATAGAATTCTTTCCTAACATATGGTAGAGTCCTAAGCCAACTCTCCTTTAGAATTCTTCCCTAATATGCTAGTCCTAAATCAACTCTCTTTTAATAATGGGTCCCACATATTATTAAATAGTGATGCATTTAAAGTTTAGTTATATTATAAGTTATGTATTAAATAAATTAATTTAAAAGTGTATTTATATCCGAGTAAAGTTTTGCAAATTCCTTGAACTTTTATTAGTAGAATGATATCATGTTTGCCAAGTTTATGTCAACTCGGGTTTATTTATGAAATCAAATAAAAGTGATTAGATGGATTTGGCTGAGTTGCTTGGACTATATTTACGGCTTGAACTATATTTATAGGGAATCTTCTATGGTTGTTCGATTGTGTCCAGTTGTTTACTGATAGACATGGCTGGTTGGTCCTGCCTCGGCAGAGGCCGGCCAAGGAAATCGATTCAAATAGTAAACTTCTTAATGAGTTCTAATTAGTAATATATTTTTTCCAGTATAAATACAAAGAGGAGCTCTGCTTCATGGTGTTGAGCGGTGCTCCACTTTTTACACTTTTAGAGTGGCAATCTTGTAATTTGATGAATTGCAATATTACCCCAACATAGCCCATTAATTAAAATTGTGTCATGCCTATAGTGTAAAAAAGGGAGCTCCGCTTCAACGCCGGCGTAAAATTAATCTCTATTTTTTCACTGTACTTGTTCTTCAAATGGAAAAATAGTAAATGTCATATCACATGGTAATTTCCTTAGATTTTTATTAATGCTTGTATTTGCACTATCTTGGAGAGAATCGTGATTTTTCCCTCTTTGGAAACTATCAAGTATACTTGGAAAGATAACAAAGAGATATAATAATATCACCTTGTACAATGATTTCCCTTGAAGATTCTATTATTAATAGGTTTCTAAGGCTATAAAAAGATATGGAAATGGTACAACAATTTCAAGACAAGATGACTACTTACAATAGTTTGGTGCTACTATTTGTCTTGGCATTGGCCTTGAATGAGTCAAGTGTTGTTATAGGCAGAAAGCATGTGTACGTGGGCAATGACTTGGGTGAAGGCTTGATACTCAACCTCCATTGCAAATCCAAAGACGATGATCTCGGGAATCATCAGCTTTCATACCGCCAAAACTACACCTGGGGATTCAAGTCAACCTTTTTTGGATCTACGCTTTTCTGGTGCAACTTCCAATGGGGAAACGTCAGAGATAGTCACGAAGTTTTTAATGCAGCCGAGAAGGAGATGCAAGACAAAACCAACAATCTATGGCTTACGAGACAGGATGGATTATATTATTATAATCATGATGACGATGAGTATCAGTTGAAATATGAATGGGGAAAGACAAAAAACGAAGGAAATTAAACATGAGTCTAAAATTTGTATGCATTTCGGGATGACAATGAATAAATATGCATATTGATTCCAACTTCATATCAATTCCTCTATCTACATTCATAAAAACCACAAAAAAGTTCTTGTAGTTATTATATTCTGCTTTGCATGTTACAACATATTCTTCTCTTGCTTTCGAAAGTCATCATTGTGCTTTATACAAGAGTTTAAATTATGGACAGGAGATCCGTTCGAAAGTTACTCGGAGCTTCCAAAACAAGCTTATATTTGAAAGAAGGGCAATCTGAACAATCCATCTTGTTTAGGAACTCCCTCAAAAGAAAATAAGCACCTCCTCAGTCAGTGACGCCAGGAGGGGAATCTTGGATCCCCTTTTGTTGCCACGTGTCCTTTTTTTAACTCTCTTTAATTGTAGTTAAGGTTCACTCATCCCTAGGGTTCACCCATCTACCCTTGGTTTTTAGAAAAAATAAATGAATAAATAAATTAACCACAGTGTTAAAAAAAGTTAACCCCAATTCATAGCAGTTGTCATGGCAGTTGAAGGGGCGGCTTTGTGAGAGTGAGGAGCAATAGTTTACTCCTCACCCGTGGAGCCAACTATTACCCATCCCGAAATGACCCCAATCATAATTTGAAACCCTTATCTATGAAAATGAAAGGGGAAAGCTAGGCCCAATTTCCCTCTTCCCACTTTCTTTCGAGACCAACACATGTTCATTTTTTTCCCACTGCCTTCTCAGCTAGTAAAAACTTAACATTCAAATCGCTTTCTTTCTTTGCCGTAATTGGTGGGAAAGATAGTAGAAAAGTGAAGACACTTGTTGACCCGACTGTAGCAGAAAATAGAGAGAGTGAATTAGGATAACTAATAAATTTGGTTGCTATCGTCCATTCAAAAGATGACCCATCAATGTAACAATATATGTAAATCATTTGAACACCTTAAGTGGTGAGAATGCAAAGCAACATTAATCTTCTTTTGGTTAGGCAGGAGTAACTCACAAGGACTCCAATGGAGCAGTTCAAATGAAATATTAGGAGTAATCTTAAAGGTATAAAGGTAATTAGAACAAATCTCACCACTTTGAATTTGAATCTTGATTTAGGATTTGATTAGTTATGATTAGATTCGGTTGATTTACTTTCTATAAATTTTCTTTTGTTATCTCTATTAAACCCTATATAGGGCCTTTCTAAATCATCAAAGTCTACCAATAAACTCTATTTTTATCATGGTATTGGAGTAGGGCAATCGGACCTCCTTCCAATCTTATTTTCCAGTGGGTGCCAAGACTGCCGCCTCTCCTACATTAAAGCTGCGTCCAACAACTCAACATAGACAACCTTCAACATCTCATGGGCATCCATTAGCTTCTAAAGAGGCATCATTCCCATCGACGTCTCTTGCATTCATAAAGAAGGTTTGCCTCTTTTATCTTACATTTTCAAAGATTAAAAAAAGGTATGTTAGTACTTTTCTTGAACTCCATGACAGCATGCTGATTCCTACTACATATGTTTGAGACCATGAACCAACCAAGGAGGTCAAAACTCAATTTACCCACTCGGGTGTAAGATATCCAAATTATCATGTAGTAACTATTAGATGGCCTTCTGCGCTATTTGGAACTAATGGGTGAATATTACAAACATTCAAGTTGGACATGAAAACATAAAGACGGTAAACAATGTGTATGTGTTGCTTTCTAACTCAATGCTGCATTAAGTAAACCCTGCTAATCTCAAGTAATAGAATACAAAGCACGAGATGAAAATATACTAAAGGAGATACAAAATATAAAGTGTTTTATCCCAAACCATTGTGCTTAAATTTTTTTTTAAAAATTAAAATATTAATAATATTTCCCTCTTTCATTCAATTATGCTGTGTTTAGTTGCAGAGAAAATAGGTTATGGAAAAGAAAAGTGAAAGAAAATGAAGTTTTCTAGTGTTTGGTTATAAGGAAAATTTCCACGGAAAAGAAAAGGGAGAGGAAATTAACCCATAATTTTTTGCAAAGTGAGGATTCCATTCCCTTCCAAAAAGCTTGGGTTTGGGGAGGAAACAAGAAGAAAATTTTCAACTGTCTCAAAAAAATTTATTTATTATTATTATTTTTTTATTGTTTTCTTCAAAAAATTTTATCTTATTAATTTTTTAATTTATTTTTTACCAAATTTTCTTAACAACCAAACAAGGCGCAAAAAAAAAAAAACCTTTTCTTTTATTTTCCTTTCTTTTTCTTTTCTTTTCTTTTCCATATTTTTTTTATTTTCTCAGCAACCAAACATGTAAGCACCCAATTTTTACACCCTACTTAACTATGGTTAACCACCATTAACCATGGTAAACCCTAGCTAAACCCTAGGTATACCCTATACCGTGAAACCCTAGGTAGACCATAAACCCTAGCTGAGCCCTAGATGAACCCTAAATCCTAGGTGAACCATAGACCCAAGCTTTCGGGCTCAAGGCCCATTAGCAATCCCTAAGCCTAAACCCTTGGCTAACTCTAGCTAAAACCTAGGTCTAATCTTAGATAAGCCCTAGCCCTAGCCCTAGACCTAGCCTAAACCCTAGCCAAACCTAGGTATGAGTCCCACAAGCTCAAAGCCCATTTAGCCAAGCCAAAACCCCAAAACAGTGAATCAAGGCCTTTGGTGGGCCCAAACTTGGGCCCACAATACTCTAGGGTCCACTAGGGTGGGGCTCACACCCCTCAATTTCAAAAAATAGGCGGCAAAACCTCCAAAATGGCAAGCCAAGCCTGCTTTCGGCCCAAGTGTGCGAAGGCATGACCACTTTTAATAAACTCGTCAGGGTGTCGGTAATGGGATTACCGACACTCTCAAAGTTCACTGTTTTGAGAGTGGCGGTAATCCAATTACTGCCAATCTGGTAGTTTGCAGACCTGTGTATCAGCACCCACCTGGGCACTTTGGGGTTGCTCCCATTGGTTCCCCATGTGTCCCTTATTGCCTAGACTACCCCTGAGGGTCTCCCCCATCCTCTATATAAGAGTAGCCACCCTCCATAGTTCATGACTAGACAACTGCCGTAGGAAACCCCTGTCAAACTTCACCCAAGCCTGCTCCATCCTATTGCAGCCCCTTTCCCTCCATCTAGTTGGGCCTTTGACCATTCTAAGACACACCTCAAGGCTACCTTACCCTGCTGCCACCATCCCAGGCCTGCTCCAAGCTTCACCACCACCTACTGCCATCTGCAACTGCCTTGGAGAACAAGCTCGGATAGGGTATCCTCTACCCTCTTTCTTTTTTTACTGCAACAAAGCATTATAAGGGCCCCTGGTCCCCTTCCAGGGGTCCATATTATTTGTTTTCTTTATGTACAGTAGCTCCCACCAAGGATAAGGGGTCCCATTGCCTTAACCGTAGGTATGGGGACTTCCCTTAGGTGTAACATGGGTTCAATACCCTCTTTAGCTTGCATGGCCTATCCCACTAAGGTCTGGGGAGTCCTCAGTTCATAAAAAAACCCCTTAGACTCGCACTGGTTCAGCCCCAGTGGGGAAAATCGAGTTTTTTGTCTAAAATGCATAATGGTGGTAGATATCTACCGCCATTATTGATCCTATCTGTAACTCACCTGTTAACCCTAGTTAAGCTAGGCCCTAGTCAGTTCTAGGGCCATGGTTAGGTACCCCTGGACCTTGGCCACCCGTCTACAAAATTTCATCCCCTAACCTCAGGCCTAACCCTGGTTAATCAGCCTGCAAACCCAAGTTAACTTTTTGTCGGTAATAACATTACCGACAATTTAGAGTTTTTTTAGCAGAAGCTTTGGGCCCTTGCGGAGCCCACACCATGCAAGCCCTGGGGCCTACATCAGGCCCAGTAGACTCCTTTGGACCTCAGCTACTTCCATGCAAGTTTTTAGACCCTAACTCAACCCTTAACTAGGGTTAGTTTTTACTTCAAATCAAAAGGTCACTCTGGCGATAAACTATTTACCGCCAGTTTAGGAAATCACTCTTTGCATATTGGCGGTAAATAGTTGACCATCAATACAGATATTTTGGCAGTAACTTTGGGCCCTTGTGGGGCCCACATTTGACCTGCCCTGGGGCCCACACATGGCCTATTGGATTCCTAGGACTCTAGGCTTTCTCTCAATGCTTTTACTTCACTCTGTTCCACTCCCTAACCCCAGTTAATTCAATACAAACTATGGTTAAAATTTCAATTGAATGGAGGTAATCCGATTACCTCCATTTTTAAATTTTTAATTTTTGGGCTTTGTACAGGGTGCAGACCTGGTAGGAGGTCATTCTAGGCCCTGTCATACCTTCTGGGTCCATTTTTGACTTACCTTGACCCTTAACCATGATTAAACTCCATGTTTGGTTAACTTTTAACCATGGTTAAGTATTTCTTAACCAACAAAAAATCTGAAAAAATCAAAAAAAATATAAAAAGACCAAAAAATCAATTTCTGGACTTTTTACCATGGTTAGGCAGACCTAACCATGGTTAACTCCCATTTAACCCCGGTTAGCAAACCCTAACCCCTATTAAAACCGCTTTGGTCTACTGGGCCTCATCCTTTAGCCTTCCAGGCCTATCCTTGGCCTAGTGGGCCCAACCTTAGCCTATCGGGCTTCACTTCACCTTTCCAACTATGGTTAGCAACTCTAACCATGTTAGTTTGACCTAACCCCGGTTAGCAATCCTAACTTTGGTCAAACTTCTCTTTTGGGCCTACCGAGCCCAAACCATAGTCTACCGGACTAACCCTAAGCCTATCGGGTTTTTATACTATATTAAGAGAGGTTTTTAGACTATTTTAATACACAATTATATCAATTTTATCAACACTTTATGATGATTTAGGTATTAGGAAGAGAAACCCCCGAGGGTGTAGCCTAGTGGTCACTTGGATGAACCGTAAACCCGGAGGTCTTGAGTTCGATTCACTGGCTCCACTCAATAATCGTTGCATGGGGTGGGGGTATTCCCTATGTTAGCCCATGGAACTAGTCTGAGCTTTCAAGGCTCAGGATGTCCATGGTATAAAAAAAAAGGGTATTAGGAAGAGAAAGGGATAAAATTATTTTAGATATTTTGGTTATGTATGATAAATTATCGTATATGTAGTATAAAGTTTTAGATATTTTAGAATGAAAAAACTAAAAAAAAATCAATGTATGAGGACTTCAAAATAATTAACAAAAGTTAAAGGAAGAATCTCACGAAAAGTAGAGTTCAAAATGAATTTTGTCTCTTCCCAAAAAAATGGATATTTCTTCTTCTCTCTAAAAGCCCAACAATATGAAAAATCATTAGATCAAAAAAGTATTATGATGTTTTTTGTGTTAAGTGACACAACCTTCTTTTTTGTATTTTTGATAGGTCCAAATGTCATTAACTTGTTCAACGAGCAAGCATAAAGTCCTTTGTTTTTTGTTTTTTTGGAGTACTAGCCTTTTAAATTTGTATTTACGTAAAGCTTATATGGAAAATACAATACATTCAAAAGAGATTATGGAGAGAAAATTTTTAATGGATCAGTATAGTGATTCTTATATATAACACTAGCAAAACCCCCGTACTATGCATGGGAAGTAAAAAAGATGAGTAAGACATGCAAGCGACACAAGATCGAAAAGATAATCTAAATATAATGTGAAAAAAGAGAGATATTTGTTAAACATGTGTTTTGTAAATTATATACAACTTTATGCCTCAATGTCTGAGGGGTGATGAGTAATTATAGTATGATTAGAGTATAAGTAAGAAAAAATTCATTAGTAGGAGCGTAATATTAGTACTTCCTTGCATCAAGGAGATAAAAGTTTTTTCAAAAAAAGTTATTGTTAGTTTGTTTGGGATTAAACATGAAGTTCTCCTTTCCCTACAAATGGGTGGATTCAGATCCCTCTTTAGAAGGCGTTTCAGTAAATTTATTCAATGTAGGGAAGTGTTATGTCTGCCTCAACCATTTTGATGGTTATGCAAATCAAATAATCATATGGTTAAGATCATCTGATGAAGTAAATTTAGGAGATCTCCTTCATTGGTATAAAATTTCATGTGTACCCAACTTCATCCGTCTTTGGCCAATTAGAGTCTCCTAGTTCTAGTCTCGGAGGAAATGGAAACCCCTATATGCTTTCCCCAGCTGTTAATCCACCTAGTGCAATGCCTGGAATATCATCTAAACCATAAGGCCCATTCCGTAATTGTAAGATCTAGTAACCAAAATTCATGTTTGTTACAATGTTTTCAACAACAAATTAAACCCTCAAATTCAATGACTAAGATTCACTGACCATGTTGATTTTTTGTCAGACAGTTGGCTTATTAAGTGGACCACAAGTCATGCCACTATACAGATTATTTTTTTGCAAGTGATATATATTGTTTACTTATTGTTTGAAGCAATTATAAGTTAGTGTTTAGGGTTGTAGTTAGTAATGGAGTGATCGAACACTTGCAAGACATCACCCACTGTAATAGATCCCATTATCCCCAACACATCTCTCATAAGCAATAAGAGGGGCATACAATACCATTGGACCAAGAGGTAATACAAAAGGAATATGGTTGGTTCACAGTCACGGCTAGATTGTGCCGTGTGCATGAAATACATTGTAACGGCCATATTTTTAAGGGAAATGTACATGAATGCACATTACTATATATACAAATGAAATAATTCAAGTGTAATACATATACAAACAGGATATTATATTTCACTTGGATACACACATCATGTACAACTGAGATTAGATATTACACAAAATCCTGGTATTAGGGAGAAACACTAGAGTTGGCCCCCACAATGTCTTGTGTGAGTTAAGTATGCATGCTACATGCATGGAGAGAGAGAGTGTGGTGATGGCAAAGACTAATGTAAGCACCCAATTTTTACACCCTGCCTAACTAGGGTTAGTTTACACTAACCATCCCCCGAAACCCTAAACCTTAGGACCTAAACCTTAGAACCCTAAAAACCTAGGTAAACCCTTATGGGATCAAGGCCCATTAGCTTTGCAAAACCCGAAACCAAACACAAAGCCTTAGGATAACCCTAGACCTAGCCTTAGACCTAGCCCTAGACCAAACCCTAGCCTAAGTCCTAGGACAACCCTATGGGCTCAAGGCCCATTCAAAACCCAAGAAACCACAAAAACCAAAGCCCATAGCCTTTAGGGCCCACACTTGGGCCCACCTCAACCCATGAGGGGCACATGGGTGGGACCCACAACCCCCCTACTCAAGAAAGGGCGGGAATTGCCCGAATTAGCTGCCCACAACCCTTTTGACCCAAGTGGATTTGGGTTTGGCCCGAAATAGCATGAAATCAGTAATGTCGGTAATCAAATTACCGACATTAATTTTTTAGCCTATTTTCTCAATGTCGCTAATTCAATTACCGACATTACAGTGTTTCCAGGTTTAGCGTGTGCAGGCTCAACTGCAGCACCACCAGAGGCTTGGGACCTCCCTCATTGGTCCCTGGACCTTCCCTAAATACCCGAAATGCCCTTGGACGACCTCCTTCCTCCCCTATAAATCCCAAGCCATCCCCATGCATTCTTCACTCCCATTCTTCACAGTGAAACCCTGTCAAAACCGAGACCACCACCTTCACCTTCATCCTAAGACCCCACCAGGTCTCCACGACCTCCCAGACACCACCACCCGCCGCCCAGCTCCGTCCACGGCCTCCATAGCAAATTATCTAAGGGTAGGGATCATCCCTCACCCCTCCTTTTGTTGCTCTTACTGTAAGGGACCCCTGGTCCTGATCCAGGGGTCCCCTTTTGCTTTCCCTTCATTTGTATAGCTGCCACAGCCGAGGATAGGGGTCCCCCACCTTCACCATAGGTGTAGGGAACTCCCTAGAATCTAGGTTCGGGTGCAACACCCCACCCAACGTGCATGGTTTCACCCCATAGGGTCTGGGGGTCCCTCAGGCAATGAGGGAACCCTTAGACCCTTATTGGTTCAAGTCCAATGGGGAAAAATTAGTTTTTCCAAAAATCTGCAAGTGGTCGGCAATAGCAATACCGACCACTAAATTTTGGCCTAAACCCTTGCTGTCGGCAGTCCATTTACCGACATAGTCAAAAAAACCTGAGAACAGTCTGTCGGTAGTCCATCTGCCGACACATTGAGACTTTTTTTACCAGTTTTTGGGCCACTGTGGGGCCCACATGCCTCATCCCCTGGGGGCCCATAATAGCTTTTTGGAAAGCCCTTGACCCCCTCTACATCCCTGTAAAATTTTAGACTCAGGGGCCAAGCCTAACCATGGTTAGCAAGGCCCCAAACACAGATTAAAACACTGTACAGGCTGTCGGCAGTCCAACTGCCGACATTACAGTATGAATTTTTGACTGACTTCAGGCCCTTGTGGGGCCTAGTCCTTGCCTATTCAGAGGCTGCCACCTGGTCCATTTTAAAGGTGGCACTCCTTGCTTTCCATCCATATGTCTACTTTACCCGGGGGAGGTCCCTAACCCTAGTTAATAACCTCACAAACCCTGGTTAAAATTTTACTGAAATGGAGGTAATCTGTTTACCTCCATTCTGCAAAATTTTGATTTCGGGCTTTGTGCAAGGCCCAAACCTGGTAGGAGGCCACTCTAGGCCCTGCCATACCCTTTGGGCCCATTTTTACCAACCTTGACCCTTAACCATGGTTAAAATAGGCCTCGATCAACTTTTAACCATGGTTAAGCACCACTTAACCCCATAAAAAATATGGAAAAATCCCTAAAAATCCAAAAAAATACAAAAGACCAAAAAATCAACTCTTGGACTTTTTTAACCCTGGTTAGCTATCCTAACCATGGTTAACACCCTCTTAACCCCGGTTAGCAATCCTAACCCATGGTTAACATCTTTCTTAGTCTACCGGACTACACGCTAGGCCTACCGGGCCTCACCTTTGCCTCCGGACTTCACCCTTGGCCTCCGGGCTCAATCCCTTTGCACATTGACCAGCCTCGGTCAAGCAAAACCCTAATCTGCCGGATTAGGTCCATTAGCCACCTCTTGGTGCACACACACACGCCCCCTTACCTTAGCACGAGCTCAAGTGCTAGAACTACGCTCGGTCTGATCTCACCCCTCATGTGAGTACGTAGGCAGCCCAACACGGGCCCGACCCTAATTAGCTTTTACTTTCTTCCGATTAGTATTAACTTAAGCACTAATGTCATTCGATTAATCTTGATCTTTATTTTGGCTTAAACCTAGCAAGTAGGGAACCACCAAGTGTGGAAGTGTCGGGGTGCCTAACCCCTTCCCCGAACTTAACCGAACCTCTTACCCCGATCTTTGATCGCGGACCAAGCCTTATCCAACATTCCCGGGGGACTTATCCCTTCTGAATTAATAAGTGGCGACTCTAAATCCCAGTGAGTGAATTCTCCGAGCTCACAGCTCTGGCGACTCTGCTGGGGATTTTTTGTTCAACCCGAGATCTAGGTTTAAGCCAAAATAAACCTCAAATTAATCAAATGCTTTAGTATTCAACCTAATACTAATCGATTTTACATCTCTTAATGGCTTGTGTACTGTGCATTTCATTCACCTCATAATAGTGTAATTATACCTAACACCTATTAGTCAGGC
The DNA here is from genome assembly GCA_015143295.1 of Tetracentron sinense. Lineage (NCBI taxonomy): Eukaryota > Viridiplantae > Streptophyta > Magnoliopsida > Trochodendrales > Trochodendraceae > Tetracentron > Tetracentron sinense. Next base: position 29,357,207 of record CM026564.1, read on the forward strand.
TTATTACGCTAACGACCGCTGGATGATGATCCTCGGTGTCAGTAGCTTAAAAGTCTTGGAGGTCTGCGGAACTTGCCTGTTGGGTGATGACTCTCAGGAAACGGTTCTGAACGCTCCCGCTTACACCAATCATCCCTTTTCAGGTATGTTCTATACCGGGGAGCAGAATATACGGTGTTAAGTGACCCCCCCATCCTTAGGAACACACTTGCATACACCTGCATACATACATATAGCCTAGGTTATGGTATAGTCTACAAGCAGTCCATCCGGAAGGATACCCTAACTCTAACCTGTTTGCAGCCTATACCTGTCCCCAATCATGGTTGGCTATCCGGGCAGTTTACCCGAGTAAACACTCATTTAGGGGCATGTACTAAGCCGAACTTGTGCTTGTAATAAAATACAACCGACCCCGTATCCTGACATAGCATGTGGGGTTCAAACCCCAGGCAGACAGGTCTTTTCAAGACCTAATCCTAGCCTTGACCTGATAGGCCCCCAGTTACCAATAACCCGGGTAAAGCATACCGGAACTCTGTCCGACTACCCTATCGGCTCACATGTGCCTTGTCACACCCTCAAAAAAATAAAAAATAAAAATTTGCATAATCATGTTGCATAAGCATTTTGCACATTTGCATTTTCATCCGCATTTCATAGTACACTCACCATCGAGTCTGTATAATTGTAGATGGTAGGTCCTTCAGGGATCGTAAAGACAACTGGTCAACCACCTCGGCCCGTGCACCTGACTTTTCAGGAGCCATGCGACTGGAATCTCCAGAAAGCAGTTGAGACACTCACTTCTGGACAGCGTTTCGCTTGGGCCCAGCATTACAAATTGGGATCCATCCTCGACCTATCCATGATTAACCTAGATCCGCGCCTCTTAAACGCCGCAATCCAGTGTTGGGATCCCTCGTACATGGTCTTTTGTTTCGGTAAGAACGAACTATGTCCAACTTTGGAGGAAATTCAGCGCATCCTAAGGTTAAACATGGACGGCGATGCCATAGTACCGTGCTTCAGGGTAAATTATCAGGCAAACCTATCAAGGTTCTTGCATCTCAGGCCTGCCTGCCTGCAGCCCGGTCCTAACGGCACCTTCGACTGGATATCCGTGCGGTTTCTGGAAAGCCTGTACCAGCCCAAGTGGAACCCTGACCCCATAGCGCCAGGACTCCCCGGTATCAACGCCTTTACACTGAAAGTTGTCTCTCAGTTGTTGTTCCCGAGATGCCGCATACTTGTGGAGTCAATTCTGGTCGGGATCATCGAAGACACCTGTAGTTTCGGAGCTGTCATACTAGTCATCCTTGCAGAGATGCTTAGGGCTCTCAATCAGGCATCAGGCCGTCGGAAGGGCATCTTCTATGCCAGCTCACCGCTTCTGCACATCTGGTTGGTAGCACACCTACCATCGATCATAGCTATACCGAACGACCTTCGTGAAGCTTACAGTATACCCCGGAAGATCTCTCAGGGTCAGGGACCGATTGTGCCTATATACGTCGAAGAGCTCTACCAGCTTCTTCAGGACTTGGCAGAGAAGACCATCACCTGGCACTACGAGTGGCTGGTTATGCCAAGGCTACCTCGCGTCGTCATCTCAGGAAGACGGTGTATGATCCTTGCCGATCTTACAGGCTCTGCAGCCTATGTACCTCTCCGAGTCCTCCGTCAATTTGGACTCCCCCAGCGTATTCCAGCCATTGACCGGCAGGGAAATGATTTTGTCGACTTCACGGTGCATTCACAACGACTCACCGAGCGATTCCAGTCCAGTTGGAGAACCTCTAGGCGAGATCGGTGGCCAGACTTTGTGGTCACAACAGGGCCATCTATTGATGCAGCGTACCGCCTTTGAGACGGTAATCCCTTGGATAGACATCTTCTTGGAAAGACAGCTCCACATTTAGATGAAAGAAAAGCGGCTTCAAAAAACCCAGATAGCTTTCAGGCTACAGGAAGCGGAACGGGACCATGAACTCCAGGCCAGACAGGAGCAGATCGAACACCTTGAACGGACAATCCGCTCTTATCAGAAGAAGCGGAGAGGTGACGTCAAAGAGAACTCCATCCTCAAAGCCCAGTTGCAGTTCCATCAAGAGCAGCTTGATAGTGCAAAGGCAGAGATGACCGACCGTATCCGACAGTTCGGATACCGGATGTTAGGGGCTACAGAGTCCCTTGCTTACATGGAGGTTGAGGTCACATCCCTCCAGCAGCAGCTCATGGACCAAGGGGGCATCCCCCGACCTCTTGACTTTGCGATCCCAGATGGGCCTGCCTAGGATCGAGTCTTTTGCTTTTCTTTGAGTCACATAGGCATGTACTCATTACACGTCGACATGCATCAATGAAAAAACCTTTTCTAGCATCATCTCTCATGTCTTCATGCATATTCATGGTTAATCGTTGCATCTTTTCAGTCTGCATGAGCCGACCCATGACTCGTTCTCTGACTGCGATTCTCGTAGAAGTCGCAGAAGCGGTATTGACCGAGATACCAGTCACGGATCTAGTACCGTACCAGCCTCCGTCTGAGAACAATTCAGAAGCGATGACAGAACCATCAGACCATCAGCAGAGAATGGATGATTTAGTACAGTCGCATGACCGGGACATCGTCGCCATACAGAACAAGCTAGACCGAGTTTTGGAATCCCTGAACGAATCTTGGTGCACGAACCGGAGAGCCCTCTGACCGAATCCCAACAGATAACCCCGATCAGCCTCGTCCAGAGCCACATCAACCTATCCCAGTCATCATCCCTAATCCTGGACCCGCAACTGGTGGAGGAGAAGCAGTGTTTGATCAGTATGAGGAATAGCCTAGGGCCTCGCACGTCCACGAAGACCGGCCGTCATCTTTAGATCCCACACCATCCTTGCAGGATGAGATCAAGCAGATGAAAGAAGAGATGAGAAGGATAAGAGGGGCATCTGTCAACCCCGCCCTATCACTGGAAGACCTCACATTCTCATCAGGGGATGTTGTACCCCCAGGTTTCAAAGTTCCAGACTTTGACAAATACGATGGCTCCGGCTGTCCAAGACAACACCTGCAGATATACCTGGGGGACATGCTCTTGTACAACAAGAACCAGCCACTATTGATCCAATACTTCCAAAAGAGCCTGAAGGGGGCAGCCCTTACTTGGTGGATGTCCGTTGACAAACAGAGAGTCAAAACCTGGCAAGACGCCATGGACATGTTTGTGGAGCAATACTCCTTCAACCAAGAGCTTCGGCCGCAGCGGAGCCAGCTGGAACAAATGAGCCAGCGGAATAACGACACATTCCTGGAGTACGCCTCCTGCTGGAGGGCAATGCCTGCAAAAGTCTCCACTCCTATCCCCAAGGAGGATCTGGCGAGCATCTTCATGGGCACCCTGAAGCAGCCCTATTCAACTTTGATGGTCACTCTACCAGTTGTAGACTTTGGCACTATCGTCAAGACAGGTGCCCGTATTGAAACAGCAATACAGAGTGGAGCCATCCATTCCAGTCTTGGGCTCGATCCTCCGAAAACAGTGACAGCTTCTACCAGCAGAAACAGCGGTCTCCGTGACCCGAAAAGGAAAGAGAGCGTCAACTTGGTGGCTTCATCAGCACCGATCAGACTACCGGCTCCGGCCGCTCAGCAACAGCCAGCACCAGGAAACACCCGGCCGACTAGACCAACCCAGGGGCAACCTCGTCCCTTCAGAAACTTTACTCCTCTCCCTTATACCCTCAGTCAACTTCTTGATTTCCTGACCAAGCAGGGTCATCTCGAATTGAGAGGCCCAACCCCTCTTCTTCCACCCGACAAACAAAGCAAAAACTATGATGCTAATCAAAACTGCGCCTTTCACAGAGGCCCAGGCCATGCGACAGACTATTGCATCGGCTTGAAGTGCGCAATCCAGGACATTTTGGATTCTGGCAAAGTTGAGCTGGCTCCTGGCAACACCAGCATCAATCAAGTGCCACTGCGCCCCTATAATAATCAAGTCAATTTCATTGAGTGGGTAGAGCCCGGGGCAGGGCATCCAAAACCTTGTGCACCCACAGTCGGTGATGGCATCATCAGGCCCTCCTACCGATCACCGGTCATAATCCCTCTCCCTCATTCAAACATCCAGGCCATCCAGGCCTCGGCACAATTGCCTGCTCTCAAACCTGATAGAGAGCAAGTTGTCTACACCATCCCTTGTCCCGCCAATTGGCCCAACGCCTCCGCTCAAGCTTCAACATCCTCAGGCCCCGTCAAGATCCCTTACATCCCATCTGAGCCTTTCAGCCTTAACCATGTACCCGCCCCTCACTCTCTCATCCTAGAGAGCAAGTACATAGCCAATCTTACTCGATCCGGTCAGGTGTACCAGCCTCCAGCAGTTGAGCAGGTGAAAGAGAAGACAAAAGATAAGGCATGGGTGACAGACCCAGAAAAGGAGACAGTAGATTCAGCTCTCCTATTGAAGATCCTTGAGAAGGCAGAGGAATTCAATATCACCCAGCAGTTGGGTAAAACTCAGGCGCATATCTCTATACTGGGTCTCCTCTTGACATCGGAATATCACAGAAAGCAGCTTCTGAGGGTATTCAACAATGCCCATGTCACACCGGACATCTCGCCTGAAAAACTAGGGCAGATGTGGGGTAGGTGCTCGAATCAAGAATCATCTCTTTCACTGAAGAAGAGATACCCGAAGGAGACAGGGACCACACCCGAGCCCTATACATTGCAATTCAATGCATGGACAGGACTCTTTCATCAGTACTCATCGACAATGGCTCCAGCCTGAACGTCTGTACACTATCTACCCTGCAAAGCCTGGGTTTGGACCTCAATCAAGTGAAGAAGCGTCCGATGATCATCCGAGCTTTTGACAATACCACCAGGCAGAACCTGGGAGACATCAACTTAACCATTGGGGTCGGACCTGCACAATTCACAACTAACTTTCAAGTAGTGAATGTGCCTGCCTCATTCACCTTGCTCTTAGGGAGGCCGTGGATCCACACGGCAGGAGCCATTCCCTCCTCGTTGCATCAGATGATCAAATTCATACAGGATGACCATCTAGTCATCATTCCTTCCGAGGAATTAGCGAGTTCCTTCAGGGACATCCAAGAGCTGGGGCAGGGATCATCCTTCATGTCCTTCCAATTTGAACAAGTCACCTCGATCTCTCAGGCAGAAGAGCTCAGCAAACAGTCAGTGCCACCATTTGTCAAGATGATGGCCCGCATGAAATACCAGCCAGGGCAAGGCCTCGGGGCCAGAAACCAGGGCATGAAAAAGAGATACGTACCACCTCGCTACACTTCACCATTCGGGCTGGGATACAAGCCCAGGTACGAGGACTATCTCTCGAAGATAACCCAAAAAAGCAAACAGTCGACGAAACCTGAGCCTCGACCCCACATTTCTGTGAATTTCCCCGTGGGATCCTTCGAAACCCATCCAGAAACCCCCCTTGCACCAGTTGCTAACATATCTTACCCTCAACCCGGTATAGAATCGTCAGGGATTCCAGTTCGGAAGCCTTCAGCGTCGCACAAATGTTCGAAGAGCTAGCTGTCCGAGATACGGATTCAGACACAATTCAATGGGAGAACAGGTTTGCACCCTCTCCAACAGCGCAGAAGCATCTTGCAGCCACCGACCACTGATCCGTTGGTGGACCGAGGCTCTTACTGTCGAGGCCGTTCAGAGCCGGGGCGAGCACAGTGCAGGGAAGGTTGGTTCGGACAAATAGTGATCCCAACTCCATTATCCCCTTTCTCCTTAAGCTATCTCTCTTTTGCTCCCATTGCAAAATCCAAACAGTCGGCCATCTGTAGGCCTCCTTTTTGTCAAGTCATTTTGTAACAGTCCACCTTTTATCAATATAAATCTGGAAATTTGACTCAAAAACATGTTTTCAAAAAACACTTGCATCTGCTAAATGACGAAAGCACACGGACTCTTCCCCTAGAAGGCCTAGTGTCCTGAAGCTAACATAAACATAAAATCATCAGCATGCTAAACTAAGCTTAATGATTTGCCAGGAGAACGCCTCTGACAGGGGTACCCCTAAAACCCTCCTTGAGCTTTCAGAAGTTGAGTATGACTCAGAGCAGGAAGCAGAGCAGCATGAGGAACCGCCTCAAGAGATACTGGACCTCCTCGAACACAGTGAAGGGTTTCTAAAATCCAACATTGAGGACGCGGAGATAGTCAATCTGGGATCCGCAGACAATCCACAGTTAGTCAAGATTGGCACAACCATGAGTCCGAAATAGAGGACAGACATGATCAGTTTCCTGAAAAGCTACAGTGATGTCTTTGCCTGGTCATACGCAGACATGCCCGGCCTGGATCCAGCCTTGGTGGTACATAAACTACCCCTGAACCCTGACGTCAGACCAATTAAGCAGAAACTGAGACGGATGAGGCCCGAATGGTCACAGAAGGTCAAGGAAGAAGTTGAAAAGCAGATCAGTGCAGGCTTCTTGATAGTAGCAAACTACCCCGAGTGGTTGTCCAACATTGTACCAATACCCAAAAAGGACGGCAAGGTCCGAATGTGTATCGACTACCGAAACCTGAACAAGGCCAGTCCCAAGGACAACTTCCCTCTCCCGCACATCGACATCCTGGTCGACAACACTGCTGGGCATGAGACACTCTCGTTCATGGACGGTTTCTCCGGATACAACCAAATCAGGATGGCAGAGGAAGACATGGAGAAGACCTCCTTCATTACGCCTTGGGGTACATTCTGCTACAAGGTTATGCCGTTCGGGCTGAAGAACGTAGGGGCAACCTATCAGAGGGCCATGACGGCACTGTTCCATGGTATGATCCATAAGATAGCTGAAATCTATGTGGACGATATGATAGTCAAATCTCCAACCGCCCGACAGCACCCAGCAAATCTGAAGAAACTCTGTGACAGACTCAGAGAGTACGGCCTAAGACTGAATCCGGCCAAATATGTCTTTGGAGCCTCATCGGGAAAACTTCTCGGTTTCATAGTCAGCAAGAGAGGCATTGAGATCGATCCAGCTAAATCCAGAGCTATCATCGAAATGACTGCACCCCAAACCGAAAAGGAGATCCGTGGTTTCCTGGGCAGAATTCAGTACATCAGTCGGTTCATCTCTCAGCTAACTCCGATCTGCGAGCTGATCTTCAAGCTTCTCCGGAAGAACACACTGACAGTCTGGACAGCAGATTGCCAAGAGGCCTTTGACAAGATAAAACAATATCTTCTCAACCCTCCAGTACTTGTGCCTCCTACGTCAGGACGGCCCCTACTACTCTACATCTCTGTGCAAGAAACCTCCATGGGGTGCGTCCTGGCACAGCATGACGAGACAGGCAGGACAGAGCAAGCCATCTACTACATCAGTAAGCGCCTGCTTGAGTATGAAGAGCGGTACAGTCCTCTGGAGAAGACATGTCTGGCACTGGTCTGGGCTACTCAGCATCTTCGGCACTACCTGCTTTCCTACCCGGTAATCCTGATCTCCCGGATGGATCCACTAAAGTACCTATTGGAAAAGCCAGCCATCACCGGAAGAACTGCCCAATGGCTCATGATGTTGTCTAAATTCGACATCACATACACGACACAGAAGTCAATCAAAGGACAGGCGATAGCAGATCACCTCGCCCACAGTCCGAGCCAGGACTACGTGTCTGTACATGATCAGTTTCCAGACGAAGCTATCTTGTACACAGAAGCAGACGAGCAAGAATACTCTGGCTGGGAGTTGTACTTTGACGGGGCTGCCAACAGTCATGCGAACGGGGCAGGAGCAGTCCTGATCTCACCTAAGGGAGCACACCTTCCTATCTCGGTCAAGCTGAAGTTCAGATGCTCTAATAATGAAGCAGAGTATGAGGCATGCATAGCCGGTCTGAAAGAAGCCCTGAGCATCGAAATTGAGGAGATAGACGTCTACGGCGACTCATCTTTGGTAATCTGTCAGGCAAACGAATCTTGGGCCATCCGAGAAGCCAGGCTGGTTCCATACCTAGCCTACCTCAACATGTTGATTACTCAGTTCAGGAGAATCACATTCAGTCACCGATCCAGGAATCACAATAGGTTTGCCGATGCACTGGCCACTCTTGCTTCCATGGTTCAAATCCTCAGGGGCACCATGCTCTGGCCGATCAAAATTCAGCAACAGGATCAACCTGTCTACTGCCTCGAACTAGATACAGTCACAGACGACAAGCCTTGGTATACAGACATCAAGCAGTACCTCGAAGACGGGACCTTCCCTCTCGAAGCTACTAAAACAGATCACCGGACAATCCGAAGACTGGCTATTCAGTTCGTCTTTGCAGGGGGAGTCTTATACAAGAGATCACCGAATTTGATTTGGCTCAGATGCCTGGACACCAATGAAGCGGCACAGGTAGTCGAAGAGGTTCACGGGGGAACCTGCGGCCCACACATGAATGGGTTAATGCTCTCCAAGAAAATTCTCAGGCTGGGCTACTACTGGTCCACAATGGAAGCCGACTGTTGCAGGCACGTACAGAAATGCCACCAATGCCAAATCTATACCGACAGGGTTAAAGCACCGCCGACAAGGCTGCACAATCTGACTGCCCCTTGGCCTTTCTCTACCTGGGGCATCGACATCATCGGACCCATAGCCCCGAAGGCATCCAATGGTCATCGATTCATCCTGGTTGCAATCGATTACTTTACAAAATGGGTCGAGGAGGCTTCTTATGCCAATGTGACAGCCTCCGTGGTTCAGCGCTTTCTGAAAAAGGACATTATCTGCCGATACGGTGTTCCATTCGAGATTGTGACAGACAATGCTCTTAACTTCTGCAACAAGGGGATGACAGATCTCTGCCAGAAATTTAAGATACAGCATCACAATTCCACTCCATACAGGCCACAGACTAATGGCGCAGTGGAAGCAGCCAACAAAAACCTGAAGAAGATCATCGAGAAGATGGCGACCAACTACTCTGCATGGCATGAGACGCTCCCATATGCACTCATGGCCTACAGGACATCCATCAGAACCTCAACAGGGGCAACGCCTTTCTCTCTGGCCTATGGAATGGAAGCAGTCCTCCCCATCGAAGTAGAGATCTCATCACTCCGGGTGTTAATGGAAGCAGAAGTCTCAGAAGCAGAATGGGTACAGACCCGGTTTGAGCAGTTGAACCTGATTGAAGAGCGGCGACTGAAAGCCATCAATCATTCTCAAGCCTATCAGAGGCGCATGACAAGAGCATTCAACAAAAGAGTCAAGCCTCGTAAAATCGAAATCGGTGAGCTGGTTCTCCGAAAAGTGTTGCCAAACCACCCTGATCCTAGGGGCAAGTTCACACCAAACTACTAAGGCCTATACATCGTCCGAGACAAATTCTCAAGTGGCGCCATTCGGCTCGGATGACGAAGACCTCCCCGAGCTCATTAACATGGACAAATTCAAACGATATTACGCTTAGGATCTAGATCTAATAGGCGCTTTGCATTCGTAGAATCTCCGGGAAATGATAGGTGGCCATTCTTGGCACACTCTTCATCTATTTCCATGTAACCCGTTTACAAATCAATGAAAAAAAAAAAACCGCTAGTTAGCCACTTGAGCCTGACAGCCTTTCTTTCATTACAACTCTTCAGGGATACCCTCCCTCGCCAATCTGTGGCACATGCCTGAACTACGTCATGACCTGATCCTACAAAGGGTACGTAGGCAGCCTGACAAAATCAGGTGCGGTCACAAAAGGGGTAGTCAGTTCCCAACTCTCCCCAAGCAGAGTCATTTTTTCCCCAGAGAGAGCCAACTACTCTCCCCAAAAGAAGTCATCAACTCTCATCACAGAGTCACTCCCCAAGCACAGACAAACTCTCCCAACTCCCCTGACGGAATCAACACCAAGGGTACAAAATTTCCATCAAAGGAAAACCCAAAATAGAAGTCGAAACATTTTTCAAGTCAGGAACTTCCCGAGAAAAACAATCTCCGGGTTTCTCCCCAACAGAATCAACTTCTCTCCCCAGCGGAAACCAAAACCAACCTCTACCAGAGAGGATAATCCCCAGTGGAGTAAAAAAAAAAAATTCTCCACTGGAAGTCCCCCAGCACAAGTCTCCAGCAGAAGATCTCATGCAAGCCAGTTGCAAACAAAGAGGGAACTATACCAGGGTATCCCAAACTTCGGTCCCCCAGCCTACATTTCGTCCCACTCTAAGTCCTCCTAGATCCCCTAGAAACTATGAGTGCAAGCTCAATATCATATCTACATCCTTAGCGGAGTACCATTACCCATAGGAATGCATAGTCCAAGGCAATGAAAGGAGCATACCTCTTTCCCCAGTAAACAAAATTTCTCCAATAAGTCGCAGGCATGAGGAAAACCGACAACGGCCTCATTGCGCAAAAAACAGGCGAACCCCATGACTTGGTCATTCCAAGGGTAAAAAAGGGATAAATCGTAATTAGTGCCCCGATGTCATTCAGGGCTAGTTCACCCTATTCCAAGGTTCTGAAGTTCCCGATCTCTAATTGCCAAGTTCACTCAATCATTGTCCACGACACCAGGTTACCGTTCCAGATAATAGCTCACGTGCTATTCTTGAGTCCACAGACTCATTATCCATTTCAGAATCTGTTACCATCGAAAAATCCTGTTACCATAGCGTCCCATACCACCATGATAACGACCGCGATCAATCGGGCTTACACCCAATGAATTCAAACCTTGAGTCCTTAGATTCCGTACAACCTTGAGTCCTTAGACTCCGTACAATCTTGAGTCCCTAGACTCAGCAGACAATCAACAACTTGTATCATCTCTGGACATATTTAAGTACAGTGATCCCTATTCCTCAACTTGTCTTGGGACATATCTAAGCATAGTGATTCTCATTCCTTAATCTGTCTTGGGACGTACTTCCCTTTAAGTTTTGTTGGAACACACCAAAGTACAGAGGTCTACACCCCCCAAAGTATTGTTGAAACATACTAAAGTAAATAAGTCACCATCCCTTATAGTACAACATCATATTCAACCTTTACTAGGGCGTACCTGAGTATAAGGTCACCACCCCCACAAGACATACCTAAGTACAAAGAACATCACAGTACAAAGAACATCACCCTATTAGGGTATTCGTTACCCTCAACTGTACTCTATTGGGGCATACCTAAGTACAACGATCCTCATTCCTCAACCTGTCTTGGGAACACTTCTCTCAAATTATTGTTAGAACATATCGAAGTACAGAGGTTCTCACCCCTCAAGCCAACATATCGAAATTATTTTTTGAATCCATGAGGTCTTTTACCTCAATGTATCTTGCCTTTCGGGACTTAACTTATTTTTGGGTCATCCTTGAATCCACAAGGCCTTTAACCACAAGATATCTTGTTATCCTCAAATTCACCCTATCTTAGGTCATCCTCTGCTGAATCCACAAGGCATTTCACCTCAAGGTATTGTTAGAACATACTGAAGTACAGAGGTCACCATCCCTCAAGTCAACATTCATTTCTCCTGACCTAGTCAAAGAAGATCAATGGACAACACTCCACCCACTCCCGACGATCAGTCACGTACCTAGTCAAAGAGGATCCATGGATATCATTCCATCCACTCCCGACTATCAGTCGCATACCTTGCCCAAGAGGATCCATGGATATTATTCCACCCACTCCTGACTATCAGTCACAAAGGAACCCTGACTAACATTCAACACGAGTTAGGTTTTCTAACAATAGAAAATCCCCAATTAATCCAAGCCTCACTTGATTAATTGAATCAGTTGGGCATCACGCCCGTGGACCAAGTCCGAAGGTGTACCATCCCGATGTGGAACATTGTCTGGCCGATGAATCCTTTCATCGCCTTACCAGTGCCCCAATATCATCACATCATACAAGGTTGTTCCGAGAGGGAACATATTCGGGCCGATGGATCCGTCTATCGTCCTACAAACATTCAAACATCATCACATCACTCAATGTTGTTTCGATAAGGAAAATATCTGGGCTGATGGATCCGTCAATCGCCTTACAAACATTCAGACATCATCACATCACTCAAGGTTGTTCCAATAGGGAACATATCTAGAATGATAGATTCTACCATTGTCGTACAAACATTCAAACATCAGTACATCACTCAAGGTTGTTCTGATAGGAAACATATCAGGGCCAATAGATTTGTCCATCACCCTACAAACATTCAAACAATATCACATCACTCAAGGTTGTTCCGATAGAGAACATATCCAGGCCGATGGATCCTACCATTGCCCTACAAGTATCCAAACATGTATTACGACACCCAAGGATGACGTTACAACACACGAGGAAGTCAACCCAAGCTTCCTAGAGAGTCCAAACATCATCAGGGGCCAAATCCCCAAATCTGAACACTGGAGATCGATGGCCAGTGCTGGGTGATTGATCGCCTAGTGTTCTACATGTTGGCGATCAATCGCCGATACAGGGGGATCGATCGCCCAATATTCTTGAGCCTAAATTCCGTGCTGTAACAACCCAAAATCAAGGGCTACACCCCTCTACTCATTTTCCACACACATCCATCTCTTCCACATGTCATATATGGGTCTCCAACCTTCTTTCCTCCACACCATACAATTGTCATTCCACATACAATAATTAGCATAAATAGGGAAAAATAGTTAAGAGGGAAATAGATGTTACCGCTACACACTGAACGAGGCTTCAGAGGGCAAAAATGGACGGCGCGGTTGCATCAGGAATGTTGAAAAACCCCAAGCCAAACTCTCTCTCTAACTCCCAGTTTCTCTCTCTAACTTTCTCTCTTTCTCTCTCTACACGTCAATCGAGACACCGAGTGGTGAAATGGTGGTCACCATCGTGCTTGGAACGTTGATCAACCCCAAGGTAGACCTCCTCTTCCTTTCTCTCTCTTCTTTCTCTCTCCTCACTTTCTCTCTTTAGACTTTGGTTGGGCAGAGCTTCAACACACTAGGGAGAGTGAGAAATGAGGGGGTTTAACCCTCCTTATATAGGCATGGGACTCGCTTAGGTGGCGAGGCCATGTTATGAGCACATGGGCTACCCACGTGGCCCTTTGACCACAATGATCGGTTTGACCGGATTTTTCCACTTTTCATGCATATGACTTCCGAAACCCTAATAAACGACGTCCACTGGTGAAGAAACTTTAGGTAATCAAGCTAGGGGCAGTCCGACATCCGCTGTACAAATTTTGAGAAAAAATATTGAGTTTTGACAGTAAAAAGTAAGTCCGAAATAAAACTACAAAACCCATAAATTTCCTGATTTTGGATACAAAACACACTACGGTTTCGCCGTTTGAGATGATAAATAGTCAAGATGACAGACAGTCGTCCATAGGGTCGGTTGATACACAGTGGTATGAGTTTCACAAATTTCTATTGAAGTAATCGGTAAATATCGAGTCCTGACTGAAATTCGACAATTTGTGGATGCCCTGGTTTTCTTGTTATTTTTCACGTACAAGACCCCCACGGTCTCACAAATTGATGCGTGACGGAACCTGTACGACGGGTGATCGTCCCGATAGCCGACCAGTTCGCTGTGTGTGATTTCCATAGAAAACCCTGAAGTTTTATCGGTACATCTCAGTCCCGAACAAAAACCCGCTTTTCACAAATTTATCAAATACTTAACTAATTAACCTCAGTTAAGGACCTATAAACCCATAATTTTATTATATTAAAATTCTGGGTCGTTACATCCTTAATGTACAAGTAAGGGTGATACTCGAGCCGAACGAGCCGAGTAGTGGGGTGTTCGAGCTCAGCTTGCTAATTTTACTATTGTTCGAGCTCGGCTGGAGCTCGGTTCAAACATAAATACTATTGTTCGAACTCGATTCGTGAAATCGAGCTTTTAACGAACATAATGATAAATAATTATTAAATTAATTTTTTTAAAAAAAATTTCTTTTGAAAGTGTTATTGAGCCAAGCTGAGCCAAATAAGGGGGTAGCCAACTCATTTGGCCCTTCTCATCGAGCCAAGCCAAGCCAAGCAGGTGAGTGGCCAACTCTCTTTGGCCTTGGCCATTCTCTCTTTCTCAACACCTATTTAATAGCCAATATCCCTTTAACACCATACTTCCTAACCGATGTGGGACTATCTTAGGTCTCACATCACACGTTTTTTCTTTTGGTAACACGTATCACCTCCACAACGGATAATGAGATCACATGGGTGGTGTCAATACACCGCAAGTGGGGTGGCTATATGTAATTTCTTGAAATAAGTAAGTTTAGCATAGGTTTCCACAAAAGGGATCATGAGGAGGTTGGCCGAAAGCCTAGTACTCCTGAGACATTATTGCCTGACAGGGACTTGGTTTCATCTTACAAGCATTTATTTTATGATTTGGTTAACATCATTCTCGTATTTGGGTAGTGTAAGAGCTAAGGTGTGAAGATTCTACACTTGACTCCAAGGGTAAAAAAAGTAACTAGCTCGTTTAGGGGTGGGATTTCATCTGGAGTTTCCGCTGGGTGGAGGGTGGCCTCCCGCCAACAGGCTGCATGCTCAGACTTAGGAGGCAAGCCGTCCCCGACTTCAAGTCTAGATTCCAAAATCCGCTCCGCTTTCGATGACAGGTCTTTCTATTACCGATATGGAGGATTTTCGTCTCGCTCCGGTCTAATGCTGACACCAGTTTCTTTGGATGTCATATGTCTTCTCTATATTTTATGTGATTCAATTATCTACATTTGTTTCAAGTACAAAGAAAAATCATTTCTCACTCAGTGCTCTCTGTTCAGGTGCCCTACTGAACCAATTAATTTATGTGTCTTGCTTCTATAATTACATATTTTTATAGGTGAAACATGGTTGTGGAACAGAAAGGCAAACCCAAACATTCTTGAAACATTTTCTTTTATTACTTGACCTCTCACTTCAAATTCTTCTAATAAGAGCTTAAAAGGAGTTATCTCAGTTTCATGTTGAACCAACTTTTTTTTCACTTGAGTCATTCGGTCCCAAACCTTTGAATTTGTGTAATTCTAAGGTTAATCAGGGTTCCAATATCAATAAAATAAAAAGACGGGATCTTCACCCTTTGGTGCTAGCAAGGAGACCGCCAGCACCATTCTAAAGGCTTCGCCTACCCTTATGGACACCTACTAATAGGGTTGTTAAGGGACCGGGATAGGGCAAGGTCTAGGTTTTACCGGGCCAGGTTCTCATTCACTGGGAGTGAGGCCCTCACCCAGCCCTAGCCCTCGAAGGGTCAGGGCCGAAAGAATATGATATAATAAAAAAGACGGGTCAGGTTGACAATCAATATAATAAAAATTGTTAAAACATATATTGTTAGTATTAATAATACATCCCCAAATTGTTACCATTAAATTGTTAGTATTAATGCCATGATATTTTTTTAAAAGAAAAATATTACAACTTACAAGTAGCAACATTAAAAAACTATAGGTTGAATCTACACTATTAGTCTATTACACATACTACACAGTAAGTCTTAATGTCTATTAAATATTTTTTTATTAAAAAAAAGTTATAAGTTACTATATTAAAATGATTCTACAAAGAGACAATACCATACTTTTACAGTGTTGTATGTTATGCATTCACACAACAAGGCTTAACCTCTTAAATTTTAAGAAGTCTTGAAATAATTATATTATATATAATAGGAGAAAATACATTTACACCCTTTGAGGTTTGATGAAAATACACATAGACCCCTCAGCTTTCTGAAAATATATTAGGTACCCATACTTTTCAAAATAATTACACTTACACCCCTTCCATCAGTTGACCGTTAGTCAACTAACAGAATTATGATGTCATGTGATAAAGTGGTATATAAACTACCAAAAATACCCTCTACTAAAGTTGTCATTTTCTACTTTTCTCATTTACGAAATTGCCCCCTCATTTTTAAATGAAGCCAAATCCTCTACGGTGATAACCGAATTTGACAAATCCGATTATCACCGCTTGAAGTAGCCACGTGTCCCTTTTGATACCCCTTAACTGTGGTTAAGATTCACCCACCCCTAGGGTTCACTGACCCATCCACGTATTTCTTTTCTAACATATTAATTCTTTTTTTAAAATTAAGAAACTGTTTTTAAGGCTTTTTTAATATTAAAATATTTTTAAAAAGAATTAATATTTAAAAAAAATAAAAACAAAGGATGGGCGGGTGAACCCTAAGGGTGGCCACGTGTCCTTTTTGACACCTCTTAAATGGGGTTAGATTCACCCACCCCTATGGTTCACCCGCCCATGCTTGGTTTTTGTTTTTAATATTAATTTTTTAATAAATATTTTAATATTAAAAAAGCCTTAAAAATAATATTTGAATTAAAAAAAAGAAATAATATGATAGAAAGGGGACACGTGGATGGGTGAGTGAACCCTAGGGGTAGGTGAATCTTAACCACAATTAAGGGGTGTTAAAAGAGACACATGCCTACTTCAAGGGGTGATAACCGGATTTTTCAAATCTGGTTATCATCGTAAAAGATTTGGTTTCATTTAAAAATGAGGGGGCAATTTCGTATATGAGAAAAGTGGAAAATGACAACTTTAATAGAGAGGACATTTTTGGGAGTTTATACCACTTTTTCACATGACTTCACCACTCTCAGTTGACTAATGGTCAACTGATGGTAGGGGTGTAAGTGTCATTATTTTGAAAAGTATGGTTACCTCATATATTTTCTGAAACCTGAGGGGGTCTATGTGTATTTTGGTCAAACCTCGGTGGGTGTAAATGTATTTTCTCCTATATAATAATGAGGAGTGCTACCCCTACTCTCAGTCAAACTCTACTCTCAGCCTCCACCAACCACCTATCCATTATCAAATCAATTATGGTACTTAAAGCACTATCTCTCATCAAGGATGGACAAGTGGTTGGTGGAGACTAAGAGTAGAGTTTGACTGAGAGTAAGGCTAACATTCCTCATATAATAATATACATGATAGCATATAAATGGAGGGTGGGTTGGGCCATATGTTTACCAAGCCCGGCCCTCAAGTGAGAGGGCTTTTCAACATTTGGCCCGGTCCAACCCTAAGGCCTTATTAACGGAAAAAAAAAAAAAAAAAAAGCCCTATAATTTATGGGTTTTGAAGGATCAGGCCTCCTCATCAAAAGGCCGGATTAACAGCCTACCTACTAAGGCATTGTATACATAAACCAACATTGATAAGCCTGCATAGGCATAGGTGGCACCTTAGGAGTCGGTGATGGCGATCTCCTCGCCAACAACAACCGGAGAAGATATTGTGTCATCAAAAAATGGTTACAATTCCATGTAAAAATAGGCTCGTAATCCTCTCCAGTTATAACTGGCTTTGACAAGTCTGGTTATAACGAGACATCAACGCGTGTCCCAAAATTTAGCGCCAAATTCTCCATTACAATTCTCCCGTTAGCACTCCGTTCCATGCCCCGTCTTCTCATTTTCAAAACAAAACCCAACTTTTAAGGGTTTATATCGTTTATGTTGTTGCTTGTTATAATGAATAAACGGGATTTCTATCGTTTCCCTGACTGTCTTCTTCTTCCATTGCTTGTTAATCTTGCTAAAAAAGAGAGATTAAATGAATGTTTGAGATCTCTCTAGGCTTGGAACTCGACCAATGAGTCCAGTTCTCTTTCTAGGGCTGTATGAGCACGAAAACACATATGGACAGCTGTACAGATTCCAAAAAACCTTCTTCAAACAAGATAACAAGGATTTTGTAGTTACTATTAGGCTGAAATCCACTTAAGCCTTTTAATACTTTTTTTAACTATTCGCCAGTTTAAACCCCAATAACAGAACCCATCTTATCCCCCAACCTAAAGCCATCCAATGAATATCAAATGAATTGGCAAGAGCAAAAAATAACAAACAATCACGATCAAAAGATCCTAATAATTCCGTTCACATTATTTTTTATTTTTTGATACTAAGCTAATTTTCTAGTGGTAACTGATGTCTTGTTAACCAACATATATCTTATTGATTCAGGGTTGTTAGTGTTCTAAATTTAATTACTCTCTCAATTTTGCATAGCCCTTGAAACAAGGGGATACTTCTACATTTCCTGTAACATCTATCTTACATCCTTCCAATAAGTGTTGGTGGGGGCTGTTCATCTGTTACAGATTCTGGTACAGATCTTTTATTCTTCTGGCCATTGGTCACATTTTAAGCACCCAAGAGGAGCATAGAGTGAATGTGTATCATCTTCCACTTTCCTCTGGGACTTTTCACAGAGTGTAACTTGCTATTCATATCAAAAAAATCTTTGCCAAGGTTCATGCTCTAATAAAACATTATCTTTTCTTTATACATAATAGTTAATTTTTAAAAAAATTGACTCTTATAGTTGGTACACAGGGAGATTGAGACCTAGCCTGAGAAGTGTATATGCATAAGATGTTAGTCATTGATTGTTGTATGCATGAAGCTTTTTTGGGGTAAATTATTATCTCAATAATAGTAATTTTATTTTGTATGAAAATGCCTTCTTCTCTATGACAAGTAGAATCAGTACATTGCCAACGGCCTACTGTTTGTTGCAACGATACGTGATTTTTTTAATATTATGCATACTAGAGAATAGTTTTCATTTTATACAGTGGTGTGATGAATTGCACAAGATCGGAACCTGGATTCAGGACTAAGATCTAGGTGAAGAACATTTACGTTTTGCAATGTTTGTGCTTACATGACCGGGTTTCAATGATGTAATCGTAAGTGACTCTTCGTTGCTACATTCACATCAACTTAATAGGAAGGGAATTCAAACATATCAGGAGGGAGGAAAGTTTTAAAATAAAAAACGTTTGTTAGCATGATCCATCCATTGTAAGAGAAATTTAAACATTACGTGCATCAGTGTTATGTTATTAGTGTAGGAATATATATATAATCAAGTTGGTACATTCACATCAGCTTAACTATGAAAACATGGAATCAAAACATATTAGGGTTGGGGGGAAAGTGTAATAAAAAATGTTTATATCATAATTACCCACAAAATGAAGCTAGTTAATGTGAAATCATAAAACACCTGGGTTGATCCCAAAGTGGTTAGTGTATCTTCCTTGGAGGGAGGAGTGACTCGTTTTGAGGTCCGGTGTGGCCGTTGAAGTGCCCACTTGAGTTCTAACCCCACCTAACTTGAACATAGAAGATAAAATGATAGCTGGTTATCAAAAAAAAAAAAAATGGTGAACATATTTCTTGATGAGCAAATAATGATTGCACAAAAACAAAAAATCCCCTTATGCTAGTAGGTTTATGGATACTATATGCAACATGAAGAGATTCAAAACTAAATGATATTAGTAGGCACGGAGAAATAATCAAAAGAGAGTACAGTGCTAGTAGTAAGATGTGGCTAGTTCAAATTCCTTTCTTCTGGAAATTCAGATGATGAGGATTTCCTACAGACCCTGTGTCTGACCCCATTAGTGATTCCAAGGTTCTCACTATCTCAGCCGGAAATCAAGCTTCTGATAGGGGATTCAGACTATATTGAGAAATCTAGATAGGGAATTGGTCTAGATGGTTTACTGACCTATTCAGTAAAGATGATGACTCCTCACCTAAAGATGAATATAACCTTGAGCGATCGAGGCGTTGGTTAGATACAGGATGATTCAATGTCAAAGGAAAGCATTAGATAACCATACACCTTGGGCAAGCACTCCAAACTGGATTGATTCAAAAATCAGAGTACTTTGCTGTGTGATGTTTGGTATGTGATTTGAATTGATAATGGAAGATAGATTTTGACAAAGAAGATGAGAATGCCATGTAAATTAAATTTTTGGATGGAGATAGTTTGATAGGGGGCTTGATACATGCCATGACGGAGTAACGGTTAATGCATTGAAGAGTGAAGAGTTCGGTTATGAAGAGTTTTTGGGAAAGAAGATGATCCCACTGATAGGGGATATGCAGGACAGGGGGCTTGATACTTTGTGGCAGCCTACATCATGATGGAAACAGAGGAGATGCTCGATCAGGTGACTGATAGGGGGACTCGATCAGGCGCACTTGATAGGGGGATTGATACACTGTGGCAGCCTACAGTATGGGGGAATCATAGGAGCGTTAATGAATAGCAGGAATAACGGTAAGGGTTAATTCCTTGAAAAGCAACGGGTAGGATGGAATTAAGATGAGGTTAAAGCTGGTCCAATTCCTACATGGATATCTACGTGGCTTGATAGGTGTCTTCAAGGGACAATCCAACGTGTCAAGAGGAGAAAGACTCACTCTGCCTTAGTAGTAGTTAATAGAAGGGAAAAAATAGTAAAGATAGTAGTTGGTTTTATGGTAAATAAAATAAAAAATCAATCAACAAATTGACCCCACTTATCTCATTATAATAGTAGATATATATATATATATATATATATATATATATATATATATATATATATATACCAACATTCAAAATGTTAGTAAGAAATTAACAATATCTTGGCGCTTTGAGGGGTGTTAAAAGGAACACGTGTTTGAAAAGAAAATGTCGTTCCATCTCGGTCCCCAGTCCCCACCTTACCGATTCAATTTGGGTTGCCACCTAACTAACTTCACAAATTAACCCATTTTAGTCCATGCTAAATAGTTTTAAGATTCTTATTTGAAAGAAATATCTGAATGCATGAGTGGAATATTGTGTGGTGACATGATATCTAAGTAGAAAACAATCTCCAATGGGGCCTTTCCTCCCATACTCTTTGGGGTATCTGTTTTTGTGTTTCATTTATTAGTAGGTGGATAAGTAGGAATGGAAGCATACCCCTGAATCTGAAAATCTTTATTTATTTTCATTTATTAGAGAAATGAGAAGAATGGGTAGGATGGCAGCATATCCGACGGACTAAACCGTTACGAAGCCATAACCCTGAATCCTTAGCATTTATCTGGGTTGTCACGTTACATACTTCACCAATTAACCCATTTTAGTCCCCTATTAAACCATACCCCTGTTTAACCCAAAAAACAAAACAAAACAAAAAACTGAATCATGCTCAATTTAGTCACGTATGACTAATTCACACGCATGACAGTAATTGAGATCTGTAATCTTGAGACTGTCGACCCACTCCCTCATTTCAATTTAGTCACGTATGACTAATTCACATGCATGACAGTAATTGGGGTCTGTAATCTTGAGACTGTCGACCCACTCTCTCATTTCCTTCCTTTTCTCCACACCCTTTCAGCACAGACCTTTCTTCCATTTCTCCTTCTTCATCCGCCAGAGTGGGTTGACACCATTTCGTCTCTTTCTATCCCTAGCTCTTTGCAAAATCCAAGTCCCAAATCCACTTCTCTAGCTCTGTCTCTCTCTCTCTCTGTGGGTCGATCCGCCGAAGTGGGTGCAAACCTTCTAGTCTCTTTCTATCCCTATCTCACTGCCAAACCCAAGTCCCGATTCCTACTCTCCCTCCATCTTTCTTGAAGGATTATATCGACTATCATACGATCAGCCACTTCTCTGGCGGTTTCTGAGTTATAAATTATGCAAGTTCAGATTAGACTAATGTAGCAGTGTGGAAGGAAAATATTAGGTTCCTTACCATTTACATAAAAAGAATGTTGGTGAATGCTAGGATTTCGTACCAACAAAAACCTATGTTAGGGATTAGTTTCTATTAAAAAAGGAATCTGGTTTCTGCAAAGCACAAAATAATAAGCAGAAGAAGAGAAGTAGAGGAAAATACCGCATTTTTAGAGGGGCAGTCCAACTATATGGAGAAATCAGACTTTGTTGTAGGATATAGGACTGTAGAAGAAGAAAAGAAGAAACAAGAAGAAGATGCGGCAACAACAAATGAAGGCCGAAAAGCGGCAACAGTGAGCAAGTGAGAGGGAATCGTGCAACTAAATAGGGATTGTAGAATAGTAGCTAGTTATGGTTGACAATTACATTAGTACCCTTTATTAACTACCTAATGTGCTAACATAAAAATGAAATTTTATGGTGTTATCAAAAGATTCAATCAATCTTTTTTACCCCTACCATTCTCTTTATAGTAGTAGAGAAGAGATAAGAAAAAAATCTGGAAAAAGAAGCAAACTGTTTAGGAAATTCCTAAGAGAAACAAAAATATATATAGACAACCAAAATTTCAGTTTTAAAGGCTCCACCAATTGTAAGGCTCCACCAGTTGTCAAGCATGAATGCAGACATATGGTTTTAGGCTCTTGGAGATCAAAAGTCTCAAAATGGACTTACTTCTAACAACCTCATGTATCACTATTGTCACGTGTTCTTCATTATTGGTTGTAATATAGACATTTTTAGAGTTGCCATACTACACAACTCTTTCTTTTTCTTCTCATGGATCCTAAACATCATCCCCAAACGACACCTCTACCCTTTTTTTTTTTGCTTTTATTAGGTGGTAGGTGGATTTAACTTATTATTACCACGTGTTCATCACCTATTGGTTGTAACCAGTTTAGACATTTTGGGAGTAACCATACGATAGTGCGACATAACTCTATCATATTTTTGGCACCAATCCTAAACAACATCCTCAATCAACACAACTCTACACTCCTTTTTCCATTAGAACTTCTAATGCAAACACGCCCTTCCACCAGCATTTAACAGTGCATGGGCCACACTATGAGCCCTTAAAGTAACTTGCATGGGGTATATACAATGGACAAGGCAGGACATTACACTCACATAACATCTCAATAAGAAAGGACAGTGGGTCCTATAAGGGCTCACAAGCACGGTTGAAACCCACCTATTTGGGACTAGCTTTTTTGATCTATTTAGTTAAACAGAATAACATACTCACACACTATAATATACTCCACACACACTCGCCCCTTACCACAAGGGCATTACACCCACAAACCCTGAAGAGTTTTGCATTCAGATTCAAACAAATGGTATAACTTTTCAATCAAAGAATACCACTCAAACTATCTCGACTAGCATTCAGTGCATCATTGTCGTAATATAACCCTTTAGGTAGATATAACAGACTATTTTTAAAGACAGAGGATCTGTTTGTTGGGTATTTTAGAGAGAGATAGTGACTGTCTTCATAGACATATGTGGGATGTTTTTTTCTAGATAAGAGAGTGGCCTATTATGTGAGGATCTGTAATGTCTATTTTTATACCATCACCTAATAACTAATTCATGCCTAATTATTAGAATATGTTTTGGAGAGTTGCATCTAAACCAGCCCATATGTACAAAATAGTGACATAGTCATAAATGAATAATACTAAATATGCACCTTGACATCTCTTGGGATGAAAGTAAAATCAACCTCATTTTAATGTTGAGAAATCGTAGGAATAATACTAAGCTAACATGATTTTAAACTCTACAAGTTACAAGATTAAAAAGACATACATAACAAACATAACATAACCAAATAAAACAAACAATAAATAACATAAATAAAAAATTTGCACCTGAGAAGTACTACAAAACTCTGAGGAATCTGGCATATGTCCCCTTTGTGCAAGAACTTGGTTTGATAACTCAGTCACACGCTGATCCATGGAATTAAGTCTCGACTCAAGGCTTTCACGTGCTTTCCTCTCCTGTTTAGCTATCTCCTTGTAAGGAGCTGAAGCATGAAGAGTAGTCTTACAAACACCACTACCCATTCCTCGTACACGACCCCTTCCATCACGACCACAAACCTCAGTAAGCAAAAACTTATATTAAACAAGAAATTTAACTAGAACAAACACAATACAAACGAAATTCAATGAATCACATACCAGTGCAACAGGGTCATGGTCTAAATCTTCTTGTCCCAATGATGGATCCATGCTAATAATTTTTCTAATTTCATCCTATAAAATAAATAATAATTAGTAAAACTTATATTACTTGCTTATTGACATAAATGAATAACACTCAGATTTTGTTCTCACTATTTGTTGGCTTGAAGTGGGAAAAGGACAAGTTCCATCCTTCTTGATGTGGGTGGCCACGTATAATTGTGTCCTATTTATGCTACCACTCAGACTCTCCTTTTTCTGTAAAAGAATAAGAAAATACATAAGTAGACATTAATATGTTAATAAATTATAAGAAAATAGTAATTTTATCTAGATACTACCAACTTCTCCGCAGTCCTAGCCGCTCCTCGTCTACCAGATGTATGCGGGCTCTTCAATTGTAGCCTAGATGACTTTCCCTTTTCTCGACGAGCCTGGTCATCTACTGTTGAGCAGAGATCAACAAAACGCTCCCAGTCTTCTCTCCTCACACGATTTGGTAGATTTCTTTTCCGCTCAACGTCCGTCTGAAAGCCATCATAATGCAAGCGGAGTTCGTGTTTCCACTGTTTCCATGCTAGATTGGCTTTTAACAATATTTGGCTTTTGTACATAGCTGGAACGTCATAACCGGCCTGTGATAAACATTAGAAATTAAATAATTAATAAATGAACTAAAGAATAAATAAGTTAACGAATGCTTGAATGAACGAACCACATGCACTCACCTGAACATTGTTCCATATAAGCTCCTTAATTGCATCTGGCACAAAACGCCAATCAGTGTATGCAGGTGGACAATGTGTCCTCGCTATCCGTCCTACAAATGTGGAGAACTTTGCTGCGTCGTCTTCAATTGGCTGTCCCTCCTCGTTGAATTTTATATGTTTACGGGTACCTAAACAAATAATATATTACTAACAAATAATTAATAACAATTATTAAACTAACGAATATAATAAACTCACCACTTGGAGGATTCCCTCCCTGTTGAGACTCATTGGGCTGAGACCCACTCGACGAATGTCCAGTCATGGAATCAAAGAACTGATACAACCCAAAAATTTGTAACCAAATTAAACAAATTTAGCAATATGAATAGCAATTCTCTCTCTATATAAATACATATATAAAAAGAACAAATCTCTAAACGATCCATTTGTGTGTTATTTGATAAACAAACACAATTAATCCACAACTAGCGTACTCTATTGCAAAATTTTCAAACACAACATATCTCTACTATTATAAAGAGAATGGTAGGGTCAAAAGTGAAGATTGATCTTTTTTGTTAATGACCAGTAAATCCTATAGTTATTACTCTACTATTATCTTCACTACTATTATCTCTTCTCTACTATTATAATGAGAGAAGGAGGGATAGTGTTGACTAACTTTTCTTACCAAAACACCCTAAAATTATTTTATCATATTACTGCATAAAATCAGTTAGTTAGGGATATTGATGTACTTTTAAGTATAACTAAAACAAAGAGAATTCAACTTATCTTTAACCACCTAACACACGTCTCTCCCTCCAAACTCAATTTTTAACCACCCCACTCCCCCCTTTTCTCTCTCTCTAACCACCCCCACCTCATTGATTCCCATTTAGGATCAATTTCAAAAGTCTGAATATTTGGGTCTATTATTTTCAAAACTTTATTTTACCAGTTTGAAATCGGGGCTACAGAAGTGCTTGCGAGTTTAAGATCGAAACTTAGTGGAGAAATAGGAAAAATGGAGGAGCTGGTCATCAGCGAGGTTCAAATTCTACTGACTTCGAAGGAGGATTTAGTCTCAATGTGATCACTTGGGCTTAGTAGGGTTGTTTTCTATTTTTTTTTTTTTAGGGTTTATGTGTTTCAATTTTGTTCGGCAATAGAGGTTTGTTGAATTTTAGATCCTTATTGAAAGATCAGCATCAGTACATATCGAAACTTGCTTTTCAAAAATTGGTTTTAGAGAAAATGTATGCTTCCCTCTTCTGTGTTTTTTTTGCTTTATTTTCCTATTTGATTAAAAATAAATTTTTCTTTGAATTATTTACAATCTTTGCATACACTTTTTTGTTGAATATCACTTAAATCTACAGGTGAAGCTTAAGAAGGGAGCGTACAATTGCGTTATGTGAAGCTAAATAAGGATCAAGCGCAATTAGAGGAGGTTAGGCCAGGAGAACTCAATCAGCTTGTTCAGGTTCTAGTACTGGTCCTTCTTTTCTATTTATTTTTCTCCATATTTTTTTGGATATATGGAGTCTTTCAATATCTGTATGCTATGTGTGTTTCGAATTGCTTTTGATTGAATCTTAATTCTCAATTTTGGTCTGATTTCGAGAATTTAGTGTCATTTTTCCATATATTTATAGGGTGTGTAATCGACTGTTCCAAACGGTGTGCAAATGTCAGTTTTATGCATATTTTTCAAATAACAAATGAGGGTAGTTGATATGTTGTTTACAGAGATCAAATTGAATTTTTTTTGCACTGTAGGTGGTTTTTGCTAAGTTTAAGGAGCATAATCTGGCTCTTGCAATGGCATATCCAGTATCAGAGTTTTAATATTAATAGATACACTTTGGCAAAGTAAAGGACAACGTAAATGAATTTGGTTGATGGATTCTCAATAATTTTGAAGTATATTTTGTATGATTTATTGCTAGAGCTATAATACTGATGAACATTTTTTATTTGAAGAGATGGGAATTATAGTCCAATTGCTACTTATGTACTATCAGACCAACATTCATGATTTCGTTTATTTGGAGGGTCCAAATGATGTTTTGGATCTGTTTGGATTGGGCCAAATGCTTAAATTTCTTAAAGATGCTATTTTGATGGAATTTCTGTCGTTGATAAATGCAATGAGTGTGGACAGTCTATAATTTGGACTTATATTTTGAAAGCTTTAAGAGTAGTGCTATCCCTACTTTAGGGAACTATTTATTACTATGTTATACATTAAGAGATCCATATAAAAATTTCAAATTATGTTAATGTATTGAATATCAAATTTATTCAATTCATGCTTCAAGCCTCTCAATTGCTCTATATATATATTTTTTTGGGTAATTATCAGGATTTGAGACTCACGTGCATAGAACATGCATTTTGCTAGTATCAAAATAAGGAATTCACATAGAGTTTTAACAATTGTAGCAACAATCAGAAAAGAATTTAAATGATCAAATTCCATAAATCATTTCAGCCATTGATGTTTACAATCAAAATAATATAATCTTTAGGCTTATCATGATATTTACATTAATCTTCATCATCTTCTACTATATCAGCTACCAATGATGATGTTAAAGCATCTGCTTTCGTTCTTGCTTCAAAGACTAAGGGATCTTCATAAGCATCCACATCCCGATTCAATCTCTTTGGAGCATCTAAGACAACATACCAATTCTCCCTAGTTTGATCCTTACAATAGAAGACTTGAGTGGCTTGAAATCCAAGACAAAACGGCTCATCGGCTTCAAATGAATTTCTTTTGAACTTTCCCATATTAACAAATACTAAATTCGTTTCTGGATCAACATAACATCCATTTGCTTTATCTTCTATACACACCCAATCACAAAAGAAGACTATTTCTTTGAAGTCATAGTAATCCAATTCAAGTATTTGTTTAATGATGCCATAATAAGAGACTTCTTCTTCCTCGAGATTCTTATCCTTGGCACTTGCCCTAAAACTTGTTACAGCCTTCATGAAGACCCCATTGTTCTGTGTTGTCATGCTCATTTCTGAATCCGCTGTACAATAAACATATCCATTTATTGCATATGCACTATATGACATGGCGTCAAAGTTCGGACCATCAGCAAGCCTCTTCAGGGTAGATATTTGTTCTTTTTCTAGTTGTTGTCTTAACCAAGGAATGTAATCCATCGCCTTTTTTATTGGTTGATTGTCCCTTCGATTTTTATCACTAGACTTGTGGCCTTGAAGATATGTCTGATACTTTCTGTGAATGAAATAGGTACTCCTTTAAATAAGTATTCATGTATATCAAATCAAAATAATAATTAATAATATCTGAATTTCAATATTGCTTACTCATCCCACTCAACATTTTCAGGAGAATGTTGTAGAACCCATCTGCGTGCTTGCTGGAACGACAAATTTTGAAGACGGTATACCTTCCCCTTTTTATTGATAGGGTAGGCACATTCAACATCATCATCCATAAATATACTTTGTCCTCTCTTATGGCTTCCTTCTCTACCCTCCGGTATGTATTCCATGCAATACCTCATTGATTCTTCCATGAGGTACTGCTCTGTAATAGACCCCTCTGGAAAAGTTTGATTAACAACATATCTTTTGTATGTTTTCATCATCCTGTACATATATCTTTAATCAGATATCTATGTTAAACACATTAATTTTAAAAAACATAATTAATTCAAACATTACATTTACCTCTCAAACGGATACATCCATCGATATCTAACAGGTCCACATATTTGTGCTTCCTCCGCCAAGTGCACAACAAGGTGTGTCATAGAAACAAAAAATGAAGGCAGGAAGTACTTTTCGAACACACATAGTGTTTCCACAATGCGTTTTCTCATATTCGAAAGCTGTATGCGGTTAATAACCTTGGAACATAGGGTATTGAAGAATATCGATAACTGTCGAATAGCGGCACGCAATGGCTTATGTTTCTTGAATGCGTGCATCAGCAACACTGGTAGCAGATGTTGTATGAGGATGTGATAATCATGTGACTTCAGGCCCTTGAGTTGAAAATCTTGCAAACTCACATTATGTTTCCAATTTACACTATACCCAATTGGAACCTTCAACTTAAACAAGGTTTTACAAATTATTTCCTTCTCCAATCGGGATAAGGAAAAAGGAGCTTTGGGACAATATAACTTGCCATTCTTTTCAACTGGCCATAAGTTTTTCCTTATCTTCATTGCCTTTAGATCCTGACGGGCCTCAATATCATCCTTAGTCTTACCCTTTGTCTCCATAATTGTTGCAATTAAGTTCTCTGCAATGTTTTTTTCCACGTGCATCACATCTAAATTATGTCGAATAGGCAGATCCTGTACAAATTAACGATATGTGTTAGTATACAAGTGATGTATACCACATCACATTAATATCATAAAATATAATAAAGCACCTTCCAATACGGTAAGTCAAATAGGATTGATCTCTTTGACCATGCAGTTCTCTCCTTATCCTTGGATCTCTTTCTCTTCTTTCCTGCTACCTTTCCAAACTTGGTCTGAATATTTTCCATTTTGCTTAATACTTCAGACCCACTCAAACGGCGAGAATGCTTCCTATGTTCTTCCTTCCCATTAAATTGTGACTTTTGGCTCCTGAAAGGATGACTTGCATCTGTTAAGAATCTTCTATGGCCCATATAAGCAAACTTCTTTCCATGTGGTAGCCACACTGAGTCTATCCCTTTGCTACAAACAGGACAACCATACTTTCCTGCTGTCCTACAACCCGAAAGATGGCCATATGCTGGAAAATCATGTATAGCCCACAACAAAATTGCTTTCATAATGAACCTATTCTTAGTGTATGAGTCATATGTTAAAGTTCCAATAGACCACAATTCAGTCAACTCGGCGACCAATGGCTGCAAGTAGATATCGATGTCATGCCTTGGACCATTTGGGCCGGGAATCAATAGTGTTAACATAGTGAACTCCTTACGCATGCATAAAGATGGGGGAAGGTTGTACGGAACAATCATGACAGGCCAACAACTATAAGAGTTACTCTTGTTCCCAAAAGGATTGAATCCATCCGTTGCAAGTCCTAGCCGAACATTACGAGACTCGGCAGCAAAGTCACTCCACCTAGTATTTATTGATTTCCAACAAGAAGAATCTACCGGATGACGCATGTGACTATCATTTTCAACTGAGTTTGCATGCCATGTTATATTCATTGCAATCCACGGTACACTATACATTCTTTGTAACCTCTGGGATAATGGAAAGTATCGTAGCTTCTTCCATGGTAAACGTTTAGTCCTTGGCTTCGACTCGTCCACTGGTTTCCATCTGCTTTCACCACATGTAGGACAACTCTCCTTAATTGCATGCTCTCTCCAATAGAGTATGCAATCATTACGACATGCATGGATAATCTCGTAGTCTATACGCAAAGACTTAATCAATTTCTTGGAAGTGTAGGTGCTATCCGGCAAAGTGTACTCATCTGGAAGAATTTTTTTTATCATTCCTAACAACTCTGTGAAACTCTTATTAGACCACTGATGTCTAGCCTTCATGCTCAACAACTGAACTGTGATCGACAATTTTGTGTGCTCACCTCGACACGATGGATATAGGGGTTGTATCGCATCCTCCATCAACTTCTTGTACTGAATGTCCTCCTGTAAATCACCCGAAGCTTGATTATCATCTTCAGCATGAACTTCATTCTGGCATGCATCGAGGTCATCAGGACTAACATGTCCAAATGTGTCATTTAACATATTTGTCATTCTTGAGAACATATCTTCATCATGATTACTAGTTGACATACTAGGAGCCCCAATGTCGATATGACTTCTGGAAAATGGTTCCTCATGGTAGATGGAAAATGGTTCTCCATGGTGGATCCATCTCGTGTATGACTCATCTATACCATCACAAATTAAATGCTCTGAAATAACTTCGAGAGTTTTCTTCCCTTGTAGATTATGACATTTGACACAAGGACAACAATGCCAATCAACACCACCACAATTTTGTTTTGCAAACGAAAGGAATAATGCAACTCCTTCGAGGTATTCAACAGACATCCTCGGTGCTGTCATCCACTTCTTGTTTGGGGGTGTCGAAGACATCTTCTAGTTAACTGGAAAAAAAGAAAATTAAATGGCTGAAAAATTATATAGACTTAAAGCTTTTAACAAATTAAAAATAAGTTGTATGGGTACTCCCACAACAATAGTTGTCATAAATTCCTAAATGGCTTTTATATCAATATACTTCTAACTTGTTAATGATATTTTAACATGCTCGGCAAAACTAGTACAGTCTAGCCCATCTAAACATCATATTATCTCATTCTTACAAGTCATGGAACACAATTGACCCAATTACTACACATCCCATTGGTAAATGCTCTTTTCATTGGCTTTTTATTAAAAATCTTCTCCAATATAAAGTATTCCCAAGCTAAGAAAAAATCCAATATGTCATTGTTTTTCCCTCTTCTTACTACTTGTAATTCATATTTCTAAAATCACACCATAAAATAGCTTTGGAAGTTGCCTTATAAATCAATTAGAGTTCCTCAAAATACTAGTTGCAAATTAGTAGCTTTTCGGTCAAAAGCAAAGATAATGACAATATGAAGGGTAAATATAATGCCAGAAAAAGCCGAAAGAATCACCAAGTTCCAGGAAAGGGTCAGCACTAAAAACAGGTATTTAACTTGCTAGTTAGAACAAAGTAAAAATATACACGATTTTGATCCCAAGAAAAAAAGGAAAAAAATTTCAGCTCTTTCCAAACAAATCAAAGCGAATAAAAAAATCAAAGATATTTATATTTGGTAACCAAAAGAAGCCCCCCCCCCCCCCCCCCCCCTCCCCTCTCATGTAAAGGCAATGAGAGGAAAAGAGGAAGCTAAATTAAGAGGAATTTATAAAAATAAAATAAAGGGAAAAAAGAGAGAAAATAATGTTAATAATCAGATTTAAAGAGAGTAGGAAAAGAATAACACATCTATCTCAAAAGAGACCTTGATATGGTGACTCTTAGCTATCATACCAGCATCCTCAAAACACCATGTATTCTTTTCTCCAAAGTAATGACTTCAGAGAACCTGAAGTATGAGAAATCTACCTTTTCAATTTCTAAAATCTTAGGAAACAAATCTTAGGTGAAGGATAAGTATAATGGGTCCCTAATTGTAGAGAACGAAATATTAAATCAAACATTGAATCTCATTCAAATTACGTTAGTGAGAAGACTGGTTGTGTTATGGGGGTACTTTTTGTGGGGTTTTCATGCAGATGAAATCTAAAAGAGAGAGAGAGAAAGAGAGAGAGAGAGAGAGAACTTCCATAAAAGATTTCATGCTTACAAGCATCATTTAAACATCTTGGATCAAGAAAACGATCACTTTTGTTCTCTTGCTATGCTACCTCTACGATGGAGGAACAAATAATCAATTACAAAAGTGGAAGGAAACTCCTTCCACAAGTGAATCACCTGGGAAATAATGGAGAGCTAAGAACAACTTAAACAAGACATAACAGTTGGCTATCATATTTCTATAGAATGAAGTGTTTTAGTTATGTAGGCTAGTAGTATTCAGGAGCTCTTTAGAAGGTTATTTTGCTAAGAAATAACACAAGTTTTAGGGATGCAACGTAATAAATTCTGTAAGATATGCTTTAAATCTCTAGGATGCACAGGTTGTGCTCCTTAAAAGGGGACAAGTTAACCATGCTCATACTATTTGGAAATACCAAGTTTGGTCCAACTAAATTACATGATAGAGTGAGCAAATGTTTGCTTGTGTTTAGTATATGATAGGATAGCATTTTAAGCATTTTCTTTTGTTCTTATTGTGGCCAAGCTCATGAAGATTAATTATGTGACTATTGTATAAGTTCAGGCTACAACTACAGAGTATAAGGCTTATCAAGAGCAAGTTCTCAATAATTGCCCAAAAATTTCCCAGGTATGACTAAAAGACTTGTCTCAAACCTTGTTATTGAAGCAAGTTGTTTTGGATATGATTTTCTCTCCACATTTTTAACTAATACTTGGTGTATTCTCATTATTGCTAACTAGTTTTCTTCCGATAGTTTAAGTTGATTTTCTTCTGGTAGTTTGAGCTTCTGAAGCTACTAATTTTGCATACTTTGGTAAAGCAAGCCTATGACCTTGTTTCTGGTGGAACTCAGAACACTTTTAGTCTTGGTGAATTTGAAAAATAAAGTAGTAAGATATCTCTTTTTTTTTCACAGTTCTTAAATCAGAGACTTCTATGTTTCGGAAATTTGTGTAGGAAATCTTCCAACCCGGTGTCTAGGATTTCCATCTTGGGATTTAGGGATTAACTTTGGTCACAACTCTTAACTTAGTGACTTCTCTACTTTAAATGTTTCTGTGCAGGAAATTTTCTAACCCCATTGATGACTAGTTCTCTATCTTGAGGTTGTCACACATTTGAAGTAACTAATCTACTATAGAAATTAAATTCAAGAAAAATTGAAGTGACCTCAAGTAATACGTGATATATGTTTGCTCCATCTCTTAGATTGACTCTAAATATTTTAGCTTGGCTTGGATTTTCTTTCTACAGGGTATTGATGGCTCTAGAGTTGAAAAGGTGCTGGAATCAGTTCACATTACAGCCAACAAAAACACTATTCCTGGGGATGTGTCTGCCATGTTTCCTAGTGGCATCCAGATGGTTAGGGCCTCTTCCTTGGTCGTCTT
The DNA here is from genome assembly GCA_015143295.1 of Tetracentron sinense. Lineage (NCBI taxonomy): Eukaryota > Viridiplantae > Streptophyta > Magnoliopsida > Trochodendrales > Trochodendraceae > Tetracentron > Tetracentron sinense. Next base: position 29,390,440 of record CM026564.1, read on the forward strand.
GTACCCATCCGGATGGGTAGATTTCTATAGAAATCTGGTAATAAGCACTCACTACACCAAATCACTATAACCAGAAACAACATAACCCACTAATTAATGAAAGAAGCAGTAAATCGTTAGTGAATTACCAAGAATAAAAACCCTAAATTATACTATTACTCTGAAAAATCAATTATCTCACGGCTATTCTCCGGATAAAAATCAAATTAAACATGCAAATAGATCAAAACGAGATTTAAAAAAAACATAGCATAAAGCAATTCCATCACACCTTCAATAAAAAACGAGATCAAAGGAGGATCGAACATACCTTGGAGCTACGTTCTTCCTTCGCAGTAAAAAAAACGAAACCCTAACTTTGTAGAGTAAGAATAAAATAATAGGAGAGATCTTTGAGCGCCGAGAGAGCCGATGATCAATATCTATATCCGAGAGAGGTGGAAGATGTTTTGTGCTGGTTTAGTTAGAAGAGGAGATTTGGGAAAACCGAGAGAAGTGGAAGGAGTTTTGCACGGGAGCATTAAACCCATTAAAATCAACTATTTATTGTGAACCGTTGGATGCTCATTCAACGGTTTTGATTAAAAGTGCCGACCACAACCATTAGTAAGCCTAACCGAGTGGAGTGTTTTTCGACTCAAAAACAACAAACACCAACCGTGGTCATTACCGAATTTTTATACCACGGCTATGGGTCGTCCTACATTTAACCATGGCTAATATCCATTGTTTATTGCACTTCTTTTATGTTGTTTTTAACCCATTTTCACGTAGTGCTCGTGGTTTTTCCCAGAATGGTTTCCACGTAAAAATCCTTGTGTTGTGGTTTGCTTGGCTTTCTATTTTCCGCACTTAAAGTACATCATCTCTTAATTTATAACTTAATTGTTAAAACATTAAAAATGGTAGATAAACTTATGGGGTGTGTTCGGTTGAGGGGAATGTGAAGGAAAGTGGGTGAAATGTTCGGTTTGAGTGATTTTGAGGTAAAGTAAAACTTGAACTTTCTCAATAGTGTACAATTTTCTTTCACTTTCACCCAAACCTTATTCCACCAAAAAGCTGGAATTGTGAAAGAAAGTAAAGTAAAAACTTCCAATTCCAAATCTACCCTTTTGTTGAACCCTATTCGTAAAGAGAACAAAGGATAATCTTGGAAAAATTAATACTTTCCTCTAAACTCAAACCAAACACACGAGAATTTATACAAGTCTTTCACTTTACTTTACTTCACTTTACTTTCTCCCACCCATTTACCCCTCTACCGAACACACCCATAGGAAGCCCTAACCATTCCCTTGACTTTGTGAGATTCTCAACTCAAACCTTGATTTGAGGTTCACCGAATTAATTTTTTCAATCTTGAATAGTCATCTATGATGATAAAGGCATATATTTTACCACTTAGGCTAGCTACATCATTTGGACCAAATAAATCCATATGTAGAAGTTCAAGTGGTCTTGAAGTTGAACTTTCTTTATTTTTCTTAAATGATGTTTTGATTTGTTTTCTTAGTTGGCATGCATCACACATTTTATTTCTTGAAAACTTTGTTTTAGGCATGCCTTTAACAAGATCATTTCTAGATAGTTTTGACAATAAGTTCATACTAACATGACCTAGTCTTCTATGTCATAACCAACTAACTTTATTCATAGTCGAAAAGCATATCATATTTTGATAAGGTAAATCATCAAATTCAATTGTATACACATTCTCATTCTTATATGCTATGAATAAAGTATTAACATTGTGCGATCTATGCATTGGGCAGCTGTTGTTCTTATTATTTGATATCTTCGAGAGACCTTATTTCAGAGCCTTCAGTCGAATGAGCAGATGGTCCGCTTGAAACCCCTAATATCAATGACCAGTACCAGTGAATAGGATAGAATGGTTCAGAATGGGGCTTTCTTTCCAAAAGGGAGACGGCAGGTAGGTCAATCAATGTACGAGAAGGTCCCTTCAAACGCTTTTATTGGTCCCTTTTTTATTGATTCTTATTGAGGATCTGATGCTCGCATCTTGAATCTTGAATAGATCATCAACCCACGAATAGGGATTCCTGCTCCCTTTTCCAACTTTGAAATTCAATCTATATTGGTCTCGCTTCCCCTTCTATATTGTGTTCTATTCCCATCTCTGAATAGCCCCCTTTTAGTTCCATAGTTTAGGTAGCGAGAAGACTTTGAACGATAGAAAAGAGAAACGGACTAACGAAGCAGAGGAGATAGCTACATGAGCCAACCGAAGACAGAGACTGGGAGCCATTCCGGTTGGGTTGTTGCGTAAACCCCTAAGCGCGCAGCCTTTATCTTTAATCATACATACATTAGATTTAAATGATATATTTAAACCTTTATCACATAATTAGCTAATACTAATAAAATTTAGCTTCAAATCATCAACAAGTAAAACTGTTTCAATGAAAGTAGTGTTGTTTTTACCAACATTACCTATACCAATGATCTTTCCCTTGGCGTTGCCTTTAAAGGTCATATGTCCTCCATCTTTAGGGTAATTGAAGTAAAAAGCTTCTTATTCCCGATTATGCGCCTTGAGCATCCACTATCCAAGAACCATATTGACTTAGAGCTACTTGACTTTAGGCATACCTACAAGACAAATTTAAGTAATTCCCTTTGGTACCCAAACCATCTTGGGTCCTCTATGGTTAGTCTTGGGAGGGGATGTTCCCTTTGGAACCCACACTTTCCTAACTACCTTCTTTCCATGAAATGTATAAAAAGCACTAGGAGTAGTTAAAGGACTAATTTGTGTCCTAGCAATCTCTCTAAATTCTTTTGACCATTAGTGAATGTGAGGATGGTGCTAGTCAAATCCTTAAATTTAACTTCAAGTTCATCACATTCATTAGTTAAGTCTTGAGGTAAAGGAAGAGTTTCTTTCTCTTTCATTTTTAACACCTCATTTTCTTTTTGAAAATTTTATTTCTCTTTTAATAGAAATTCATTTAAGTTTGTAAGAGAAAGATTTTCTTTTTGGGGCTATTTATTCTCTGAAGCAAGTTTTTGAAATTCATCATAGAGCTCATCGAAAGCGTCTCATCAAATGTAAGAGATTCGTTGGGTGAAAAGTTTACCTCATCGTCTTTTGTCATGAGGCACATGTTGGCCACTTCTTCATCACTTGAGCCTTCTTACCACTTTCCTCAGAATCATCCCAAGTTGCTTTCATGGCTCTTTTCTTGAATCCATTGCTCTTCTTTAGTTGAGGACAATACATCTTGATGTGTCCCGGCTTTTTGCATTCGAAGCATATGATGAGTTCCTTCTTGCTTAATTCGCCATTTGAGAGTTCCTTGACGAATTCTTTTTTGAAAGATCACTTCTTAAAGTTCTTCGTGTTTCAAGAACTGCTTGAATTTTCTAACCATGAGGGCTATGTCTTCATCTCCCTTACTTTTTTCTTCATCACTCTTATTCACTTGAGAGGATTTTAGAGCTAGACCTTTCTTAAGCTTGGGCTCATCCTCTTGGTTCTTCATTATCACCTCATGAGCCATAAGTTATCCGAGGAGTTCATCCATTGGAAGCTTGATTAAATCTTTAGCTTTAGATAACCATCACCTTGGGTGCCCATTCCTTTGGTAGTGAGCGAAGAACCTTTCTCACATTTTCACCATTAACGTACACCTTGCCAAGAGATTTCAAGTCATTAAGAATGTTAGTAAAATGAGTAAACATTTCACCAATAAATTCATTTTACTCCATTTTAAATAGTTCATATTTATGACTTAACATGTTTATCTTCTCCTCTTTTACTTGGTTTGTACCCTTATAGGTAACTTGGAGTTTGTCCCAAATTTCCTTTGCAGAGTCACAACCCGAAACTCTATTAAACTCTTGAGGACTTAAGACGTAATACAAATTGTTAATTACCTTAGCATTGATTTGAATGAGTTTAATATCGGTCTCATTCCACTTTTCCTCAACTTTGGGTATTTGAACCCCATCAAGAGTTTTACTTGGAAGATGTGGACCTTTCACTATGACTCTCTAACATTCATACAAAGACTTGGATTTAATACATCATCCGAGTCTTCCAATAATTATAGTTCTCTCTATTAAATAATGGAGGTTTAGTAGTGAATTGCCCCTCTCCTAAATTAGTTGCAAAAATGTTTGTCATATTATATCTTTTACTCTAAGATTGTTAAATCTAAATTTAGAGTCCTAGGCTTTGATATCAATTGTTGCCCAAGTATTTGACCCTAGAGGGGGGGGGGGGGTGAATAGGGTCTTGGCAAATTAAAATTTTCCTTATTCCCTTTTTGTGGAATTTAAACTAAATGAGTTAACAACAGAAAGTGAACTATCAATTCTTAAATTAAAGCGATAATAAAAGAAATAATGAGAGATAAGAGAAAGCAAACACAGATATTATTTTCAAGGTTCGGCTCTCTGGCCTAAGTCTCCGCCTTAAGCTTCCTGCTCAAGGATTCTATGATTCACTATCGTTCAAACTTCTTACAGGTGAAGCCCAAACCATTATAGTTTTCTTTAAGGGTGAAAGTCAAACTTTTTCAATCTTCTTCCGGGCGAAGATCAAGCCTAACAGTGCAAAAGAACAGTCCTCTCTTCACTTTCATGAAGCACTCTACTTCAATTACTAGAATCCACGATTCTATATTTCTTCAAATACAATTTGAGTATTGGATTTCAATTTGAAAAATGCTCCTGAGATGAGTTGAATGATTGCTTTAAAGCTTTCTAAAAATCTCTCAAAGATAGGAGTTGAATAGCTCAAAACGGAGATTTGGGATTTTTAAGGTATATTCAATGTAGAAATCAGATTTAGTGTAGATGATAAGAGTTATTGTATAGATTAATAGTTATATTTTGTTCATAAACAGTTTCCTTTTAAAGCTCAGAGAAAATAATAGTCGTTGGTGAACCATTAAATGCAAAAAAGCCATTGAAAAACTAGCCATTATAGCATTTTTTGTTTTCCACATGATTTCGTCGACGAGATTGGGATAGAGTTTGAAATAGTGGCTCTACGGCCAGTTTCGTCGCCGAAATCACAGAGCATCTGTAATTTCATCAATGAGATCACTTTGTTTCTCTATAATCTCATATTTTACTTCTCTAAATGATTAAGACTTTTTCCAAGGTCACTTAGCTTATCTTTAACATGATTTCCATCATTCTTATGATGTCCTAGGGCCTTAGTATAAATATGAATTATTTGGCTTAGGCTCCTAAGATCAATCTAGGTACTTTGGGCATTCAACTTTCTATACTTTTGATGACCTTTTACATAAGTCGTAGACTCTCTCAAAAACAAAAAAATATAAGACATTAAAGGATTCTTGAGAGTTGGTCTTCAACTTGATCTTGGATCTTCAAATTTGGCTTTGACTTCATTATCTTCCAAAAGTTCTTCATTTGAGATTTTCTATTTTGGCTTCAAGTGAGTCTTTGATCTTCATGATCTTGAATTTGGCTCTTTAAGCTTTTTGTTGATCCATTTTGAATGCTTGTGATCATTTTATGCTTCATGTCTTGCAAGATGTGCTAATGCTTTTATAATTTGCTTTTCATGAAAACTTGATAGAATCATTAATACTACAAAGTTTATTTCATTATTGTGTTATCATTGAAGGATAACTAAGCTTGTAACCTTTAGGTTAACATAATTATCTCCTTTACATACAGCTTACTCTACTCATCCATGAAGTAAGTAGTAGGAACCAGAAGAAACAGTAGATTTTGTCAATCAATCCATTATTTCCAATACTGCACCGTACCCTGCCTCGACCTCAATAGCCCAACTACAAAATTCATCGATATCCTCTCTCATTTTCATTCTGGAATGGTCAATGACTGCAAAGGCCATATAGCTTCTGATGCTCAGCTTCACTTGCTGACAAGTCAAACATCTAGCTACGAACTCTGCATCATCCCATTTCATATCATCCCACCAAAAGTGCCTACAAAGATTTCGATACATCTCTATATCATCCGGATGAACCGTATACTTTGCGTGATGTGCTTCCTCAAGAACCTCTCTCTTTAGATTAGCCAAATCTGGAACACACAATCTATTACGAAATCTCACACCATCATCTGATCCAATAGCCCAATATGCAGTGTTACCAACAACTATCTCTGCAATTCTCGATTGCAACTTTCCATCTTGCGATTGAGCTTGAATTATTTTACTGACCAATGTCGGTTGGATAGTTAGACTGAAGAGAAAAACCTTAGAATTCTGTTGAACTAGATGAATATTATATTTTGAAACTACCCCCAACATATTCAACTCCTGAACCATCATAAGAGCAACTAACCCTCTCGGTTTGCCCCTCAATGCATCTACTACAACATTAGATGCGTTTTGATGCTATCCCAGATGATCCAATGCTTTGAAATCCGGTTCTCTACTAGCATTCACCGATCTCCAAAACTCTATGGTCGTTTTCCTCTCCTTCCCCAAACATGCGTATCTTAGCCTCCTTTATTAGGTTAAAATCAAAGTGAGCTAATTAGGTTTTAACAATTCTATTTATATTAATCTATTTAGAGAATTACTCAAATATCCCTACTAAGGTCTGTTTGGTTTTGACAGAGATTAAACCAATTTAATTCATTAAATTAAATCATTGGTTTAGCCTTACCCACTAAGGTTAGCAACCAAGACCAAACATCCAACACTAATTACTAGACTACCCTCGAGGTGTAAAATTACAAATTTACCTCTCAAGTGTAATTAATTTGAATTAGGGTTACTACAAGAATTAAGATTCGCTAATCTTAAAATTAAAGCATTTAACCTTGTTTTTTAAAAGGAAAAATAATTTAACCACAAAAAATAAAATTTCTTAGCCAAAGTTCAAAGCAACTAAAGGGCTTTGTGAGGGGGTGAGAGGCATAATCCAATCCTAGTACGAATAGCAAATTATGTAGATATGGCTCGAATCTAGGCAATCTACTCCAGCGGGGCCTCTAGGTGGTGCATGACTCACAGAACAATGGTGGGTCACTATAGATGATCCCAGCTCTACAGATATGAGGACCACTTAGATTGCAGGATGGCTAACTCATTGGCCTTAGTGTTGGGAGATAATAGATCCGGCGGAAAAGATAATCAAGCACAACCATGAGCCAAGATCCGATTGCTTCTTCCTTTTTCAGAGAAACCTTGAGAAATCAGTACAAAATAACTATCTCCTTTCAGATTAAAACTCAACCCAAACAACATCCATTTAGCTCTCTTATATTGCTCAACCCAAACAACATGCATTTAGCTCTCTTATATTGCTCCTGGTACTTCATGAGGATCTCCTCAGACATGACCGCATACCTTGTTTTAACTGTTGTTTTGCTTGCACAATAATTCCATAGAGATAATTATAATTCAGTTAGTGTAGAGACGAACTAAATAAAGTATGGTCTAGGAGACTGTAACAGATACCACCTTCCTAGTCCTAGCCCACAAGAAGGAGCAAGAACCCAAGTCCCAATTAAATTTCCACCACCAAATAAGATCTTCTAGGTAAAGATGGTGTATAGACTATCAAAAGTCAATGCATGGCATTCATATGAATAATCAAAACCAGGAAAATAGTCCAAAAGTAGAATGTAATTAGATGGTTATGATCATCCATTTGAGTTGAAATTGCACCTAGAAGATCTCATAAATCTTGACTCATGACCGTCTGAAATCGATAAAAGAAAAAAAAAGAAGGAAGAAGTAAGCGTTACAAAGTCGGGCAAGCTTTTACTTGAGGTCGGGATATGTGTACTGTAAGAATCTCACAAATCCTGACTCGTGACTCTGCAATTTGATTTTTCTCTCAACTTGTCTTGAATTTTAACTCCTATGATTAAATTTTTTTAAATATTTATAAATAAATAAAAAAACCAGAATAAAGATTAACTACTCCTGGCTACAAAAGGCCACCCCTCACAATGCCACATAATTTTTTTTTCTAAACTAATCCTAACCCTTTTAACTGTGATTAAGATTTACTATTCCTTGGGGCTAAATAATCTAACCATGTTGGTTTAGGAAAAAATATTAAAAAATTATAGTTTTTAATATTGTAAATTTCAATATTAAATAATATTTTAATATTTTTCTCTAAAAACCAAGGTTATATAGATTATTTGATCTTAAGGGTTAGTAAATCTTAACCACAGTTAAGAGAGTTAAAAGGGATAGGGTTATTTGTTTTTTTCTTAAATCTTATTTGATGCTGTGAGGGGCCTTGCAGCCAAGGTTCTAAATGTCGATATCGCTCGACATGTCGGAGCCGCGGAAAAAAGATATATCGGAAGATATATCGTTTATCGGTGATTTTTGGAAAAAATGACAAAAATAGGGCAAAATATGGAATTTTGTAGTGAAAATTCAGGAAATGTTAAAATAGATGTTAATACACCTTTTAGAATAAAAACATTTAAAAAAACAACAATGTATACAAGAGATGCAATAAGAAGAGAGCAAAGATGTGCGTGAACGAGTGATAATAATGTATGATTGATTCATGTTTCATTCATTTCTCATATCAATCATAAATTCATAATTTATAAGATTCATAATAATATAAAAATACATAATACAACCCACCAAAAAACCTACAATCACCACCAGAAGGAGTTACGCGGAGGTTCGATGTCATCATTTTTGTCTTGACTTGGCTGGCTATAGTGCTGATTCTCCACATACGTACAATACTGTGCCCAACTCATCACATTATGGTACATGGATGTATACTCATGTACATAATGTTGGTAGTAATCTGGGCTAAGATGTAGTAACACGCCAATTGGTGGATACTGTGGGTGATTGGGCACAACTGCCACAGGCACTGGGATTTGGAAATTGTCTCCTCCATACTCATATGGAGGTGGCTCATATCCTGAGACATATCCATAAGGATATTGATCCTGTGTGGAATGTGAATAACTATGTTCTTGAGAGCCTGATGCCTGTGACTGTGTATCCTGGTCATGGCTGGAGAGCCATGTATGTTGAGACCCTCTGGAACTAGAGCCCGAATGTTCCGTGCCCCCAAACCAAGCATCGTGTCCCACATCTCGTTCTTTGCCCTTGCCCTTGCCCTGACCCCTGCCCCTGCCCCTGCCCCTGCCCTGGCTTCCTCGACGAGGGACGTAATGAATTGGTTGGCTTTCTGCTGGATGTGAAAGTGGGGCACCATGATCTTGGTCCTGTGTGGCATGGTCAAAGTCAGCCTCTGCGGTGAATGGGCTCAGAGGCCTCTGCTCTGGCTCAACTCCGATGTTACCTCCATCCCCAGGACTGTCGTCGCCTCCGTCACTCTCATCATGGTCATCAGACTCATCACCACCCTCACTATTACTATTGGACAATCTACTTGTCCCAGCGGTTCTTGCACTTGAAGTCTCAGGACCTTTTGAACTTCTGATCATCTCATCAAATGATTCTGTGCTAAAGCTGCTCCTGCTGCCGCTAGTGCTAGACCCCACTTCTGTAGCAATAACCCTTTCTACATCGATGCCCATCTCAATGGCCGCGCTAGCTATAACTGCGTTTGGATGCCCATCATCTTCATCAAGTGATGAAACCTTAACCCACTCAGAAAGTGGATTATCTTGATCCTCAATGGCACCGATTAACATCAGGTCTAAAGGATCCTGCTCAGGTTGCTTCCCAGTGTCAATCTGCAGTTGCCTGAGTCGCAGCTTCATATTATAGTGACAGAAGACCAGTTTTTACAGCTTTTTGTAGCCAAGTCGGTTCCGCTGCTTTGTGTGGATGAGGGCAAATGTACTCCAGTTTCGCTCACATGCTGAAGATGAAGCAGTCTGTGCTAACACGCGAGCCGCCAATTTTCTGAGGGTCGGACAGTCGGTTCGGTACATTTGCCACCAATCAGCTGACAATTAAATGATGTTATCCATTAGTTTCATATATATTTTGATGTAGAGAAATAACATATAATTACTTTATTGAGAAGAAATTACTCACATGGCGTCATCCTAGACCTTCCTTCCTTAGCAGCAGTTCTTCCAAAGCTCCCTCGCGCATCCCTGAAGCGTACTAGCTATAGATTTTGAGAAAACATATTCCAATTAGATAAAATATATTAGAATGCAATAATGCACATAAATATGCTATAGTTAACGAGATAAAGACATTTCACCTCATTCCCGAAGTCTCCCTTTCTCTTACACTTCGGGTCCAACGTCTCGAAGACGTCGTGAACAGCCTTCATTAAGTCATCCCGATTCCCCAATTTGTGGTTATAGTGATACTTTGGGTTCAAATAATATGCTGAAATGTGAAAATTATACGACATGCAATTAGTATTACAAGCATGCAATAACTTTAATGTAAACATCTAATAAACATCAAACTTACCAGCAGCATGAAGGGGATGCTCCATTGTCTTATCCCAACGAGCATCGATAATCTTGTAGACCCACTTGTATCCACGAGGAGACACATTCTTTATCGACAACTTCATTACCCGTATTAATTCGTACACAGAACCCATAGTCGGCCACTTATCTGCATCTATCACCCTTAAGACACGGTAAATAGGCTCTAGTATGGCAGCCGTATCATTCACTTTGTCCCAAAATTTGTTATTAAGGACAATGTCCTCAACTTTTTTTGCCAAAATAGTGCGCCTTTGTCCATATTCTGCCCAATCAGTCCCAGTGAATAATGCCTTTAGTCCAATTTTATGTTTGGACAAACTCTCTAAGGCAATAAAATTCGTGGCGAAGCGCGTCGCCTCTGGCCGTACTATTTCACCACCACACAAAGCCCTCATCTTTGCTAGAACCCAACTGTGGTTGTATATGAAGTTGGTTACCGTTCTTGCCTCGTCAATAACTTCCTTCACAGATTTCCTTTCTCCTATTGCCTGTAACATCAGGTCTATGCAATGGGCTGCGCAAGGGGTCCAGTATAAGGGATACTTTTTCATAAGCATCTTCCCAGCTTTCACGAAGGCACTCCCATTATCAGTCACCACCTGGACTACATTTTTCTTTCTCACTTCCTCTACAACACCCTTCATTAAGTCATATATATATTTTGCATCCTTTATATTATCAGATGCATCAATGGACTTTAAAAATATTGTCCTTCCCTGACTGTACACCATAAAGTTGATGATCGAAAGCCTAGTGGGTCCTGTCCAACCATCACACATAATAGTGACACCAAAGTTTTCCCACGTTGGCTTTAGAGTGTCAATATAGTCTTTCATCTCCTTCTCCTCTGCGTCTAAGTATTTACCTGTAATCTCATATGGAGAAGGAGGCTCTACCCCCGGCCCAACCCGTTCTGCCTCGTGAATCATGTTTTTAAACTGTGGGGTTGAGGCTGCATTAGCAGGCACATGACTATGTATGAAAAACTTGGATACAGCTGTTCCAAGCGCTTCCACCAGACTTCCTCCACTCCACATTTCCTTCAGCCGCTTCTGTTTTGCATTTCGACTTTTGTACAGAGATGAATCATGTGGTAGATCCGGGACTTTCATGCTTTGGCTGCGGCCAAACATACCATGTGGTTGTGTCCCAGTCCCAAAATCAGATGTCCTACCAGTCGAACCAGATGGTCCTGCTCCGACACTGCCTCTGAAATCGGCAGACCGCATGCGAGCTGCAAATGAACGCTCCTGATCTCTGTCCCACTGCTGGCGCATAGATTGACGATAGCCCTGTCGATATGCTAGCCTTTCGTCAACTCCAATACAGTCGATTGGGTATAAAGTATCATCTTCGTCGTCATCATCCACATCTACTGGTGGCTGTAGACCACGCCTTATTTCTTGACGGATTGCCTTTTGCTCTGCGACATGCTCCAGTCTCTGCTTAGCCCCAATGGTAAGGTTAACCTTCATAGCTTGTCTGACCTCCATCGGACAACTTGGACAGTCTGCCACATTCGAATCACCCCCGGCAAGATGCCACTTTAACCGGGTAATTCCACCGCTCCTTATTTTTTTGCCACAATAATTACATATTGCTCCATTTTTGTTCCCTTCTATTTGTTTGCCATGCGACCAACCTATGTCCCTTACCATCTCCTAGTAGATCACCAATAAATATTAATGTCAAACACATAATATAATCAAACACCAAAACCCGTGATTTTTTTAATGATTATCCATGTTAATTGTTTTAGGAATATGAAAAGCTTATGAATGCACATTACAGTTGATAACTAATTGAAATGTAATTTAGTTTCTCAAACTGTTTCTATATGATAAGTAATTGAATTTTAATTTAGTTTCTCAAACTATTTTTATATGCAATTGATGAGTTCAATGTTTTTACAGGACAAAATTAATGGAAAAGAGAGGAGATGGTTAACTGATCGGAGATCCTGCATCAAGAAAAAAGGAAGACGATAATTTTATTTCAGTATGAAGTTGATGTAATTATATAAAAAGAAATGGATGTAATTTTATTTGACTATGAAGTTGATGTAATTATGTAAAAAGAAGTGGATGTAATTTTATTTGACTATGAAGTGGATGTAATTATGTAAAAAGAAGTTGATGCAATTTTATTTAAATGTGCGGGACTCCTGTTTAAGTTTTAAATATATAGAATTTTTATTTTAATGTAATCTATGTATACTAAGTGTTGTTTAGATTATTACAAGCTTAATGTCATCAAGCAAGACTTCTTCGTCGAAATACAAAATACAAAGATTCTTATTTCTTTTACAAATTATAGAGTGGTGGAATTACTTGGGCTAATTCTTTTACAATATAAAAAATACTGTACAATGGATCACTAAAAAATATAATAAAGTTAAACACATGATATAATCAACTCTTATTTGCAATGTGCACTCATAATCAAGTTTCAATAGTTATATATATTTATAACATTGATCATAACTAAATAAAAATATACAAATTATAGCAGACCAGTATTAATATTTTTTTGTCTTCAAAATAGTATGTTTTATAATCTTTTAAAATTATGTAATAAAAATAGTACATTAACTTATAAATTTTTATACTAAAAAGTATGTTAACTTATTAATCAAAGTGATTACTGATTAGTGAAAGTATGTTAAATTTTTGTACTAAAAAGAATAGCTAAGTGATTACTGATTAGTCAAGGTGTTATTATATTTTTAAAAAGTCCTTATGAGGTTAGAGATATTACATATCAATTATTTTTAATCTATAAAATATTATTAAGAAATTATTAATTTTTTAATACTACTAAAATGGTCTTATGAGCATAATTTGCTAGAGATACATCTTTATCAAGACCAGTTTAAAATCTTAAAAGATTATAACATATTACTTTTTGCCATATAATATAATTTCTAATATGACAGACCAGTTTTACATTTTTTTGTCTTCAAAATAATATGTTTATAATCTTTTAAAATTATGTAATAAAAATAGTATATTAACTTATAAATTTTTATACTAAAAGTATGTTAACTTATTAATCAAAGTGATTACTGATTAGTGAAAGTATGTTAAATTTTTGTACTAAAAAGAATAGCTAAATGATTACTGATTAGTCAAGATGTTATTATATTTTTTAAAAGCCCTTATGAGGTTAGAGATATTACATATAAATTATTTTTAATCTATAAAATATTATTAACAAATTATTAATTTTTTAATACTACTAAAATGATCTTATGAGCATAATTTGCTAGAGATACATCTTTATCAAGACCAGTTTTAAAATCTTAAAAGATTATAACATATTACTTTTTGTCATATAATATAATTTCTAATATGGCAGACTAGTTTTTAAATTTTTTTGTCTTCAAAATAGTATGTTTTATAATTTTTTAAGATTATGTAATAAAAATAGTATATTAACTTATAAATTTTTGTAGGGCAAAAGTATATTAACTTATTAATCAAAGTGATTACTGATTAGTGAAAGCATGCTAAATTTTTATACTAAAAAAAATAGCTAAGTGATTACTAATTAGTCAAGGTGTTATTATATTTTTAAAAAGCCCTTATGAGGTTAGAGATATTACATATAAATTATTTTTAATTTATAAAATATTATTAAGAAATTATTATTTTTTTAATATTAATACAATGGTCTTATGGGCATAATTTGCTAGAGATACATCTTTATCTGGAAATTATTATTTTTTTGTTATATTTCAATATAGTGAAGCTTTTTTAAAATTAAAGCCTCCATATAATTTACAAAGAGAGTGAAAGTGTGAAACTAGCATTACCTTTTAAATTTTAGGTTAAAATCCCTAATATTAACATGATAACTTGTTTACAAAAAAAAATGCGTTAACAATTAAATAACCCTTATAAGGGTTTATAAGGTAATGCTAGTTTCATAGAAAAAATAAAGCCCTTAAAAAAATAAAAATAAAAAGTAATAGTAAAGTTAGATAACCCTTAAAAGGGTTTTAAGTTTTACGTAGGAGTGGAGTTAGATAACCCTTATAAGAGTTTTAAGTTTTAATTCGGAGTGAGTGAAGTTAGCAAACCCAGGTGTTATGTTTAAAATAGGAGTGAGTGAAGTTAGCAAACCCTTATAAGGGTTTTAAGTTTTAAGTTAAAGGAGTGAGCTTAGCAAACCCTTATAAGGGTTTTAAGTTTTAAGTTAAGTGAGCTTAGCAAACCCTTATAAGGGTTTCAAGCTTATCACAAATTCGTAACAGACTAACAGGAGTCAGGAGATGAGACTGAGAGAACGAAAAGAAAAACCACGGCAGAGAGGGGGAACCGAGGGGGAAAGGAGGAACCTGTTTGGGCGTTTGGCAACGGCGACGGTGACGGCAACGGCGACGCTGGACAGCGACGGTGGACTGGCTCAGGTACGGGTACCCTCTGGCCTCTTCTTCCTCCTTCCTCCTTCTTCTTCCTTCTTCTTTCTTCTAAATCAACCCCTCCCTTTTTTTTTTCTACTAAATCAGAGTGTGAACTCTCAAGATATGGACTATATCGTGAATGGTATGTGGTTTTTTACAATTTAAAGACATCGAATGGGACTCACGGGTTTTCTGTAGTTACTAGTTAGTACTGGTTTTTTTTTTTTTTTTCTCGAATTGATGCTTGCGCATGCGAAAAAAAGGGGAACCCTGACCGAATCTCTGATTTGGATGGGACTCATCTCGTTTTGGTCGATTTCGGGTTTGTATCGTCGATATATCGACGATATCGACGATATATCGGCGATACAAACCGATATCGTGTATTTTTATTTCAACAGGGTGTCGATGCATCGGTGTCCAACGATATCGAAAAATATCGGCGATATATCACCGATATTTTCGATATTACGAACCTTGCTTGCAGCTGATCCATTCATGGGTTAATATAAGGGATTGTCCAAAACATAAGAGTATTTTAAATTAGAAATCTTCTAACCAAAATTTCCCATTTTTTTCAACAAAATCACTCATTACATTTGTCTTTCCCATTTATCTACATGCAATTGTGATCCAACCTTTCTCATTTTTTCTCCGCATTCAAATATACTCTAACCCATTAACATAACTCACAACCCATTTTTACCCATATACTAGTGACCCTGATCCATGACCCATAATTAACCTATGTACACCCATATGCCCGTGACCCAATACCCGGCTAATGCCTACTCTCATAGCCTAATATCAGTCAACCCATATGCCAACGAACTATGCCTCTCAACTCATTAAATAAAAGATCATTTTGATCATTTTCAATAGGGAATTTTTGTCTTAATTGCAAAGGATCCCGTTTGTTTTGTCTTGGAGGATGACAGACAGGCCATCATGATGTCTAATGGGCAAGGTCATGGGGGTCTATTTGACTCTAAAACAAATCCAGAATCTAGAACTAATTTATATACTCCTATAGCATTTGTGTCAGCCTTCACGCTATTTCTCATCATCAATGATCTCTCTTCATCACTTAGCTTCCTGCATTTGATTAATATCTGCATTCTGTTACAAATATGAATAGTCGCCCCCTAGTATCAATCGACCAAGTATTGGTTGGAACATCAGCTAAGCTAAGAAAGATTCAAAGCACACAAAATTCAAAGGACCACCTCTCTTCAGCTTCCAATTTTGTACCTGGGACAATTCTTCTTCGAAGTGTCCACCTTTCTAACAAGAATAAGAAACATAAACTTTAAATATGATAGATCTAGTTGGGCAATTTGTTGGTATCATTAAGAACTTCTAATTATCAAAAATAAGTATCTTAATACATGCTTGTCCCACTAAAAAATTTGTTTGTTAGGAGAGAGTGTATGTCAAGACTTTTAATGAATTCTTAATAAAAGAGGTAGTTATTTATCTAGAAATCAACCATCAAAATAAAAAAGAAGGAAACAAATTTAAAAATATCGGCAGATTCTTCCTATAATTCTTCCTATTATATTTCGAACTACAAGAGATTTATATTTTTTCTTCGTACCTCAGCAATGGATTCAATGGAACACTTTGAGAAAGCAACCCTCACAAACCTGTAAAACATAGAGAACATCTACTATTGGCAATGTGAAATGAACAGTGAACTGGATATAATGGTTATGAATAAAATAGTAAGTACAAATCACTTATATGGGAAATCATTTGAGGACATCTGATGATCAAGTCATACCATCAAGAACGCTTGCTCCCACCAAGACCCTCGTCGTCTGCAAACCTTAGAGCACCATATTTTTACCTTCCACCTCTGGCCACCCACTTTTACAGGGCATGGATTTTGTAGGGTTGATGAATCATGGTCAAGGCCTCTGATCATGGATTCCTGTTGAAGTGTCCGAAAATTCTCAGATCAATGACGCTAGGAGAAGGGGAAGAGATCAGAGTAAATGGAAGAGACGAACAGGAATTGCCAACCATGAAAAACAAACAGAAAGAAATGAGGCAAAGCAAACTAATGAAACTGAGGTGAATGTCGCTCACAAACAAATTCCAAAACCCTGGAGGTTGTAGTTGGTTGAGAGCTAGAATATGGAGGCCATGCTTCGTAATCTAGGGAGCAAGAAATAGGTTTTTTCTTGGAGAGACGAATGAATAGCAAGAGGAGGGGATTAATGGGAGAGAAATAGAGGGTTTACTTGGGGAGACGAATGGAGAGAGAGGAGGGGAATAATGTTAATTAATCCAACATTAATAGGGGAGAAAGATTTGGGTGTTACTTGGGGAGCCAAATGGAGAGAGATGAGGGGATTTAATAAACGGTTAGGGAGAGGAATAGTCGTGTGGAGGGTAAATAGAAATATAATGAGGGTCGGTGCATCAAGAAGAGAAAATGGAATTGAAGCCAAATGAGATGGCGTTAGTTGATTGGATCAACCATGAAAAAAGTGCCACATCAGAAGACACGTGACATCAACTTGAGGAGAGAATCGAGAGATTTGAGGTATGCCACGTGGCATCAATTAGCATATCTATCTACTGGAAAATACCCCGTGCAATGCACAGGAAGTAATATAAAAATGGTAGAAGGAAACAATAAAGAAAAATAATTAGCTTTGAATCAACAGCAAGTTCGGGGAGTTCAATCGCATTCACAGATCCGCCTTTTAACATTGGTTAAGAAGTTTTAGCTATTAGTTTTTAAAATATTCTTTTCTAAAAAAGTAAAGTTAAATGGTTGAAACCTCAGTGAATCTTAACCACAATTCATGATGATTAAAAGGGTCACATGTTAACCAATGGGTGGGATAAAAAAATATTAAAAAATGGAAAATAGACAGCAGAATCCTCTTCCAAACTGACAATCCCAATTGAAAATTGTCGATTGGTAGTGAAACTTTTATTTTAGTTTTATTTTCCAAATGTTTTGAAATTTGATTGGGGTGGTTGGATTGGAAGAGGACCTTGCGGTCCTCTAACCAGACCTCAAAAAATAATTGGTTCATCAAATTGGAAGTTATATTAAGAGTACTGATTAGGGGACCCACATTCTGATAGTTAGCGGAATGTCGTGTTCATGTGTCCATGGTAACTACGGTTAAGCTTAACTAAATTAGGATTAAAATTATTATTTTTATAGTTTTATTAAATCAAGAGTAGATGGATAAAACTTAGGAGAGGGTGAATCCTAATCACAATTAATAGGTGTTGAAAACAGGAGCATGGACCAATGAGGATAGCCATTCTCTTACATAATGGAAATGCATGGTCACATAATGGAAATGCATGGTCCGCCCAACATTTCCCTTATATTAATATTCATTAACATGTATTAATTATAAATAAAAATCTTAAATTCCATACATAGATTACTGTTACTTATCATTCTGTTAACAGAGTGATTTCTACTAACATACTAATCTTCCGAGAATATAAAGAATGATAAAAAAAATTCGGATACAACCAATAAACGTGACAGAACTTTACGTGGCAAGAATAAACTTCAAATAAATTGAGTTCAGATATGCTTTTCCACTAATTACATCAATGTTTTTGAAGTTTTTCATGATGAGCTCTTGTTTCAATTGGATCACCAAGTCCCACGTGAACACTAATGTAGAACAAGCAGCAGAAGAATTCATGGAGTCCTTGGACTGTCAAAAGTCCAAATGGAATGCATAAAATAGGGGAGTCGGAATCGTACAAAATTTAAATGGTTGATCGGAAACGTCGAGATCTTCAATACCCATAGCTTTACCATTAAATTTTCACTTTTTGGTCAAATTCATTCGTTTAAGCCTCAGAAACAGTGATTTTGCTATTTTAGTAAAGTTTTGTTTTACTAATAACTTTAGTTGTAGAAGTCAGAATTGCACACCGTCGATTCTGGCATTCTTCTAGTATTCAGTATTAGTAGTTTCTATGGTTAGTTCACTTTTTTTCTTTTTTTTTTATAGTAATTTTCGTGTTTTACTATTTATAAGGATGTAGGGATCATTAAATGCCAAACTAGTTGTTGGGGTTTAATACGCGTTTCCCGCAACATGTCGTCAACAGAAGCACCTGAGTGCAATTCAGTCGTCGATGACTCAAAGCAAAAATTAATTTACTGAGCTACTATCCATCACAAACGTCGACGACTGAGGTCTAGATTTTCCAGACGTCAACGGCTCCTCTATTGTTTCACATATTTCTCATATTTTTAAGACCTTTAGGATATGAATGAATTCCTAGGTCTTTGGGATTTTCATTATCATGTTTTTAGTCATGTTTTGAGATGTCCTAGGGCCTTGGAATATTATCCAAATAGGTCAAGGCTTCCTAAGGTCAATCTAGGTCACTTGAGCCTTTGAACTTTCCAACTAATTGAGGACTTCTTACATAAGTCCTAGACTCTTTTAAATGGGACAATTAAACCTTCTTGAGTCTTCATTCTTCTAGTCTTGATTTTGAATGATTTCTTCTTTAACTTTATGATCTGACTTGAACTTTGGGTTGAGATCTTGAATCTTCATTGGATCTTCAACTTTGGGAAAATTGGATTTCCTCTTTGAGTTCTTATTTGACTTGAGCTTGATTAATTTTGAGCTTGAGTGACAATTTGGCTCTTATAGCCTTTTGTCTTGATTTCTCTTTCATCATAGAGTCTTGTCTTTGCTTGATGGAACATCTTGGTCATATTGAATCTTTCTTTAAAAGTGGACTGAAGTTCCTTAAATCTAAAATTAACATATACTTTGTAGAACAATTAGTACCAAAAAGCTTATTCCATTATTGTGTCATAATCAAAATTACTTGGGGTACACAGGGTTGTAATCTTTAGGCTAACAAGGGGAAGACCCTACCCTGCTGATAGGCTCGTGATAGTGCCGGTGGTGATGAAGCTCACGGTGGTGGTGTAAGTGGAGAGGCCCTTTTTGACCATGGATACTGCTCCAGGGCTGAAACTCTCACATTGGTCTTGAACCTATGAGCATAGAACTCTTGGGGTTCTGGAATTCTTCAGGATTTTCCCTAGGAAATTTGGAATCCGGTTTTAGCTTGAGTATGGGCTTGGATTTATAGGAGATGGACTTGAGGACACCAAAGGAATAAGGACGGAGGTAGGTTGAGTTCTCAGAAACATGGGGGAGCAGTCAGAGACGTGCTTGAGGCATTGGAGGGTGTAGGGTTTGCGAAAAACGCAAACTCAGGGAATGACGGTAATTGCAGTACCACTATTCCCCTACGGTAACAAATAGGTAATAGCAATAGAATAATTACCTTCATTCTTGAGTTTTTCTAGAAATGCGTCTGGCCTAGCTTAAATGCTCATGCACGCTGTACAAATTTTTATACAAAAGGAATGTTGATAATTAGATTAGCGACATTCTCAAAAAATTTGAATTTCAGGGCTGGCCCCCCTTGTAAGGCTTGGCTTGGGTCATCGGCCCATGTTTGGGCACAAGAGCTGTTTGTCTACCAGTTTAAGCCCTAGGGGTCTTGGCTAGGTGTTGCATGGGCCTTGGGCCCATGACTTAGGTTTGGGCTTAGACTAGGGCTAGGCTAGGACTAACTAGGGTTGGTCTTAGGGTTCAACTAGGGTTTACCTAAGGTTGACCTAGGGTTAGATTGTGATTAACCTATGATTGAATTGTTTAACCATGGTTAAGGAGACCATAGTTAAGGAATGGGGTAAAAATTGGATGCTTACATCTAGATATAAATAGATAGATATATAGATTAGTAAAGTATCACCATTGTGAGAAATAAAACTTAAGAGACTGAGGTAAAAAATACAAATTCATCAGAGCTGATGATCATGATCTTATTAATTTTATACTTTATATATATATATATATATATATATATATATATATATATATATTTATTTATTTTTCTTTTTGGAAATAAATTGCTTGAATAAGGGTGGCAAAAGAGTTTAATCATAGTTGGTATCAATGATTTAAACATCTCTTTGATTGTTTTTCTACCCAGTGAGAAGGAAACAATCAATCTAAAGGGGAAATCATGTCTTAACAATCGGTGGTTGAATTTTATTTTTAACTAAGAGATTTAATATGGACTTGTTTACACTGTGTTGGGCCAAAGTGTGACCCCAAGCAATTTAAAGTACAAGTAATGATAGATGGACCTAAAGATGCATTCATGTCGTTAAAAGTAATCGCATGATTTCATTTCAACCAAAAATAAATAAATAGTAAAAGTAATTATCACAATAGATTTTTTTTTTGGTGAAATCCCAATATATTTCAAAGTTAATACAAAATATTCAAAGAATTACAAGAATTAGTATTTTATATTATGTTTGTCTAATAATAACATTAGAAAGAATTAAATGACAAAAGTTTCATTCGTAAGAACAAGATTCTTAGAATTTTAACCCTAAGATTTTGTAAAGGCATGATTGTATTTTCAAGGAGATAGGATCACAGCCAATCGCAATTGAACTTGGGCACAATTCAATCGTACCACAGGTCAAGACGTGTCCTTTCTAACTCTTATTAACCATGGTTAAGATTCACTAACACTTAGGGTCCAATAATCTAACTTTGGTTTTGGTTTTTTTTTTTTAAATTTAATCCTAGGATTAAATTTTCATAACTTTTAAAGTTAACTTAAAAAAAAAACCAAATTTAAATTGTTTTTTTTTTTGTAACCAAGATTAGATTGTTGAACCCTAAGAATTAAGAAATCTTAACCACAAATAATATGAATTAATAGGAACAAGTGTTGACCAGTAGGTGCGATTGAACTCTTCCCGAGTTCAATCGTGATTGGCAGTAATTCGATCTTTTTCAAGGCATTACAAAACGAACATTCATGCGCGTGTCTTGACTGTGCCAACTAGTAGTCTAAAATCTAAAAACGAAAGAAAAAAAGTGGTTGTTCTCTGGCCTCGATCTCGCAAGTCCTGCTAGTGCTAGCTAGCAAAGCTGCTCCAGAATGGTCGGTTTTGCTGCTGACCGCTGGGTTCCAGTAAATGTGCTCCCCTAATTGGGAATGGATTTCATCCCTTAGGTCAACATGTGTACCTCTTGACAACCTTTAACTGTGATTAAGGTTCACTAAACTCTCAGGGGTCTGACAAAGCTAAAATTTTAATTATACGAGTTAAAATTTCATAACCTGAGTTAAGAAGACAGTTAAAGGGTTTTGTGAATGAGGCAGACAGTCGAGGGCAAGAC
This sequence comes from Tetracentron sinense, assembly GCA_015143295.1. Lineage (NCBI taxonomy): Eukaryota > Viridiplantae > Streptophyta > Magnoliopsida > Trochodendrales > Trochodendraceae > Tetracentron > Tetracentron sinense. The sequence goes on from CM026564.1 coordinate 29,412,478, forward strand.
CAAATCCGATTTTCCCCAAATCAGCCAATCACATTTGAATTGAGAGAGAGTTCAATTGCTCCCATAAGTCAACACGAGTCCCTTAACTGTGATTAAGATTTTTTAACTCTTAATGTTCAATAATCTAATCAGAGTTTTTTGAAAAAAATATTAACTTTATGAGTTAAAAATTCTTAACTAAAATTAAATTTTTAAAAAAAAACTAAGGTTAGATTATTGAATAGGTTAGAGAATCTTAATCACAGTTATATGATTAATAGAACACGTGTTGACCTGTGGGTGCAATTGAACTCTTCCTGAATTCAATTGCGATTGGCTGTGATTCAATGTCCCCAGATCTCCCAACACCCGTATGGCTTGGCAGTTAAAAATAGGAGATCAAATCACAATTGATCGTGATTGAACTCAGGAAGAGTTCAATCACACCCTGAGGTCAACACATGTTCTTTTAATCCTATTAACTATGATACCGGTGTTGGGAGATTGAAGCATCTCCAACCTGAGTCTCCTCAAAATACTAATGTGTATTGAAAAAGTATGTTTAGAGCGTTTCCCTATTTGAAGCAACTCTAACCATGGGTCTCTATTTCTATTTCTATCTCTATCACTATTCAACAAATAAGATTTTATTTAAACAAAATTTATATCTTACATATATTAACTAATTTTTCTTCAAAAACATGAGTATATAATATAAAATTTATAATTTAATACATGAATATATAATATAAAATTTACAATTTTTTAAAATTTTTATTAAATATATATTTAATATTAGTCTCATTTTAACGGTATCGTCGATATCTTTTCAACGATACCAATTTTATAAAAATCAGATTTATATATTGAAAGTTATACTAATTTTATGAAAGTAAGGCGAAAAGTATAACATGATACAATTGGTATACAATTTAAAATAGATTTGTGAATAATGATAAAGTTGGTATTCTACATAAATGAATAGTGTTAGAGACAAATTTTGGAATCCTCACTTGGGTCTTTAAATTTGGAAACCCAATATCGTTAAATCAAAATAGAGCCTCGTTTTAGAGCCCAGTTGGAGGGAGTTGGGACTCTAATTTGTGTTTTTAGAACCCGGTTGGAGATGCTCTTAGAGGACATCGAATCACAGCCAGAATTCAGGGAGAGTTCAATTGCACCCACAGGTCAACACGTGTTCAAACAATCTAACCTTAGTTTCCATAAAATCTTTTTTAGGAAAGTTTAACCTTAGGGTTTAAATTTCTTAACCCTAAGGTTGGTTTTTTTTAAATATCTTTTTCGGTAAACCAAGGTTAGAGTATTGAACCGTAAAGGTTAGGAAATCTCAACCACGGTTTATAGGGGTTAAAAGGACACGTGTTGATGTGTGGGTAGGATTGAACTCTCCTAGGTTCAATCACGATTGGCTGTGAAATCGATGGTTGGAGATGCTCTTAGGACATCGAATCACAGCCAAAATTCAGGGAGAGTTCAATTACACTCACAGGTCAACATGTGTTCAAACAATCTAACCTTAGTTTCTAAATTCTTTTTTAGTGAAGTTTTTAAATTTCTTAACCCTAGGGTTTAAATTTCTTAAGCCTAAGGTTGGTTTTTTTTAAATATCTTTTTCGGTAAACCAAGTTTAGAGTATTGAACCGTAAAGGTTAGGAAATCTTAACCGCGGTTTATAGGGGTTAAAAAGGACACGTGTTGATGTGTGGGTACGATTGTACTCTCCCTGAGTTCAATCACGATTGGCTGTGAAATCGATTTGTAAAAATAGATGAGGTTTTGGCTTTTTTTCGTTTTTCCCCCCTTCTTTTTGAGCATGGTGGTAGGGTTTTAGGGTTTTCCTCATCCTCGCAACAACCCAGCAAAACACCCTCCAAAGCCATGGATAGATACCAGAGAGTCGAGAAACCGAGGCCCGAGTCTGCGATAAACGAGAACGAGATCCGAATCACAACTCAAGGTCTCTTAAGGAACTATATCAGCTATGCAACCACTCTTCTTCAGGTACCCTTAATTTCTTCATCATTTGATTTTTTTTCTCTTTTTTTTGGTTTCTCATTGATGGGTTTTGGTGGATTATTCGTTTTGTTTCATTTTTTGTTTGTAATGGCTCGAAAATGGACTTCTTTTGTTAAAATCTTTTATCCATTTCACCTTTCTGTAAGGTTTTGATTGACAGAGAGATTCTTTGCTTAGAAGTTCTTTGTATTATATATGACCGTTAGTATATTTTAATTTCGCTTTCTGGGTGTTTATTGAAAATGGTTTAAGTTTCTTACATGTTTTTGAATGGTTAAGCTAATGTTTATTTAGTTTGTTTCATGTTTTCTCGATGATTTTGTTTTATATAGTCTCTTTTTGATTTCTGTTTCTGGGTGCTTACTGTTTAATCAAAGTGGTTTAAGTGGTAGCCTTAGTTTATACAGAGTTTAATTTGTTTCATGTTTCTCCTATTGATTTATATCTTTCATTTGTAGTGATATTTTTTTTTTCTTATCAATTCATCTTTTAGCTTAAAATGCTAGATGCTAATTTATACATTTTATTTTTAAAAAAAAATTATAGTTGATCTTAACGAGCATAGCCCGAACAATGGATCTCTATTCTGAAGATGTCAGCTTGCTAATTTGGTAGTGTGTTTGTGTATGTCTATGTTTGAAGATGCCATATTGCTAAGTGCGCAAATTAACACCACGACCTGGGTTTTGAACTGATTTTGCCACTTACCTCCCAACCAGTAGCCCTTGCTTAGCTGAAAGTGGAAAAATATACTCATCTTCCTACTCATAATTTGGCACAAATTGTTGTGTGTAAGTTGATCAATTGCATTTGTCTTATGCCTGCATCGATCTTCGGCATTAGAAACTTTTGATTATTATATTTCTTCTGGTTGATCCTCTCGTGAAGACTCATTTGCGAAGGGTAGGGTTTCCTTGATTTGATGTTGGTTTCACTATCTCTTTCTATTTATTCTCTGTTTTGATATATTTCTGCTATTAGTAAGTGTTTTGAATGAATTCCAAATGAGAGATTGTTGGCTACTGCATTGAGCTGAAATTCTTAGTTATGTATTTATTAAAACTAGTGGGTGGCACGTGCGATGCACGTGAGAGCGAGGGGAAGGGGTTAACCACAGTTAATAAGAGTTAAAAGGGACACATGTTAACCCGCGGGTGCAATTGAACTCGCTAGTGGCACGTGCGATGCACGTGAGAGTGATGGGAAGGAGTTAACCACAGTTAATAGGGACATGTGTTAACCCACAGGTGCGATTGAACTCTCCCCGAGTTCAATCACAATTGGCTGTGATTCTAAATAGAAAGATGAGCAAGGTCTAGTTTGGAAATTAAATCAAAGGCAAGGGGTAGTTTGGGTTTTAAAGCAAAACATTTAATCAAAATTTTGTTTTATATAAGGGTAGCATGAGAATTTCGAAAAAATCATCTACGCCCGCCGCTCCCATTATAATAGTAAAGAAGACAAGGGGTAGTTTGGGTTTTAAAGCAAAACATTAAATCAAAATTTTGTTTTATATAAGGGTAGCATGGGAATTTCAAAAAAATCATCTACGCCCACCTCTCCCATTATAATAGTAAAGATAGGTAATTATTTAATGTTCATTACCTTTTGCTGATTTTGCAATACCTGTTATACTGTCGGTCACATTCAAATACAAGAGAATGGAACTGTTGAATGTGGTCCTAGCTTTTAACCATCTTTCTAGTATTAGTTATGTTCTTAAGGAAGTTATCTTTCAAATTGTTTTCTCTTTTAGTCTTTTTTATATTTCTTCTCTAATGGTGATTGTAGTATTCTTCTGTTAGCTTATCTGGGAGGATTTTATGTGGTTTTAGTAGGTTTTATGTGGATTCTTTAAGACAACAGTCTTGCCCTTTGTCAAATGTGTAGACATTGATTCGGAGATACGTCTCAGACATGGTTGTTGTGACTTAAAAAAGAAGAATTTATGTATTTTGGACGTATGGACACTATCACACTTGATAAAAGCATAACGACTGCATATAATTAGCATAAATTTTAGAAAATTCGTTCTAACTTGCATCATAGAGAAGCTAGTAGGAAAAAATGGGAAGAACGACAATCCATTTGTTTTCTAAAGAAAAAGCAAAGAAAGAATAAGAGGAATTACCGATCTCTGTAACATATATATATATATATAGAGAGAGAGAGAGAGAGAGAGAGAGAGTCTGAAAAGTATGAAGTTCTCCTCCTTCATCTTCTTCTCTTCTTTCTTTTTTCCTTTTATAATTTCTTTTAATTTTATTAGTAAGTCTCTTGAAGCGTAGAATACATGTAGTTTTAGCACACAGTAGTGAAAAGGGTGACTAGATGGTTCTTTAGTGCCTAGCCGGTTGCCTTAAATACCAAGGGGTTGCCTAGGTTACATCTTGTTTGGGCAGGTGGTCACCTAGGTGCCTTCAAGTTAGATGCCTGTCCTTAACAACACTGATATAAGGGTTTATTGATGGACACAAATTGACCTGCTGGTTGAACCAGGTTGGATCAACCTGCTCCCTTAGCTGGTCAGCGACCGGTCAGGGTCTTAAACATTGGCATACACAATTATGATGAATCAAATATTTGCAGAGTGTTAGTATTTATTATTGCTTCGAAAATATACAATAACAAAATTCTGGTCTGTACTGTACTGTCACTATAATATTGGATTAGGTATGAAGATCAAAACTGGAAAGAATTAAGAAAGCAAGGAGAAGCTATCCATTATAATTTCCGTTCTGACTTAATATGGCAGTTTGCTATGTCCATAGTCACTAAATTGCATCAGCGAGGTATTGTTCAAAAAAGTACTATCAACATGTAGTCCCTTGCTTGTGAATTGTGATGACTGATGACCCCACTTCGGAGGCATTCTTCATGTGCAACTTTTGATGGCTTACCATTCCCGGAGTTGATTGTTGTTTGCTTCCGTTGACATTTAATTGATTCACCGTTCGCTGATGATGGTTGTTGTGCCGCTTTGGTATCTAAAAAATTGTAAATACATGATACAATCTGTGCCCTTTACAGTTGGTATCAAGTCACCTATTCTAATGTCTGACATGTGTTGCCTTGTTGTCAATGCTTTAATTCCACGACGATACGCCAACCTAGCTGAGGGAGCGAGTTAGTTGAATTGGATCGATGAGCACATTCTTAAATAAATAGAATTTGTATATAAGCATGGAAATTTTCTTTTCAAAACCCCTTCTTTAGTTCCCCGAAAGGAGATCTAATTTCTCATCTCTTCCTATTTGCAACTTTTCCACAACTCCGACTTCGGCATCACCTCTCTCTTCGGGGACATTATTAGATTTCTCCCAAGTCCCATGGGGGCTAAAACTCACTCCCTCTCTCTGACCTCTTTTCATCTCTCCCTCTTTGCATAAATCTCCAACCTCGAACCTTCTCTCTAGCCCTCATCTCATCTATTTTATCTCCTTAGACATCAACCCAACGATGTCAATTAGCTCAATGATAGCGGCATCACTCTCACTCCATCCCCTATTTCCTAATTTCCGCTCTCCCAAAACACACTCTCTCTCCGCAATGACTCAAAATGTTCAACTGCGAGGATCGATCGGCTCCTTTCGAGTGGAGCGGTTTAATTAGTTTCCTCCGATGTTAAGATTTGCCCGACCAAATGGTGGAATCGATCTGTTGAGGGGTCCAAACTTAGGTCAACCAGTAAGATCGTCCGGCCCAGTTTGTGTTTTAAGACACTGCTCATAATTCTCTAGTATTGATGAACCTCGATTTTGCATTAGTGTTGCCACTTGATTGCTGGCATGTGTCACCTGCGTAGTTACCAGGAAAGATGTTGTCTGGGTTTCTTGATGGTAGGTGTCAAGTCCATTGATGCTTTCCACGCATTGCCTTACTACTCGCCCACAATGGTGACATGGCATCTGAATTTTGTCGGCGGGGAGGGAGACTATATATACTCCTTTTCTTAAGAAACTTCACTCTTTACACTCTCTAATCCCAAGGTCTGTAAATCTGGCAGCCCTTAGGGGTTTCCGGCAGTCTTCAAACTTTTTGATTGTTTTCTTCGACGACCTTCAAAGTTTTCAGCCATTTTCTTTGACAATTCTTGAATTTACTGATCGAGTTCTATGGCATCTGACATAATAATTGAGTCTGAGACCGGTTTTGGGGAGTGCTGGCATGGTGCAAAGAGAATGAGACCCATGCCACATTAGACAATTTAGATGGTGTAAGGAGGGCAACAAAATTTGGGAGAACCTAAACCGGATGCTCTGCCGTATTGCTCCCATTACCTGAGAAGAACCATACAGGCAAGCAGAGTTGTGTTGGCAAAGGTAGTAACACACTAACAGGAGGGAAATCTTTGAGATTAGCCAATCTTAGTCCAAGTGATTCCTTCATTTTGCCCCCAACTATTTGTTCACATGTATCTCCAAAGGGGAAGCAGCATCACCTTTGATAATCTTCCATTAAGGATATAAATTATTAAACTTCCACTAAACATACAAGTGGGGAAAAACTTTTGTAACTTCCGTATTAAACACAATTTCCCAGCTGTATAAATGTTGACATTGATATGCATTGCATTAACATTTTCATCCCATATGTTCTCAATCCTTTCTATGGACTGCTGGGGGCTATAGCCAATTCAAGCATGCATGCTATAAAATGCGCCCCTTTGGATGTTGCAAGACTTTGAGAGTTGAGATATCTCAAGTCCTCTTCACGTCTAGGGTTCTACTATAGATGTTAATTCCAAAGGTCTGCTTCTAGGATTGTGGAGTGGGATGGCTGTACCATTGTAGTTCAGATAGATGATCCATTTTTGGTTATGGAGTCACAAACGGGGTAGGGCAGTCAGGATTCAGGAAACATCTTTACGAAGGCATTACATGATTCAATCGATATTTAGCAACCTGGGTGTGATTTCATTTATTATTGAGCTTGAGGGAGATTTTTGAACGTAGAATACAAGATAGAACGAATATGAAAGTATGTAATTTGTCCATCGCGAGAATGTAAGTATGTAACTACCAAGTATGGGAGCATGGAGACACAAATACAGCCCTCATTTCTCCGTGTTTGTTTTTCTTCTAACCTCTTCTTTTTCTGCTCTGAATCGATGCCAAAACATTAGCTTGCCATACGAACTGCTGGTTTTAGTTTGTGCTCGATGTTGCTAGATAAATTGCTCCCTTGCTATTATCTTTTCCCCTCCCCCACTCCCCTTTTCTTTAAGTCTTGTTTACCTGTAAACGTTTAATCTTTGTGCATATGCAATTGTTCCTAGCTATTATTTTGGAATATTGCTGCAACTTTATTTTTTGGCTTCCAGAAATATCTGCCAGGCCATATTAATTTTTATGTGATGCCTTGTTCAGGAGAAACGGGTGAGTGAGATTGTCTTGAAGGCAATGGGACAGGCAATTAGCAAGACGGTGGCCATTGCGGAGATTATAAAGGTTGGTTTTAGTTTTGCTTTATGGGTCCCTTCCATCTCTGGATTCTTCAAGTGCAGAATCATACTCAGCCATTTGCATTATAAAACAGAACAGAATTCCTGGGTTGCATCAAGAAACCACCATCAGCTCAACAAGCATAACTGATGTGTGGGAACCCATTGAAGAGGGGCTTGTACCGTAAGTCTCTTGTTTTTTGTTCTCAATCTTGAAAAAACATATATTTGAAAACAATATTTTTCGTGCTAATGTCACGTGCAGTTTGGAGATGACTCGCCATGTCTCAATGATCTCAATCACCTTGTCAACGAGAGAGCTAAACAAGAATTCTCCAGGGTAAATTCTAGATGCTGTGAATTCTGTCTTGGATAGCTATTATTGTGAGTGTATATTGCGTGAGCATGACTGACTTGTGGTTTTTGTCTTTTCTATTCTTTGCTACCCCAACTTGTCTCCCATGTTTTATAAGACTGAAGTTAGAAGGGAAAATTGTTTGTTAATAGGTACCAAGCTCCATATTACATAGTGCAGATAAAGCCTCAGTATCAGTATCAGCAACAGTACCGGCAACAGCATCATCATCTAAAACTAGCACCTGCCCCAGTCACTGGTGTTAATGAAGGTGATGCGTCAGATGCTTTGAAAATATTGATTTATTCGTAACTTGTCATATTTTTAACATGATTCTTTTGTGCAATATCCAGAGTCATATGTCACGGGACGAGGTCGTGGTAGAGGAAGGGGACGTGGTTGGGGCAGAGGCGGATATGGGAACAATCAAGGTATTAGCAATGTTTTAAAATGCGAAGGTGTGAGGCATAACATTGGGGCTTCAAGATGTGTGAGGTGTAAGCCTTGAGGCATGAGGCTTGCCTCACAAGAAAATCTCACACTTCCTCATTTTAACAAATAAACAAATAATAAATTACAAAAAATTAATTAAAGGTTATAATACATACATATAGATATGTGTGTGTGTACACATACATATGTAATATTATATAAATTATTCAGTCGGGACCTTACCCCTCGAATCAGACAAACAAGGAGGGACAAGGTCCCGTTGAGTTCTTACTACAAAAATAATGAAGTGAGGGTAGAAAAGCTGAAATATAAATTTACTTTTTTTATTCATATAATTGAACGATGAATGATGTTCAATCATCATGTGGTAGATTTTAGATTTTAACAACCAATCGCAAAGTAGTTACTAATGTATGAGGCACTTGCAAAATAGTTACTAATGTATGAAGCACGAGCCTTAAAAAAACTAATGTTGAAGTCTTAGTACTATGGCTAGAGCCTAATTTTTTTTTATTAAAGTGTGAAGCACATGCTTCAGACATAAAACGTCTCAAGTTTCAAGGTATGAGGTTTGTGCCTCATGCGAGTCTCAAAGTTTGAGGCGTTAGCCTAATGAGATTTAAGCATTAAGGTTGAGCCTCAAGGTATTTTCCTTGAGCCTTGCCTCGCCTCGCCTTGAGGGATAAGCCTGACACGCATTTTAAAAAAAATGGGTATTAGTTTATTGCTTTTCTTTTCATCAATCAAGGTGATATTGAAATGCATCATTATCTTACATATCTGTGTATCCCTGAGTACACTAAATTCTTTTGCTGACAGAAAATGGTGGGTATTGGAACTGGGGTCGAGGCGGTGGACGAGGAAGAGACTGGGGCTACCATGGTAAGAATTCTCCCACCTACATACTGTAGAACGAGTTCATTTCATGCTTGCATAATCTACCAATAACTTCACGTTATTAAATGCACATGCATTGGATTACCTTGATACATGTCTGGCGCATTTATGCATGCATTTTTAACTGTAGGTAGATCCATAGATAAACCTGCGATGCATTTCTAGGAGGTATGCTTTAGTGCAAATATAAAATGGGAGGGTATATGTACATATACACAGGCATGCTGACAAAATTATTACTTCCTTGCATGATTATATAATTCATGAGTTCGGTTCCATGTGTAACCTGTTCTTTTTCTAACACTAAATCACAAATTTCAAGAGGGGTAACATAGGTCGTGTTAGAGCATGAATGCCCATGTACATGCATGTGGATGGGCATGGCATGTCTCTTTGGTGTTTGTCTGCTTGCTCCACCATGGGAGGACTAGAGATTATATTGGTTAATGTGCTTTAACCAAGTACAATCTTGTATATGGTATTTTTGGTTCTGTTCATTCTGACGGGGAGATGTATGTACAATGTACATGATATTGTTCCCAGATAATATTTACTCAGGTAGCATTTTGGAACTGGGAATGCTTAACTTTTAGGTTGAGATCTGTAGCTGAATTCTATGTAGTTGTCAAAGGGCCATGTCAGGGTGGGGCGGGGCGGGGCAAGGCAGGGCAGGGCCATGGTCTTCCTTAGCCTGGCACTCACTTGTAAGGGTGAGGCCTTAGTCTAGCCCTAGCCCTACTACCCTGAAGGCCTGGATCGGAAAAAGAGCATCACGATATAATATAAACTTTATTTAAGGTACACAAATTAAAATATTTGTAAAGAGTTTTTTAATTTTAAAAAATGATATTACATATAATATTTTAAAACTTATTTCTTTTTATTTTACTATCTGCATTTGTCTTTCCATTAGTTTAGGGGGCATAAGTATCAAACCAATTAATAGAATTTAGTCAATACTCTTACTTACCAAGCTGTTGCATAACATAATTAATGACCGAGAAACTCGGTACTTCCAAATACAGTAACAACAAGGCCACCACCCAGACGGAAACAGATAAAGAACCCAAAATGGAGAAGTGATGAATACACTTCCATATGAAGTAAATTTATTTTGTAAAGATTGATCACAACAATTTTACAAAGGAAACAAAACATTCAATTGTGTACCAAAGGTTTGCTGTCTGTACCTCTATGAACTAAAGGGAGGGGTTGGAAGGCTTCGTTGGCATCAACGAAAGAGTACAATAGTGAATTAGAAATTTAGAGAGATGAAGGCATTTGGATGAGCTGTTTCGGTAGTGGGGAGTATTAATGGATGGAGGTGGGTGTATGGTAGTGAACTGATGACCATAATCTCACAGCTGTCCATTAGATGAGAACATATAAGTCCTTTAAGTGATAAATAAGTAAGGAAATAATTAGTATTAAATATTGAAGGATTATATATATTATATGTTAATTAGAGGGCCGGGCTCTATAGGGTGTTTTCCTAGCCTAATCCTCAAGTAGGAGGGGGCCTTGGAAATTTTGGCCCTGACTCCGCTCTCCAGGTTCAAGGGTTTATACAAAGTCCTCGTTTTAGAGGGCTAGGGAGGGCCGAGTTGGGCCCCTTCACCAGAGGGCTTCTATGACAACGATATTTAATTTATGATTGAACTAGTGATTTTGTAGTCCAGATTGTTTGGTAACATAGACCTAAATTTGAAATAAGATCCAAAAGTTTTTTTGGTTAATGGTTCAAGAATAAATAGGGGTGACAATTTCTATCTCTGCTCATTAACCAGACTGACTATTCATGGGTCAGGGCTAGTCGGGCTGGTGTTTTGTACCTATGCATTAGGTTTGGGGTTGGCTTTGCCAACCCATTTATAATTTGGTCAGTTATGGGTTTGTGCTCCAGACTCATCAGGTCATAATACCTAGCTATTGTATTAATAAACGTATATAATGACATATTTAATATAATTTTTATATTCTAAATTAAAGGTTAAATATTGTAATAATCTTAAGAGATTAACTATGAACGGGAGATCCAGTTTAACAGCCAACTGGAGCAACCCAAAAATATGCCTTTCAGGGTAGGTTGGAAATTACAATATAAAGAAAGAGTTTTTCTAAACTAAAATTTTTCCTGTAATTCTGTAACTTGTGAAGACATTTTTGGGTTGCTCCGATTGATTCTTGAACCAGAGCTCCTTTTCATAGTTAATCTCTAATATTAAATAGGAATAATCTTTATATTTAAAATTTTATTATTATTATTTTCAACGGTTTATGACGGGTTTGAGTTGAGGTGTCCTTTATTGGATTGTGTTCAGGTTTACCTTTTCAAACCCCTCTAAAAAGGGGTTCAGATTGAGGGTAATCCAACCCAATCCGTTACCAAATACGAAGAATAAGCAACACATTTTATTTATATTAATATGAAATAAGGCCAAAGCATATACAATATGAATTCACAAAGTGTGTAAACTCAAGCAGAAAATAGCTAAACAAAAAGATACTTTACTCCTATAAAAAAATTTAGCACAAAACACGACCCTAAATAGCTAAACCAACCTGGCTCTTTAAAGCAAGCCAACCAACTCCTCGGCCTCCCAATGGATAAAATGCTAATGTAGGTGTCTAATCCTCAAACACAACTGGGCCTGATTGGTGGCTTTATCCTAAAAAACCCTGATCCAGTTCCAGACAAGATGCTTATTAGATCCAGAACCCTCACCCGATCATAACCACTAACCACAGAAATTGTTTTCTTTCTAAAGGGCCCATTAAATACCCCCAAGAGAAAGGACCAAATAGTCGCTTGCAAAGCCTCCAAACTCCAAGAGGACCAATCTTATAAGAAGTCCAAAAGGAAGAGGGGAAGGCCCAACACATCCCCACATGGGAAAAAAAGAATCTCCAAACCACATGAGCAACAAGACAATGCATTACCGATCAAAAAAAAAAAAAAGCAACAAGACAATGCATAAACAAATGATATGATTCACCATCTTCGACCCTCTAGTCTTTACATGGTCCCATGCATGGTTTGAAATCCCAGTGAAATTTCGCAAAATTTCGGTTTTGTTCCCACCTAGAGCTTTAAACGGAGCAAAATTTGGAGCAGATAGTGGTATATTCGATTTTGTATCCGATTACATATTTGACTATCCGAATCCAAATAAATATCCAGTGGATAGTGAAATATGATAATCATATCTGACTCTGATTAAAATATTCAAATTTGGATGATAACCGAATTATCTGATTACTTTTTAAAAAGTTTTAAAAAATGTGAATTAATATTTAAATTTTTTTAAATATATATATATATATATATATATATTTAAATTTTTTTTAAAAGCAAATAATTAATATTTTATCTTTATTTATATTAAAAATAACAATTTAATGTATTAAATTATGTAAAATATGTATAGTTTTAAGGTTATTTTATTTTTTATAAACTCAAAATATATTATATATATATATATATATATTATATAATTGGTCGAATATTTACCAAATCGGATATACCAGTATCCGATTTATTACGAATAGTAAAATTACTATTTGAATTTGCTCCGCCGGATACCTATTCGGATAATTATCCGAGTAAATGAATGTTTGGAAATTTATTTTTAAGTAGCTTTATAATTATTTCTTTAAATAAAATAATGTGAAATTCAAAAATCAAACAAAATTTTTATGTGAAATTAAGAAAATTTTAAATTTATTTGAAAAAATAAAATCATAATATTCATATAAAAATATTAAATTTTAAGAGAATATTATTTTGGTCGAAACTTCCAAAATTTTAACGATAAATATTAGGAAAATATTTACTTTTAATAAAATATTACCAACATAAATTTTTCGAAATTTCATTGAGAAATTCAAAATTTTAAAAATTTCAAGTTCATTTAGAAGACCGAAATTGCCGATATAAACGCAATTTCAAACCTTGGTCTCATGTAAGAATCTTATTCAGGATGGCAATCCAAAGTACTGTTACAAATCTCTCGAGAAATACCCAATTTTTCCCGAGAAAAACATGTAAAATTTAAAACTTCGTTTTTATCACGACATTTTAAAAATCTTGCAAGAAATATAATTTTTGTTTTTCATTCCGTATATATCACGAGATTTAGCCGAGATTTTAAAAATATCGTGAGAAATACACAATGTTCTTGGTTTTATGAATTTATAACTTGACGATATTTCTTACTATTTTCTATAATTTTAATATGTTTTTTTAATCATTGCCGAGATTTAGGTGAGAAATACTAGAAAAAATTTGAGAATCTCTCGAAAAGAACTCGTGAACGAGATTTATAACATGGGTCCAAAGAAAGAAAGATAATTTAGACGGCATGCTGAAAATCCAAACTCTTCAAAGAGGAATGGAGCGTAAGGGCTTGACCAATAGACGATGGAAATGATCTCCTACAATCTACCCTAAATGCACAACAACCACCAGGTCTACCTCCCCAATCATTGAGCTGACATTTCAACTTTGTGCATCACACTACCGCCTCTGCCACCCTCTCAAAACAATCAGCCATTGAGGCTGAATGATTTGTAGCCAAGAGTAAAGGATTGCCAAAGTCATCTTTAATTCATGATGCACAACACCATGGATCCTCCTAGAACCTTACCTCTCTAGACTCTCAGCATGACATTTTCCCATACCAAACTGTGATGATTTTCCTCTGAAGACTATCCCCCTTTTCCCCGAATCTCCATAGCTACGTTTCCAACAATGCTTTATTTGCTAATGTCAAGGGTTCTTGATATATACCCTATCCTTCACTAGAGGATACCTTTTTTACCACAACATTAAATGATATTTTTTTCTCCACTTTCTGGTTTCATAAGAAATCTCTTTGTATTCTTTGACTGACCTGCACCCATGGATTCAAATATTGACGATATATCGTCAATATTTATCGATATCGCAGTTCATCGACACATCTACATGTTGTTTAAATTTTTTTTACACCATATCGTGCAATAATGATAGTGTTAAACACCCATTTTTTCTCCCTTTTGGCTTTATATAAGGTTGAACTACTGAGAGTGAAGCCAATTTCTTTACTTTATTTCCTTTCCATGAGAGATCTTTGACAAGGATTACAAACATTTACCAGATTTGGCATAGATTTGGAGATTCAGACTTTTGGAGTTAAGTGCCCCAAAGTTGGCAAAAATTCGTGGAAGGTAAAAAAAAATTTGAATTTAGTTTTGGGTTTTTAGATTATTTGTATGTTATTAGTCTTAAATTAGTGCAAATGAATCAATTTGATGCATTTACAATAGATTTTGTAAGAAAAAATTAAAATTTCTAATTTTAGGGATGAGAAATTGGGGAAAACTACAATTTTTCAAAAATTTAAGTTAATACTTGTTCAAATGAAGTAAAATTTTTATTATTAAGTGTTTTAGCCCGATCTATAGATTGACCTTTTTTTTCTAGTTACTAAAATATTTTACAATAATTTTTGGTAGAAAATATAGTAAAGCTTAAAATTATTTTTATTTAACTTTCTAAGTTTAATATTTGGTCTTAAACTATCACAAATGCATCAATTTAATGCATTTACACTAGATTTTGTAAAGGAAAATTAAAATTTCTCCCTTCAAGGATGAGAAATTGGGGGGAACTATAATTTTTCAAAATTTTAGCTTAATACTTATTCAAATGAAGTAAAAATGTTATATGTTAAGTGTTTCAGCCCGATCTATAGATTGGCCATTTTTGAAAAATGGGACTCTGCCGACAGAGATAGATAGACCGAGAGAAAGTCGATTTGAGAACCGTGTATCGACAAGTGTACCGAATCTCGAATGGGAACTTTCAATCGTTCGCAAGGAAAGACATCCCGGAGTAAACACGATTCGAATGCGTTACTAGTCTGTCCGGGAATAAAAAAAAAAGAAAAAAGAGGGGCTCCCCCCTCAGAATAGATACCTAATTTCAGTTTTTTTTTAAAATCTTTTTAAGCTTAATACTTAGAGTTTAGACTTGGATTAATTATATGATGTAAATCGAACGCCGATCTATATAGTATAGATTGTCCAAAAATTTTTTGTGATCAATATTAATTTATTTTTAATTATTTTAATTTATAAGAAATATAAATTAAAATAAATAGAAAACCATTACACAATTATGACTACTATATGTTGACTATTATGATAAGTTAATTATTGCAAAAATCATAGTTAACTGATCAACGCACATCTTTGCCCCCTTCTCATTGTATCTCTTATGTGCATTGCTCTTTTTTTTAAATATTTTTATTCTCAAATGTGTATTAACATCTATTTTAACATTTCTTTAAGCTTCACTTCAAAAATTCATGTTTTGCCCTATATTTTTCCAATTTTTCCAAAAAAATACTGATAAACAATATATATTACGATATATCCCTGATATATCTTTATCCCACCGGTGTGACGTGTCGTGCGATGTTGGCATTTAAAACCTTGCCTACAACCAAGTACGAAATTGTGAAGATGGGCATGAAATAGATAGGGATATTGCGGAGGGTGCTCTTGACTCTTGAGTGTAATTTTTCCCCTTTAGAGGGGAATGATGACTTCCAACTCGACAACCTACTCAAAAATCTATCTAGCACTAGGACCAGGTCGACCTAAATTTAAAACTAGTCCCAAGGGGCATTCCTGAATAGTTTGTTGGTAGAGCCTAATTTGCAACCAAGACAAGATGTTAATTCATTTCCATTCGACACCTCCCCTATTATAATCATGCTTTTATCCAAATTTTTTTTCATCCCAGACACTACTTCAAAGCCTAAACAAACACCAAAGACATGTCAATTGCCTAGTGATACTTTACATAAATGAATGTATCATCCGCAAACTGAAGGGGTGAGACTGAAAAACCATCCTTTCCTATATGGAATCCCAATAGTTCGAAAACTCGGCGAGTCACTCGAGTAACTCGGCTGAGTTACTCGACTCAACTGAATTTCGAGTCGAGTCATCTCAAAACTCGAATGAGACACTATTTGCCGAGTTACTCAGGTGACTTGATCGAGTCAAGCCAAGTGTTTCGACTCGCCAAACTAGTTCGAGTCACAAAATGGTATTTTTATCATTTTTTAAAACCTAAACTCAAGCATCACACTATTTTTACATCATATATTTTTGGGTCTATAAAGACAACCTACTATGGGTTCTGTTAAACCTAATTTTTAGGTTTGAGGCTATAAAATCAGCGTACATTGAGTTCTTTTAACCAAGGTTTTTCAAATGATTACATATGTATTCCGAGTTAGACCGAGTCGAGTTTTTTCCGAGTTACTCGACCCGGCTAACTTTTGAGTTGAGAGGAGTTTTCGGGTTTTTGAACAATGGGAATCCCCAATTGCCACCTCGTCTGCCTTAAAGATCATCCTACTTGAGGCCTGTATAACCATAATAAACAGAAACGTATAGAGGGAATCGCCTTTTCTTAAGCCTCGTGAGCTCCTCAAAAATACCTTGTTGGACTCCAATTGATTAAATTTGAAAAGAGATTGACGCAAAGCATTCCCTTTTTCACTTTCTCTATATCACACCAAACTCCATTCTTCATATCAAATATTCTAAAAATTTCCAACCCACATGATCGTAGGCCTTTTTCCATGTCCAACTTGCGCAAAATGCTTGGAGATTTGGACCTATTATGAGCATCGATCATTTGTTGGCTATCTCCCCCCTACGAAGGCACTTTGGAGTGGGAGATGATGGATCCCATGACACTTCAATCTACTTGCTAAGATCTTGGATAATATTTTAGGGTCTGTCCTTTTGGTGGAACTTTTAAAGTCAACTTTCATTGTTTCATGCCTAATTTTACTTAATGTCTAGAAGTATATAATTCCATAGAGCTTGAAAGTTCTACAAATATGGAACTTTCACCTACCACCAAAAATTTTGGATTTTTTATGCTCCATTAATGTGGAACTTCGAATTAAATTAAACCAATAAATCTGAGATACCTTTGTGTAAAATAGTTAGAAATCCTCTCCCCTCTCCTCCCAGACTCTAGGTTCGACTTCAAAACTTTCCTTGTTCTAAAATATTAATGTTCCGGACTTTTAAAAGTTCCACCAAAAGAACGGAGACACTGCCCACCAAAATGATTGGATGAAAGCTTATCCTGAGCACCTACCTTCTTTGGGATTAGAGTTACTTCCTATTCTAGACACCTTTAAAACTGCCACTCAGAATTCTTGCGCTAGCTTCGCTCCCGACAATGTCCTATTAGGCCAAAGGGTATTTTTGAGTTTTTGAATTGTTGGAGGATAAAATTGTCAAAATTTGAAGTATATTTTTAATGCATGTAACGAGTAGAAGTAGCTTAATGTAAAAGCTTATTAACCGTCTTATTTAAGTCCGGACATGGGAGCTCAGCGCTCCAAACTTGTTAAGCATACAGCTGTTTGTTCAATTGTGCAAATAACATGTTCCTAAACAATCTAAACTATTGAAATCCAGCATTAAGCTATATTAAGATCTGAAGTTAAATGTTCCCAAATGTTACCTTAATATGTCGTAAAAAGTTCATGTAGAGAGAGCTTCATGAATATCTTTTGGTTGATCTCACTTGCTTTTGACAGGTGCTGGATATGAAAGAGGCAGAGGTGGAGGTGGACGAGGTTATGGTGGAAGAGGTTATGGTCGTGGCCGTGGACGGATGGGTGGCCGTGGGAGGGGTGGCAGCAACCAGATCTTGGAGTGACATGCTTGTTTGCACTAGATAAATGCTTGCCTGGGCCAAATGGGGGACAATTATAAGAATGTTATAGGAGCATCAAACTGTGGCTTTGTTCTCTCTGAGTATTGTCAAGCAGTGGCTTTGTGCTTTTTCTCTATGTGGATATATGGGCAGGCTTGTAATGTTTGTTGCCTTTAGGCCATGAGCAAGTAGTCAGTTACTCATTGCTGTAATTCATTTTCCACTCACCATCCTGCACACCTCCTTTGTATTCATCTCTATTATTCTTAATGTATATATTCATTTTTGAAGCCTTTTTCTAAACTCCCAAGAATTTTTTTTCTCCTAAATGCATAAGAAAGTAGACATTTTCCTTCAGTTCTTTCATAAATGACTGAACTAAATTTTCAGTGAGAAGAGATTTTAACAATTGCTTTGTAAAATAGTGTATATTCAAAGGGGTTATATATTTGTGAATTGTGATAATAGTGGTTATAGCTACATACCTGGTGAAATCCCATTTCCCAGCCCAACTAGAGACCACTTCAGAGTCCGGGTCAAAGTGATGGAACAACAAACTGGGCAGTATTTTTTTAATATATTTTTTTTTATGGTAATGAGAGTGTCCGGGCCTCTTGGAGCACCCAACTAATCCCTCGGGCATGTGTAGATCTCCCAATCTACATGCACTAGGAAAGTAGGGATAAATCTTTGAGGGTGGCCTTCAAGAGGAAGGGAATCGAAGTCAAGACCTCTGCCTGAGGCGTGGTATTGGCTAGCACACCAACCCAGTGTTGTCATAACCGGACTGGCCGGTGGAACTGGAACCGCCCCCCTCACCGGTTCCCAAAACCCTCAAAATTGGGCCTATTTAAGAAAAGGCCAGAATCGTAAGAATTGGGCAAAATTGGTAGAACCGGTGGTAAAACCGGTTGGGAACGGGTTAGAACCAGGAATAATTAGGGGAAAAAATGAAAATTTTTTGATTTTTTTAAACAAAAAGTACACGGTCGAATTGGATTGTTCAAACAGGTGGAATCGGGAACCGGCCACTCTACCGGTTCAATGCCCGGTCCGATTCTGACACTGTTGCACCAAACCCATTGGTTTTTTTTTGTTTGGATATTATTTACCTACAGTTAGTGATTAGCTTGAGGATTGGAGCTCTTGCAACTCATCGCTTGTTGGGATTAGATCCCAAGACCTCTCACTTGAGAGAGCCACATCTCCACATCCCACCATTGAAGCAAGAGGCGGGGTGTAACCCCCCTTGGTTAACTGGGCAGTATTTGCCACCAGGAGGGTGGATTTGTCTAAGCACAGATAGAGCACTGTGTGGAATACATTTTTCGGAAGCAGGGGCTGTTTGGCATCGTTCACTGGGGATTGTCTTTTAGAGCATCTCCAACGCAAGTCTTCAAAATCTCCAAAATGACATCTCCAAATTTGGAGATGTTGGCCCTACTATTTTTTTTTAAACTCCAACCTACAATTTCCAAAACACTATTCAATCTCTAAATCATTTTTCATTTTTTATTCAAAAAATTCAGATGGACAAAAATAACATTTTAAAAAAGGTTGAAAAGATGAAAAGGGACACAAATGGATTTAGTGTGGATGAATAGTGTTATAGAGATGTGATTTCTATTTTCTCTTATCTCTATATTTGGAGATCCACTGTAGCGATTTGGAGATAAGTCTCCAAATATGGAGATACATTGGAGTGGGTTTTTGAAGATGGGTCTCCATATATGAAGATCTGGAGATGCTCTTAGTTGTTAGTTGTTTGTGGCCAGGAATTGACTCAATTTAGGTTCGTTTGTTATGCGTTCCGCTGAACGTTTCTTAGAAAACAGTGGCCTCTTAACACAGTTTCTTGACAACTTTCTTCTCTCTTGCACCCCCCATTGCTATTGCCACCAAATCACCATCACCCCACCCCTACCTCCACCCTCACTGCCACCCTCAAGCCCCCAACTCTCCACAAGAGATGCATTATAAAAAAAAAAAAAAAAGGGAAAAAAAATAAAACTTTTAGATATTTTATGAAATTTGTAGAATAACAAGTTATTTGTAATTTAATGAGACTTTATAATTTGATGGAAAAATATTTTTATTATATAAGTTTGTTCAAATTGTAAAAGAGTGAATTTTATTTTTCTTTCAACCAATGATTATATATTTTCTGTTCTATGTAATGAATTTTAATAGACTGTTTCCAAATAGATTCCCAGCAAAGAATCAATTTCGAGAATCGAGATTTATTTGTTTTCATATTTGAAAAATCCCCGTTATTGCAACCAAACGGCACCTGGGTGAATCAATGGATGGCGCAAGTTTTAAAGAAGGGTAATAAGAAAGGAAAATAATCACCTCCTCGGCGAGGAGGGGCGTCTTGGCTCCCATTTTCTTGCCATGTGTCCCTCTTCTTACCCCATTTAACTGTGGTTAAGATTCATCCAACCACATTCATCCATCCTTATGGTTCATCCATCTATCTTTGGTTTTTAGAAAATAAAACAAAATAAAATTAACTAAAGGGTTAAAAAAAAATATAACCCAAGTTATTGGGAGTTGAAGGGTCCCCTATGTGAGAGCGAGGAGGAATAGTTCCCTCCTCGGTCTCCGAGAGGACTTGCTCAATAAGAAATTCAAGGTAGAATATGATGCAAAGGCTGCGTTTTTTGAATTAGCCTAGGGATACTTTCTCAAAGTGTACTCCCATATATACTCTCAAATCCTAACCGTTTATCTCAATTATTAAACGGTTAGGATTTGTGCTGATGTGATATTAGAAAAGACGAAATAAGCCAACTCAAATCCTGATCCCTAGTGGTTGGTTATAAATGGCTAAGATTAAGAAGTATATATGGGAGTACCCATAAACCGACTGTGTTTGTTTATGTTGGCTACAACCGCAACAAAGCCCGGTGAAGTGATCGATATGTGACTTTATTTTAGGATTTTTTTTTTGTTTAAATCCAGAAAATATTTAATATTGCCTCCATGTCTAAAGTCTTTACATAACTGTGGATGGAGTTTGGATGGGCAACAACGCTAGCTGTTGCCCGGTTGTGTATGTAAAAACATGGGACTATATTCAATAGGGTAGGCCCCAAACAACAGAGATAGGCCCCCATGTTTTTGTATATACAATTGGGCAACAGCGCAACAGCTATCACTGTTGCCCATCCGAACTCCTGTGGATGATACCAAATTCAACAAGGGCATGACAATAGCATTTATCTCTCTATATAGTAGAGATCCTGTGCATCATATATGCATTTTTTTTCCTGATCTGGAACCAAATCATCTATGCTCTTCCTGGGTTCTTCCCTATGGCCTGGGTGTTTGATGGCCAAGATTTCTTCTACCAACTGTTAGATCCGTACAACCAATTTGATCATAGCCTTCAAACAATTATGGCAACGGGGAAGAACCTAGTGAAGAGCACAGGTTTGCTTCCCTTTCTATCTCTCTTATTACAATTTTACTATTTTCTCTCTATTCCTCCTATTACATCCCCCCTAAAATCTCCCAAATGGATCAATATATTTACATTTTCTCTATCCTTCTTATCACAATCCTCTAAAACCCCTCAAATAGATCAATACATCTCTATATTCTCTTTCTATCCTTAGTATCACAATCTCCTAAAATCACTCTCCTTATTAGGTTTTTGGAGGTGTCATATCAGTACTTCTAGAATTCCAGAAATTTGGAGATTAAAAAATGGGATTTAAAAAAAAAAAATTATAGTATACATGTTATAACTAGTTCGACAAATCTAGAGAAATAAGAAAACAAAAAACTAAGCAATCGCACAAAAGAGACAAGATATACATGGTTCGGCAATGTGTCTACGTCCACAGGAGAAAATGACAAGAAATCCACTAAAAATACGGGAGAAAAACAGTATATACAAGCTCTCTCGAAACCCTCTTTTGAAACCCTTGAAAAATCCCTTATCTCACATCCTCAAAGAAAGCTCTTTATATATTTAGGGTTACAACTAGAAGATAAAACGGGTCGGAAATACGGGTCAAAATCCTGGTAAGATCCATACCAACTTCCCAACAAAACCCATATACAAAATTTGAGCCAAACTCACAATACATGTGTGTGTGTGGGAGGGCTCTTATATCAATCATTCGGAATAACCCTAGCCTAGCCAGCTATGTCTTGGTTAACATCCCTAATCTATACTATAATATAAAGTAATAAGACTTGTCTCTCTACTCTCCAAAACCCAATCCCTCCAATCTTATAACTTCTATTTTAGAGATGACATGTGAATTTTCTCTTTAATCTCCACCATTTAGGTTTGGGACCCACTATCTCATCCTAGAGCCCTCTCTATCTCCACTATTGTAGAGTCATCTCTTATCACCAACTCTTGCAAGTTTGGGATATATTATCTCATCCTAGAGACCTCTCTATCTCTACTATTGTAGAGTTCTCTTTTATCTCCAACTCTTGGGTGTATTAATTTAAGTTTAATATTAAGAAATTTATGATTTTTTATTAAATGTTATTAAAATAATAAAAAATTATTATTATAAAGTCAATTAATTAATACAAATAATAATGTTTATCAAATAAAAATATTATATTATTAAAAATAAAATTTATTAAATATTATTAAAATATATTACTTAATATTTGAATAAATAAATAATATTATTTAATTTTAAATATTCTTAAATTATTACCCGTGCATCGCACGGGTTCTCTGCTAGTTACATATATAATCAAATTAATTGGCCTCCAAGATTACTTTCCATTTATTGAGTATTAAATTTAAGTTTTAATGATATGATAATTTAAAAATATTATATATATTTAATCCTATAATAATTATTTATATATTTGAAATGGTTTATTGGATCGTGTTGAGGTTCTCCTTATTGTGTTGGGTTTTAATTTGCCCTTTCAACCCATAGACCGACTCTTTATTTTATGGTTAGATTTGGGTTGATGGTATTTTTTTTTTATAACATACACTAACACATTTTTTTTTTATAACATACACTAACACATTGGGAAAGTGGAGCAAAATAAGAGCTCACTCACAAATATGATGTGACCCATTAGCACCCTCAGCCAGCACTAGGTTGCACATTGGGCCCAAGGGCGGAGCCACATGGGGCCAGGGGGCTTCAGCCCCCACTGAAATTTTTCAAAAAAAATTAAAAATAAACCTATACTATTCATAGGGGTATAGCCGGGGAGGGGGAGGGGGAGGGGGACTCCAGCGCCCCCTAACCTTAAAAAAAACATAAATATTCTTTATAAATGGACACAAACCCAAACACACACACATGCTGGTCTGTACAACAATAACGAGGGTCTGTTTCGATTTAAAGGACTTCCACCACAGAATGAGAAATACTTCTTTAGCGATGTATGAAGTAGTCTAGGGATACTCCCAAGGTGTACTCCCAAATATACTCCCAAATCCTAACTGTTTATCTCAGTTATTAAACGGTTAGGATTAGAGCTGATGTGGCATTAAAAAAGATAAAATAAGCCAACTCAAATCTTGACCTTTAGTGGTTGGTTATAAACGGTGAGGATTAAGAAGTAGATTTGGGAGTACCTATAGACTCACTCGCAATGTATAGGTTTGATCGGGTAAAAACATGAGACTTCTTACATTCTTGGGATTCTGTTACTTCTTCAATTATTTTGTGACATTTTATTTATTTTAATAGGCATTGGTAGAGTTTGATTATCTGCGTGTAATTTGCCCACTGGATACATCTCTTTCATGAAATTCTTTGTTTCTTCCGCATCTTTTCTCCTTATATCTAGCTTTTATAAGATGGGGCTTTCCTTATGGTATGAACGACATGAAAATAAGGAAGCTTGCCTAATTGAGCAATGAATGACGGGACAGGTATTTCGGACCACAAAACCTCTTTTAAACCGGGTTGGGCTTACGAGCCAAAGCATATTAAAAAACTATAACTCCATTGACACCCCTGGAGACACGAGGTTTTCCTTTCAATTTTTTCCAATATATGAATGATCATGCACTACAAAAAAACTATCGCGCAGCGATGGAATAGTAGTGACGGAAAATTTTCCGTCACTAATACATCACTTATAGTGACGGAAACACATGCCGTTACTAATGGTCCGTCTTTAATTGCTTAAGATTTTTTTTTTAATTAAAATAACTAATAGCGGCGGAATATTTTCCGTCACTAATAGGGCTTATCTAATAGTGACGGACATTTTCCGTCACTACTTTTATTAGTAACGGAAGTTCTTTATAGAGACGGAATAATTTCTGTTTCTATTGATATTAAGAGTATTAGTGACGGAAATATTTCCGTTACTATTAGGTCTAGATTATTAGTGACGGAAATAATTCCGTCACTATTGGGTTTAGATTATTAATGACGGAAATATTTCTGTCACTATTAGGTCTAGATTATTAGTGACGGCAATAATTTCGTCACTATTGGGTTTAGATTATTAGTGACGGAAATAATTCCGTCACTACAACTCATTATATAAAAAATAATTTCAGAAACAACAAAATCTAATTTTTTTCCCCCCAAACTTTTGGGTCTCCCGCCTAAACTCATCTAAAGCCAAAGCCCAAAACTAAGTTTCCCCCCCAAACTTTTTTTTAATGAATTTTAATCTTCTGGGTTGTTTTCAGGTGAGGAACAAATCTCTCAAGGTGATTTTTCTCCAGCGAGTTGCAGCCATCATCGCTCGGTGTGCCCTGTGTACGAAGCCAGTGGTGGCCGGCAGAAGATTTCATGTCCGGCGGTTTGGTGTTCGGATTCATGACCGGCGGTTTGGTCTTGTGTGTCGTTGTCATCGTCTTGGGGGTTTGGGTTTGGGTTTGGGTTAGTGTTGCTGTGATTGCTATTGGTTTACCATTAGCTCCTGCTATGTTTCTGAGGTAAAGCGATGGTGCCAGGTCTTCTTCTTGAAGAAACCCACTGTTAGAAAGTCTATTCACAAGAGGAAAGAGAATATTTGAAGAGAAAAAATAAACCCTGTTGATTTGGATACGGTGAAAAACACCCTAACCAACTAACTCTTCTTCTTTGCTATTGATTGAAGTATATTGGGAGATACCCAAATGAGATTATCAAGAGACCATTACTCTTATTCAAACAACTCCAAATCATTCTCACTATTATCGCTCGTAGTCGGCTCTTCTATGTACTTATTGATGATGAAATCCCTGTATTCTTTGTAGATTTTGGTATTTTTGAGATCGAGCTTCCATTGAAGAACTCTTTCAGAGAAATTTTCTCGGTTTCGTGGAAGGGAAGAATCAGTGGAGATCAGAGATCCGGCTATCAAGCTCTTCAGGAGGATGATTCTGTTGCCGGAAAGTCGGATTCCGGCTGATTCTTGAGAGAAATCCGATCTGGAGTGTGGATTTCAAAGATATATATATTTTTTTTAAAAAGGGCATTAGTGGCGGAAATTATTCCGTCACTAATATTAATTTAATATTAGTGACGCAATAATTTCCGTCACTAATGCCTTTCCGTCACTAAATTCGAAGTTTAAATTACCAATATTAGTGACGGAAACTTTCCGTCGCTACTAGTGACGGAAAAATATTTCCATTACTAATAACCTTTAGTCACGGACGCATTAGTAACGGATTAGCGACGGATAGTTTTCCGTCACTAATAGTAAATAGTGACGGAAAATCAAGCATTAGTGACGGAAAATTTCCGTCACTGCTCGGTAGTTTTCTTGTAGTGTGAGTACCTTTTCTTTTGGAGTTTATATGAGTTCGAATTATAGTGCAAATATTAGAGGATTTCCTCTTTCCTCTTCCTGTTATTGTGTTTAATTGGTTGACTAAAGAGTGTGCCCTTTATTCCAAAAGTTCTCTAATGAAAAGGGTGCAAAGCCAAAACAAGCCCCTATGTGTTTGTACAAGAGAAAGTGTACTACTACCAAGGCCACTTTGGTCATTTATAAGGATTATTAAGCATTCTGATTGGCTATAAAATATTTTAAATAAAATTTGATTTTTAGAGGACTTTTGGGCTAGTTTTATAACCTGACTTTTAAGCTAGGTTTTAGGTTGTTTAAAATCTGATTTCTATGTTGGTTTCTAGATAGTTTCGTTCTGATTTTTTAGGATAAATTTAGAATTAATGTTTAGGATAATTACGTCAAACCCTAGCAAGGTTAGTCTTAGGCTTGCCATGATAGGATAATTACGTCATACTTGAGACTTTTCAAAATACAAAAAACATTCAGAAAACAATTCCCAAAATTGTTTTTTCAGCATGATTGCTTGAGTGATTTTTATTTTCTTTTGCATAACTATTTATGATGTATGTTATTACATGCTTGCATAATTATTTATATTATATATGCTTGCTTATTTATTGTATTTGTGTCTCTATGCATGTCTGCTTGCAAGAAATTAATGGAACATCGGATACGTAGGCAATTCATTTGAATGCAATCCCAACAACCAAGTAGGCAATTCATTTGAATGCAATCCCAACAACCAAACATCATTTTTCTCCTTTGGGCATAATTTGTTAAAATTAGAACGCCCCTAATCTTCTGACGCATGGGCTCTCAAAGACTTAAAGGGAGATGAGAGCGGGTACTTCATTTCTAAATAGAATCGGTTCCCAAAAACTCTTTTAAAACTCTCAAAAAAGGCTTGAACTTGTTCTCAAAACACTTCAGCCCTGAGTGTCACTCCCAAAAGATTCAAGCCAAAACTTGGATCCTAAATAGGCAATGAAAATTCCTTCAAAAACTTTCTAACTTCAGTTCATGTTATCATCTATTCAATTGCTAATCCATGTCATGTATAGTTTCTAAATTTCATGTTATAGTTTGTCAGTAACAAACCTTCTAGTGTGCTAACTTAGACTGTAAACACCCTGGTTTGGTTTGCATGGTTCGACTTCTCTTTCAAATTAAATTATTCTATTTGTTGTTCTTCTCCAAGGAAAGGTAGACTCCATAAGATCATTTTGAAACCCAATTTTCCCTAAAAAGGACTCATTTTACATCAGCCTTCTCGGTCATGTTGCACCAAGTGTCCCAACATGTTGTATCGGGTTGCATTGGGATTCCTACTAAGTGTCCCAACATTTTGCATTAGGGTGCTCGGCCATATTGCATCAGCCTTCCCGGTCATGTTGCACCAAGTGTCCCAACATGTTGCATCAGCCTTCCCGGTCATGGTGCTCGGCCATACTTAGGAGGTGTTCTGCGCTAAATTAAAGCACTAACTTGTTCTGTGAAAAAAAAATAGTTTTCTTCACATTGTGCTTTCTCTTTATAGTGCACAAATCTTTTAAAACTTTGGCATAAGTAGGCACTTGTCTAATAACATGAAGAGTAGGAGATTTATTTTCACTTGCCTAGGATTCTCTAAGATTTCAGGGCTAGAGTCTAACTTTCTTCATGATTTTAGATCTTGAGGGAATGACACATAAATGAGATTCTTAACTGTCTCACTTATCTTGGACAAATCAACCTCATTGCTACTCGTATCCTTGGGTCCTTCCTCCAGCCTTTGAACCAAAGTTGGAATATTCATTGTCTTTCCACCACTAGTAGTAATGCCATTAACTTGCTCAAAACCCCCCAAAATTCATCCAGATTTTAACCTTGATGTAAGGGTATTTTGGTCATTTGGCACCCCAAAGTGGGATCCGATCCCAAGCCATACATCCAAACTTTTTATGAATTCTAATGTTAATTTTGCACACTTTAAGTCATTTAAAGTTGCTTAAAATCCAATTTGTAGAACAAGGGTGATTTTATAATTTTGATGAAATACTTTAGCCCTTTTTAGAACTCAAGTAGTTTAAATTGAATTGTAGAGTAAGGGTGATTTCATAATTTTGATAAAATCAAGTCTTTTTCAAACTTGCTCTTTTATAATGGACAACTTTGACCCTTAAGAAATAGGTTTATTTATAAGTTTTGACCCACTATAATCACAAAAGTATCATTAAGTGGCTAAAATATCCCTAAACAACTTTAGTCCCACATTGGAAGTGAGATGATTTTTTTCTACCATTCCCTACCTATAAATTTTGAACCACTCTACTCATTTCAAGTACCAATTCTCTACTAGCCTAACCCATTGGACCCGAGAAGGAAATGAAGCTTTAGAAAAGGAGTTCTTGAAGGAAGAGTTAAGAGAAAAAGCAAAGGGTCTCCAACCCATATAGGTAGATTTTAAATTTTTGTTTTTTACATTTATGTCAATTCTTCTCCTAATTCATTTTCTTTTTGTTAATATGAGCCTTTAGAAAGGATTTGAGACCTATCCCTCTTCTACTATGTAGTTTGGACCCTCATATGATGTGTTTCGCCGATTAGGGGGCTCCAAATGAAAGGAGAAGGGGTAGGAACCCTTAGGCTGGAACCAAGTTTTTTGTTATTTTCTTTATTTATTTTTAATATGAGCCAAATTGTTGTTCCATAGTTTTGAAACCCTTATTCAACCTCTTAGTCTTTAATCATTTTTAGCTTAGGTTACTTTTTCTTCCCCAAGATTCACTAAGGGGTCCCCTATGATGTGTTCCGCCGAATTGAGGGCTCCTTGTAAAAAATGGGAGAATGAGAGTATTCCCTTTTTATTAAGGTATATAGTTGTTTTCTAAACTTGTGTTCTTACATTTTACTAAAATAGAGTAGAAAATACCATTTTCATGCATTCATAGCAATGTCTAATCTCCTTAGATTTGAGTCATTGTAATGCCTTTTTTTTTAAAAGCGCATAGTCATTTCTCTAAGAATCTAAGTGAGAATTTAAAAATCATTTTATGAATTCATGGTGATGTCTAATCTCCCTAGATTAGAGTCGTTATGATGCCCATTTTTTTAGAGCATAGTCATTTCTCTATAAACTTAAGTTGGCATTTAAAATTCATTTTCATACATTCATGAAAATATCTAATCTCCTTAAACACATACCAGGATCAACTTTTCCTAAATCTTGCTTGCTTTTGTCTTGTGCATTCACTTGCATTACATTCTAGAAGTAGTAACCATGCTTACCTATCTAATTGGATCTATTCCGTTCAATGGTTGTTAGATGACTATCCTCGGTGGTGGAACTTAACAATTTGTGGAGGTATAGTAAGATTATGACTGTGGAATGACTATCCTTGGAAACAGATCTAGATGCTCCCACTTGCACTAATCGAACCTCGAGGCATTTGATTTAACAACCCTATGTCAAGTGACACATATACGGTCAAAGTGCCCCTTCAAACCTTATGTTCGAACCTTGCATACACAACTATGAGCATATAGTTTACATGTGTGTGTTTAGGCATAGACCAAGAGCTACCCTCCAAGATGGATAACCCTATTGCTAACCCGCTAATGGTCTAAGCCCGCTCCCTTATCTTTTCGGTACAAGGATAACCCTATCCTATACCTAACACAAAATGTGAGCTTGTGTGAGCCTTTTGTCTGTTAAATAAGTAAACCTTACCCCCATCTAGTGCATCGCACTAGGTCAACTAAACACACAGGTGAGGTTAAACCCATAAATCTCAAATGAATCATATAGAAACCACATCAACCCATAGGTCAACTAAACACATATGTGAGGTTAAACCCATAAATCTCAAATGGGTCATATAGAAAACACATCAACCCATACAATTTGGATACCTAGCTAGACTTCAAATGGATAACCCACTTCAAAATCGGTCGAATGGATAGCCCACCAACACATGTGAGAAGAATACTTGCAATTTTTTAACGATATCTTTTAGAAGGTGATAAGCTCCTAGATGTGGTGCAGGTTGGAGTGACTGACCAAACATAGATAGAAATATCATTCATCAAAATCAATTAATCAATAGATTCTCACTCAAATTGTTAACCATATATTTTGAGAGACAAAACAAAGTATGAATTTGCAGTCTACCGAATACATTTCAGATTCACCCTTTGTTTCATATAGAATTTCGGATGGTATCCCATGAGTTCATAATTCTTCTTGATTGGCAATTTCCTCAAGAAGGAACAGTGAAAAAAGAATATGTAGGAAAGACAAACTATTTCACTGCAATGAATTTGCTAGTTCTTAATGGATTGCCTATGTTATGTTGTTTTTTTTTCATCGGTAATTGTCGAATATATTAAAAAAAATAGCAGAGATACAAGCAATTTCAGGGGGTAAACTGAAAGTGCAAATATGTTATTGATTACTCCATATCATCACCTGCTCTACTAATATGTAGAGCTCGACCCGACTAAAAAATGGTAGGGCCTTAGCCCATATATACCAGTCTCATTTAGAATCAAACTTAATCAGGCCTGGCCCTGAGCCCATTAACAGCCCTGATCTCTCTCTCTCTCTCTCACACACACACACATATGTTGGACTTGGGCAGTTCTTTGAACTATCCAAACCCATTTTTTCTCCTTTTTTCTATCTTCTAATATATTTTTAACAGCATGAGCAATGGTGCGAAGTCCCACAATGTCAAAGCTCTCTAGCGCATAAATGGGTTGAAACGAGCGTTGGCAATGGTGCTGATCCAACTGGCATATACCGCCATTAATGTATTACAGAAACGAGTGATTAGTTACATGTACCTTCAGTAGTATTTGTAGCTTATACATATACATTTGTAGCTTTTGCTATGATTTCACTCGCACTCTTTAGAGAAAGGTAATATTATTTAAAATATTTTACATTCTTGACATTGAGATAATTTTTTTATTTAGTGCTAAAATAGACTCTAACTCTTACTAATTACCACAATTTTACCAATAAATAATTCATTTATCATTAGTAGAGTTTAAGTGTAAATTGATGCATATAATAACTTAAGATTTGGTTTAATTTAAATAGTTTGTTAATTTAATTTGCCTAATCTTTTTAATCTAAACTTCAATTCAATTAAATTAAAATTTGCTTATAATTGTGGTCTCACTAATAGTGAGAACATTAAATCAAGAACTTAAGCTATCAAGCTTATAACTTTTAAATAGATTAAATTAGTTTATTACAATAGAAATTCTGAATTGTAACTCTCTATCTATAACAAAATTTGAGACATTTTAGCATTTAAATTATTTTAATAGAATTTAGCTAGTATTAGTGGGTCACACTAAGACCAAATCTTCCTTAATCTTTATAGTGGATCCCACTTATAGCAAAAAATTTTAAATATCCACTTTATTTTAATTGTTTACCTTCTTAGAACACTTGAAATAATCAATACCTTCTTATTATAAATTTTTTAAAGTAACTTAAAACTTCTAGGGGCACACAAATGTTTGGAAATAAAAATCGGTAAATCTTAAAAAACTCTAAACAACACGGAAATAAAAAATTTATAATATTGAAATATCAAGTTGATGGTTTGAGATCCAAGCTCCAATAAAAAGATCACAATTTTGTGCAATGAAATTACATAGTTGCTTATTAATTTCAGTTGATTATACAATAAACAATATACATATATGAAAGTATCAGTGTCTTGGTAACATAATTTCATATTGTATTCTATATCACCAATGACTATTGCCAAGGGATCAATTGTCTAGATCAATCCTTGTGGTCTTTATGTCTATTAATTTATTTATGCTCTATGTTATGCATGTCTCATAATTTATGGTTTATGTTTATGCATGTTTATATTATGCCTGAATTGAATTAGTACAACCCTTATGCAATTACTTTTTATCTATATCTTTTGCTTTCTATCATTTTGTTATGGCTTCAAAGTCAATTAATGTCACATAAGCAATACACCTGGTTATTTTACTACACAAATCTCTTGTTTTAATATTGGTTCCACTAAAGACATTAATTGAGCTTTTATGCCCTTATTGTAGGGTATTATAATTTTCGGATGACTACTCTTGTTAACTACATGGTGCATAAGGGCGAGAGGCATTCTGTTTGTAACCACAATTACTCCATTAGCTCGGATCTTTACAGCCATTGCGAATCACATCCTCAACAATCTACATAGTGGAAGGTTTGGACATGCTCTTTTTAATATTTCTCATTTTTATATAAACTCTACAACACTTGTTTCTTAACACTTATTTTTAAATGGACTAACAATATCATAGGAGCAATGCTGATAGGCACCGAAATGCTTATGACCTTATGGGGCAACTATTGACAAGAGCTAGATGATTCCCAACTAAGGCCAGGAGAAGTTTTGGTAGAGCTAGAAGTGTACTGAAGTTCTAGCATATGAAGCTAGAAGCAGCTGATCCTGAGGTTCTTCTACTCCATATGATAGAACATCAGTATCATCTTCTAGCTCTACCAAAACTTTTGCCGACCTTAGTTGCGAATCATCTAACTCTTGTCAATATTTTCCCCATAAGGTCATATACATTCTCGTGCCTATCACCATTGCTCTTATGATACTGTCAATGCAGTTAAAAATAAGTGCTAAGAAACTAGTGGTGCAGAATTTATATAATAATAAGAAATCTTAAAAAGATTATATCAAATGCATATCCGTAGCAAAAATGGTGGAATGACACCACATTCTAAACATATGTTAACCTCAAGGTGTAATTCAGTTGGTAAGGGACCACACCTCACGAAGCGGAGGTCTTGAGTTCCACCTAAAATTTTACTTATTACTTATTGGGTACTTATCTTTTTAAGTTCTAAACAACCTTTACTTATTACTTATTTAATTTTACCAAGCATTTTAAATGTGGAAAATTGGTTGGCTCAAGTTAAAAGTAGGAATGCCCTGAGAGTAGGGCAAGCACTCCTCTTCTAGTATTCTTTCCACTAATTGTACCTAACTTTAGAACCCACTATAACAACAACACTTGGTAAGGCAAATAAAACAATGCATATCCGAAGCAACAACAATGGAATTATGCCACATTTTACACATGTTAATCTCAAGGGGTAATTCAGTTGGAAAGGGACCATGCCTCATGAAGTGGAGGTCCTGAGTTCGATCTAAAATTTTACTTATTACTTATTGGGTTGCTTATTTTTTGTATTCTAAACAACTTTTACTTATTACTTACTTACCAAGCAAACTAAAATTTAAATAAGTACTTATATTGATTAATAAGGTGGCGTTTGGTAACACTAGTCTAAAAATATGCCTATTTGAAAATTATGCTTAATTGGACTTTAGATTGTTAAGTTAAAGGTTAATTCCATGTCTACATTTTAGAGAATTTAGGGATAAAAATCTCTACTTTAAAAAGTAGTTCCAAAATTACTTTTTAAAGTAGAGGTTTTTACCCCTAAAATCTCTAAAATGTAGACATGCAATTAACTTTCAACTTAACAATCTAACACCTTCAAAAAAAAAAAAAAACTTAACAATCTAAAGTCCAACTAAGCATAACTTTTTACACTAGTGTTACCAAACGCCACCTAAGTTAAATAAGTACTTGCTAATTTTCTTGTACCTCTTTATCATTATGAGAGCAACTAAGGTATATGTCAAATAGTCATACCACTATGGTGGTGCTGATCATTCATTATTGCTAGCAGCCACTTGATCTATCATGCCAAAACATGATTTGAAAATAATGTGATGAATCATATGGTTAACAGAATCTGATCAAGTTGATTCTTGGCAAGGTGAGAAGCCTTTGGTGGGACCCCGTAAAATAAATTTTGATTAGGTAGATTGGGCCAAATGCTAGGGCTAAGTTTGGGTCCTGACATGATTTTGACATAGTATGGATAGACAAGGCTGAGCCTGACCTGCCCTTGGTCCTGGCCCAGCCCATCCAAATGCCTAGGCCAAATTATCATTTAGGATATAGATTTTAAAATTTAGCTTCTTCAAATGAGTACTTTGGTAGCCATTAGCAAGTTTGAAAAATAGAGGTTAAATCGAAATAAGATTATTTAGTAACGTCTATTTCAAAGTTCTACTTTTCAAAAAGTAATGAAATTTTATTTTTTTGTTAAAAGACTCATTTTGTTAAATCGGGTAGATTTTTTAATATTATTTAGATAATTTATTTGGATAGTTTTATTCCTTAAGAAGTTATTATTTTCTATTATACCTCTATTTTAGCTTTGTTTTTTTTTAAATGCATCAAGGTCCTTTAAATAAGTCAGTATTTGTATGTATTATTAACATGCTATTAAAAAGGAACTTATTTTCGAATTTGTACCAAACAAATTTATTATTCTTTTTTTAACAACAAAGAGGTATCCCAACCTTTGGTCAGACTATTCCTCTTCGGTTCCATCCCAGACAGCCACACCTGGAGGGTGCTGATAGAAGCTGTTGAGAGTTGAAATCGAGACCTCCGCTTCATGAGGCATGGTGCTTGGCCAACTGACCTAGCAGGTGGGTGAAAACAAATTTATTATTTGAAAAGACTTAAAAGTAAGATATTATAATGTAGCTCTCATTAGATTAATTTGCCAAATGCCTCCTTAGTAATGCATAAAGCTTGTAGGAATGTGGACAAGACCTTACCTTAGAACATGTTAAACTATGGCATAGGAAATTTTAGGTTTTTTAAAATACATGCAACATTAATTTTATATGCTCCTTGTAAAATTAAACCGTAACTTCACACATAAAATAAACTGCTCAAAGCTATTTGATATTTGTTCTGAGGCAAGATCTCGGTTAACCTTTATTTTTGGGTTCTATTATCATTTAACTACTGAGTGGTTACTAAATAAAAAGTGAAACTCTTGCAAGAAATCACCCTTGAGATTGGATCCCATGACTGATACCATACCATTAGAGCAAGCGGTAGTTGGTAAGATCTAGTTAACATTAGGATGCTTTAGGATTATACCATCTGCTAGCATAGGCCATAAAATTGAAGGATATAGATTTAAAAAAGTTAGTTTCTTCAAAATATGTTCTTAATAATATGAGTCCGTCTATTGGTACTCCTAAATATACCTAGGGTTGCACTCAAGCTAAGCTAGCTCGAGGGCTCGACTCAGCTCGGCTTGTCTGAGCCAAGCTCAAGTTAGCATTTTAGGATCGAATAAATCAAGCCAAGCTTTTATTTGAGCTCGAATGTTTAAAAAAGCCAAGTTCAAGCCAAATCTTGTTTGTTTCGGCTCAGTACAGACACACACACATTTATATATGATATTTTTTTATTATTTTTTTATATTAATACAAAAACTGAAAAAGTAAAGCAAAAAGTTTGATCTAACCGAGAGGTTTGTGGTTCCTATAGCTTGTACTACAAGGGTGGGTGCGTGTCCACGTGTGATAGCGTGTGTTATGTTTACCTTTAATTAATCTAATTCTCTACTCTTCCGATCGAAGGACTAACCCCAAATCTTATTTTTGTATATGATTGTATTAACTTTCAATAAATTCTTCTATTATAATTTATTAATAAATATTTTTATTAAAATTATGTAAAATTAAATAAAATGATTCTTTGAATCAAGTTTGAGTCAATCTGAGCTCGGCTCGGCTTGAATAAAGAAGGAGTGTTGGTGGCGGCCTACCTTTGATCGATTCAAGCTCAAACGAAGCTTGAGCTCGATCAAGTTTGGTCAAGCCTTACTCAAGCATAAATATTTGAGCTCGAATCAAGCTCAAGCCAAGCTTAAGCCGAGCTCAAGCTTGTTCAAGCCAAACTCAAACATGGCCAAGCTATACACTCCTAAATGTACCCCAAATCCTAACTCTTTAACTTAAATAATTAAGGGTCAAGATTAGAACGGCTTTACAAAGTGACAAAATAAGCCAATTTAAATCTAATCTGGACCCCTAAATACACTACGAAATGGGGCAAGCATTGCTTCCCAGTATCCAACTAATTCTAGTAATAATATATCTTCGAATATCTATTTGCCTAAGGACTTGGAAAGATAAAGGTAACAGATATGGTAATAGCCAGGCCAGACATGTACAACAATTGCACTTGATGAGGTTTCTATTAGGAGGGAAGTGCTAGTTGTAGACGCGAGCCCTGTACAGTTAAACGTTCCTTTCTTAGAAAAAGGACAAAGACTTTGGCTAGGTGTTTGTTGTTTTGCCAATGACAGGGGCACGGTCTTAGCTCTTAGGCCTTGCCACATCTATTGCTAGCAAAATCCTAAAAGGAGATGAAACAGTAACACCATTATATTTACACGTCAATCATCATTGATATGGAGGACCCCGGTGCTGTTATGCTCTTATATTTGGAGACTTGAGATATTTTCCGATTGGTGATGGTGAGGAGACTGCAACACCAATTAGAAGGTGTCACACACTCCTTTTACATGCTTACCAAGGTGTATACACACAAATCAATGCCTTGGTTAGAGTGAAGGGGGTGCGTGATGCCTTTCTATTGGGTGCTGCCTCCAACACCAATTAGATGATCCTAAGTCATATTTGGGCTTGGTTTGGGCCCTAATATGGCCCAACTAGCCTAAGTTGCACTCTTGTGATGAGTAGACAATTGAGTGAGTTTGACGAGATAGAGCTTTGGGACAAATGAAGCAAGACCAATTTAACTTATGGCACCAATATATTAGGTTTTTGAAATTATGTGATTCCAATATCTTTAAAAGAGTCAAATAAAATGCATTTCTCAAGTATTACATAAAATTAAAAGATTCTTATATTTTAATAGATTCCTAAAACATGTTAAAACCCTAAAATATTAAAGTATTCTTTCAATTTTATGGATTCTTATAAAATTATCTAATTCTTGTTATTTTTACAGAAAAGCTAAAACTTGTTTTAAGGCGAGGTATCGGCTATGTTATGTATTCTTTTTTACCCAAAATTTTGTGAGTAAATTTCAAGGACTTTGAATTTTATTGTTCTTTTAATAGGGGACAAATTTGCTTGGATTTTAAAAAAAATCTTTTTTAGATGAGTTTTTATCTCCTTATTTAGGTATATGGTGTTTTGCAGATTTGTGAGCCATGAAGACTTAAAATACACCGTGATTAACAAGATGAGATAAAAATAAAACATTGAATCCAATAATTCAGAATCATTCAATCAAATAAAAATAAAAGATAGTTTCATTACTAAATAAACAATGTGTAAACTATAATGAATAAGAAAAATATATACGAATGAGTGCCCAAAATTTATACCCTTGTAGAGGTCTACAAAACTTCCTGTGACCTACCTGAGAGTTCTCTTAGATACCTTTAAAGTTTTTAAAAATGACAAAAACATCTTTGATATTTTGAAAATTACTATAATGCCCTTAAATAAAAATTGTCAAAAATACCATTTGATTTTGCTAAAAAGTGTATACCATGTTGTCCAAAAGTAATTAAATGTCAACTTGGATAATTTTTAGAATTAAAAAAAGAAGTCTTCAAATCCCATGGGTGTTTGAAAACTTGGGCAATTTAGTTAGGACATTGAAGTCCCCTTTTGACTAGGATTTTTAAGTTCCACGGGTATTAAATATCCCAGAGTTTTAGATAAAAGAATAGAGTGTGTAATGCAAAAATACGAGACTTTAGAAAATCAAACTAAAAAATCTGGGAAAAGAACACAGTCAGGAGTAGAGCTATAATTTTCTTGAAGGGGGGCAAGCGATAGTTGATTGAAAATGTCAGTAATTGTTTATGATTTTGTGGAAAATGAATAAACAGGTACGAAATATTCTAGGCTTAGGGAGATGGGGGGTCTGAGGCATAGCTCCGGAATTTGTTTCTTAAAAAACTAATGGCACTATAAAGTCTAGGTTTTGAAACTATATGGTTACTATAATTTTAAGAGAATCAAATAAAATGTAAAAGCCCTAACATTTAGTATGTATATTAGAGTTTCTATTCCCAGGGAATAGATAATTGTTCATTAATGTCAAATGGGCCCTAAATTTTCAACTATCACATAAAATTAAAAGATTCTTATAATTTTAATAGAATCCTAAAACATGTTAAAACCTTAAAACTTTAAAGGATTTATATGATTCTTCTTATCAAATTATCTGATTCTTTTTATTTAGAGAAAAACCAAAATTTGATCTAAGGTGAGGTCTCAGGTTAATTACCTTAGGATGCCCTAGGACCGTGCAGTCTTCGTAGCAAAGTCCGCCAAGAAAATAGCTAGCAAGGATATTAGAAAAAAAATTTATTAATCCAATGGTTAACCACCTGCACTTTGTTGGCTATTGACTACAGATTTGCACAGGAAAAATCATGGTAGAACAAGAAAGAGGAGAAATAAATGCCCATCTCTATAACAATCAATGAATACCTGCATACATAGTCAAAAAGCTAAAGAGCATCCTCTCCTTTTGTTTTACCCAATTCACCTCACTAATAATGCAAGGCATAAAAGCAAAAGAAAGCAACTCATAGTGGGGAGCCATGAACATGATTATGCTTTTCTTCTGTTCCTTATAACTTTTTATCTTTCTCTAACCTACAAACCCACCTCTCAAAGTGAACCACTGTCTTAAATACAAAACAACTTTAATCATTTGTATATTGCCCACATTGGGATGACAGAAAAATTCCCTTTTGCCATATCTTCTCTATGGTGTTTGAGTACTGGGCCAAGTTCTCATTTGTTTCAAGCTTGAATCCTGATGCAAATCCAGCACCACCCACATAGCTTCAGAGCTGGTCATGGTATTGGTATGTTAGACAGAAACAGCGCGGAGACGGTTTGACTCTATTGTCTGTACTCCTGGCGGCGTCGGCACAAAACAAGTGCACCTCTCTAGTGTGCTCTTGTTATGCACCAACAAGGCACACTAACACCAAAGGTGAAGATCACAACAACAGCAGCAGCAGCAAGAAGCAATCTAGTGCAAAAAATACAGATGGGGTCCCTGGAAAAGACAAGAATTATAAACCACAAGGTCAAGATAGGAGCAATGGGTGCACCGACGGTCGGAGCAGCGAGCCTCATGGGCTTCAAATTTTGCCTACTCCACTCAAGAGTAATCTAAAGAAAACTACAATAGTTGAGGAAAATAGAGTGAGGAATGGGAAGAGGAAAGTCAGTTGGCCTGATTCACATGGAAAAGATCTTGCTCATGTTCAAGAATTTGAGTCAAGGTACAAGACTA
Source organism: Tetracentron sinense (assembly GCA_015143295.1). Classification (NCBI taxonomy): domain Eukaryota; kingdom Viridiplantae; phylum Streptophyta; class Magnoliopsida; order Trochodendrales; family Trochodendraceae; genus Tetracentron; species Tetracentron sinense. The sequence continues at coordinate 29,451,337 of CM026564.1, forward strand.
AGATGCCGATATTATCTAGTAATTAGTCTTAGGAGGTGTTTGGTTATGAAATTCTGAGCTGAACATGCATTTTATTTAAATGGGGCCAGTATTGTAGGTCCATTTTGGAGTGATTTGATTTCAAGGAGTGTTGAAACTGTTTTTACTATGCGCTTTTCCGAAACATAGAGCAAGTAAAAATGAAAATGAATTTATGAGTTATTCGGATTGGTCTCTTGATGGGCAGTGTAGAATTCCTAACCAAACATTGCCTTAGAATTTATCACTAACTTTTCATTTGAAGCTTAAGCCTACTGCTCAACTGCTTTCCTAACTCTTTCATTATTGCTTCAGTGTATTGGAGGATGGAGAACTAGAGGGAGTAAGGAATTCTTGCATTTGTGCTATTCAATGAAACAAGATAACTAAAGGTATGATGCCTTGTATCTCATTGAAATGACTTCCCTTCTCAAGGTGTAGTTTCACTCAAGAGGAATTTGTAAGAACCCATAATTGTCCAAATGAGCCCAATGCAGATGGGATCCTAGTTAGAGCCATAGATTTTATAGCATATCGGATTCTCGTTCAATAAACACATGATGATCCAAATTATCCTTAATTCAAAGGTATATGTTGTATTATGTTCTTATACTCCAAGTTCAGTAGGAAAAACAAAATAGAAGAAGAGGCACATTGCAAAAAATGCAAGATTTTATGTGGTTCATCCAGTGTACGGAGACAATCGTCTTCTTCACTAATCACAAGAAAAAGGTTACAAGGATAATCTCATCTCTAGAATCTCATGAACTGAACAATCTCTCTCACATGAAACCCTAGGCCAAATACAATAATATATACTTGGCCTAGTTCCAAAAATACCCCTATACAATAAAAAAATCTCAAAAATACCCCTAGTACAATAAAAAAAATCCAAACGTTGAGGCCAAGTGATAATACTAGAGTCTAACTCAAACTGAATACAAGACACCTCTGCACAACAATCATGCACATTGCACTAGTAACAAAAGCCTAATCCACCACTCACACAATAAGAGTGTATTAAAGATGATAAGCAAAAGGGGAGATTTTCATTACCCTGATCATTAGGATAAATTGGGATAAAATTTTCTCCTAAAACTTTGTTGTTAGGAAGGAAAACGTTGTGGAAAGAAAATTTTTCTCAAAAATAATTTCTCATCATTTTTCAGAGAAAAAGTTTCCCTTCAAACATAAAATAAAACTAGAGAATTATATGCACTAAAAAGCTCATTTTGCATCATGCCAAACACAAAAATTAGCTTTTCTCTTGAAAATAATCTAGTGCACCTACTTTCCCTCCAAACAAACACAGACTAAAGATGGGCATGATCATATGAATACAACTAAGATTACACACACATGTTACCTAAAACCAATATAAGAGTGCTACCAGAGGTTTAATATGGTTCTCTTCTGAGAGGTTGTTAGACCATGGAAATCATGTGGATTTTGTTCCAACCAAGCTAGAGTGTTCCATTGATATCTGTTTTAGTTCTATGTTTTAACAGGGTATTTTAAGTTAAATATTATCGAATCATCTAAGATTATATGTTTTCTTACGTTACCTCGTAAAGGATATGGGGATTTTAAGTCATATAGGATGTGCAAGATCGCCATTTTGTAATATTCCAGATTCAAGTGACTTGGTTTTAAGAAATTATTGGAGTATATGAAGGATTCGACTGCAAGAAATCATGAGAGAGCCATTCATTGTTTGTAACTAACCAAAAGTTTCATTTACTTGTGCATTTTTGCAGATTTCACCTTATGCCATCTCCAAAGCTCTTATCCTACTCCCTATTTATATATTGTTACAAGATATCTGAGCTTTCCCATCACTGAGATTACATCTTGGGGCTTTGATCAATATGCATAGCTCTACACAGGTCACTGATCAATCTTGCAAAGGTGTACCAAGCATGAACTTGTAATGCTAGATTCTCAACAGGTTTTACCAATTGCTCTGACCAGTTTTTCGTGCAAAAATGCTTCGATTAACTTGAAATACAGAAAAAGAAGATAAGAGAACAGCAATGCATAAAGTGACTACATTCACGGATAAAAACAATTTAAGAGCTTCTAGTATGCATAGAGCCTGAAGTTGGGGTAGAAGTTTTGGCTAAGACAAGAGACATATGGTATACGTCGGCTATATATGGGTATGGTCAATGCCGAAGCCGATTGCTCACATGGCAAGAGTTGAACCAATGTGCGGACGTCATTCCACCGTCTTCGAGCCAGGCCTATTCAAAAATCACCAAAATTCAAGCCCAAATCTGACCCATTGCCACCTCTAACTTCGATGCATTAGCAAATGCAGAGGAGAAGATGGGAGAGGGGGGCAGCTCTCTCTCCCTAGAAGCCAACTTCAGCAAGGTGATTGCGGGCTCATGGACCTTGGCTATTCAGGTAACCCTTTCACTCTGGACTAACTGTAGGGAAGGCGGTGGTGCCATTTTTTGTTGTAATAAAAACACAAATCCAATCAATCAAAAGCAAGGGATTTTACGCGTTTCACCTAGTGTGGGCTACGTTCGTGGAGACGATCATTTTCTTCACTAATCACAAGCAAAGGGTACAAGAATTCTCTCCTCTATGTTCTAACCAACTGAATAATCATCTTAAATTCACTACTCATAAGCAAAGGGTACAAGAATTCTCTCCTCCATGTTCTCACCAACTGAATAATCATCTTAAAACCTTAGGTTGAAATAACAATATGAGGCATGCTAGTCCTACTCGCAGCTAAAAATCAACACCCGTTAAAGCAAGGACAGAAGTTGGTTTTTGGTTGAGAGTAGGGAATGCCTGAGATTAGTGCTAGCACGGCTCTAACAATATATATGCTCGACCTCCATACTCTTTTCTAGTTCAAAGAAGTATAGTAGTTGCTGCAATGACATTTCACAACTTTAGAAGAGAAAACATTGCCGATGCACTATTTCAATAATATGAGTCAGACGAGGTTGTTGTTGATGGTGAGAATGGGGAAGCTGAAACTACTCCACCTGGAGACGAAAAGATGGATATAAATGCCAAATGGAGATGTCTGCTATTAGAGATCCAATTGCAAATGAAATATTTGAAACATGATATGTTATTTCCTTCTCAGAATGTATTGCTTGTTTTATAACACTATGGTTTATTTTGATACCTTTACACTAGATGGTTTGTTTGCAGATGATTTTGTATAACTGAATGGTTTGTTTTATGACGCTTCACATTTTAATTGTAAGAATATATTTATAGTTGTTAATGTAACTGCACAATGAGAAATGCCTCAATGGCAATCTTTATTGATTGACAAAAATAGTTGATGTCAGTCAATTTAGTTAAATAGGATTTAAGTCCACAATATGTATTAAATTGACCTCATGTGATTGGGAATGGTTTTGATACTTGTTCACAATCTAATAAAATGAAAAAAAAAAAAATTTTAAGAATTGACAGGAAATGCCCTTATATTAAGCTTTGATTTGTATAGTTTACAAACAGATTTATAAATCAGACATTTTCTTTTTCTCTGCATAACAGTGGCATTACCAAATAAAATCGGGTCTATTTCGATTAGATGTCTAAATTTTTAGGCTATTTAAAATAGCTCTTATCATATCAAATAAACAAATAAGACTTAAGGAATCCTTTCTTTCGAATATTAATTTTCAATTTCTAATCAACAAGATCTATAAGGCATACATGAACACATACTTCACAAGCAAATGCATTTATCAAATTCAAAGTAGATTCGGCCTCAAAAATGTCCTGATGTGATCAATTTTTCATAACTATATTAAATAGTTACAAGTAAACGATTTGCATGGGATAACATAATCATGAAACTTTGACCTACCAAACAAACTCTTAAGAGTCCAACTCAAAGGAATACAAGACACGCTTGTCAGACCCGAATGGAGATGTCTTTATCCTGACGCAAATGGATTTTATCTCCCTATTGAGGGGTCTAACCATGTCCCTATCCTTCTAAACACATTATTGAATCTAGAAGGATAGAAGGATAGGTGGAGGATTATTATGAAATCATGATAGCCTATGGGTGAAGGCTACGAGGGAAAATACGAAAAAATATCTTCTTTTTTTTCCAGATTAAACCCATTAGGGGAGTCTCATTGGCCTGATGGGGCATCCTGAAAGGAAGAAATTTGATCAGTAAAGTATTAGGTGATCCATTGGACATGGGAGAAGCATCTTATTCTGGCCTTGTTGGGTAGAATAGACCCTAAGCTAAATGTTGGAGATTGAGAACATGCAATGGAATCTTGCTAGTGTTTGTGACTATCTTTGATCTGAGATCATTGATCTAATCTATCAGATTCTCATCCCCATATTTGACAAAGAAATTCAAATGATTTGAGGCCTTAGAGCACCACAGGATGTTTTTCTTTAAAAATGGCTTCCTCGTGGGGGGTGTAAGCAACCGAGGAGTACCATCTCATTCCTATTGATATCTCCTTAACTGGGTTTGGATGCTGGTCCAAAATCATTCCTTCACCCCGCCGCCGCCCCCCACCCCAACACCCCGTATCCAAGTCCGACACCAACAGTCATGTCTAGCAGACGTCCCTAAGCATATTTGGAAGGAACAAAATAAAGTTATATTTCAGCAAGCTTTGGCCCCATTGAGACCTATTGGGCAAATCTCAGAAGCTTTTGGTGGAATTCAATCTACTCCCAGTTGGGGTGGTGCTTCAGTAGCAGCAGAAGCTCATGGTCCCACTGTAGTTCAAGGTCCCTTTCTCTAGCCAGAGATGCGCGAAGAGTCTTAAAAAGAGGCCATTTTGATCCCATTCATGGCTTTAGCCATTAGTTCATGCTATTGGGGGCCAGTGGAAGAGGCAGGATTCAGCCCTACCTAGAAAGACTTCAACAGTGCATAAAATCACAGCAATCCTGACATCCATTTGTGGAATAGCACAAGCTATTTTCCTTTGCCACTTGTAAAAACGAAACTCGTGCCCCAATTAACCTTCTCAGCATTACCCTAATAACTAGAATTTGAGAAAAAAAAAAGACAATATGAGACACTGAGTTTCATTTTTGTGGGTGTAGGAGGAAAACAGAATTTGCCAGAGGAAATCCAGACTCTTATAGTATATGTCTGAACTGGATGAACATTGGGTGCAACCTGTACACGTCGCTCTCAAGAACCAAAGACTGCAAGGGTCAGAACTGATGACCATCTTGTCAAGTGACAAACTCCCACATGTTGAGAGAAGCTTGGAGTGTTGATATAGAAGCCATGCTGTAATGAAACAGCACTCAGTAATAGAACATGGAAACAATCAAGTTTAAATTGTATTCTGTAGGTCTTTTTCAAACATAAAATCACAAGGCTGATTCAACTCAGAACCAATCCTGTGTAACTAAATTATAATCATATTATCATTTTCCTTCACTCTTTCCTTTCTCTATGAAGAACCAATGTGATGCAAACAGAAGATCCAATCTGATTCCCTCGGTATCCAGTGGATACCAACCTTTTTCTGCTATTGATCCTCCCTGGTGATGGGCTGCTGGATCTCCCAATCTGTAATCCTTCAACAGTCTAACAAATTAAGGACATTACTGCGAAGTAGTGTAACAATGACAGGGAAATGTGAGTCAAGCCCAAAACAATCTGAACGCTATTACTGGAGGTAAGTAAGTGGGTCATTAACTTAAAAAAAATTACCAGAACTACGCAAGTCTTTCATGGTTGATCTTCTGCAGACCTGGACCGTGTGAACCGTCGTCTCCTTGGTATTGGAGGAACATCTTCATCGTCACTTGATAGATTCCAGTTTCCTTCGTTTTGCAGACGCAACAGGTTCTCACCCCAAAGATTACGGCGACCAGAAAATGCTGCAGACAATCGACGATGCCGTATTGAAGCCCTCGACAGGCCCCTAGGCCTGGCAACCTGGCCATTTGGGCTGATCATCTGGAAAAGAAAGAATCTAGTCCACCATGGGCCACTGCCTTCACCCACGCTGCTGTTTTCTCTGTCACTTGAGATCCCATCTCCATTATCAATAACATAATCCCCAAGCACAATGGCACCTGGCATGGCTGAACGAACAGCACTTACAATATCATCATACTCCCTTTGGTGCTCAAGGTCTCGCCAAGCACGTTGCCTTGTTGGATCGACGTCAGAAGGCCGTGTTGTTGGGTGAACCCTCCTTGCATGCCTACGAAGCTCCCTGTAGTTACCAAGAAATGAGCAGGACTCCCTGGAGCAACTCCTCTGTTTCAGGTCAAGATACTGTCTAGCCTCTTTTACAATCTTCCAGCCTTGTACGCTTCCTCGGCACAAGGGACATTTCAAGTTCAAGTTCGGATCTGATAAATTCCCTGCACTGAGCTCTTCAAAACCAATCCTTTCTCTTAATGACTCAAGACCACCTGTTTGTACAATGTCTTCACCTTGCATTTCTAGATACCTATCTGGGCCTTGGTTGTTAATCTCTCTTAGTGGTTCCAGCAATCCAGCTGATGTTCCATAGTTATTTTCATTTAAATTGTAGCTTTCATGAGTTTCTGCCAAGTTACTTCTCCTTCTCGGACCCAAGTTTGGTTCAGAAGTATGACCGTGAAGGGGCCCCTGACCAAGTCTTGAACTGTCTGGGTTTCTAGGAAAGGAAGAACTGGGCTGTGATGGGCTGTTCGTAAGATTGACTCTCAGTTTTTTAAACCTATCCAGGCAATTTGAATGCCTGTAACTTGTATCACAGATGTAAGACCTGCAGCCCTTGTCATGAGAGCTACACAGGAGAAGAACAGCATTATGCGGATGGTCCATGCAGATTGGGCACGAAGCCTCATCCCACTCCTTCCGCAAAGCATGGATATCTGTGTAATCTGCCATCTTGGGTGCACTGTAGTAAGTTATTTGAAACATTGAACTTGATCAGAAGGGAGGTTTCTCTTGAAGCAAATCACAAATTAACCAGGACAATTAAATTCGAATTTAATGACTGGATTACATAATTTACAGCAAAACTTTTAGTTGTACAACAAAAATTATGCTGATCAGGGATTTCCTTCAAGAAACCATGCATTCTCAATCAGTAGGAAAGGATATCGAATGGCTCACTTGGACAGACTCTGGCAGGTATGAGAGAAGCAGGCAGCCTCAAGGTTGGCTGCTTAAGGAAAATATTTTAATGTCATCCTAAGATCTCTTAACATCGATGTAAAAAGAATATTAAGAAAATTTCTGGACCAAGATAAGGACACAAGTCTATCCTAAGATCTCTTAACATCTATGTTTATTAGAAGATTCAGAAAATTTATGGACCAAGAAAAGGGCACAAGTCTCTACTCTTGCGATGGGGTCTTTGAATATTTTGAGAAGTACCATGAATGCTTGAATATTAGGAGTTGAAATCAATGGAAATTGTGAACAATTGTGCTCACTAACATCATAACCTTCATAGGTTCTAAGCAATAACGTGAAAATCTTAGAATTAATTAATGTCAGACCACTTAACAGAACAAGTAACTGTAGAAAAAATTGCTCCTGACTTCAGCTGCAGGCTGCAGCATTCTCATTTTATGTTCCATTAGGAGTCGGAATCACAAGATGGAGTAAGAAAAAAGAAGCAAAGCTCATCTATAGCAATATGTGACTGTGTATCCCTGATTGCCAAATTCCACCAGCCCCAGTTGTCTTAATTTTCTCCACTCATGATCCAAATGTCTGATACACATGCTGAAAAAATACCAACATACTTGTCCCAACTATAGAGTCTGTACATATATCCAATTCTGCGACACCGTGGCTAATACTGTGTTTCAGTAACAGTTAAATGCCAAAAAGTTTCAAGTGTCAGATAATTATTCAAGAGTTATTTGGAGGCACACATCATTTCAGATTGTGCATTAGTTAGTTCAGTTTGATTCGTTATAACTTCTAAGAAACAATATTAGCAAAATCGGGCTCATAACCCAGCAGCCACATTTAGCTTTAACCCTTCACCAAAAAGACTAGGGTTAAAAATAGTGTAGTCAAAGCATCTAGGCGAACAAAATTTACTTTTTCTGTTTAAAGTACATAGTATTATATAAGATTTACTGAAGGCCTGCCTAGATTATGGTCTAGGCGATGGGGGTCCTAGCTAGGCGATGCGGGGCCTAGGCGACATTTTGACAACACTGGTTAAAAAACACATTTGCAAGTAACTTTGTCTATAAAAAAAGGCAAATTGGAACTCTCTGGATCCATTCCCCATATTTCTTTTCTTTACTTTTGTTGTAAAATAACTTTTGTTGATCGAAAAACAGAAAGATAATCATAAGATGGACAAGGACAATCTCGCTAGACCTTTCCAGGCAAAGAAATTGGTGAATTTGTTAGCTAGCTCAGAACATGACTTAAATCTATATTAATTCTTATGTAAATCCCAAGTCCTGTCGAACATAAAAAAACAGTCATTGAGGCTTCTAACTCCTTTCGAAGAAATTTCACCTTTGCTCATTGAGAATTCAAACACACTCCAACAGACCTTTAGTTTAAGGTTGTGGGAGTTAAAATGTAAAGATCAAATTGAATGTCACGAAGGCAGATATCTGGGTTAAATCAGGACTGTATCATGAAGTTCTGTAGACCAACAAGACAAGTTACCTAAGCACGCATAATTTTCAAACAAGCATCTGTATTAGGTACATACAGCAGTGTTGACCCCATATCCATGGTGGAGTAGGTGAGATACTGCGTTGACCCCATATTTAATGGTGGAGGAGTATCATGATGGTTTTTTAAGTTTCTTTATCTCATTTTTTGTGGGGTTATAACAATAATGGTACATCATCAGTTTTACACTAAATACTGGTGTTGGGGACATACACAGTGCTGACATAGTGTTGACACTTGACACTACTCGATGGTGGAGGAGAGAGCAGCTTAACTCTTTATTCGGTTATATATGACACCTGTGTCTGGTACTTTCGGATTTATTCTTTCTTTTAACGACAAAAGATTATATATTTACCATAAATGTGTGCTGCCTCCATCTCCAAAAGAAATATTTTATATGACGAAGTAACAATACATTCATCTATGGTCTTGTCTCTAGCTATATGATAGAACAAAAAGTATACCACTACAAAACTTATTAACCCTTATTCTAAAAAATATCCTTATTATAAAAGAAAGAAACAATTATTTATCACACCAGTTAGAATATGATGTTTGATAAATCCTCATTTTTTTTTAGGTTTTGCCGAAACAATTATTTATCACATCAACCATATCAATCCAACATAGATCGTTAGTCACAACTTTTATCCAAAGGGCTAGCCTATCAATATATTGAAGAGATGTGAGACATCACTCAACCACAAATGTCCCCCAAATCTGAACTTGTTGTTCCTTTCCCATTTAAGTCTACCTTCTTCCTTAACTTTTCAGCTATCTTGCATTTGAAATTGTGAAACCCCAAACCTCTTCATCATTTCCCCACCCTTATGTACAATGGCTCATATTCATCCATATCGCTGTGGTTCCTCTTTGAGTCTCCAAGACCACTTCCTAATAGAGCATAATTAATCTCTTAAACCCCAAAATCCAAACCGCAATACTTGTGTTTACAAACATCATCTGCACTTGCAAGTTGCATCAAGTAACCTGTCTGTCCCAAAAGAATCCGTCTTAGGTTTTCTCTCTATGATATCAACTGTTGACCCCAATTTCTTTTGCAAAGATAATACAGTAGAACTGGCATAAGATATTCATTCCTATTGAAGAACGTAAGTAACTCCTTTAGGTATCCGTCCACCACCAATCCCAAAGGGATTTAGAGAAAATTCATGAACCCCGCAAACAGTTAAAGTTGAGTTATTGCTTACTCTAAGAAAAAAGCAAGGTCAGAAAAAGATCAAGGTATTGTATACAAATGTGACCGGGGCAACCACCCGATTTCCTCATTTTCCCAACAAATATCCAGTTCGGAATCTTTTTAAAATGCAAGCATATGGAAAACATAAGGTACTGAGAAATTATTCAATCCCATAGCTTCTAAATAAAACTGCTTAAGTATCCTCGTAAGAAAGGGAAACTGGAATGAGGAAACGCACACCATGATAATCACCCTATTTCCTCATTTTCCCAACAAATATCCAGTTCAGAGTCTTTTTAAACTACTAGCATATGGAAAATGTAAAGTATTGAGACATTATTCAATCCCGTAGATTCTAAATAAACCTGCTTAAGTATCCTTGTGAGAAAGGGAAGCTGTAATGAGGAAACACACACCATGATTGAGATCTAATATCAAAAACCTCATTTAATTGAACAAAGGGGAAAGTCGTCTGTACTCTGTAGCTTCTAAAGATAACTATCAAAATCTCATTTCAAATGGGAAAAAGCCGCACAATCATTAACTTTACTCATCAGCAAAAGCTATTTGACATAGAAAATGGTCAAGAAATCATCACTTTGTTTGATAATGAGGAATTCTCCGTGTAAAATCTGCAAACAGTACCTTCTCCCCCTTCCATCTCCAAAATCTAAGCATTCTCCATCATAAAAAGATCACCTAGTTACACCTTTCACTACAGAAAACATCTTGCGAAACAGCGAGAATTTATGATATTCACGACTCCTCCTGACAACCCAAAAGAACTTTAATGATGAGCCATCAATGAATAATAATTACATAACATGAACTAGAACTCTTGGACTTTCACTTGCAATTTAAAATAAATAAGGAAATAAATAAAAAAAAAAATAAAGATGGCATTAAAATCCTTCCTCAATAAGCCCCAGTTGAACTACTAAAAATTTTCATGAGATCTGGATTAACTACCTGCCTCACAACATGTTAAATTTGGTAAAGCTGAAATTACACACTTCTTTTAAAGGAAAAAAAGAAGGTGGTGGTATTTTCATTTTCTTCTCTTCGATAAAAGATTATTATTATTTTTGGAGGGGCATTTTGGGTATAGCCCAAAATGGCTAGAAATACCTATTATTTAAAAGAAATATAGAGCGTAAAAGAAGAACAAGGAAAAAGGGCATAAGACGGTTTAGACAGATTTTTCGCAAATGATCTCTTTGGTATATATCAACTCTTGTTGTAGAACTCTAGAAGCCAAAGGCATATTACTATATTAGGTGGTACCATCACGAAGTCGGGATAGAATTGGGAGTTGGGACAACGGTGGTGAAGGCAAAGTTGCCAGCGGAGGAACAATTGTGGGTTTTGGGTAGAGATGGAGAAAGAGGTTTTATGAGGGGTTTCGATGGGTGTAAGAAGATAAGTCATCCCAATCTCCTTTCATCCCCCCACTGAATAAGAGGTCATTTGATGGATATCAGAAAAAAATTAATCACTTATAACTACTTATGTTGGGATTATGACAGAATAATAGTGTTTGGTTCAACCCATCATAAGCGATTATAAAACACCGTATTGTGTAACAATCGGCGATTCCATTATCTTGATGGGGTTGATTATATGGGAGCAAAACCGCTTATGCACTGGTTACTGGGGATGATTAAGGAAAAGCGTAACCGCTTATGTACCTTTGGGATTATGTGGTGAACTGGTTATTATTGTAAGCACCCAATTTGGCACCCCAACCCCAAGAGGCCTACAAGACCACTTAAACATGAAAGAATCTCCAAAAATTTTGTTTTTCTAAATGACCAAAATACCCTTTTTCAAAATGACCAAATAATCGTTTATCGGCAGAGTGCTAACCAAACAGAATTATTCATGAAAACACTTATTTTATAACAATTGTGATTGCAATAATCTAAACTTAAAGAAGCCTAATGGATTTTCTCCTTGCTCAATTGCTTGTCAATGTAGTCCCATTGTCAGTGAACCACATAAATCTCTCATCTTATTTTGTCAACATTTAACCTCTTTTTCTTGACACTTTATTTTTTTATTTCACACATGATTCCTGGGTTTTTTATGAGCTGTTGGTATCAATTTATCCGAGTTTTTGGAAATACAACTTATAGCGGTGGACTTGGCCACTACAATTAGTATCAAAGCTTAAAGGTTATTGTGTGAGGTATTTAACAAGATTGGTACACAAGGTGTTGACAATTTGTTTGTGAGAGGAAACAGGGAGACGATTGTCTTGAGATGGAGAACTTCAATGGGACAAGGAATTTTGAGTTTTGGAATTTTAAGGTCGAAGACTTGGTTGTGCAACAAGCTAACATAAGGCGAGGACAAAAGATGCATGGGAAGAGCTAGGTATTATAAGATGAGACCATGTATATTATTGTATCTGAAATAGATTCATTAGTTGATTGTGTCTCATGCGCATAGTTACGAAAGCGAGAAACGAAAGCGAAAAACAAGAAGCGAGACTCAAAAAATCCTTAGGAAATGGAAAACGAGAAATGAGATATAGGTGCATCATTCCCATTATATTAGGATGACTAACTACACCTTAAATTTGATCTTAAATGAGATATTTGTCAAGAAGTGCCTTAGGTTTCAATCCAACAATACTTACTTACTAGGATCTATGTTATAGGCTTTAAACTTAGGTCTATCCCATCACTTCCTAAATACATAGCCCCCTTTGACCACTAAATGGGAAATGATGGAAGCAAGATTCCTGGGAAGCGAGTCTGGAAACGATCTTCCCACCTTCTACATAGCTTCCCTAAAACTATGCTCACGTGACTACCTTTAAAAATTCATAAATAGATGAGAGATAATGCAAGTAATTTCTATATTAATAGATTAGATCCTTGAATTTGTGAGGGTCATTCTAGCTATAGAAGAAATCAATGACCAATAATAAGATAAATCAATTACTTTGGAAACTCCATAGATTTATTGAATTGGTTACTATTACTGAATCTCAAAAAAGAGAGAAACAAAATTGGGGATATTATGTGATTAATTGGTATCTGAAATATACGATTCAAATAGGCAAGTTGAGAAAGATATGAGCGAGTTACATTACTAACTATTAGTGCTAATATTGGCATGTTTGAGGCGATGAAAGAAATAACTGAGGAACTAATTATAAATATCTCTCAGAGGTTGAGTAATTGGAAAATCTATTGACAATTTGTTTGTGCTTAGGGGATGAGGTTTTGTTCATATAGTTAGCATGAAGTAGGTATTGTTTGTTGTCAAATTAGATAGTCTATACTAGATAAAGCTTTTACAAAATCGAATTTTCTTAGAGAATAAGCAGTATTCTTTAAGAATGATTGAGGCCGAGGCCACTAAGTTATCGAAGTTGTTGCATATTTTCATTAACATTGCTTACCAAATAGCAAGTGTTGGCGTAAAGATAGAGGAAGAGGACAAGGTTGTTACCTTCTTTGTACTTTGCCAAAATATTATGATAATTTTATTAAACTTGTACCACGTAGCGCACTATTACCTTGGATAGGGTGAGCAATTCTTGTTTGTCGTAATAAGAAAGGTGTCTTCGAGTATTTCAGAGACGAATGAGGCCTTATTGATAAGAGGGCGGTCAAATGAGAAGAGTTCATCTTTAGGGTGCTCAAAAAGCCAATAAAGCAGTCCAAATGGCAAAAGTGTATGTTGTATATGTAACAAGAGTGCAAGACTAGAGACTTAAGAAGGATTGTTGGGAAGGAAAAAGGATTGAGTTTCACAAAAGACTACAATTTGGATAAAGGTAAGCACTAATTAATTTCATGAATGAAGTTGGAGTAGCAAAATCAGGCTTCATTAAAGATTAAGTGTTGGTCAAGGATAGAAGTACTAATTTCCATAAACATTAGGTACTTGATATGGACCATATGGTAAAACTCATCACACATGCTCACATATGGTGGTATATCTAATATGAAGCATGTGAGAGTGGAGTGGTACTGAGGGGAATCATTCAACTAAAAAATCGGTTGGCATTGGTTCGAATGGTAATTCTTGAAAACATTAGACAAGTACCGAACTTGTAGAAAATCTTATCTTATTATTTGGAATCGGATAGCTATAAGTTCATCGAGCATTGTGGTGCCATAAAATTTTCAAAATGTGCATTATCATTTTGAAAGCCATAATGATCATGAACAGAGTTTGAGTTGGGAACTTGTATGCTTTTGGGAGTATGGTAGTTGATGGTGTAGCTACTAATGCATGTAAAGAAGCAATTAAAAATTAAGATATAAGGAATTTCGGGTAAAAATGTCAAAAGTATGTGATATAAACTTATAGAAGGAGCATATCATTGGTTCAAGGAGGGAAGTACAAAGGGGCAAGGGCTTTAACTTCTCTATGTTTTAAGGTGGGGTGAGTAGATGAATTTACTGTGTTAATAGTTATCACTAAAATCAGCAACACTCCTAGTTGTTCTCTTAGTTAAAAAAATTAATATAACTTATTGGAGGGGCATTTTGGCTTTAGTCTGAATAGGCTAGAAATGCTTAGTATCCAAGAGAAAAGGGAGCAGAAAAGAGGAGATGAAAAAAAACATAAGTTAAGAAGCATGGTTCATAGAGTGATTTTACTCTCATGTTCTCTTAGTCTCTACGGTGTATTAAACGGTGCCATCACGAGGTCAGTTCAGATCTGCGACAATGGTGGTAGAGCTAAAGTTGTCGGTGGAACAACTATTGCAGAATTTTGGTAGAGTTGGAAAGAGATGCTTCACGAAGGGTTTCTTCAGGTCTTAGGGTATTAAATATCAAAGTTACAGGAAGCTATGTAAAAGGTGGAAAGCTTGTTTCCCAGGAAGCTCGTTTCAAAGACTCACTTCCATCAAGTCTCATTTAGTGGTCAAGGGTTCTATGCATCTAGAAAGTAATGAATACACCTAAATCTAAAGCCTACCACATAGATCCTAAGCAAGTATCGCTGAATTGAAACCTAAGATTGTAAGACACTTACTTCTCCCCAAATATCTCATATAAGATAAAATTCAAGCTATGATTGGTCATCCTAATAAAAAGGGAATGAGGCACCTATATCTATTTCTCGTTTCCCATTTCTTAAGGATTTTATTTCGTAAGAATTTTTTGAGCCTCGCTTCCCGCTTCTCACTTTTGCTTCACTTTGGTAACTACGGTAAATACTCATCCCAATTTCTTTGGGATCTATTAGTAAATAATAGATTTCCCTTTCTGGATTGCTTGTGGAATGTTACCCCATTGTGAGTAAAGAACGTACATCTCGTCTTGTGATTGTCTAATTTAACATCTTTTTCTCTATACTTTCCTTCTTTTAAATTGCACAAGATTCTCGGGTTTTCCACAATCACCAAAATCAAT
The DNA here is from genome assembly GCA_015143295.1 of Tetracentron sinense. Lineage (NCBI taxonomy): Eukaryota > Viridiplantae > Streptophyta > Magnoliopsida > Trochodendrales > Trochodendraceae > Tetracentron > Tetracentron sinense. Next base: position 29,466,572 of record CM026564.1, read on the forward strand.
TTATTCATAGTTTGGTAGTTAATTTTCCTACAAAAGATTGCATTGCAGTGGGCTTAGCCGTTACACAACATGATTAGGAAACAATTAATGCATATTTAAACCTAGCGTGTTTTGCTCATGTTCATCTCAAAAACCCAAAGCAGCATTACCTCTTCTTTAATCTCCCTTTTGAACCGACTCCACCTTATTATCGTTCAAAATCCCCGATACAAAGCTCAAGCCTGGTCATTAGGCCCGTTTAATAATTAGGTCGGCCTAAGCTGGGCTTGATTAAATAATAGGATCGAGCTTGGGCTTGGAACCTACAGCTCGCCAGGTTGTGCTATACTTATAATAAGGCTTAGCCTGGCCTAACCCAACCCAGTAATATATTATTTCTATTGAAAACACCCCGATTTCCTCACACAAATTTTATTGAACCAACTTAGCCCGATAAATTAACAAGGCCCGGTCTAATTAAATACTAAGGTTGGGCTCAGGCCTACTTCCAAAGCCGGATTAATAATCGGGCCAAAGTAGGCACAATCCACTCAACCCTTTGATAGCCCTAATTTTAATTTTTAACCTAGCTTCTTAACCTCTTCTACCCTACTAATGAAAGTGAACTTAATTCTTTTAAGATCGTCATCCTTCATCAACTTTTCTCACTTGAGAAATATGACTCACAATTCTTTGGAAAAATTTAGTCTCTCAATCCTCCTTTCAACTCTCTACCAATAGAGACTTTGTAACCTACCAGTGGACTTTGAAACTTAGAAGCATTGTTACAACAAATCTCTCGAGAAATACCTCATTTCTCGCAAGAAATATCGAGAAAAACATCTAGAGTTTAAAACTCTGGTTTTATCGTGGTATTTCAAAAGTCTCGCGAGAAATACAATTTTCTCTTTTTATCACTTAAATATCCCGAGATTTTAAAAATATCGCGGAAAAAAACAAATATTGTTGGTTTGATGAATAGAGAAATTGATGATATTTATTACTATTTTTTGTAATTTTAATTATTATTTTAATCATTGCCAAGATTTAGGTAAGAAATACCTGAAAAAAAAATTAAATAATCAAAAAACTCTTAAGAACAACTCTTGTCGATAAATACCCGAGACCAAGATTTGTAACACTGCCTAGAAGTACGCTACAACAAAGGCATTTAGACAAAATCAGCGAAGTAAAATAAGCTTTAATATATATATATATATATATATATAGTGACACAGTCGGGGTTCGAGAATAATTCGGGAAAAGGTCAAGTTCGGAAAAATTCGGGAAAAATCGCGAAAAATTCGGAACAAATAAAAAATAAATTAATAAATATAAAAATATACCTAACAATTTGATTAAAAAATATACAAAATAAGTAGTTGTTTACTAAGTTTGAGAAAATAATTCGAGAAAATTCGCGAATAATTCACCAATAATTCGGGAATCCAATAATTCACAAATAATTCGGCAAAGCAAAAATGCGCAAATAATTCATGAATTTTTGAAAAAAACAGAGTTTTTTGTTACAGAATATATATATATATATAGAGAGAGAAGTGTTCCAAACAGATACGCTTACTAGAGTTTCACATAAGCAAAGGATTCGTAATTGTTAGATTTTGGGATCTTTTAAATCTAACCCCTAAATCTAAAACGGCTAAAAATAAGTGGTTTTTAATAAAACCACCTTCATTAAATGAGAGAGAAACATACATTCTCTCACGTCTCTCTCTTCCTCTCCTTCAAATGTCTCTCCCCATCTCCCTCCTCCTCCTGAAGTGTTCTCACTGCTCTCCCTCCTCATATGAGTTCAAATAGCAGGAAAAAAACAATGCCGAGTATCATGAAGCAAGAAATTTGGTAAAACTTTTGGCCAATCAATCGAAATTTAGGATAAAACCAATTAGGTTAAATTTTTTTCTCTGAAATTCACTGATATTTGCCAAATTTTGGAATCACAAAGATTGAATAGGAAAAAAAATAGCCATGAAAGAGAACGAAAGATAGGAAAAATAAAAAAAGAAAAATGCGAAGAACAATAATATTCCAAGACTCGAAGGGCTCTGTGAATAATGATATTGGAGGAGAATGTAACTGACGTTGTGAATAGGCATCAAGTACATTTAATTCTATCTCTTCTCTTTTAATATGAGAAGAAGCCTTTAAAAGTACAGGCATTCTAATATCGCCCATGGAATGGAATTTCAGACTCTGGTGTGTTCTATTCTCATTATTTATGTTGTTAAGATTGTGGAGAGATTGGAGATTGATAAAGATGAACTTGAAGTTGGTCCTCCCTCCATTCACTTAATCTTCATCACAATCACCAAATCCTCCTCTGTTCACTAAATCTTCATCACAATCATCAAATCCTCCGCCCAATTCTATCTCTTCTCTCTCACTGTAATAACAAATAAATGAGAAGGATAAGAGAAGAAAGAGTATTATCTAATTGATGGAGTGTAGAGGACGAGCACTCCAGGCGAAAACGAGAGGAGAGAGGAGGGAGAGAACCAGAGGAGGGAGAGAGAAGAGAGGAGGGAGAGAACAAGGAATTTTAGGTTTAAGGAAAGTTTCTCACCAAAACCACCTTGCTTTGGGTTGCCTTCTGTAACCGTCAGATTAAAGAGTTTAAAGAATCCGATGGCCGTAGAGTAGTCGCTTACAAGAGGTTCCTATTAGCTGTGCTAATAGGAACGCTACTTTATATATATATATATATTAAATAAGTTTTAAATATAAGTTGGTCATGTATGCCTTTGACACTAGTACTTAGTGCACAGAGATAAGATAGGCACCACTAGGCAACCTAGTCTTAACGAGTGCACATCTAGACCCTGATTAGGCATAAGGGGTCCTGGCTAGGCGAGGTGGGGTCTAGTCGACACTAATCATGAGTTGGAATCTGAAAAGAACATACCGTTCTCTTGAATTCCAAGATTGGTGAAGGACTTGGATGCTCAGTTGGTAAAAGAAGGGGTAGTTAGGTATGTCTCTTTAGTAACGTGTTCTATCAAATGTAATTTGTTTCTTTTTTTTATCTCCCTTTTGAAGTTCTTTCTTCTATTGCATTTCTTTTTTCTTGACTCAAATGCTCTTGTTATCAATCAATCATGAGAAAGAGAGAAGGTTCCATAAAAACAGTACAAGTTGGCCCCAAACTCCGAAGGCCGACTACCCACAAGCAAACAAAAAGGGAAAAGAAAACAGAAGAAAAAAACCTGCTAATCACTGTTACTAAAATAAAATAAAAGAACAATGTTACTAAAGACAAAAAGATGAAAGAAAAAAAAATTTGGATACAAAAATTGGAATGCATGCGTGCTTAAAGGGGAAAAACACTAAATTGTTGTCTTATATACCACCAGATAGAGTGTCTGACACTAAGACCCTATGTGGAATCTCTAAATTTTGGATCTATTTGTCTACATATCTACCGCAGGTAGACATTTTCACGTTTTACACCGTTTGGTAACGTGTCTACTTGCTATAGAAAAAGGACCAAAAAAACATCTCATGTCTAAAAATAAAGTTCAAATTTTCGATGATTTTTTTTCATTATTTTGTCCCTTTATGATTTGCATTATTCCAACCTTTGGAAATTTATTCTTTAAAAATGACATCAATTGCCCCAGCAATAAGATGATGTTACCAAACCGTAGTTATCAAAGCAAGAAGCGAAAACGAGAAACAAAACGAAAACGAGAAGCAAAGCAAAAGCGAGAATAAAAAAAATTTAGGAAACGGGAAACGAGAAATGAGATATAAACTTCTCATTCATATTATATTATTTATGGGTAGCTATACCTTTGATTTTATCTTACATGAGATTTTTGTGGAAAAGTAGGTGTCTTAGGTTTCAAACCAACAATACTTGCTTAGAGTCTACACCCTAGGCTATACACTGTGGTCTACCACATCACTTCACACATACAGCTCCTTTTGACTACTAGATGGGACGTGATTGAAGTGAGCTTCCTAGGAAGCAATTTTGTCTGAGGAAGCAAGTTTCGTGGGAAGCGAGTTTGAGAAACGAGCTTCCTGGGAAGCGAGCTTCCTCGAAAGCGAGCTTCCCTACAACTATGTACCAAACACAGTTTTACAAAAAAGCTTTGCCTCATAGTTGTCAAGGCAATCAGGCGACTTGAGGCGAACAAACCCCATGGACGCCTGAATCGGTAGCAGGTGCCCGAGGTGTCGCCTGATGAACTTTTTGTTGCAGAAATTCCCCCTAATATGAGATCTATCTATGATGCATTTTCTTTTATAAGATATCCTGCATTCATATAAATTACATCATTGCCAAGACGTACTTTGATAGAACCATCGCTAGAGACAGTTCTAAGAATAATAAAAGGGGATTTCAAGTGTTGGAAAAAAATGGAATAAAAATTAAGTCTACAATGACTACTGAAAGAGGGGAGAGAGCGATTGTAAGTGATAAAAAATAGACAGCCCAATAAGAAAGAGAGGGGAGAGAAGAGAGAATATATGACTGAATAAAAAACAGAAAATAGCCCGATAGTTAAATGTGACGCTGAACAGGGGAGAAAGAAGAGAGGGGAGAGAGGGAGATGTCAAACCGCTTACTCTCATTTATTTATTTTTATCGATTATACTCAAGATAAGTAATAAAAATAATATTGATAAGTAAAATATATAATTATAGGGTCTGCACTTGTTTAAATTATAAAAGACTCCTTTAAATATGAGTTTGGGGGGGGAGGTAAGAAAGAGTTTGAGGCTTTTAAAAGCTCTCAATTTTATATTGGGCCACCTGAGCTAGCTGTAATTTAACAACCATGAAATAAAGCAAATGGGGACTATATGGTCCACCCATAAACAGAGGGAGAGAGACCATTTAGTCCACCCATTGAGAGAGAGAACAAGTTAACATGATAGAAACATTCTTGACACTGTTCGTCTTTATTTTTTTCTTCTATCTGCAAACTTGTTAGATATATAAATACTAATATATTATATTGTAAAAGACATAAGAAGTATATAAAATAATATATTTTTTTGTTACCGAACAATCATATTCAAATAAAATAAATTTGTATATCCTTAAACAGTAATAATATTATATTTTTAATAATGATCGCCTAAGGCGGCCAGTCGCCTGAGCCCAGCAGAGCGCCTGGTCGCCTAGGCGACGCCTTTAACAACTAAGCTTTGTCTATTACTTTGCACTGTGAAACGGTTTTATTGTTTATAGATCTTTTTGCCACAGATCTATTTTAGCTAGATCAATCCAAAATAGACAAAATCAGAGACGATCTACCAAACGAAGCCTAAGTCAACATAGCTCTCTTGTACCCATAATGCGTCCAATCCAGGTACTTCGCCAACAAGTAACATTTTTAGGCAACTTACCCGACAAACTTTTGCATTTAACCCATATCCATCCCAAAAAAATCAAAAGACTACCATAAGCATGCTCTTTTAAAACAAAATCACATGTAAGTAACTTACCTAGAAACTTGTCAGTTCCCTTCTCGTGTCATTCCTTGAACTTAAATACGAGATATCTCTTTCACTAATCATGAAAATCTCAACAATGTCAAGCACACACCCAACCTGTAATCATTCCATTCACCTCAAACAGGAGTGGTCAAACACTGGCAATACTGACTCCAAAACGGTGTCAAATACAGTCCATCAATATATGATAGAGAAATCTGGATGGATTTGAAAGCGTGTATAAGAAGCATTGTTCAATGGGCTCATTCCCTTTAAATCTGTAGTATTTATATTCAGTTGTCCTCCTCAAAAGGAAATCTAATACCAGTACAACTACTACCACCAACCAAGAAAAATCCCATCACAAATAACAATGAAACCAAATAATGAAGGAAGAAACACAAACATAACTGTGCACAGGAATAGAAGTAAGGACAGTGGCTTGTGATCAATATAAGTGCAAAAAAATATGAAGCAAGATGAAACCATTTTGTTGCAGGCAAAAACTTGCACGTATTTACATATGAGAAAGACAATCACTCCATAAGAAGCCAAGGCCTATCCAGAACACAGTGTAAAGGAAAAGAATGTGCAGTAAAAGCAATTAAAATAACCATTCATTTATGTGGATACTCACCCAAAGAAGGAACTCTGAACTTTGTTCCCTTAATTGTAGCTTCTGAATCTTTTTTGACCCTAAGCAGCTTTATAGGTGACTAAGTACAGCTATCTTTATTTGTTTTGATGGAGAAAATTCTATACAAGCCAAGTCCGCAAATAATGCTCCAAAGAATGTAATATATAATCCAGTCCTACAAATCTTGAAGTAATATATCCTTAAAGCATTGACGACTATGTCACGAACCACAAAGTCACCAATGAGTCCTAAAACCTGCACTTATATCGTGGAACAAAGGTGATGGTCATGTACAAATAATCCCAACATGGAAATTAACAGTAAATAAAGGATGTAGAAACACTTCTTTACAAGCACAATCTACACAAAAATCGAAATTGAAAACACAGACTAATAAAGGTCTAGGTAAAAGGGACACAGGGTCTCAAATGTAGCTCTGATTCAAACAGTTTGAACCAGAAAACAATCCAAAACAATTCCATCATGGTAACACACGTTGACGAAAAGAATCAAAGTTCATATCACATTGAAAATCCATTTCCCAGTTCAAACAAAAAAGATGTGCATAGCCATCAAAAACCCAAGCCTCAGACCTTCTGGCCCTTACCCAACATCCAGTAGAATCCAAATGACCCCCTCAAATAATAAAATACCCATCAATTTACTTCAGTTCATACATATAAATATATATGGGTACCTTGCACAAAAATCTATCAGATGCCTGTAAATTGGTATCAGATACCAAACATAGGGTAATGCAAGACATGACCCTAACTCAACCTTTGAACCCTAAAACTAAAATTGACAAACCTCAACACCCAATCCTGACATGATACTATACCATTCCCACCAACACAAACAATCCAAACCCTAATCCTAATCTGATAATCCAAAACCTAACCGCCTTCCAGACACCACAAAATTCTAAATTCAACCAGGAAGGAAAGAAAAGAAGCGTATAAAGATCAAAATTAACAGATTGATAAGGGAAATCAAAAAACATATTCAAATTCATATATCAGATAACCATCAATATCAATATTAAAATTGAAGATTTGAAGAAAAAATCTGATACTTCCAAACCCTAAAACTGAAAATTGACTATTCCTGAAACGAAAACAAACAATCATCCGATTCTCTCAATTCATCGAAGAACAAAAGTAAAGAGGCAGATCACCTTTAACAGGTTGATCTGTATATTTTTTGTTTTTAAGAACAAATTTAAATTACATTAAAAATCGATCCATCTGTAATTAAAAAAAAAAAAAAAAGGGACGGATTTTACAGTAATATCGAAGAAGAATTGGATCGGAGATGATGCGAAATCCCTTCCCCTTTGATTCTACAAACGATTCGTTCGTGTTTGTTATAAGATATAATCAGAAATATAAAGGAAGAAGAAAGATCAAAGAAGAACTTTTATATGATGATCAATTTTGGCGTTTTGAGAGGTCCAGGACGCCAGTGTCTAAGCCACACGGCGAGTCCAACAGCCTTGGTGCCTGGTGGGCCCTGTGCCTACCTGTGAATTGGAGACGTATCAAGCATGAAGGGTGGTCCCACATGCAGAGAAGTGATTGATTGCGTTATGGCCGTCGGATGATAATTCCACCGGGCCCAAATTTATTTAATGCATGTCATATGACTCATATCATCATTTCGAGGCGGTTGGATTTTCAATCACTTCCCTTATGCCCATTTATTGAACAGTCCCTGTATGCACATAGGAACTCATCTGGGGGTTGTTTGAGGGCGCTTTGGATTCTCTGGCGCATGTCAGAAAAGTGCTAAGGGCTTCGTACTTAAGCGACGTGTGGCGGGAGAAATCATTTCATTTCTTCCCTGATTTTTGACTTCTCCCCATTTGATATCTTTCCCCTTTTATCTCATCATTTTATCACCATTTGTGCCGGAGAAGTCAAAATCATGGTGCTATGAAATGACTTCTCCCGCCACACGTCACTTAAGTGTGGAAGTCCTTGAGCACTTTTCTGGCATGAGCCAGAGAGAATCCGAAGCCGTTTGAGGGACATATCTACATCCAAAATAGATTTTAAAGAGTCTAGGCAGGGTGTAAACAGCCATTGATGAGTAGATGGTGAATCCCCCGCAAAATTTGTTAGTTAGAGTAAATGCAATAGGATTAGCTTCATGATAAATATGATGAAAATGATTATGTTATCCAGAGGCGGAGGTCTTGAGTTTGATCCCTTTTCTTTGTTGGCTATCTTCAGGGTTTGTCCCTACTTACCTGATACGTGTAGTTGGGGGGTGTGCATGAAGTAGTTAGATAATTTAAGAGGCTCGAACACCCTCAATCAACAAAAATAAGAAGATTCATGATAAATGTGACGAAAATGACAAAATCAGAAATATTGTAGTTATTTCTCTATATCTTGTATGTATGAGATTCTAAATCTCCTACCAACTAGGAAGCACGGATACTTCAAAAAAGCCTTTCTACCCATATCCGATATGTATCGGATATGGATATGCCTCCGATACGGCTAGATACATACAGGATACGGCTGAAACGTATCCTATTAATTAAAAACATGTTTTTGAATTTGGATACGACATGGATATGTCAGGATACGGCCATGAATAATATTTTATTTTTTTTTGTATTTTTGGAGACCTGGGGGTGTGACCCTATCTCTTTTGTTTTTGCATGGACATGGTCTTCTTTATATTTTGCTTAATGGATGATAGGATGACTTTTTTTTTTGCTTAGTGGATAATGAGATGACCCTATTTCTTTTGCTTTTGTATGGACATGATATTTTTTATATATAAACAAAAATGAACCAATAGTTATTTTGTAATTACAATACAAAATATAGTATTATCATTATTTTTTTTTTAAATTATAGACGTATCCTGGCCGTACCGTATCCTATTTTTTTAAGTTCTACCGTATCACCGTATTTGTATCGGACCATACCCGTATCCGTATCCGTGCTTCCTAGCTTACCAAGGCTATTGAGAATAAATAAAATATGTTAATAAGCAAATGTGGATCACCCTCAAATTAATACTTGACAATAACATAGATCTGAAGCTAGTTTGATAATGGCACGAGCTGCAAAGGCTTTAACAAAAAAAAATAACTTTGATGATCCAATGAAAATAGCAAGGCCCGCCGGAAAATTTCCATGATAATCATAAATCACACCACCGCTACTTGCTAAACCTGGCTGCCCTTTAGCAACCCAATCAAAGTTAAGGGGTGGACCAGTGGTTCCTGGGACTTACACCTCATGAAGCAGAAGGTCCTGGGTTCGACATCTCACTCCCCCTTTGGTGCCAACTCCGCATAGAATTATCTCAGACTTACCTGGTGTGGCGGGTTGTGGGCTCTAGTCACACCCTTGGGGATTAGTCCTAACTCAAAGGGTTGGGGACACCCCGAGTTGCCAAAAAAAAGTTAATCTTTATTCAATTAATCTCTAGATCACCAAAGGTATAACAATAATGTGAAGGGTAACTGTTGGATTAATTTGACGTCCAAAAAAGATAAGTTAGTTCTGGGCTTGCCAAATATACCAGATAACTATAATCACATTAAGGGGATGTGAGAATACTTAGTAGCAGTTGTGAAATCTAAGTCTGCAAAGAACTAATGGGAAGGAAATCAGTTTGAAGCGACAAAGAACTACCAAATCAAATTGCCCTAGCAAAACTACATTTGAAGCATAAATGAGCAGAAGTTTCATCAGAAAAATGACATAGTTGACATCCAGACGCAATATCAATACCACGACGACGATAAAGGAGGGAGGCTGAGGAAAATTCATTACGAAGACATTTTCGAAAGAAAAATCACAGCTTAGGAGAGCAAGGAAGATTCGACACACGGTCCTAGAAAGGATTGCAAATGGGGCATTGTGGGATAGATAAAACAAAAGCGAGTAAGTAGACGATACAGTAAAGAAACCATTTGAAGAAAGCCACTAGACTAAACAAACTTCTAAATGAAATTGGGAATATCAGTATGACTTAATTGCTCTAATTATCTCAAGAGGAAACCATTGAGATATCAAGCTAACGTTCCAAAATTGTGAAAGATGATCAATGATGTTAGAGACCTAAGTGAGAGAACAATCAAGAGGGCAAGTTAAATCATATGGGGTGAATCATGTAATCCAAAAATCATGTCAGATAGAAATAGAAGACCCCTCACCCACTCGCCATTGCAACCCAAGGAAGCAATTCATGTATGTTCTTTCCTGGGATCTTCCCTATGGCCATGAGTGTTTGAAGGCTAGAATCAAATTGATTGTACGGATTTAGCAACTGTTCAAGCGATCCTGACCATCAAACACCCAGGCCATAGGGAAGAACCCCGGGAAGAGAACAGACAATTTGGTTCCGCAACCCAAGAAGTCGAGTTTTTAGGGGTCGATATATACCTTTCCATGCAGTTGAGGGGCATATGTTAAGAGGAACCTCAGAGAAAGGATGGTTGGAGAGGTATATATGGGACATAAACTCAGTCCATGATGAAGACTTTTGGGTTTCAATTTTTCAACTCTTTTTTTCGGTTTTTATTTTTGGGTGGTGCTATGCGCGCACCAATGGATGTACTATACACTAAACTACACTAAAATTTTACACTCTTAATGTTTAGTTAAACACTAAGAGATATAAAATGATCATAATACCCTATTTTTCTAGCATTTCTTATTCACGTTTCAACCCTAACACAACACAGTATAACCGCATCATGTATGCAGTTGCACTGAACCGGCTTGCATTTAATAAGATACTAAAAATAAGGATAATCAGAACTCAAATAAATGAAAACTCCTCTTCCAATCTTACATTTTGATAAACTCTAGTGGTAAATTTCATTGGATATTCTAGGGTATTGATCACCGGAGTTGTTAGGTATTGATACCCAAGGGTCATCGGGTGTTTAGTTAGAGATGACTGAAAGAAAACAACCAGAAGAAATAGGGCATTACGATCATTTTCCTTTTTTCTGTGTAATTAGTTATTGGTGTAGATCTTAAGTTTTGTGTCTAGTCATCAATGTTTGGAGTGTGCATAGCACCACCCTTTCCCTGTAGGCATCATTTATTAGGTTAGTAGCAATGGCCTCCCAAATAGGGAGTATGATACTTGTCACTCACACACTACATTGTGAGGCATATGAAACTCAAAATAAGCACCACCTTTTTTTTTGTAAGCACCATATATTAGATTTGTAGCCTTGGCTCCTGTGATTGAATTTTTTGGAAGCTTCACGTGCCGCTGATGTGTTGATCTGATTGACTGGTAGAAGGAAGAAGGTCATAACAGAGGTCGTCGTTTGCTGAGGAGGGGTTGTTCGCCCTATCAAGACACTCCGATGCTTAAGTCAATACATGAAGAAGATGAAGTGAAAAAGTAAATGCAGATGAAGGTCAAGAGTATTTGAGAGTTAGGGCCTTTGCTCTGGACTTTGAGAAGTATGTGTTGGTTTAGGGAGAATGTGCTGATCTTTGTTCACTGAGTCTCTTCAGGTATTTATAGACTAAGATTCATATGTCCATTCATGTTCATGAATGACCATGCATCTAATTCAATCATTTCGCTTATGTTAGACAAATATCTTATCATAAATGCATGTCTATTCCTCATCAGGTTGGTTCGGGCCGAAAGCAATTCGAAGTAACCAGCATTTAATGTGAAATCAGAGATCTTTACCTAACTCATGAGTACTTTAAGTAATAGATCGCCTCCTGAGATTTCCGTCCTCTAAATAGGCACGGGTCCGTCCTTTGGGTACGAATTCTGTATTCGTCCTCATGAGGATGAATTCTGTATTCGTCCTCATGGGCACAAATTTCGTATCCGTCCTTATGGGTGCGAATTTCTTATTCTTCCTCACAAGACTTGCTTACTTTACCAATTTTCTCATTACAATTTACCCATTTACAGTGCTTTGAACATAGTTCAGCTCAGCGTAAATCAATAGACGGTTCAATGAATGAATAATACTTGTGAAGTTGAAAAGTTACATGAATATACACGAATATGAAGCGTCGTGACAACTGTGCCTTAGAAGTTTCGCACGCTTGAGTGCCTATCGCGTTTCATTTAATGATGTTAGTTTATTCATCATTACTTTTGCGCAGTTCGAGTCATGTGGATAAATGTGATGGTAGACTTTATTGCACAGGAGACCATCGTATCCCTGATAACACATACGTGTATGGTAGATCTGGAAGCATATTCATCATTCTGAGATTATCTTTCTGGTACGCCGATTTTGAATTCTTTTTAAAGTCCATCGTGCCCCCGTGTATGAGCACGTGTATGATGGATCTATAGGGCACTTCTATCCTTTTCAAGTTTTGCTTTTCTATAAAAAGCAGAGGTTGAGACTGGTTTTCTTCATCTCAGTCTATCTTGTCGTTGCTCTCCAGTTCTGACAAATTTCATTGCCTTAGAGAATTTCTGCCTCTGTCGCGTCTTCAACTCAGTGAACCTGATCAAGAACTTGGAAAGTTCTTGATTCCCCTTTCCCTATTTTTTTTTTTTCTGTTTCAATCTCTGATCTTTCTCTCTCTTTTTTTTTTCTTCTTGAGATTATCCTGAAATATGAGTGAAGCCAGTGAAACCAGTAGTTCCGGTAGTGCCCCTGTCAGAACCTATATTTCGTCATCCCCTAAGACTAGAAAATACCAGAGGCAGGTCTTCGGTTCCCCCTTGAACCCATAGTAGAGGACGTATTGTCTGTTGTGCAGCTTGCCCCAGGGTAGATGCACCCCCACTTCTACATATACATGTCTATGGTCTGTAAATTTATCAGGGACAGATATCATATAGAAGCCTGTTATCTTTTCCATTTTCGTTAAGTAATTAAGTGTCGGTCTCGTGCGGGAGTCGAGCAATACTTTACTTGGGTGTCTTGTGCTGGGGTCTTCGATTTTGTCGAGGGTCTTTTTGACATGGAACGAGGTTGGAAGACTCCGTCCTAGCTCATTTCTGGTAGATGGAGGTCGGAGAGGGCTCGTCCCATCCCCAATATCTTTCAACCAGGTCGGTCTTCGACAGTCAATATACCTTTTTCGTCCCCGTGCTTCATCCCGTTTTCATTACTAATCTATTTGCTCATTTCTCTATGTAGTTCAATCGAAGGTACATTATCAAGCTATGAACGTTGAAGAAGTCCGTCACCGAAAAGCCATTTTCATTGAAAGAAGAGAATACATTACTTGGAGGCCAAGGAAAGAGCTCGAGATAGAACTTCGAGAAGAACTTGAACAAGCTGTTGACGTGGAAACCGCTCGATCTACTCATAATCCTAAAGCTGGTCCATCGTCCCATGCTGCCTTTATTGAATTAAAAGAGGAGATGGAAACTGAAAATGCCCTTCCTCTAACCAAGGTCCCATGTGTGCCCAGACCTTCTCTTGCCCAAAGACAATCCGATAAACACACAAGTCGGACGCATGAATTCGGCCCATCCTCCGTGCCAGAGACAATCGTCGCTCCCACCGCTCCTCAATCGAAGAAGAGGATAGCAACTCTGGTCGAGCAAGAGGCCAACAAGAAAAGGAAAGAAGGCGAGCACGAACGCATCCGCCAAGAAAGAGGGAAAGCTTAGGCGTCCTTTTTTTGTGGTCCGACAACCAGTCATCCACAAGCTAACTGCTCCTGTGTAGCCGCAGTGGTTGCTCACCAGCCAACAACTCATGTGGTTGCTCCTTCTTTGTCCCTGGAGACCGTGGCAACTGATGGCTCAGACCCCGCTTGGAATCCTACTTTTAAGATTGGTTCACTGGCACTGACTACCAATGATTTGGCCATAGACAATGTTCTAATGGCTATTGCCTAGAACTGAGGAGTTAGGATCCTGACCAATTTGGCCAAAACCAAGCAATTGACCAAGGCGGGACTCGACATAGTTGATGCCATGTCACTTGCAAGGGTAAGTCCTATCAATTCTAAACATTTTATGCACATAGCTCTTTTGTAATATAGATCCTTACATGCTTTTTCTTTATGTCAGTTTCATAGCCCGTGGGCCGAGTTATCTGATTGCTGCAATCACTTGGGTCAAGCGGCAGAGAAGTGGAAGGACAAGGTCACAGTAGTGAAGCGAAGGTGGCCACGGAGAAGACCAACATGGCCAAGGAACTTCAGGAGGCTCACACTGAAGTCAAACGGGTCACATCTGATGCTGATAAATTTAAGGAACAACTAAGGGTGTCTCGCGAGGCTGCTGAGCACGAGAAGAGAGCCACTGAAGAGGCTACATGCCAAATTCAGGAGCTTGAAGGTGTGGCTGAGACTTTGGGCAGGCAGCTCGAGGAGGTGGAAGCTTCAAAGGAGACTCTTAGTGTAGCATCCCGGATATTTTTGATATGTATTAAAGCCTCAATGTAAATTTCTTGAATTGAAAGTTTGATTTCCGAAGTCGGATCCATTGAAAAGTCGGGTTGCTAAACTTCATTCTTCGATCAGTCAGCTTTAGGGGCAATTTGGTCCATGAATAAAGAAAAATTAAAAGATTCTAAAACGACGGAAATGTTCATTTTCGAAAGACGAATCCAACGCAAGTTGAATTGTCAAAAGTTATGGCCGAAATACGAAAATGGAAAATCTGAAAAATTTCTGCAAGAGTTACGAACGATCATACAGACCCTACGAACGATCGTAGGTGAAGTTGCGATTGATCGTAGAAAATATACGATCGATCGTAAAATCTCATAAATGGCCAAAACTCTCTATAAACGTTACAATCGATCATAGAAACTTACGACCGATCGTAGAAGGTTGCCATCAATCGTAAAGAACCTACGACCGATCATAGGTCGCAAACCCAGATTTTTTATACGAGATTTTTAGGGTTTCTACCATTTGCCTATAAATAGGGGGTTACCCTTGGGGTTTTTTGGCTCACCCTAAACCTAGAGAGACTAAGAGGAGATTGAGAGAGATAGAGGAAGGAGATTGGAGATTTCTTCAAGGGGGTTTGGAATGGAGGAAGAAGAACCCAAGATCAAGCTTGGATCATCCTCACTCAAGCAAGAGTTCCTCCATTCTTCAAGTTGTGGATCCTTCCCCACTTCAAGCTAGGAGCATTTGTTCAAAGTGGATCTTCTACACCAAGAGAGGTTCCCAAATCAAGGGATTTCTTCAAGATCAAGCGTTGATCTTTAAGGTTAGTACACCCTTTCTAGTTGATCTTAGTTCCTAGGGTTTCTTTTAAATGATGATGATTTGAGCTTTTATATTCCAAGTATTATCTCAAACCAAGAATTCCCCTAAAATTTCACAAGAATAATGAAATGTTGAATGAATGTGTGTGATGAAAAATGGTGGAAGGGTAATGTACGCATAATACACACACTCTTGATGTTTGGTGAAATGTACGAACATAAAAACACGAATAGTATGATTTTATAGAGGTTACACATCAAGTGCTTGATGAAATGCATGAATGGAAACTAAATGGATTTAATGAATATTATGAAAGCTTGAATTGTGTGTGTTTTCTAAATGGTATTTTTAAATCAAATGCTCCACATGTTTGTTTAAATTCTCACATGATTATGTAAAAGAATGGAAATGCTATATGTTATCTTTTAATCACCTAAGTCATCATAAGTACCACGAATTGCAACACACACACACATGTATACATGAACCGACCTTTTCAAAGTGTGATTACACATGTAAGAAATAACAAGAATACGACATGCGATTTACGATACAAATGATAAAGTGTATGAAGAACAACCAAAAACAAAACAAGTGATTTAAAATAAGCATGAATGTCAAGGGTAGGGCATATCCATAGGATATGTCATACCTGACTCACAAGAAAACATGACAAGCAAGAATCAAGAAACATGGAAGGATGTTAGTGTACTAAGACCAGGAACGGGCACTAACATCTATTCCCAACAAGTATGAGAGGATGCTGGTATACTAAGACCAGGTACGAGTACTAGCATCTGTCTCCAAGTAAAATGACAAGCATGAAAGGATACTAGTGTACTATGACCAGGTACGGGCACTAGTATCTGTTTCCAAGATATGAATAATATGAAAGTATGCTAGTGTACTAAGACCAGGTACGGGCACTAGTGTATGTTTCCAAGACAAGCATGAAAGGGTGTTAATGTATTAAGACCAAGTACGGGCATTAACATCTGTTTCTAATAAGTATGAGAGGATACTAGTATACTAAGACCAGGTACGGGTACTAGTATTTGTCTCCAAGTAAGAATAAAGAAATATGGAATTGTGATAATATACTAAGACCAAGTACGGGTACTCTCATCTGTTCTCATGCAAGCAAGGAACTCACAAGCAAGTAAACAAGAAAACATGCATGACTCTCACAAGACAAGAATAATCTCATAAGATGTGTAAGGTAACCATAAGATACACGAGACGCATAAGGAACTCACAAGTAATTGAAACAAGATTGGTTAAAGCATGAACATAAGGCATGATTTACTACATGATATTTAAGAGCTTACCTTCGTTGTTACTTGTTCTTGCTTCCGCACTCTGATTTTAGAAATGTGATGATAAACTGTATTATGTATGTTATGTTATCGTTATTACTATTTTTAGCTAGTAGCTTGTACTCGCTGAGTATTCCATACTCAACCGTACTTTTATGTCGGTAGGTACACTATGCAATATATGGACTCTGGTCCCTTGGATCGCGATAGCTCAGGGAGAACAGGAGGTTATTCGGATGGTTAGTCAGATGTTAGGGACTGGCCTGTGGCCATAGGGTTGAAATGAGAGAGAGAGAGAGACATGTATTTTGGGATTTTCTTTTGGGGATTTTTCATGTGAGCTTGAGTAGGTAACTCAAGCAATTGTATCCCTTGTAATCATTGTATTTTATTCAGTCATTGTTTATGTTGACACTTGGAATTACATTTATTTTAAAAAAAATTTCTGGATCTCTATTTGGCATCCCTTGTATACTCTTTGCAGGGTTGGTTTAAGGTCAAGTCACGTCGCCAAAGTATCCTAGCTCCTAGCAGGATCTTTGGAAGCACTACCAGGCCGAAGTCGAGAAGATGGTGCTGGAGGACTGAGAAGAGACGGAGAAGGAAGTAATGAAGATGCTCCGTGAATTCGGACATTTGATTGCTTCTCCCACCACTTCTTGGGACGAGACGGCCACTCAGTCCAATGTTCTCGTCGATCAACCTACTCGAGATGTCGTCCACCTTGACGAAGAAGGAGAGGTCGACAGTGGGACAGTCTGTGAGGAGGTTCAAGACAAGGAAAACCCTCCTCTGTCCCAAGAACCTGCACCTGGTCAACCCAAAGTCCCTACCGACAAGCCTGTGGCCATATTTGCCAAAGTTGCCCAGCATGCCCCTGCTATTCCATCTCCCATGGTCCCTGAGGTCTCTGCTACCGAGAACCTATGAATGTTGTCTTTTTTTTTTTTTTTGTTATGAGCGTACCAAGCTCTAATGGGCTTTTCTTTTCCTATGAAAACAATTTCGTCTACACCCGGACATAATGAATAGAAGTTTATTTTTCGTCTACATATATCTCGTGCTGTATGCATTTCACTTTCTAATTTTCTATCAAGTATTTAGAGCACGAACATATAATAGGTTAAGCATATATAAAAAAAATAGAGTACGGAAACATTTATAATTCGAACAATTCTTACCCCTTATAAGTGCTAGTATTTGAGGATGAAATCATAATAGGTTGAGCAAGTACTTAGAGACATAACATTAATTTGAGCCTTTTGTGCTCCCTCACGAGTACACACTTCTTTAGGAGACATTTATGATTGCTCAAAAGTCATTTCATCTGGTTGAGTCATTCGTGCCCCATTATGAATACACACTTGCTCAGGAGACATTTCATCATGATTGCGCAAGAGTCATTTCATCTACCTTTAGAGTATGTTGAAACCAGAACTTCCTCTTTTCTGAAAATTTTGTTTTCTTAACATTTTGATGGGTAGCAATGACATGTGTTACATCCACGATGAGAGTTTGAAAAAATAAAATCTATGTCTAGGGCCTCTTATTTTGAAACATTCTTTCCTATTTAAAAAAAATGATAGCATTTTATTAAACTGCATCAAAAGGCACCATTAATATTATAGATGTTGGCTGCTTAGATCCAAGGGCTGGCCATTAATATTTAAAATTTCAGTATTGTTAGGTCCTCATACACAAGATCAGAGTCACTAACAACACTCTCCATCTAGATTATTATTATACTCATTTCCTCCCCATCCAATATGAGAAAACTTCAGATTATTAGTTCTTGAAGTATGGATTCAAATGTCACTGACAATGGAGTCGACTTCCCCTTTAATTCCTTGTTTAGGTGATGATAGCTTCTTCACAAGGCAAGTGCTCGCTTTCAGTAATGGTCCTATTCTTGAGTAACAGTGCCATATCTTAAGACACACTAGACAATGTGTTGATCTCGAAATTAACCGATATAAATTTGGACTTTGGACTTCACATACTTCAACCATAAGGAATTTTGATTAAACCTAAGCTTCCACTCATATCTCTTGTTGTCGTGATTCATTGTAAAAAGGGGTAGAAGGGACACCTCAACCGATACTAATGACCTTTCCCACAACCCAATGGTCCTAATTCAGGTTTTTGGCACCCTAATCAAGATCCTTTGTATTTTTCTGCTTTCTTTTTTTCAAAAGAAAGAAAGACTTGTTCCCTAGTTGAATGGTCACCCGATGGGTCCTATTCAAACGCTATATATGAGCAACTGTCATTTGTAGGTGCTTACCCATAGTCCACCCAATTAAATGGTTACTGTGAGGGGAAATTACCGAAAGGACACGCGTCAGCAGCAGCTCCTTCGTACGCTCTGGTTTACCGGTAGAAGGTTGGAGTGGAGGGTGTGGAACCCTGACCTGTACTCCGATGGTAAAGTCAGTAGGTGTAGAAGATGATGAACAGTTAAAATGCAAAGAGTTTTAAGGTCTTAGCTCTTGAAAAATCCCCCCCCCTCACACACTGTTTTTCCCAGGTTCTTATAGGCCACACCTGCCATGGCCATGGGCACTCATGGATGTCCATGCACACCTCAAATCTCTGATGTGTACTTCAGTAATCATTTTAGATAGATCTCCCGGTCATTCGTACTGCACGCGTATCTGCATACAAAAGAGAGCAGGCATAGAGTAGGAACTCGTCCGAGGTGACTAGCATTAAATGGCATTTAATGCTGCATTTAATGCCAAGACAGTGTTTCCCACCTACCATCGTAGAGGTAGGATCAGTCCCTAGCGACTGGGCAGTAGCGCCGGATCTCATTACGTGTTGGGATACGGGGTCGTTGACAATAAGACGACGGGTACGTTGTCTGAATGAAAACGTGATCGTCGTCTAAGAGACAACGGGTACGTCGTCAGAACGAAGACGTGATCGTCGTCTATGAGACCACGGGCCCGTCGTCGAAGAGACGACGGAAATGAGCTCAAACGGTAACACCACACCGAGGACGAGCTCGTTATTACCATACTTAGGTTTTTACGAAATTTACCCATTACAGACCCATAAGCTACCCTATTGTCAATGAAACCTAACCTACTATAACAAGACTCTCCAACTGGTGGACCATGGCTAGAAACCATTTTGATCAAGTGATCCTAAGCTTCCGATCAATGGTGGCTTGTGGTTCAATCAACTTTTAAAAAAAACATGTGAGTACTAATATAAAAAGACAACCATTTGATATGATTTCTTCAGGTCCGTCCGTTCTTTTGCTGAGACTTATAAAGTCTGGCACTTTGTAAGTTATGACATTTGACAATATGCATTTTCTTTTGAGAACTAGATGTATCTTGCTCTTCTTCTCTTGGGTTGCAAGTGTGTTCATTTGGCGAAAAAGTAAAAGAAAAGTGAGTTTTCTTGTACTTTTCTTGTGTTCGGTGTGCAAGAAACAAACTTTCATTTTCTTGCACTTTCTCAATAGTGATGGTTATTTTGAGAGAAAATTTAAATTTCTTTTCTTTTTTCCTTTCATTTTTTTTTTCTCGCCAAACGAATTCATCCTTAATACTTAAATTGCAACAACAAAATGAATGATTTCAAATCTCATAAAATTTGATAAGACGTGAAATCTCACGATGATATGAATTAATTTTGTTAGAAACCTTGACAAAATGATTCAAATTTCCTAAAAAACTACCATGATAAAGTGCAAAGTGTAAGCTTTATAAGTCTCAACCAAAGAATGGAACCTAAAAGAAAAAAATTGCAAGAAATTTATAGCAATATAGGAAAAATGAGGAAGGGGAAGTGAGACCTTTTAAGGGTCATTTAAGAATGTTGATATAAGGTTCTAATGACATACATATATACATTGATTTCAGGTTCATAACTGACAACCAAGGGATTTCTCTTGGTACTAAGGTAGGTTTGTGGGGTGGACATACTAAGTTCAATGACTATAATGAATTGATCATTGACTTTGGATTAAATATTTGAATTTAGTTGGAGGGATGGGAGGTACAGAGCCTTAGTTGTGGTGTATTCTGAAGATTTTTTTTGTTTGTGCTTGTTACAGGTTTTGTCATGTTCACAATGATGCTGTTTACGACCCTAGAATAGCTATGTGTATACCATTTTATTTAAGTAATCAGATGGCTGAGTTGTAAGACCACTCCTTGTTTTTTTTTTTAATTATAATTTTTTCATATTTGCATTAATAACTATATAACATCTAGTTTTTTTGGTAACTCCCCAACCCTTTGGGTCAAGTCCCTGATAGCCTACAACTCGCCACACCAGGAAAGTCTGAGAAAATACCGAGCAGATCGAGTTGGCCCCAAAGGAGGAGTGAGAAGTCGAACCCAGGGCCTCCTGCTTCATGAGGCGTAAGTCCCAGGAACCACTAATGAAAAGATGTTATTCTACTTATAAAAAAAATGCTATTTTGATATATATCATTCTACTAATAAAATAAAAGTATGAGTATTATAAACTTTATTTGGACTTAAATACCCTTTAATTAAAAATACTAACTTATTAACCAATAGTATCTATTAAAAAAATTAATAGAAGTTTAGTTTGTCTATAATTCTTGTTGAAGTGGATTATAGTTAGATTATAGAAGTGGATTACAATTGATATTCATATCACACATATAACACTCCCCTCTCCACAAGAAGTTCCAAAGGGGAGAAAGATGCATGACAAAGCTAGAGCCTAGAAAAAGATCATGCACAGAAGAAGAAATTGAAGGAGTTGATTGCAAGGATCTGGTATTGGAAATCAGAGGTTGCAATGGCGTTGCCGAAGAGATCTTCCATGTCAATTTGTTTTTCGATTTCCTTATGGACTGTGACTGTACGTAGAACCCTGGAACTGAGTTCACTATGCTATGAATAGTGTTAGTGAATAGTGCCCTTATATGGTGTGTGTAAAGGCCTAAGGCCTCTCATTGTGTTCTTGATATTATGGTTAGTCAAGTGAGGGTTTTAGGTACATGTTTTGAGTCTTAAAAAGAGAGTATAAAGATATTCTAAGTAGGTAAAATCAAGGGCATAAAATACCCTTAGTGTTTAATGGGTTATAGGTGAGTAGTGTTGTGAATAGTGCTAGTGCACGAGGCATAAAGAAGTCGGGGCCTCTCATGCATGTGGGCGTGAATTTAATGATCACCTAGGTGGGTTACAAACCTATGAGGTAACAATTCATGAGGTGTGAGTATGGCTTTGGAGCCGAGGGAAAAGAGTGTGAAAGCACTCGAGGTGTTCTAGGTGTTGAAGAGGTATGTTTCGACATTTCCCTCAACTTTAAAGAGCTCTAGTTTAGTCACCGTTACTCAGAATCGAGTGATTCTTGAATTTTTGAAGAGGTATTTAAACCCTCTTCGAGGTTCATGTTGATCACCTTTCTTGATTTTGAGTCGAGGTTAAGTTAATAATCCGATTTCCAAAATCGGATCTGCTGCAAAATGGGTTGATGAAACTCATTTGCATATCAGTCGACTTTAGAGCCATTTTTGGTAAATAAAAACTCAAATTTTAGATTTTTCTATTATAGAAAAAATTGTTCCCCTTCGAAAGAGGAATCCAACACAAGTTGAATCGTCAAAATCTGATAAGTCAGTCAAAAGTTATGGCCGAAATACCAAAATAGAAAAAATCTGGAAAACATTCTGTCAGAGCTACAATCGATCGTAGAAGACCTACGAACGATTGTAGCTACGAACGAACGTAAAGCTTCAGAAATGCTAAAAACTCACTGGGGAAGCTACGATCGATCGTAGGAAGCCTACGAACGATCGTAGACCCCAAAACTGGGCAAAATCACTGTAAAGCCTACGATCGATCGTAGACGCGCGAATCCAACTTTTTTTAACGTGATTTTTGGGGTTTTCACCTCTTGGCATATAAATACCCAATCATTTTGGGGGTTTTGGGAAATCTAAACCTAAAGGAGGGATTGGAGAGGAGAAGAAAGGGAAGATTTGGGGATTTCCAAGAGGGGTTTTGTGGAGATCAAGGGGGAGTCCAAATCAAGTTTGGATTATCCTCTTAAGCAAGGATCTTCATCCTCAAGTGGTGGTGTCTTCTTTTCAAGTGGGATCATCCTCTATCAAGTTAGGGGTTTTCCAAACAAGGGTTTTCTCCAATCAAGGATTGATTTCAAAGGTTAATACACCCTTTCTAGTTAACCTAGAAATAACCTTGATCCCAACTTAGGTTTTCAAGCTTTTCAATGTTAAGATTTTGTAGGATTATTCTCAAATTCCAAACTAAGCATGTTTTCCTAAATGTATGGATTTATTAAGCATGATGGAGATGTAATAGGCTAAGTAACCATGCTATATACCATGTATGCCTGAGGTATGATGATTATGACCATGATTTCCATTTTCCATGATTTTCAAGTATACTATGATGCTTTTGAGTTGTTCCATGATTATGGAAATGACTTAAATCAATGTGCACATAATATATGCACAGCAAGTGTTTGTTGAAATGAGGATTAAGAGAATATGAGTTAAAAGACGCAATGACATGTTGAATATCACGAGTATGATGAAATGCAAGCATGGAAATAAAACTCAAGACTATGAAGACATGATTTAAGGATTTTTCCCAATTTGGTGAATTTGCTAACATGTCCTAAATGTTTAGTGAAAACCTCACATGTCTATAGAAATGTTTAAATGCTATATAATGTTCTCCATAATTTAAATGCTTTCTATGATTTCCATTATGCTCACACTACTCTATGTATTGTATGTAATGTTTCAAAATGCTTTTAATGACTACTGCATGATGTTCACAATTACTCCATGATGCTCACAAGCACTATGCACATTTATGAGGATTGCATGAAGATGGGTCATAAGAACAACAAGAAAAACGATCATAAGAAATTCCATAAGTCACGGAGAAAGTGAAATTTTAAGTAAGGATCATAAGAACATTCTTAAGGAAAGAAAAGAGAACTCGTAAGTACTCATGAAGAACTTGTAAGAACTCGTAAGCTAGTGGGATGGCCCGCGGAGCGCCAGTAACTATCTGATATTCCCAAGCTACTTTGGGTGGGTGTTTAGTGGGATGGTACGAAGGGCGTCACTAGTGAAGAACTCGCAAAAATCTCACAAGACCTTAGTATGTCCGCCCATTTCATAGTTCGGGTACTAGTAAAGCAAGACAAGAACTTAGTATGTCTGTCCATTTCATAATTTGGGTACTAGTAAAGCAAGACAAGAACCTAGTATGTCGGTCCATTTCATAGTTCTGGTACTAGTTAATACAAGACAAGACGCTAGGCATGACCGTCCATCTCAGAGTTCGGTTGCTAGCCAAATGAGATAAACGAAATGACGAACCTCATAAGACATATAAGTGACCACAAGACTCAAATGATGCATAAAAAACTCACGAGACGTAAACGATGTATAAGGAGCTCACAAAACATTTGAAATATGTTTTAGTTAAAGCATGGACATAAGGTATGATTGTAAGCATGATGTTCGAGATTTAGTTTTGTTATTTTGTCTTAACTTCCGCACTCTGATTCTGTATATGTGATGATGGACTGTACCACGCATGACATGTTAATGTTATTACTATTGTTAGCTAGTAGCTTGTACTCACTGAGTATTCTATACTCAGCCGTACCTATTGATGTTGGCAGGTACACCATACAGTTATCCAGGCAGCTCACGGGAGAGCAGGAGATTGCTCAGAGTATCACCTAGATATTTGGGGTTAGATATGTGGCCCTACGGTTGGGTTGAGTGAGAGAGAGACATGTATTTTGGGTTTTTATTTCTGGGGATATTGTCTCACTTGAGTTGGTAACTCAGGTTAAGGATTTCTTGTACATGTTTTAGTTTATGTTCAGTTATTGTAAACAATTGTCCTTGGAATATAGTTAAGTTATTAAAGAAAATTTCAGTTCACTATTTTCGCATGCTTTGTATACTCTTTGCAGGTTTGATTTAAGGTTAAGTCACGTCGCCAAAGTATCCTAACTCCTAGAGGGTATTTTAGGGCGTGACAGTGACTGCGATTACTAACATCAAATCTTACAAGAAGAGGCATATGCACATTGGTGAGATCCATCAGTTGATGGGTCCTGCCTACAAAATCTTCCTTGTTAAATCAATCAGATTGGATTATTTATCACAATCTGCTTTATAGACTTATACCTGAACTCTTTGTCATTCTTTTCTAACTACTCATCATAATGCATTGGATTTTCAAGATTGCTATATTATATCTCCTATAATATTCAAGCCCAGAGCTCCATGTTGTACAGAGATGATGCTTAAAGATCTTTTTCCCCCAGCATAAAAGACTTATACTTCAGATTTCTCTTTTCTCAAATATCACTGTAACGGATAAAATTCGTAAAATGGAGCAAAAAGAATGGGTAAAATAGGGATTTCTCATGCTCACGAATTCTGACATTTTAGCCGTCATAAGCCCACTTGGGCAATGTGCTGGCTCACTTGAGTGTTATCTGTCAGGTGATCTTATCATGACTGCACAAGTCATGATGACTCCAAATGCCTGTAAATAAGCAAGAATCATTAGAGAGAGGAGGATGATGGTGCGATGGATGATGAAAAAGGCAAGAGAGGAGAGAAAGGGCAGAAGGAGAAGAGGAAGATGGAGCTAAAGGCAAGGAGGATGGTGCGAAAGACAAGGGAAGAGATCAAGAGAAGAAGAAGAAGAAGAGGAAGAGAAAGAGGAAGAGGGAGATCTGAGAAGCTTGAGTCACTCACACCCCTTTCTCGAAGTGTTGTGCAGGCGACCACTCATCTGATTCTCTCATCTTCTTTGGTGATTATCCGGCTATTTGATGCTCTTTATGGCTTCACGATCGTTTGTGGCCACCGGAGTCTCTCAAATAGGCCATGTTCGCCTGATGCTCTCCCTGAATGGTCACACTACCACTAGCACGGCCTTACAGTTAATCATCTGGTGAGTGCAATCATACTTGAGCTTGTGTCTAACGCTGTGAATGGTGCCGAATACGTTGTGCTGTGAATGGTGCCAAATACGTTGTGCTGTGAATGGTGCCGAATACGTTGTGTTGTGAATGGTGCCGAACCCGTTGTGGCGTTGTCTGCAGTGAATGGTGCCGAACCCGTTGTGGCGTTGTCTGCAGTGAATGGTGCCGAATCCGTTGTCACGCTGAGTTGTGCATAGTACCGAGCTCGTTGTCCGTTGTCTGATGTACAACGTACACGTCGTTTGCTGTATAACATACACGTTGTCTGCTACACGACGAACCCGTTGTCTGATGCACAACGGATGCACAACGTATGCGTTATCAGAGCTGGAGCTACGTCATCCGAGTTACGTTGTCAGAGCTATCTGTGCCTTATCCGAGCTGCCTCATCTGTGCCACGTTGTCAGAGCTATCTGTGCGTTGTCAGAGCACATTATCAGAGTACGTTGCCCGAGCCATGTGAGTACGTTGCCAGTGCCTTGTCCGAGCTATGTGAGTACGTTGCCAGTGCCTTGCCCGAGCCATGTGAGTACGTTGCCAGTGCCTTGTCCGAGCTATGTGAGTACGTTGCCAGTGCCTTGCCCGAGCCATGTGAGTACGTTGCCAGTGCCTTGTCCGAGCTATGTGAGCTGCGTCCTCAGTGCCTTCCGAGCCATGTGAGTACGTTGCCAGTGCCTTGTCCAAGCTATGTGAGCTGCGTCCTCAGTGCCTCACCAGAGCTCGTCCTCAAGTGCATATGCCCAGTGCCTCACTAGAGCTCGTCCTCAAGTGCATATGCCCAGTGCCTCACCAGAGCTCGTCCTCAAGAGCATATGCCCAGTGCCTCACCAGAGCTCGTCCTCAAGTGCATATGCCCAATGCCTCACCAGAGCTCGTCCTCAAGTGCATATACCCAGTGACCTCACGATAAGTATCTCTATACTGTGCTTGTGCCTTGTGCCTTATCATGTGCTTGTGTCTTATACCGTGCTTGTGCCTTATGCCTTATCATGTGCTTGTGCCTTATACTGTGCTTGTGCCTTGTGCCTTATCATGTGCTTGTGCCTTATACTGTGCTTGTGTCTTGTGTGCTTTATCATGTGCTTGTGCCTTATCATGTGTTTAGTGCCTTATACTGACTTTATCATCGGAGCTTATTTCAGGGTGCACACCTGCCCCCTCAGGCTTATTCACAGGTGGAGTTGTGCTAACATTCCTCTACCAACAGAGCAGCTACAGACGCGTGGCATGTACGGGATTTTTTCTCTTTCAATCACCATGTACAGAAATAGTAACAACTCTTAACACTTAAACAAGTAATATAGTAAAATACATCTCTTGTGTTTTTTGACGATCTTTGTAATCGGGATTTAACGATACTGTTTTTCATTAATTATTATATTTTTCACTTTAAAAGCATTGGAGAGGAGAAGAAATGAAAGAACGAGTAGAAATACATTTGATGATGATTGGTCGGAAAAATTGACGCAGATTGATCACTAATGGTCCTCCTTCGCCGGAGAGAGAGAGAATGAATAGCCAATCAATCTTCTGCTGCATCCTTATCCAAATTACATGAGCATGTGTCATGCATGCCCACCCTATAGACGTGAGCAACCCCAACTCTATCCAACATTCAATCTGAAATTATTTTACTGCTTTATTAGGAATACATGAAGATTACGAAACATGGTTGACTACAGCCATTGCCCATCTGCACTCGAGTGTGGACAGACGTGTCCATGGACCCAAAGACTTACCAACTCAACCTTGTCAAATGTTCCTAATCCAATCTATTTTAAAAAAAAAAAAACTTTTGAGCATTTTTCTTTGTTTCTCTTTATCCCTATGGTTTGACATGGACCATAAATCCATGTGCCTTTAAATAATGACAGGTAGCACTAGGAATAGCCCAGTGGTAGGTGTATCCCTTCCTTAGGAAGGAGGTTCCGGGTTCCATTCCCGAGAGAGTGGGTTGCACTCTCCACCCACCTTTAACTTAGAACAGATATTGACTTGCTTACCGGGGTTGCAGCCTAACTGTGTGTCTCATACCTTAAAAAAAAAAAAAAAAAAATTGGTTGACGAATTCTCATTTTTTTACCGTACCATTCTAAGCCATCTGCTAGATCACCAAAGAAAACTATTACAAATGAGAATTTTTTTTTTTTTTTTTTTTTGAAACTCAGCTCTCAAGACGTCCCTCAAATGAGAGGTACACTTTTTTTTTTTTTGTTGGGGGCACTTTCTCCATTGCTCAAGGGGTTAAAATTTGTTGACATGGTAATTTTCAAGCTACATGGGTGATTAAATTATTTTTTTTTTTTTTCTTTTCAATGGAAGATCTTAGATTCCGTGCTTAAAACTCTCAAGTGGGTCATGAAGCCACTCATGATCTTTGTAGCGCAAGTACATGTTTCAACCAAGTGAATCTCATTGTATGGAGATCAATTCAATTAAAGGAATTAAGGTCTTGAAACAATTCATTGCATTGATATTTATAATATCTAATAAATAAAAAAATCATTTTACCCTAAACTTTAAATCTAATTTCTAATTCCTAAAGGAGTCACTAACTGATCATTACGCAGATTTCTCTCTCTCTCTCTCTCTCTCTCTCTCTCTATATATATATATATATATATATATATATAGACAGATGAATAAATAGGTACATGCAGTGGACTCATAGTGGTTAGTGGCTTATTCAAGAATTGAATCAAATGGAAACTAAAGGGAATTCATGATTTTTTTTTTGTCGGAAACATCTATTAATGAGTTAATAGTGAGTTATGAGGGAACTTTCAAGACAACCGCCTCCCTACACAGAATTTAATTTGAGCCCTGGCAGGAGTATGATACTTATCACATTCGTATACAACTTAGGTATGAGTTAAAATTTCTTAATCAGGGTTAAAAGAGCAGTTAAAGGGCTTGATGAAATTTGGCTTACTTTATATTATTAGTGTATTCTATATCTTTTTTTTTTTTTGAATTGATCAAAAGGGAGTTTGTAGTTGTTATTCATGTCTTAAGTAGTACAATTATAGTTTTGATTATATTATTTCGATGATCGATTAGCCACATTGGATCGATTAGTACCCAAAGAAAATATTTGAAAGTATTTTCTATCATTGCAAATTTAATAAATTATTAATTTTTTTGTTTTAATTCAACATTACAAGCAAAACCCCAATAAAAGAAACATCAAAATAAAGCACACTTATTTTAAGTTTAATATCATATGTTAGTAGCAAATTGGAATTCAAAACATCTCTTTTAAATTGATTATAAATTTATAAGTACAGAATAACAAGAAAGATTTTATTAGAAAGATTCCTTATTTTTATTACATTTATAAGTGGGACCCATAAATAATAGCTATTAGTAACTCTTATAAATATTAAATTTATATAAGAAAATTTAAATTTAAAATCTAATGTATATTTTTATAAAATATACTAATATATTGTAAAATTAATTAATATAATAGAAAAAAGTCTAATAAAAAATTATGTTAGATTCTTAAAAAAAAAACTTAAATTTTTTGTGTTTATCATTAATAACAAAAAAAAATTATACGTGCAAAGCATGTGCACCTTTACTAGTATATATATATATATATATATATATATATATTACTTATACTATAAAGAAATAAGACTTTCTCTCTTTGCTCTCCAAACACTCATCTCTTCAATCCTAGAAGTTCTATTTTAGAGATGACACGCTGTCTTTCTCTTTAATCCCTACCGTTCAGGTTTGAGAGCCACTATCTCATCCTAGAGCCTTCTCTATCTCCACTATTGTAGAGTCCTCTCTTATCTCCAACTCTTGCAAGTAGCTAGGTTTGGGACCCATTATCTCATCCTAGAGCCCTTTCTATCTAAACTATTGTAGAGTCTTCTCTTATCTTCAACACTTGGTGTATTAATTTAAGTTTAATATTAAGAGACTTATAAATTTTTATTAAATATTATTAAAATAATAATGAATTATTATTATAAAATTAGTTAATTAATACAAATAATAATGTTTATCAAATAAAAATAAAATTATATTATTAAAAATAAAATTTATTAAATATTCTTAAAATATTATTTAATATTTAAATAAATAAATATTATTATTTAATTTAAATATGCTTTTGAGCTTCCAACTTTCAAACTTTGAGAACTTTTTACATAAGTCCTAAGCACTCTCAAAAGACAAAAATAAGACTTTAAAACCTTCTTGAGAGTCTTCTATCTTGATCTTGGATCTTTCATGTAGGATTTATCTTCATGATCTTCCAAGATTGCTTCTAAGTGAAACTTGGTCTTCAACTTGATCTTTGAGCTCTTTGAGACTTGAAACATAAGAAGAATCTCTACAAAAGGGCATTCAAGAAAAAAGTTGCCAAAGAAATCATCAAGGGTGAATCAAGTAAGAAAGAAGCAATCGTATGCTATGAACATAAAAAGTCGGGACACATCAAGCTCGAATGCCCACAACTCCAATAAACAGCTTGGATTATTTTATCAGTTTGTATCGATTAAAAAACTCTAAAATTGGAAATCAATAGCAAGCAAATGTTTTTGACCTCATGGATATGCTGAAATCCAACAAGGTGAACTTCGAATGTCAAAATAAAATCCAAAAATTACAACAACAAAAAAAACCTAAAACCAAGTTTTATGAAAGAGATGACAAACCATTTTCAGTACAATAGCTCAGTCCGTTGGGCAATCTCACATATTAGGAGCGCTGATTAGAGAGAGCTTTGTTGGCTTTGGTTTAGATGGTGAAGAGGGGAGAAAGCTCAGCTTGATTTGGTTTAGAAGAAGAAGAGAAACCGACATGAAGAAGAAGAAACAAACGTGAAGTGGCGGGTTTTTTAAAATTTCATAAATGACCTTTTTTACCCCCCAAAAAGTAACTAGAATTGGGGAGAAAAATGTAACGTGAATGTTACCATCTTCACAAACTGCATATATATATATATATATATATGTTTGGTCATGTTAACATGAATAATATCTACTAGTTTTTTTGGGCATGGCCTGGCCTAGCTTGGCCAGAAAATGGACAAAATTCAAGGCTCGCCCAAGCCTGAAAGTGGCTTGTTTATAATCGATCAACTACAGCCTGCCCAAGCATCACCCCAATCCAATTATCTATAGAGTCATGCTTGTGCCTACCTTGAAGTCAGGTAATAATTGTAAGGTCCATATTTAGTGTTGGCGTATTCCGTTGTCAAAACTATGTCAAGTCATGTGTCTTGGGTCCTAGATGTCAAGTTTGTAATGTTCATGAAGAGAAGACTGAAGAACAACTCAAGATCATTCCGATGTCGCCATCATTTCACTTCTAGGATGGTAAGTGACCTAGATACCTAGTTATTCCTTAGGTGAATTTGATTTAGAATAATCTCTCTTACCTTAGGAGACTAGTGGCTTATACCTTAGATTGAAAATCATGTTCAAAATACACAATAAATGGTCTATGTGCAATGCTGTGAATAGTGTCGATGAATAGTAAGCCGCTAGACCGTTTGAACGGTTGGAGAATAGTTCGAACGTTTGAAGGTCCATTTGAATGTACATGAAACCGTTCGAATGAAGGGCATGCGAGAGTGAATAATAGGCCACACAAATAATGTTTAAACAAGTTTTTAACACTTTTAAATACTTTAAAACTCTATTTTTGGCTTTCATATTTAACATAATTGTTCTATGAACTAATTAGGGTTTTAGTTTGAGAAAGTTGAGATTGTTTTGAGTGCTCTAGGATTTCTCACTCTTTAGTTGAGATCCAATTAGTTCTCCTCTCCCCTCCTCTCTGTCAATGAGTTGGGCTCATGCCTAATGATATGATCCGATTAACAACCGGACCAAACTAGGCCTAACCTAGCCTATTGACACCCTTAAGGCCAGCTAGCCTTAGATGAAAAACAGATACTAAAATGTTAAGAGAGCGTATTTATAATTGTATATTTTATGAAAAAAATTCTAATAGAAACCAATTAGTGGGACTAGTATTTCTTTTATTTTTCATTAAATAGTAACATTGAACAACATGTGTCTACATTATTCAAGAAAACAGTCTTTTAGACTTCCTTAACCTATGTTTGGTTGCCAAGAAAATAAGTGAAAACATGGGAAAGAAAAGAAAATTGCACAAAACGCAACTAAAAATTGAAGCTTTTGCAGGATCAAATTAAGTGCAAACTAAGCTAGATCATGGGCCATCGAATTAGCTTCCCGATATACAAATGAGAAAGATAAAAACCCCTCCAATCGTAGTAATGAACGAATATCCTCCACTATGGGATGAATTTCAGAATGGTTTAAAGACTCATTTCCAGAAAGAACCTCCACTATTTCCTTGGAATCAGATTCCAGCACTATCTGAGGCCCACCGATGATGTTTGGCAAGGACCACACCTTCCCGTATAGCTGCTGCCTCAGCAATCCTAGCAGATCCTCCAAGCACGCAGGGCCGGCCCGTCCATAAGGCAATCAAAGCCTCTGCTTTAGGCCCCATTAAAAAACATAAAAAAATAATATTAAAAAGGTCTCATTTAGAATATTAAAAATAAATAAAAGACTCATTTAGAATATTAAAAAGGCCCCATTTATAGTTAATTTTTTTTAAATAATATTAAAAAATAAAATAAAATAAACCCATTTAGAATTTTCGCTTTACGCCTCCAAATGACTTGGGCCGGCCATGCAAGCACAGGTCTACTTTGTCTCTCAATAGCATTACCCCTGTGATCCCTAGCCACGATCCCAGTACCCACTACTATGCCACTAGAAAGAGCTGCTCTGTCGACATTGACCTTAATCCATCCTTCATTGGCACTTAAATTCCTAGAAACATTGCCGCATCGAATCGATACAAAATCTGTAAAAAGTACCTCAGCCAGTCTAAGTGCAACTAAAGTGTCAAGGCACTGACCTTCAAAAATAACAGCGTTGTGAAGCTTCCATAAACTCCACAAGATTGAAGCAGTCCTTATCCCAAGGTGGTGATCAGGTTTTGAAAAGGCTAGATGAGAAACCCACCTATTCCACCAAAAGCTTGGATAGAGACCACCAAGCGGCTAGGAAGATGAAGGGAAAGCAAAGAACCAAACCAAACGCCTCTCCAGGGCCGGCCCAAGCCATTTGGAGGCCTAAAGAGAGATGGGTGGCCGTCTCGACTTCAGAATGGCATAAAGAGCACAACTCATCCACTCTAATGTTGCGTCGGAGGAAATTAGAGGCAGTGGCCAAAGCATTGTGACATAATCACCATAAAAAAAAACTTGGATTTAGGAGGAATTATTAGCTTCCACACCCGCTGCCATGTCTTTTTATCCACCTTCGAACGGTCATAACTAGTGGAAGGTTACTGATGAACTCCCAAGGAAGTGGCCAAATGGGTCGTGGAATGCATTGTAAATCTTTCCGAGCTCAAAAAGTTCCAAATCATTCGATCAGGGCCATGGAGATGGCTTATGGGTATCTTGCGAATCTCGAGAACAAAGGTCGGGGTACATAATTCTGCTAAAAGTTCCATATCCCAAACTCCATAGGTGTGATCAATCAATGAGGCTACCACCTGGTTCTCCACACCAAGGGGGGGGGTTTGAAATTATGTAAATTCAGCACCCACTGGTCCAGACCAGTCCTGATCATCTCACCCGAACCCACCTGCCATCGGATACCTTGCCTAGAGACCCCACCCCTATTTGGCTAAGAGAGCCAAATTGAATGCTTTCAAGTCCCTAAAGCCCAGGCCTCCTTTTTCCTTGGGAAGGCAGAGAGTAGTCCCTCTCACCCAGTGAAGTTTGCGCCCTTCCTTCGAACTCCACCAAAACTGAGCAATTGAAGAGTTAAGATCAGATATCCATTTTTTCGGTAATTTAAAGCAACTCATAGAATAAGCGGGTATGGCCTGGACAACGGATCGTATCAAAAGTCCCCTACTGGCCTGTGTCAAGAGATATCCCTTCTAACCTTGTAGTCTACTAAGGACCCATTGTTTGAGGGATGCATATGACTGAGCTTTGGACTGACCAAATTCGTTGGGCGCCCAAGGTACTGGTTAGGAGTTGTTAAGTTCTGAATTCGACAAAACACGAGTCATCATCCGTCTGAATCGAGGAGGTGTATTAGTGCTGAAAAGAACCCTTGATTTGCTGAAATTAACACTTTGGCTCGCTAATATAAATTTAGCCAAGATATCCATAAGGTTTCGTGGCTCATCAAGGTTTGCTCGGAGCTCGGAGAAAGACAAAGCAATCGTCAGCAAATAAGAGATGAGATAAGTTTGGCGGATTCCGAGCAAGTCGGATGCCACTGATGAGATGATCATGGTGTGCTTTCATGATCTGAGAAGAGAAAGTTTCAATGCATAGGAGAAATAAAAATGTAGATAAGGGATCCCCCTGGCGAAGTCCTCACTGAGGCTGAATAAACCCTCTTAGTTCTCCATTAAGGATCACCGCGTAAAACACCATCAAAATGCACTGTTGAATGTATTGAATCCTTTTGTTGCAGAAACCCAGATTTTCCATCATGGCGAACAAAAAAGGTCATTCTACTCGATCATAGGCTTTATTCAAATCTAACTTGACCGCCAATCTTCTATCGACACCTTTCTGTTTCCTTTTGAAGAAAAAGCAGACTTCATGCGCCACCATGACATTATCCGAAATTTGGCGACCACTCACAAAGGTAGACTGAGCTGAGTTGGCTATCGCGGGGAGAAACTCCTTCATCCGGTTGGCTAAAATTTTAGCTGATCACTTTATATATTACATTGCACAAACTGATAGGACGATACTGGTCCAGATTTTCGGGATCGGGAACCTTAGGGATAAGAGCAATGTGAAAAAAGTTAGTGCTTTGGAGCAGGAAACCATTCTGGATGAATTCACTAGAGGTATAATAGATCTCCGGTGAGAGTACAGTAGCTTGTCAGGGTGTCGATGGCCCGGCCCGACCATCAACACCCAAGTCATAAACTATCATGCATGTTTAGAATGGGGTATGTAATATGCTTGTGGGGTCGGCATTTGATCAGACCCAACACACTTTCTTGCTCTTAATCTTTAAATTTACTATTATAATGGGAGAGGCAGGAGTAACTTGAATTTTCTGAAATTCTTAAACTACCCTTATATAAAACAAAACTTTAATTTAATGTTTTACTTTAATTCCCAAAGTACCCTCTTTTATCTATTTAAAGAATAGAATCACAATCAATCTTGATTGAACTCGGGAAGAGTTCAATCACCTGCGGGTTAACACGTGTCTCTTTTAACTCCCAGTAACTGTGGTTAACTCCTTCCCCTTGCTCTCACGTGCATCGCACGGGCCGCCCGCTAGTGTCTTATACAACACCTAAGTCGCTTGTGGGTTTGGCATTTAATCAGACCCTAATGTCATACAAAACATCTAACTCTTGTAGTCGATTCATAGACCAACAGTACATGGGTACCCCTTTTTGTTTTTGGGTGATAGGTTAAGACTGACACAGACGTCATATAAAACACCTCACTCTTCTAGTCCATCCATAGAAGATAGTGGCCAAAAAAAAAGTGAAGAACATAAGTTTTTTTTTTTTTACCACCTTCTGGTAATGATGTTAATGATGTAGAGAGAACATTTATACGAGTTCTAATGTCTCAGGTGGTGTTTGGATTGGATTTTATTAGCCAAAAATCAATTCTTTTGTAAAATTAATTGTCAAATAATCATTTTTTTCAGATAGTAGTATTTGGGGAATACGAAGAAGATGACGAACATTATTTTTTGAAAAAATAATTATTTGAAAATTTATTTTACAAAATCTATTTATCAGAATTGATTTTTAGCTAATAAAATCCAATCCAAACGACCCATCATAGAACAGATAAAAAACACTTTTTCTTTTCTTTTCTAATGTTTTCAATTTTTTTTATGACGGCCAAATTGAGGGAAAATCAAAAGTGGTATAAAAGCAACCAAAATAAAAGACACTAACTATGTTTGGTTGCCGAGAAAATACGTGAAAAGAGAAAAGGAAACAAAATGGACAAAACACAACTTAGAATTATATTAGAAATTTTAAATAAAAAAATTTTCCTTGTTTCACCTATTTTCTCGGCAACCAAACATACCGTACAGAAGGAGTTGATTGTAATAGATTTTCCCATTGATCTAAACTACTTTATAACTCAAGAACATAGAAGCACTAGACTGGAAAATGCTATCAACAAATATATGCAATAATTAAAAAAGAAAATGGATTTAGTTTCTTATATTAATTCTTTGCAACTCCAATTTATTTCAAGAACAACCTCGGCTCCTTAAACTAAGAGATAGAGAAAATCAAGACTTCATCAAGCTTACCCTCATTTGCTACGTTGACACATTGGAATTCCACAACAATTCAAACATAATCCTAATAATAGAAAATAACATAATTTTTACTTATTGAAATTAAGAATCAAAATTAAACTTGGGTTTACATCTACATGTGATTTCCGAGTAAAAAATATCATACCCAATAAGGGTCCGTTCTTTTGTCGAGACTAAAGTCCGGCACTTTGAAAGCCATGCATTTTCTTTTGGGAATTAGATGTATCATATTTTTTATCTCTTGGATTGCAATTTCCATAAGACTTCAAATGTAGCAAAATAAATGGTTTCGAATCTCATAAAAAATTATAAGACATGAAATCTCATGATAGAAAGAATTAATTTCGTTAGAAACCTTGAGAAATTGAGTCAAATTTCCTAACAACTATCATAACAAAGTATAAAGTGTGGACTTTACAAGTATCAGGCAAAAAAAAAAGGGACCCTAAGAGGATAATCATAAGAACTGTAAATCATCATTACTTTACTAATGGTTGACAATATTATAATTATTTTTACTTATTTAACTGAAATTTTTAGTGCTCAAATATAAAATAAAAACCATCTTTATTGACTCTTTTTAATTCAGAATCTCATTTAACTCCACCAATACAAAATAAAAAAATTAAAAATTTTATTAATTTCACATGAGAAAAAAATACTAAATACTCAGATAATTAAAAGTTTTGTAAAGAATAGCGGATACCAGAAAAATGTTAATAACTAAAAAAAGCACTTCAATCTCAGACCGTCTGAACTATGGTTTTGACCCATGAGTTAAGTTCGAACTTGTCTTCTCAGCCCTTTTATAGTTTGGGCAATTTTGGTTTGGATATTGCGATACCTAGTTAATTTATTAATAGCTATAAATTAATAGAAAGTTATATGAATATAAGTAGTGAGAAATATTTTGATAAAATGATCATATGGCTCTTCGGATACTTCGAATTAGAATGACATTTGTGCTGACACCCACCTTCTAAATGGGTTAGGCCGGTGAGCTCAGGTTTGTCTTTTCAATCCATTTATTAACGGGTTGAATTCTATTTAAATTATTACTCAGTCAAATTTTAGACCGATTAACCAATTGCCACCCCTGCAATACATTGGCAATGAGTTTGGTACAGATTGTTATAACCAGTTCGACAAATCTAGAGAAATAAGAAATCTAGCAATCGAACAAAAGAGACAAGATATACGTGGTTTAGCAATGTGCCTATGTCCACGGGAGAAAACGGTAAGAAATCCATTACGAACACAGGAGAAATATAGTGTATAAAAACTCTCTCTAAACCCCTCTTTCGAAACCCTCGAAAAAACCTCTTATCCCGCATCCTCAAAGAAAACCCTTTATATATCTAGGGTTACAACGAGAAGATAAAACGGGTCAAAATTAATAAGGTCACTCGGGTCGCACACCGGGTTATCAATGATCCGGGTAAGATCTATACCGACTTCCTAACAAAAACCCATATACAAAATTTGAGCCAAAACTCACACAGATCAAGTCAATTTGGGGTTGTGTAGAAATGTCATTTATTGGAACCCAACCTATATTTATATGGGTTGGAAAAGACAAACTCAAACTCAACAGAAAAGAACTGCTCAACTTGAGCCCTCTGGCATAATTCAGTTGACTAATCCAGCGGATTGATATAAAAAATTGCATCATGTATATCCCTCTTGTGGGGTGTTTCAGTTTCCATTCCCTCTAGTGATGGTGTGGTAGTTGATAGACTCACCGTGTTTAGCCTGCTTCTAAATTAGGTGCTCAACTCTCAAGTTTCATGGGTCTAGTAGATGAGTGAGAAAGCTGGGATTTGATCATGGAAGTTAAGCTTCTGCCACATCGCTTGGGGCACGACTTTCTCTTAAAAAATAGAGAAATCCAAGGGTTGAGTTGGGATCCAAGAATTGGATGCTGCAAACCAAGCACTCATCTGATCCGGGAAAGAAGCATTCTAAGCCAAGCCATAGTTCTACACACAGGATACTTGTTGCTGGCAAGAGACTTTAAGCATTCACTCGGGAGGTGCCACACATCCTATGTGTTCCAACCGAGGCCTTGATTTATAGCGTAGTATCTCAGTTGATTTGATGTGTATAAGAGACCTTAGCGCCTATGTACTGGCAATCTCTTCGCCAACAATAACGAGAGAAGATCCCAAATCTAACATTTTCCTGGTTATGTCACCAAAGTACATTAATGAAAATAAAAAAAGTGATAGTTATAAATCTGAACGGCAGGGAGTGTCAGTGCCACGTGGTGTAATCTTAAACAAAATCCTGAACCGCCCGGACGGAAAATGAAGACTTTAGTGAATCTGATGTTGGATTTTTGCTGAGAAAGAAAAATATCTTCCGAATGTAAATCCATATATTATGGTCTTGTTTGGTTGCTCCGCAATAGCGAGTGAAACTTGGCACGTTGTCCTCTAGCGAAACATTAGAAAATTTGAGATTCGAGTTTTATTTTTATTATAATTATTAAAAATTTAAATAAAAATACAATACAGCTGTAAATTTAAAATTTTCTATACAAACAGATCTATTCGGGGTATAACATGTTATTTGGCTCACGTGACAGATCTAATCGGTATATAAAATGTTATTTGGCTCACGTGCAATGTCGGTGGCCTGCTCAGATTTCTGAATCTGAGCTGGACGATAGCAGGGTGCCAAAGCTCGATCAGGTGCATCTGGCTTGGGCTACGTTACTGAGCTGTCGCCTCATATTCTCTCTTCCAACAAATGTCTTCACTTTCCATAGTCCGTTTAGCCACAATAAAACCTACGTGCGTAGGGATGGTAACAGATTGGATTTGGGTTGGGCACTCCCAATCCTACCCCGCCCCTAATGGGAAGACTCTTATACCATTCTCGTCTCAAATTCGATCAGGATGGGTTAGCTCGGTTCAGATTTATCAAAAGTCTTCTTAACCCCCCATCCCCATCCCGTTAAGTACCACTGGGAGTAGTGCATGTCACTATTCCATATTATAAGTGATATATTTAAATAATTTTAAGATTAATTTAAGGGTAAAATAATACTTTCACATTATAAATGGGGTGGGTCAAGACAGGATGGCTTAAACTCATTCCCAATCCAAACTCAAGCGAGTTTAACCTTCCACTCTCAAACCCGCTCCTGCCTCGTTTAAGAGCACTCCAAACCCGTCCTGATAGGGGCCGGTTACCCGATTAACCCGCCCCATTGTCATTCCTATGTGTGTCCTAAAAACACAAGTTTAGACTGACAAATTTATTATGTGTGTTTTTTACCTATATACCCATAATTTTTATACGATGGCACTTGAATCAATGGAGGCACACAAGATCTGTGTGCGCCAAACGGACTCGTTGGTTCCCCTCCCTCCCCCGGAAAGTGGGGAATAGAGATATTAGGAAAAACAAATCGTTTATTGCATTTTCTATGGCATGAGTGTTCAAAGGCCAGCATCTGTTTTAAAGGCTTTAAAGGCATGGTCTTGCACCAATTTAATGGTCTCTCCAGGCAGTAAGCTTTCTTAATTCCCACCAAGAAAAAGAGTGTGGGGCTAGCAATATGCATTCATATAATGTAGTCTTTTCATAGATTCGCATTCTGAACAACATTGATTCAAATTGTTGATAAAATGTCTACAAATCAGAAGCCAAACACATCCCATCCCATCCCAATTCCCACTTATCAGTAGGACATTTCCACTTACCCCAAACACACACACAACCAAAACACAAAAGACATCAAATAAATAAAAATCCAATCTCAGACTCTCAAGTCTAAGCAGCCACACTATGGAGCACCACAGTCTCAACGGTTAGCCCTGGTCCGAACCCAAACAGCACCCCCCACTCGAGCCCTTCCCCAGTAGTCTTGAGCCCTTTCTCAGCCGATGTCTTCCTCATCTCATCCAATATAAACAACACACAAGCACTCGACATGTTACCATACTCGCTAAGCACATGTCGCGTGGCTCGCAATTTCTCGGGCTTAAGGGCTAGCTTGGCTTCAACCTGGTCCAGAATTGCAGGCCCACCTGGGTGCGCAATCCAGAACAATGAGTTCCACTCGGTTATGCCCAAAGGCTGAAACGCTTCATTCAAGCTCTTCTCAACGTTCTTTGAAATCAACCCAGGAACATCCTTGAGAAGGTGGAAGGTTAGTCCTACTTCTCGGAGATGGCCGTCGATGGCTCCGTCGCTGTCGGGGAGAATTGTTTGTGCCGCCGATACTAATTCAAACAATGGCTTCTCAATTCCTGGAATTGGATCAGCACCTATTATAATTGCTGCTGCACCATCTCCAAACAGTGCTTGCCCAACTAGACTATCCAGATGGCTGTCGCTTGGGCCTCGGAACGTAACGGCAGTGATTTCGGAGCAGACGACTAGAACACGAGCACCTTTGTTGTTCTCGGCAAGGTCTTTGGCTAGGCGGAGCACCGTGCCACCAGCAAAGCAACCTTGTTGGTACATCATGAGTCGCTTGACGGAGGGGCGAAGGCCAAGGAGCTTGGTGAGTTGGTAGTCAGCTCCAGGCATGTCTACACCACTAGTGGTGCAGAAGACTAGGTGGGTGATCTTGGATTTTGGCTGACCCCATTCCTTGATGGCCTTTGTAGCTGCTTCTTTGCCTAGCTTTGGCACTTCCACCACCACCATGTCCTGTCTAGCGTCTAGCGATGGAGCCATGTATTCGCACATTTTCGGATTCTCCTTCAAGATCTCCTCAGTCAGGTGCATATATCGCTTCTTGATCATCGATTTTTCGCCTGAAATGAACATAACAACCACAATTCAAAACTCTGTCTCTTTCAAAAATGGGACTAGAACAATAGGCCGGGGAGAGTTGACTCGGTGAGTTTCATGTAGCAAATCACCCATAATAAAAGAAAGATGACATTTTGAAGTTTTGGAAATTCACTCATAAAGTCCAGTACAAAAGAAAACAGAACATATGCTCAAGTTTGTGAAAAACCCGGATCTTGAATGCCCTTGGACTTGAAGAATCCCAAGAGCAGGATTTCTTTTCAGTAATGGTCAAGAGATCTTGTGTTTTAAACACTCATTTCAATGTAAACACTCATTTCAAGGAAATGTCATTGATGATTTGATTCCAAAATAGAAAGGTATAAAGTGAAAATAGTTGTCTATATCATTCCCCGTCCAGATCTCTTTTAATGGTCTTGTACGGATTTATTATGTCTTAAAAGAGATCCTGACCTATAAACACTCATGTCATGTCATTAAGGATTTGCATCCAATCCCAGCTGCCTGAATCTAACACACACAATAAAAGTAAACAAGAAATAAGAAAAAGGGTGGTTCATAGTTCTTACACATGCGCTTAAACTTCTCTTTGAGTTCAGTCTTGTGCTCACTGTTGGTGATCCGGAAGTAGAAGTCCGGGTAGGCGCTCTGATCAACACAGTTGGGTGGAGTAGCCGTTCCGATGGCCATCACGGTGGCTGGGCCTTCAGCCCGTTGAGCCCTACGGATGTCATCGACGGTCACCATTACTAGCTAGCAGAAGATTGAATGGAACCGTTGGGATGTGTTGTTAGGTGGTAAGAGATGTGTTAGAAGGATGGGAATGGATTGGTTTATATAGGGGAAGAAGAGGTAGGAGAGGTAGAAGTAGAGTGGTGTGTAGACAGAAAAAAGTAGATGGGCACCACGTGCTTGACCAATACATTTTTGAGGCCATAGACGATTTGGTTCTTGCATTCTCAGCTACTCAAGACTGATTTGCACGCGAGTCACGTGATGGATTTTGCTAAGTTGCACCATCCCTGGACCTAGTGTATATTCGCCCTCAAAGAGGACAATAACTACAAAAAAAATAAAAGAGAATAACGAGATCGAATCACAGCCAATAGTGATTGAACTCGGGGAGGGATCATTCACACCCACATGTCAACGTGTATCCCATTTAACCCTTATTAACCGTGATTAAGATTCATTAACCCTTAAGATTCAACAATTTAACCTTCGTTTTTATAAAAAATATTTTTACAAAATTAAACCTAGGGTTAAGAAATTTTTAATTGAGGATAAAATTTTAAAAACAAAAATCTAAAAAGCAAGGTTATATCTAAGGGTTAATAAATTTTAACCACGGTTGTTAAAAGGGACACGTGTTGACTTGTGGGTGCAATTGAACTCTCCCAAAATTCAATTGAGCTTAGCTGTGATTCTATGGCAAGAATAACTATCAATAGGAGCTCTGGTTGAACAATCAACTGAAGCAACCCAAAAATTGCCATTGGAAAGGATATTTTTGGAACAAATTTACAATTAAAAGATACTTTTCTTTGTGTTCATAATTACCAAACTATTCATTCCCAAGGCAATTTTTGGGTTGCTCCGGTTGAACAAAGCTCATGTTCATGTTTAATCTCTAAATAATAATAAAAATTTTGCTGGACTTCAGGAGTCGGATCCTGTCCACTCGCGATTGAATTGAAAAGAGTTCGCACTCAAAAAGCCCCCTTTAGGTTAATAGTTTTAAAAAAATATTAAAAATCAAGGTTAAATTCTTTAACCTTAAGGTTAGAGAATCATTTTTTTTTTTTAGAACTTGGGGTGTCCCCAACATTTTGGGTCAGGACTAATCCCCAAGGGTGCGACGTGAGCCTGCAACCCACCACACCAGATAAGTCCGAGTAAACCTAAAAGGGGAGTGACAAATAGAACCCAAGAACTCCCACCTGGAACATGTGTTGACTAATGGTACAATTGAGCTGCAATTGAATATGATCCCAACTCAAGGCATCAAGGCTTAATGCGAGCTTTGTATGTTACAGTCGGGATCATATTCAATCGGATTAAACTTGGGAGAGTTCAATTGCAACCACTAGTCAACACGTGTCCTTTGTACCTCCCTTTAATTGTAGTTAAGATTCTCTAACACAAAAACCTTGGTTTTTGGGGAAAATTTTTAAATATACATATACTAACCCTAAGAGTTAAAACTCCTTAACTAAAGTTGAAGGGCAATTACAGGGGCTTTGTGAGTGCGATTAAACTCCTGAGTTCAACTACGATTTTGTTTTTGGTTGAAGGTAACTACACCATAAGGTGAAAGCTACAGGCAAAGCAAGGAAACACACACACCCACTCACACACACACCCTACAACAGCGATCGGACAGGAAGGATTTTGTATGTAATGTTATTAAAGAGGTCGGTTGTTGAAACCATTAAAACCATGTAAGGTCACCTTTGGATTTGTAATTCACTTTTTTATTTTATTATTTAATGTAGCATATTTACAAACTGTCTTAAATTCAGCTAGTTAAGTGATGCTCACTTGGCCCCTCGTTACACTCAAACTGAACTCCGCCACGCACGTCCCTACAGTTATTTGGGGATTTTTCTATTTGGATTAAGAGTTTATTTCAAGCTATATTTCTAGCAGATATATAATATAACGTGTGGTCTTGGTTTTTAATTCTACAAATAACTAAATTGTTTGAGAGACTATGAGAGTGATCTCTACTTTGAACTAAGGGAGGAAGGCAACATTTCTATCAATATGATGTTGTCCACATAGGGTGACCCATGTAATCTTGAATGTTCTTTGTAAGCATGGGTTTTGAAACCCTGAAAAATCTCACAGGTTTAGAGTCGTCACATATTCATTCAGAAGGGATAAGCCCCCGGGATTTGGATAAGGACTGGGTCTGTGATTTGAGATCAGGGTAAGAGGTTCGGTTAAGTTCAGGGAATGTGTTAGGCACCCCGAGGCTTCCATTTTTCAATAGTTCCCTACTACATACGATTAAGCCAGTTAATGTCAATTGTTGTTTAAATGCCTAAATGTTTAAGATAAAACTAATTTAAGACAAAAAATTAAATTAGGGTCGAACCCGGGTTGGGTTGCCTACGTACTCACATTGGGGTGAGATTAGACCGAGCGTAGCTCTGGCACATGAGCCCGTGCCGAGGCGAGGGGTGTGTGTGTGTGCACCAAGGGTGGCTAACAAGCTAGTTCGGTAGATTAGGGTTTGATTGACCGAAGTTGGTCAAGTGCATAATATTGGGCCCGGTAGGGTTTGGGCCTGGTAGGCCAGAAGAGGAGTTTGACCAAGATTAGGGTTGCTAACCGAGGTTAGGTCAAACTAATTATGGTTAGAGTTGTTAACCATAGTTAAAGATATATGGTTAAGTCCGGTAGGCTGAGGTTGGGTCCGGTAGGCTAAGGGATTAGGCCTGCTAACCATGGTTAGAACTGTCAACTATGGTAAAGAGTTAACCATGGTTAGGACTGCCAACTATGGTAAAAAGTTCCAAAAA
Organism: Tetracentron sinense; assembly: GCA_015143295.1. NCBI lineage: Eukaryota > Viridiplantae > Streptophyta > Magnoliopsida > Trochodendrales > Trochodendraceae > Tetracentron > Tetracentron sinense. Next base: position 29,510,762 of record CM026564.1, read on the forward strand.
GTATGTTTTTGGTCTTTTTATATTTTTTGGATTTTTTTTTTAGATTTTTTCAGATTTTTCTCAAGGTTAAGGATTACTTAACCATGGTTAAGGGGGAAGGTCACCATGGTTAGGACTGCTAACCATGGTCAAATGACTTAAACATACCATTTTTAAGCTTCTCAGAATACATTTTTTCAGAATTTTGTGAGTTAAGGGCTGCTTAACCATGATTAAATGTTATCCAAATGTGGAGTTTGACCATGATTAAGGTTCCTAACCAAAGGTAAGATGACCACAGAAGGTTATTTTGGACCTCTTGGAATATTTCTGATTTTTTGAGTACTTTTCCAGAATTTTGTGGGTTAAGAGTTGCTTAACCATGGTTAAATGTTAACCAAATATGAATTTAACCATGGTTAATGGTCTGATCAGGTCAAAATTGAGCCCAGAGAGCATGACAAGGCCTATACTAGCCCCCTACCTGATCTGAGCCATGTGCAAAGCCTATTAAAATAGAGAATCCGAAATGGAGATAAATGGATTACCTTCATTACATTCTTGATTTTAACCAGGGTTTGCATGAGTTTAACTTGAGTTAGGGACTGACCCAGAAAGTTCTGAGTCCACAGGAGTGGAGCTTAGAGTGTAGGGAAGACTCTGAGCCTTTGGTGGGCCCAGGGAGAGGTCCTATGTGGGCCCCAAAGAGAGGTGAATATACCCTGGTCAACAATCTGAAATGGCGGTAGATAGACTACCGCCATTCAGCCAGTTTTGATTTAAGTTGAAAATAATCATGGTTAGGCCACTGGTTATGGTCTGGTACGACTAGGGAAGGTAGGTCAGGGTCTGAGGGTTACAACCATGGCCCTGGATTGGACCAAGGCCCACACTAACCATGGTTAAGAGAGCAGCTAAAAAGGAGAACCAGAATGGCAGTAGTTATTCTACTACCATTACTGGCTTTGCCCATAAACTAAATTTTAACCACGGTTAACAAGAGTTAAAAGGGACACATGTTGACATGTTGGTGCCATTGAACTCTCCCTGAATTCAATTGACATTGGCTATGATTCTATGGCGAGAATAACTATCAATAGGAGCTCTGGTTGAACAATCAATCAACTGGAGCAACCCAAAAATTGCCTTGGAAATGATATTTTTGGAACAAATTTTCTATTAAAAAATACCCTTCTTTGTGTTCATAATTACCAAACTATCCCTTCCCAAGGCAATTTTTGAGTTGCTCCAATTGAACAAAACTCATGTTCATGTTTAATCTCTAAATAATAACAAAAAATTTGCTGTACTTCAAGAGTCGGATCCTATCCAATCACGATTGAATTGAAAAGAGTTCGCACTCAAAAAGCCCCTTTAGGTTAATAGTTTTAAAAAAATATTAAAAATCAAGGTTAAATTCTTTAACCTTAAGGTTGGAGAATCTTTTTTTTTCTTTTTTCTTTTTTCTTTTTCTGAACATGGGGTGTCCCCAACCCTTTGGGTCAGGACTAATCCCCGAGGGTGCGACGTGAGCCCGCAATACGCCACACCAGATAAGTCTGGGTAAACCCGTACAAAACTGGCCCCAAAAGGGGAGTGAGAAATAGAACCTAGGAACTCCCACTTGGGACATGTGTTGACTAATGGGTGCAATTGAGCTACAATTGAATATGATTCAAACTCTGGGCATTATGGCTTAATGCGACCTTTGTATGTTAGAGTCGGGATCATATTCAGTCAGATTAAACTCGGGAGAGTTCAATTACAACCACTAGTTAACACGTGTCCTTTGTAACTCCCTTTAATTGTAGTTAAGATTCTCTAACACAAAAACCTTGGTTTTTGGGGGAAATTTTTTCAATATACATATACTAACTCCAAGAGTTAAAACTCCTTAACTAAAGTTGAAGGGCAATGACAGGGGCTTTGTGAGTGCGATTAAACTCTCCTCAGTTCAACTGCAATTGGATAGGAAGGATTTTGTATGTAATGTTATTAAAGTGGTCGGTTGTTGAAACCATTAAAACCATGTAAGGCCACCTTTGGATTTGTGATTCACTTTTTAATTTTATTATTTAATGTAGAGTATGTGCAAATTATCGTGAATTCAGCTTGTTAAGTGATGCTCACCTGGCCCCTCCTTACACTCAAACTGAACTCCGCCACACACGTCCCTACAGTTATTTGGGGATTTTTCTAATTGGATTAAGAGTTTATTTCAAGATATATTTCTAACAGGCATATAATATAGCGTGTGGTCTGAGTTTTTTATTCTATAGAGAACTAAATTGTTTGAGAGACTATGAAAGCGATCTCTACTTTTAACTAAGGGAGGAAGGCAACATTTCTATGAATATGAAGTTGTCCCAGAGGGTGACCCACGTAATCTTGTGTGTTCCTATGTGTTTCTATTTTGTATTTACAAGTTAATTTGACCCCTTAAGAGAAAGATATTAACGAGTACAAGCAGATGAGATCTCAGGAGTAACTAAAAAAAAAAAATGCCTTGATAGGTATTTTGAGAATAATAGGAAAAAATAGTTGATAAAATACCAATCTTTTATATTTGTATTTCCAAAACTAAACTACTCTTACCATAAGACATATTTTCAATTGCTCCCATTAACTCTTCAACAAGAACTCTTGCTTAGAATCTCTAAGAGGCATGCTAGTTTTGTTGTATAAAAAAGTGATAGAGTATGAAAATGCGGGTATGAACATACTCTCCCAATTTAAAAAGTTTTAATAATCTCCCCTCTTTTGATAATTAATGAAACAAAAAAAAATTGTCGGCCACTTATAAGCCTTACCCCTAATCATATATTTTATTATCTAGAAAGTGTTCACATGGAAATGAGTTATATATTTTTTTTATCTAGAAAGGGTGAGTACGGAAATGCAAGTATACTTAGCATTCCTCTAGAATAAAACGTGCTAATAAAGAGAGGTTGGCCGGTTTGGATTGAAGGAATGAATGAATGCACCTTCTTGTTTTGGAAAGTCCCTCCGTTCCGATTGTTTCCAATATTTTTTTTTTTTAAGGAAAAGTTGTAAATATCATGGCTAGGATTTGTTCAAAGCTGACAATATGCATTATTGTCCGAGTTTTGGGGGAGTTGGGATCACAGTAAATTGGGATTGAAGTTGGGAGAGTTCAATTGCACCTATAGGTCAATACTCTCATTAACTGTGGTTAAGATTTATTACCCTTATGGTTCAACAATCTAACTTCAGTTTTTAGGAAAAAAATATTAACAAAAATCTTAACCCTAAGGATTAAAATTTCTTAAACATAGCTTAAAAGAACAGTTAAAGGGCTCTGGAAGTGCGATTGAACTCTCCCAAGTTCAATCGTAATTGACCAGGATCCGAACTCGCTTTGGGGTTGGGTGCCACAAGCATGTTTGAGCTAAGTTTGGCCAAGTTCGACCTCAGCATGAGCATGATTGAGCTTGGATTCAAACCGAGTGGAATTTTTGTTAGCTCGAGCTTGATTCAAATTTTAGGATTATTTTGTTAATTCTCCTTGAATCATTGCAAAACAAGTGGGTATATAAGATTTTTTTCAGGTTTATGATCTAGGCAATGCCAATTGTTCAAAACCTAGATAAACTCCACTCTAATTAGAGATTTAACCATAATATCAGCCATTAATTAGGATGATAGGGTAGTTTTAGTTTCCTTGATAAGTTAGGACTCTAGAAGGCATTTGGTAACTCTAAACTAAATAAGTAGAACTTATTTAAAAATTGAACTTGTTTAGACTTTAGTGTGTTAAGTTCTAAGTTTAATTGAATGTCTCAATTTTTTTTGAAATAGAGATTTTACCTCTAAAGAAAAAAGTAGCCCATCTCTCCTCTTTTTTTTTTCTTTTTTTTTTTAGGTAGAAAGGTTATCATGTAACATACACATACACCCTAAACACACACACCCAGACCTAAGGTAGCCGCTAGGGTGCCACAAAGGTAAATCCAAGCAACCACTCCAAATGAGCTTATCTCAAGAAGGGTTGATGGCCCCTTATACATCCCTGCGACATCTCTCTTTATTAATTTAGAGGTAATTAAACCTCTACTTCAAAAAATTTGACATTCAATTAAACTTTAACTTAACGTAGTTCACATAAGCTCGATTTTTAAATAAGCTCTATCCATTTAGTTTAAAGTTACCAAAATGCCCTCCAATTATTCGTACCCTATAGAAAGTGATATTGTATTATTGGTCTAAGATCTATATCTGGAAAGGGACGTATTCTTCTCCAGTTGTAACGGGTTTGGCCAAAACCGGTTATGCCCTTGAGGTGGCCACATGTCTCTTTTGACACCTCTTAACTATGGTAAGATTCACTCACCCCTAAGGTTCATCCACCTATTTTTGGTTTTTAGAAAAAAAGTAATTAATTTTTTTATTAACTGTGGTCCTAAGGTTAATTTTTTAAAAGAATCAAAGATAGATGGGTAAACCCTAAGGGTAGGTGAATCTTAACCACAGTTAAGTTAAGGGATGTAAAAATGGACATGTAGTGACCACAGGGTTGCAAACGGTTTTGCCCAAAACCGGTTACAACAGGAGATCACCTGGAATTACATGCAAAAAAGTATCTTTCTCGTCAAGAGTTTTGGAGTCTTAGTGGAGCCACATGGGCCCCTGAAATTTTGAAAAAAAACCTCTTTTGTAAAACTACGGGCGCAGCCTAGGAAAGGAGCGGTGCCCGGGCGATGGGGGACTCTAGCCCACCCTAAACATCCGAAAATATATATATATTCTTTATAAACGGACACAAACAAATGTGCTGACCCACGAACTTGACACTCAAAAACAATTCCGGGGGCTCCGCCCCGAACCCACATTGTTAGCCCCCCAGCAAGAGATTCCTGGCTCCGCCCCTGAGCCCATCAGAGTACTTTTTTTCGAATTATTGTCTACAACGCCAGAACAAACACGCAATGTTGAATGTTCTTGAATAAGTATGATTGACTAAATCCGTAGATTAAGATTATACCTCTCTTTTCCTATCTCGCTCAAGTGGAATTTCAAAATTAATGTTTCAGTCCAACAAAATTTAAGAGCCAAACTCACTCATGTGTATATTGTGTAGATAGGGACAATCTCAAGGACTGGGAATAGATAACAAGTACCCTGAGGTCTATAACAAGCTCATAATCTTTATTTTCTTTTTTTTCTCCCTGTTTTTTTTCAATCCCATTTCTATAACACGAAACATGTATATGAGAGGCAATATTGCCTAATGCCTCAAGCGTCTCAATGTCACATAAAGGGACTTGTGATCGAATCACAGCCAATAACCGTGGTTAAGATTATCTAGCCCAAAGGGTTCAACAATCTAACCTTAGCTTTTAAAAAATTAACCTTAGGGTTGAGAAATTATAACCTTAGGGTTAATTTTTTAAAAAAAATTATTCATAAAAATCAATGTGTGATTATTGAACCCTAAGAGTTAGTAAATCTTAGTCATGGTTAAATAGGACACATGTTGACCTGTGGGTGTGATTGAACTCTGCATGAGTTCAATCGTTATTGGCTGTGATACAATCTCAAGGGATTTTCAATCTAAAACAAAAGAAAAACTCTTTAAGGGAGAGGTATACACAATCATGGGTGTTAGTCTGGGAGACAAATACATGGTTCTTTTTTATTTTATTTTTGGGATATCATTAATTTATCCCTAATTAGTATCAAAGGTTAGAAATTAGCATTCGGGATTGGAGCTCTTGTTACTCATCATCCGGGGGAGAATAGATCATGTGACCCCTTTATTGAGAGAGGTCACACCCCACTATTAGAGCAAAAGGCAGGGTGTAGCTAATTTCTAGCTTAGTTAGTGATCAAGCTAAAATTTTGCCACATGGCACACTTATCCCATCCGTCTCAAATATTTTTTTTTTTGCCAAATATCAGATGGCATCAAAATGCCTGACGCATGGCCATTATGTATATATATATCCCAACTCATCTGACTCTTCATGAGTGGGGGTTGGGGTTTTGGAGGCCATGAGAAAGGCTAGGATTTGGTTTTCTTGATCCGTTTATAATTGTATAATCGCTGAGCTGACCAATCAGAGCATTCCTAGCGGCCTCAACAAATTTCACTCACCTAAATAGCCAAAACCCACAAAAAGTGGTTTTGATGAGCCACTTTTTTAAAACACTCCCAACAGCCTCACCATTTTAACCAAAAAAAAGAGGTGAGAGAAATAATATTTTATCATTTGTGTGGGAAAATGAAAAAGGAAAAGAGAAAAAAATATTATTTTATTATTTGTGTGGGACCAAAAAAGGAAAGGAAGAGAGAGAAATCTTATTTTATTTTTTGTGTGGGCCCAAGGGTGAGAAGATTTAACTTTGGTGAGTCTACAGTACTCACCAAACTTGGTGAGTACTGTAGACTCACCGAATGGATTTCTTCATTCTGTTGAGCCTGCTGGGAGTCATTTTAACACCTTTTTAGTCTTTTGGCTCACCAAAATAACCAAAAAGTTATTTTGGTGAGGCTGCTAGGAATGCTCTCAAAATGCATAGTTGTTAGTTGTGAATTGATACTTATGTATAATTAAATACTCAGTATATATTTATCTGAATATAAATTTTAAATTTAAATCTTATATTATCTTTTAAAAAAAATTAATTAACTACCTATTCATAAATTTTAGGTGGTGTGGACCGTGTGGCTGGGGACCATTCTTATCTATTGCCATCCCTAAATGCTTGCAATTGAGTCCGGTCAATGAGAGGTCCAAGGCTCTATTATTTAGGCAAGCCTTTCAATGAGCTACCTACCGATTTCTCTTACATATGAGACAGGGCTGCTATTTATGGTAAGAGCAGTACTTCCCTCTTCGGCCCCATAAAGCCCCCTTTGAATTTGAACTATGATTAACAAGCTCTTGGGCGAAGCTTATTTCGGCTGCATGTGTGGTGTGTGTGGTTTACATGGTATGTGTGTGGTCTACATGGGTAGCATGAGTATTTCCTTGTCTTCCTTCAATAATCACTTGTGGTATTATTGAGTTTACTAAAAAAAAAAAAACAATGATTAATAAGTTTTAACTCTGTGTGGTTTTTTTTTTTTTTTTTCTAAAACCAAAGTTAGATTCTTTATTTTTAAAGTTTAGTGAATCTTAACCACAATTAAAGGTGTGGGGGGAAAAATACCGGACGGACACGCGTCAGCAGCAGCTACTTCCACGTCCTGGTTTACTGGTAGAAGGTTGGAGCGAAGGGTGTGGCACCCTGACCTGTACTCCGATGGTAAAGTCAGTAGGGGTAGAAGATGGTGAACAGTAAGCACAAGAACAAACACTGAAAAATACTCAAGGCACTAGGAGCACTGAACACGTATTCTCGGATCTGGGTTAATGATCAAGTGTCCTGTGCACTAAAAATCACGGGGTTTTTATAGGGCAAGGTTGGTATGGCCATCGATGACCATGGATGGCCATAGGTGTCCATACCACGTGTCTTAGCACTCATTGCCAAATATCTGAGATATATCTGCCGTCGGTTGCATTACACGTGAGAGCCCTCTCTAAGTCCAATCGGACGGGATCGGACGGTACGCAGAAGTGACCAGCATTAAATGCCAAGACAGTGCTTTCGGCACGAAACGGCGAGTTCGGCACACTTGTCGGAATTATGGATCGCCTCCTGATCACTTCCTCCTACGAGTCGGTCTCGTTGTTGACCCAAGCTCGGTTACGGCGTAGATGCCTCAAAATACAGCACGACCTCGTTGTCGGTGAGACAACGGTCTCGTTGTTCGCTCAACGACAACGACGTTGTCAAGAGCACAACGTTCACGTTGTGCTTTAGACAACGAGCACGTCGTCAAAGTCACAACGGAAACGTTGTTCTGCAAGAGAACAAAGACGTCGTAATGCGCACAACGGGATCGTTGTGCATCGGACAACGTGTGACCCCCATATTTTAAGCACGTGACCCCAACTCGTGAACACGTGTCACTTTCGTGAACAAAACGACAAAAACGAGCTCGTCCCACAACGCTGAGCTGGTTTACGAATTTTACCCGTTACAATTTGCCCCTTTATAATGCTTGGAACGTAGTTCGAGGCGTCATAAACGAACAAAAAGGGTCATACCTGGCACCACTCCGGAAGGCGAAACGTTGCGTGCTCTAAACGCTTACTAAGAAGGTCGACCGTTCACGCCAGCTGGTCACGCGTGCGAACCGTCGCGTCTCTTCAATGCGGATAGGCTGTCATCATCACCGATTTAAATTTCGAGAATGCTTTAATGACCCTGACGTTTGTAATACTCGGTGAAAGGACGATCTTGCCACTGTTCTTAATTCCGTCGATACAGGTGTACGCCTCAGATGAAGGGTAGTGGTATACTTTCGCAAGCCAGAGACGTCTATAAAATCCCATCGAATCCTCTCTCTCTCCCACCCTGTTTCATCAAGCACTGTTACTCTGCCGATTTCTCTTCTCATCTGAAAGTTCATCTTCCTCAAGCTCTTCAACAATCTCTCTGAGTTCTTTGGTTCGGTACGCCCTTCACCCCTATTTCTTGTTATTTCTTGACTGTTTCCCCATTTCTCCCTTCTTTGGTTCTCAGAGTGATTCTGCTCTGTCTACCCTGTTTATTGTTTTTGCCCTTCTTCGCTGTTTCTTCCAATCTCCATGGCCGCCATCGTTCCCGTAGAACCCGCTAGGTTAGAGGAAGTTAGAGGCCCTTCCGATGATGAGGCCAGTTGCACAGGTAGCGCACCTCACGGTGCCTACATTGAAAAAACTTCAGTTCTGCGCCAATACCAGTTGGCGCATCTGAACCGTTACAGGGAACGTTTCGACTTCCCTGCCGATGTCAATCTCCATTTCATGCGAGATGATGCCATCATAGACAGACGCTCTGCCTGTACCGTTGTCTATCTCTCCCAGCTCGAGGCTGGCCTTCGCTTCCCTCTTCATCCTGTCTTGGATGAAGTTCTGTCCACCTTGCAACTTGCACCGGGGCAAATGCACCCGGGCTTCCACAAATACATGTCCATGATGATCAAATTCATCAAGGACGGGTACCCCATAGAGGCTAGGCATCTATTCCACTTCTGTCATGCCGTCAGATGCTGAGGCAATGACGACGGTCTGTATTCCTATTTTTCGTGGAACAAGAAACCCTACTGTCCAGAGCTCGTCTCGGGCATCCTTGACAGAGAAAGGAAATGGAAAGCCACTCCATTCGTTGTCTCTGGCGGCTAGAAGGCAGAGAATTCCTCGGTCCCCAACGTCTTCCGAGTGGAAGCAGGTATACCACTAGTCATCCGTTGTCCGTTGTGCGCCATTGTCCTGACTACGCTCTCGTTGTACGCTGTATCTTCTCGTCCTGCTAACTTCTTCGTTGTACTCATTTTGCTTTCTCTTGTGTGCAGTGGACCCAAAGAAATTTCCATACAAGAAGTTGACCTCAGAAGAACAAGAACTTCTTACTGGTATCCGCCGTGCTCGAGGCGGGGAATACATTAGGTGGAAACCACTCGAGCTCGTCAGGCGGGCCTCCTCCAGTAACCCAGCAACTACTCAACAACAACCACAACAACAGCAACAGGGCACCTCCCCCTCCGTACCTTCACCGTTCCCTCACCTACCCGAAGAAGAGGAAGAAGCAATGGCCGACTCAAACCTACCACCGCTAAGCAGGAAGCCGAGGTCTGCCCGCCCTGCAGTCCAGCCTCCTCCACCGCCATCATTGCCGAAGAAGAAGAAGAACCATTCTTCCAAGGGTACAGCGCCTGCTGACCCGAAGAGAAAGATGGCCGCCCCGGCCGAGCACGAGGCCAGGAAGAAGGCCAAGGCGGACAAACGCCTGGAAAAAGAGGTCGTGGTCATTGCTGCTCCTCCTCCAACAAGTCCAGGAGCTGAGACGACAACGGCAGTGCCCGAGGTCAGCTCAGCGCCTGCCCCTTCTCGAGCTGCTGCTGCCCCAGCCGGTACAAGCTCTGCTGTCGTTGCCTTGGCTGCGACGGAAACTGGCACGACAAGTCTCCCGGCCAGTATGCTGCCGACCTCCGCTCCGGACTGGTCACCCGACTTCACTCGGTTCGGAGTGCCGACCGTGATTGAATCGGCGAAGAGCTCGGGGACGGTTGCCCGAGCTCTAACTTATGCGATGAGGCTTCCCCGGGACATCGCTGAGGTTGGCCAACTCCACTTAGCCGACCTGTCCTACGCCGCCTGTCAGTCCGTGGCAACAGTAAGCTTTCCCTCCCTCGTCTTCTACCTCAATTGTTTTGAAATACTATTTCTTGTTGTGCTAACGCCCAGACATCTCTTTGCAGATGAACGCGCTCGTGCAAGAGCTCTGCGATCGCAGCCAGGAAAAATACACTCAGCTGCGAGACGGGATCAACTACTAGAGAGACAGGACGGAGACGCTGGAGAAGACTCTTGTCGAGGAGAGACTCAAGGCAGACTTCGATCTGTCTCAAGCCAAGGCTGAAACGACTCGTGCTGAAGTAAGGCTAGGCACTGCCACCAAGGTTAGGGAAAAGGCCGAAGCTGAGGCACGAGCAGCAAAGGAGGCCGAAAGGAAGGCCAAGCAAGAGACAGAGAATGCTGTTGTACGCATCAGCGAGTTGGAGCATGTCTCCCAAGCTTTGGGTAGACAACTGGAGGAAATTGAGGCAGCCAGGTCGGCACTGGTGGAGGAGCTCGAGGAGGCCAAGAAAATTCAGGAGGACACCGAGAGGTCCGTGACCCTGAGACTGCAGCAGCACTACCAGTCTCAGCTGGACACGCTCTTGGATGAAGATCGTGCTGAGACCGAGAAAGAGGTTCTCGACTCGCTTCGCCAGCAAGGCCGCCTGAAGGAAGACAATGAAGAGGACGCCACCACGTTCTCCGAGCTCCCGAGCAAGGAACTGATCGAGCTCGACAACGAGCCCGAGGTACAAGGCGTCGAGCTGCCTCACTTTCTTGAAGGTCCTGCACTCCTCCCTACCGAGCCATACTCCGAGCTTACTGCCCCAGAGCTTCCTCCTGCTGCCGATGAAATCACTCCGGTGGAAGCCCCTATTGCTGAAGCCGTTGCTGAAGCCTCTACTCCTGCGCCTGCTACAACGGCAACAGAGCCTGACCTTGAGCTCGTCTGACCTGCTGTCTTTCCGGTCTCCTACTCTTCTGATCCCTTGCCCCTTCCTATGCTTCTGCTTCTCTCTTTTGTTGATGTAAATTCTCTTTCTTCTCTCCTATGGGAGGTTATCACTGAAATAGGTTTTTGATATGAATGGATCACTCTTCTTTGCCAAGTTTGCACTTCTTTTCACCTCGTAACATAGTACAACGCATGCACACAGAATAAGAAAGAACACATCATGAGTAATTGAATGATTTTTTTTTTTTTTTTTTTTTAAATCAAAACACTACGAGCAGAACACTATGAGTAAAGCGCTACGATTAAAGCACAACGAACAAGCACTGCTAGTAGAGCACTTCGATTAAGTGCCTCGATCAGAGCACCACGAGTTACCACTACGGATAAAGCACTACGATCGTTCACTACGAGCAAAGCACTACGATCGTTCACCATGACCAAAGCACTACGATCGTTCACCATGACCAAAGCACTACGATCGTTCACCATGAGCAAAGCACTATGATCGTTCACTACGAGCAAAGCACTACGATCGTTCACTACGAGCAAAGCACTACGAAAAATTACTTATGAACAAGCATTGCGAGCAAGCACTGATCCAGACACATCATTCGCGCAATTCACGGTGAATGCAATCTGACAAATAAAATTCCTGAGACGAACGCAACGTGACTCAGTTCCGAAACACATGCTCAGAGGATGTCATTAGGTTAAGCCACTAGATTTGCTCAGATGACATCCTTATATAAGCCACTCGTGTTCGTTGTGAGTACGTCGTTCAGTCAAAAACTTTATTTGAATTACTTGCAAAACATTCACAATATTGCACTGATGAACTAGATAGTGAACAGTGTAGACAATGATCGAGCACACAACGGGCAGGCACATAATATAGCGAATCACATGTTGAAATATGAGCATTATGATTATGTAAGATCACTGAAAAAACTTGTAAGCACAACGATGCATGTAAACAGCACATCTCAGATTCTATTGAAAGAATTGCCTCAGATTCATGATGTTCCAAGATTTTGAGATGAGGTTACCTTGCAAGTCTTTCAAGTAGCAGACTCCAGGACTCCCCAATCGTTCTACGATATAGGGCCCTTCCCAGTTTGGTCCCAACTTGCCACTGTTAAGCTCTCTCGTATTCTGGAACACTCTTCGGAGGACGAGATCACCGACCTGTAGCACTCTCCGTTGTACTTTCTTGTTGTAGGCTTTCCTCAATCGCTGCTGGTACCTCCTCATCTGAATGCTGGCATCTTCTCGCTTCTCTTCTAGCAGGTCAAGATGAATAGCCATGAGTACTGTGTTCTGATCTTTCTCTCCATCCTTCTTCTTGCTGTGCCAAGAACGCACTGTAGGCAAACTGATCTCTGTAGGGATGACAGCCTCCATGCCATACGCTAGAGAGAAAGGAGTTTCATTGGTAGGACTCCTTGGAGTCGTTCTGTACCCCCACAAAACGTTGTGCAGCTCGGTGGTCCACTTCCCCTTCGAATCTTCCAATCTTCTCTTCAAGACATTGAGAATGTTCTTGTTGGCTGCTTCGGCCAATCCATTCCCTTGAGGATAATAAGGGGAAGAGAAGACGTGCTTGATCTTCAGCTCGCTGCAAAAGTCGGCAATCAGCCGTCCTGAGAACTGCTTCCCGTTGTCAGTAACGATAGACTGCGGTATGCCAAATCTACAGATGATGTGCTCCCACAAGAATTTCTTCACCTCTTGTTCTCTGATACGTGCAAGGGGAACGGCTTCAATCCACCGCGAGAAGTAGTCAGTTGCCACCAAAAGGAAGATCAGATTCCCTGGAGCCCTCGGGAAAGGTCCCACGATGTCAAGTCCCCACCGCGTAAATGGCCAAGGTTGAGATACAGTGCTGAGCTCTTGAGTTGGAGCATGAATCAAGCGAGCAAACCGCTGGCACTGGCTGCACCTCTTCACGTACTTCTGAGCATCGGCCTGCATATAAGGCCAAAAGTAGCCTTGCCCCAGAGCTCGATGGGCAATGGTTCTCCCGCCCGAATGAATGCCACATATACCTTCATGTAGCTCAGCAAGTATCTTCTCCACGTCTACAGGATGAACACACTTCAGCAAGGGACCACCAAAAGATTTCCTGAACAATTCTCCTTGCACCAAGGTATAACGAGATGCCTTATACTGAATGCGTCTTGACTCCTTCACACTGATAGGGAGAACTCCGTCCTTCAGATAAGCCACCAACCCTGTCATCCAGCTCGGGACTGGATTGACAAAGAACACTTCTCGCTGTGCCTGAAGAGCTATTGAAGGATATTCTTGAAACTCCATCAGAATAGCCCTGGGCTCGCCAGCCTGCACCATGGAAGCTAGATATGCCAAAGCATCAGCATGCCTGTTCTCATCCCTCCGGGTGTGCCTAATCTCCACAACGGTGAATGTTTCACACAACGAACGAACGAGAGTAGCATACTGCTTCATCCGATCGTCCTTGCATTCATAAACACCATTCACCTGATTCACCACGAGCTGTGAATCACAAAACACTCTCAACGTGGAGATCTGCAGCTCCCGTGCGCTCTCCAACCCAAGGAGTAAGGCTTCGTACTCAGCTTCGTTGTTGGAGGCAGTGAACCCAAGACGCGACATTTTCTGCACCTTGATGTTGTCCGGACTTACAAGCACAACGCCCAGTCCTGAGCCACTGAAATTGGAAGATCCGTCCACGTATAACAGCCAACCGCTCCATTCCGACGACTCGGCCCCTTCCACAACGGCATCTTCGTTGTCAACCTCAATTGGGAGCTCCCGTAGATTAACAATCACATCCTCTGCCTCCTCCTCCACAGGAAAGTCAGAAAGGAACCCCGCCATCGCTTGCCCCTTCTCTGAACTCCTGGCTCGATACTGGATATCGAACTCACTCAGAGCTACCGCCCACTTTGACATCCTTCCTGCTAGCTCGGGTCGTCCCAGCACGACTTTCAAAGGATACGTTGTGATGACAACGACAGAATGAGCATGGAAGTACGGACGAAGCTTCTCTGCGGAAAAGACAAGAGCCAGACACACCTTCTCGAGCTTGCTATAGTTGCACTCTGCTTTGAGAAAGGTCTTGCTGATGAAGTAGACAGGCTTCTCCACGCCATCACAGCTCCTCACCAGGACGGAACCAAGGGCTTGCTCTGAAACAGACAAATAGAGATATAAGATTTCACCTGGCTCTGGCACCGAGAGGATAGGAGCTGACCCTAAATACTCTTTCAAGGCAAGGAAAGCTCGGGAACACTCTGGGGTCCACGCAAAAATGGAGTCCTTCCTCAACAGCTCGAACAGAGGCTTGCAACGATCGGATGACTTGGAGATAAATCGGTTGAGCGCAGCAATCCGGCCTGTCAGCTTCTGGATCTCCTTCTTCGACTTAGGCTCTGGCATGTCCAGTAAAGCACGGATTTGAGCTGGATTAGCCTCAATCCCCCGCTGACTCACAAGATAACCCAAAAATTTCCCCGAGGTGACTCCAAAGGTGCACTTCTCTGGGTTGATCTTCAGATTGAAAGATCGCAGCACAGAGAAAGGTTCAGCAAGGTCTGCCACAAGAGCACCTCGTACTCGACTCTTCACAACGATATCGTCGATGTACACTTCAACCGTCTTGCCAAGGAGTGACCCGAACATGAGATTCATCAGACGTTGATAGGTGGCACCTGCATTCTTCAAGCCAAAAGGCATCACCCGATAACAGAACAAACCTCGCTCTGTTATGAAGGTGGTCTTCTCTCGATCTGCTTCCGCCAGTAGGATCTGGTTATAGCCCGAATAACCATCCATGAAGGATAACATCTCGTGGCCGGCAGTGGCATTGATGAGCCTGTCTATCCTTGGCATGGGAAAAAAGTCCTTGGGGCACGCCTTGTTGACCCCAGTAAAGTCAATGCAGACTCTCACCTTCCCGTTCTTCTTAGGTACCGCCACAACATTGGCTATCCAGTCAGGATACTGCACCTCCTGAATGAACCCGAACTGGATCAGCTTGTCAATCTCCTCATTCACTACATCATGATAAGCTGGAGCAAGCCTCCGAGGTTTCTGCTTCACTGGAGGGATGGCAGGATCAGCATTGAGGTGGTGGCAGATAACACCCGGATCGATGCCAGTCATGTCTTTGTGAGACCATGCAAAGACATCAAGATTCTGCCTAAGAAAACTCAGCAACTCGAGCTCCTCCTCCGTTGTCAAGCTCGTCCCGACCTGCAACACCTTTGGCTCTTCTTCCGTTCCCAAATTGACAGCTTTCGTGGGCTCAACGGAAGGTCTGCACAACGATGCCTCCGAGGTCTCTTCCACAACGGGAACGACCTGTAACTGCTACGAAGGCACAACGGAAGCTGGAAAATCGCACTTCTGCGAAGCCAACTGATCACCTCGGATCTCCCGAGGCCCGTCCTGCGTTGGATACTTCAACACCTGGTAGTACGAGGACGGGACAGCCTTCATCTCATGGGTCCACCAGCGACCCAAGATGGCATTGTATGGTGATGGCGCGTCCAGAACAGAAAACCTGGTCTGGAGGACAACGGGTCCAGCCACAACGGGCAAGACAACGTCGCCTACAGGCTTCATCGAGCTGCCATCGAATCCATACAAGGGAGTCTGAGCAGGGATGAGGACGGAAGGATCCAGCTTCATCTGAGTGAAAGCATGAAGGTACAAAATGTCCGCTCCACTCCCCGAATCCACGAGCACTCTCTTGATGTCGAAGTCTCCTATTCTCATGGTGAGAACAAGAGCATCATAGTGAGGTTGGATCACTCCTGCCAGATCACGATCAGCGAAGGTGAGTGCCTGCTCAATTCTCCTGCTAGGCACTTGCACCTGGCACACTGCGGCCTCGTGAGACAGCTTTCTGGCCTTCGCCCTGAAGTTCCTCTCCACATCAGCTTCAGGCGTTTGCACGCGGCAAATGACATTGATCGTGCCCAAAGAAGCTCCTCCACTGGTACTGGGATTGTTGGCGGGTTCTCTTCTACGAGATTGGGACATCGGCTCCCTGGTACGCTCCGCACCGCCGTTGTCAGGAGCGAGATACTCTCCCAAGTACCCCTCCTGAACAAGCCTCTCTAAGTATTCCCTCAGAATACGGCATCGGTTGGTGAGGTGACCACGGCACTTGTGATAATGACAGTACTCATGCACCCGTGGTCCCGATGTGATATCCGGTACCGCCCTCGCCGGCCACTCAAAGTATGGCTGATCCTCCATTGACTTCATGATGGTCGCCGGACTGACTGTGAAATTGATGCGTGGGGCTCGATCTGCAAAAGATCGCCTCTCACTAGGCTGCACGCCTCTCTCGTGCTGTACTTGAGGCTGCACCTGGCGTGGCTGATACTGTTGCCTCGCCTGCTGGTCATTAGGACGTCTCTCCGTCCTGCTCTGATACTGGTTAAAATTTCTCTCCAGCGGGCGCCGATCCGGCTGATCCCGCTGGGTCACATACACAACTTTCTCTTTCCGCTTCCTTGGTGGCGAGTCCTCAGATGATGAAGACTCGTGCTGCTGCTTCTTCTCCTTCCTCTTCGATGATCGGTGTGCCCTCTCCACGACATCCACCGCTCTCACCCTGGGCTTTGGTGCTGACACAACGGATACGTCCTCCTCGTACCTCCCGTACTTGGTGGCACGTACCATCAACTCGTCCATCTTGACAGGATAGTCAAGAGCTAAGGACTTGTAGAGCTCAGAATGCTTGGGGATAGCATTCTTGAAAGCGGCGATGCAGCTTGCTTCGTCAACCTTGTCAATATCGTGGACTTCGTCGGTGAAACGCGAAATGAAGTCCTTCAAGGATTCGGCCGGCTCCATCCTCAAAGAGAAGAGAGTATCTGCACCTGCCTTCTTCTTCTTATTGATGATGAAGCGATCAATAAAGGCCGACCTGAGCTCTGAGAAGTTGCTGATGGAGCCAGGAGGTAGGTTCCGAAACCACTTCGATGCTGCTCCCGACAGGCTGTTAGGGAAAGCCTTACAATAAAGATCATCATCTGGGTTGCGAATAGCCATCGCATGCTTGAAATCAAACAAATGCTCCTCCGGATCTGTCTTTCCAGTATACATGGAGAAGGTCGGAGTTATGAACTTGGAAGAAGTATAAGACTGGTTGATAGCATCCGTGAAAGGAGAGTTCTCAACGTTCTCCTTTGCTGACTGAGGAAAGTGGTCAGGAACCCCTCCCTTCATGCTCTTAACGCGAGCACCGATTAAAGCCTCCACCTCCTTGGCTGTTACCCAAGTCTTCTGGGTATCTGCACCTCCGGTACCCACTCTCGGGTCTTCTCTACCTGCTCCTTCTCTGAAATCCACGCGATCCGAAGGGATGCTCTGCTCTGCCCGAACCTGAGGCTGCCTTACATCCCCCTCAGTAGGAAGAAGCACAAACCTGGTCTCACGGTTCTCCGGGGCAGAAGGAGAAGAAGAGAAGTCGAACTGACGTCTCAAGGAAGACCTCTGCAGTGGCACCTCCTCCACCTCGAGCCTGCTATGCTCGAACGCCTCCAGCCTCGCTTGCATCAACTGTTGCTGCCTGGTGATTTGATCCAGAACAGACTGCTGCAGTTGCAGCATCGCCAAGACGCGATCTGAAACAGAGAGTTCAGCAGGGGAAGGTACGGTCCTTTCTGGTTGTCCAGACGGAGGACTGGCTCCAGGAATGTGCACGACAGAGGGTATGAAAGAAGTGGAATGAGGGGCTTGATCCTCATGCCCGAATACTTCTGACTGATCAGTCATGATCGCAGAGAGCAAAAGGGGGGTCCGTTTATTATTTCCCACAGACGGCGCCAATTTTGTGGGGGGAAAAATACCGGACGGACACGCGTCAGCAGCAGCTACTTCCACGTCCTGGTTTACTGGTAGAAGGTTGGAGCGAAGGGTGTGGCACCCTGACCTGTACTCCGATGGTAAAGTCAGTAGGGGTAGAAGATGGTGAACGGTAAGCACAAGAACAAACACTGAAAAATACTCAAGGCACTAGGAGCACTGAACACGTATTCTCGGATCTGGGTTAATGATCAAGTGTCCTGTGCACTAAAAATCACGGGGTTTTTATAGGGCAAGGTTGGTATGGCCATCGATGACCATGGATGGTCATAGGTGTCCATACCACGTGTCTTAGCACTCATTGCCAAATATCTGAGATATATCTGCCGTCGGTTGCATTACACGTGAGAGCCCTCTCTAAGTCCAATCGGACGGGATCGGACGGTACGCAGAAGTGACCAGCATTAAATGCCAAGACAGTGCTTTCGGCACGAAACGGCGAGTTCGGCACACTTGTCGGAATTATGGATCGCCTCCTGATTACTTCCTCCTACGAGTCGGTCTCGTTGTTGACCCAAGCTCGGTTACGGCGTAGATGCCTCAAAATACAGCACGACCTCGTTGTCGGTGAGACAACGGTCTCGTTGTTCGCTCAACGACAACGACGTTGTCAAGAGCACAACGTTCACGTTGTGCTTTAGACAACGAGCACGTCGTCAAAGTCACAACGGAAACGTTGTTCTGCAAGAGAACAAAGACGTCGTAATGCGCACAACGGGATCGTTGTGCATTGGACAACGTGTGACCCCCATATTTTAAGCACGTGACCCCAACTCGTGAACACGTGTCACTTTCGTGAACAAAACGACAAAAACGAGCTCGTCCCACAACGCTGAGCTGGTTTACGAATTTTACCCGTTACAAAAGGTATAAAAATGGGAACATGTTGCACAAAAAAGGGGACCGAGATGATAATTCACCTCCTCGGACCAAGGAGGTGAATATTTTATTTGTGGTAATATGACTCACCATTCACCAATATGCCTATACAACGGTATTTTGGTAGTGTGCCCAATTTTGAAAGTTAATTTTTTATTGAAGTATATTGAGTGAATCATAACCAAAGTAATTTTTTTAAAAAAACTAAAGTTAGATTATTTAATATAATAAACCATGAACTTCACCTTTAAAAAAACATTTCCTAAAGCTATGCCCTGAACTCCCATTGTTAGCCCCGCACATGAGAATCCGGGCTCTCCACCCCGGGGTGAATCTTAACCACAAGGACTATCAAATATAGGACACATGCATGGCAATCTGAGAAGGTTCAGGATTATCTCTAGCGAGAAAGCTGGTCTCAAACGTCCATAAATCATGTGACAGATGACGTCAAAAAAGAAGAAGTCAGTTCATTTTCTTCTCATGATTTTGATTTTTCTCTCACTTCATATTTCTCACCGATTTATAGGCATATGTCACAAGTCATTTAGTGTGTGGAGAAGTCAAATCAAGGGATCCATGATTTTGCCTTCTCTATCACATGTCCCCTAGACACCGGAAACTTTCTGGCTTCTTCAGAAGAGGGAATCCGAGGCCGCTGGAGAATCACCACCTTAGTTAAACACCTTGCACGCTCGGCTGAAGAAGTATGGCCGAGTGTAATACTTGCCCACTTGAAACTTGAAACAGTGGCTAATGATACAGCGGTCACACGTCCCCATCTTCATGATTTATGGCGGTTGAGTAACTAGGCTTGGTACTGTCACCATCCAAGTCGCCTTCATTATTTATTTTATTTTTGAAGGCTTCGTACTGTCACCGTCCAACCATCGAAGCCTCCCTTTGGCGGTGCTTACCGGTAGATAATTAGTAGGTTAGAGAACTGACCGCCCAACTTACAAGCGGCAAAAATATGATGGGTTTATCAATCGCTACACACATCACTTAAGAGAATTGAACCTTCATCATCATCCCACATGAGAAATATACACGCTGTCATTGGATTGGGCCACCGGTAAAAGCCAACCAGTGAACCAGCCAAGCTTGAATCACTTTTTTTTAAATAAATATTTTAAAATTAAGATTTTTCAAAAAAAATTTTACTTAAACAATCAAGTAGACCTCAACAAAACAGTGCAGGGGTTATGTGTGTTCAAATTGTTAACCCCAATATTAAATTGAGCACTACTTAGCGGACCCATGGGTCCGTTTCCTATCTTACCCCCGTGTCCTCGTGTCCCTTTTAACACCACTTTAACCCTGGTTAAGCTTAACAAAATTAAAACTAAGATTTTGGTTTGTTTTTTTTTTGAAAAACATGGTTGGATTGCTTAACCCTAGGAGTGAGTGAATCTTAACCACAGTAGTTGAGTATTTAAAATTAAGGCATGGACCAATGAGGACCGGCCAGTTCCCTATTAAATTATAGGTGTAACGAATAAAATTCGTAAAAATGAGTAAAAAAAAGGGGTAAAATAGGGATTTCTCATGCTCACAAATTCTAACAATTTAGCCGACATAAGCCCACTTGGGCTATGTACTGGCTCACTTGAGTGTTGTCTGGCAAGTGATCTCATCGTGACTACACAAGTCATGATGACTCAAAATGCCTATAAATAAGCAAGAATCACCAGAGAGAATGGATGGATGGTGCGAAAGGCAAGAGAGGAAAGAAATGGAAGAAGAAGAAGAGGAAGAGGAAGAGGAAGAGGGAGATCTGAGAAGCTTGAGTCACTCACACCCCTACCCCAAAGTGCTATGCAGGCGGCCACTCACCTGATTCTCTCATCTTCCTTTGGTGTTATCCGGCTACTTGATGCTCTTTATGGCCTCACAATCGATTATGGCCACCAGATTCTCTCAAATAGGCCATGTCCGCCTGATGCTCTCCATGAATGGTCACACTGCCACTTGCACGGCCTTGCAATTGATTAGCGGTTGAGTGCGATCACACTTGAACTTGTGCCTGACGATGTGAATGGTGCCAAACCCGTTGTAGCGTTGTCCGCAGTGAATGGTGCCAAACCCGTTGTCGCGTTGTCTGCTGTGAATAGTGCCGAATACGTTGTCACGTTGTGTTGTGAGTAGTGCTGAGCTCGTTGTCCATTGTGAGTTGTGCAACGTATCCGTTTTCTGATGTGCAACGTATCCGTTGTCAGTTGTGCAACGTGCCCGTTGTATGCTGTACAACGTGCCCGTTGTCTGCTGTACAACGTACCCGTTGTTTGAAGCACAACGAATGCACAACGTACTCGTTGTTTGATGCACAACGGATGCACAACGTATACGTTATCAGAGCTATGTTATCCGAGCTAGAGCCACGTTGTCTGTGCCCTATCAGCGCTACGTTGTCTGTGCTTTATCTGAGCTACGTTGTCAGTGCCTTATCTGAGCTACGTGGTCAGAGCTACGTTGTCTGTGCCCTATCAGCGATACGTTGTTTGTGCCTTCTACGAGCCACGTTATCAGAGCTACGTTGTCCGTGCCCTATCAGAGCTACGTTGTCTATGCCTTGTCAGAGCTACGTTATCAGAGCTACGTTGTCTGTGCCTTATCAGAACTACGTTATCAGAGCTACGTTGTCTATGCGTTATCAGAGCTACGTTGTTTGTGCCTTATCAGAGCTACGTGGTCAGAGCTACGTGGTCAGAGCTACATTGTCGGTGCCTTATCAGAGCTACGTTTTCGATGCCTTATCAGAGCTACGTTGGCTGTGCCTTATCTGAGCTACGCTATCAGAGCTACGTTGTCAGTGCCCTATCAGAGCCACGTTGTCAGTGCCCTATCAGCGCTACGTTGTCTGTGCCCTATCAGCGCTACGTTGTCTGTGCCTTATCCGAGCTACGTTGTCTGAGCCATATTCTTTGTGCCTCCTGAGTTACAGTCTCCAGAGCATAACACCAGAGCTCGTCCTCAAGTGCATACACCCAGTGACCTCACGATAAGTATCTCTATACTATTATGTTCATATGTTCATGTGCTTGTGCCTTATCATGTGCTTGTGCCTTATACTGATGTGCTTGTGCCTTATCATGTGCTTGTGTCTTATACTGATGTGTTTGTGCCTTATCATGTGCTCGTGCCTTATCATGTGTTTGGTGCCTTATACTGACTTTATCATCGGAGCTTATTTCAGGGTGCACACCCGCCCCCTCAGACTCATTCATAGGTGGTGTTTCGCTATCATTCCTCTACCAGCTGAGTAGCTACAGACGTGTGGCATGTACGGGATTTTTTCCCTTTCAATAGGAAAGTAGTTAGGTAACTAAAAAATTCATTTGTAAAACTAAGGCTGGACTTAATTGGTCTAGCCCCTTTTTAAATACTCACCAGAGGCTCGCTCATCGATCAAATGGTATTTATAACAACACCAACAAAAGCAAATAAGACAATACAAAGATATGTTGCAATGATACCATACCTGCTGCAACAAATGCAGGTTTTAATTCATGGGCACAATACATTAAAGTTCTTTTGATGCTTCTTGAAGTGTCTCAAAAAATATCAACAAAAAAAAAAAAGTCTCAAAATAGATTTTAGACACCCATTTCTCTAAGCATTTATGGCAAAGGTCCACCCCTCATCAAAGGAGGTTCTGGATCAAGTCCGTGGAAAAATTCGAATAGATTGGTAAAAGTTTTCTTAGGATATTTGAGACAAGGAAAAAAAATTCTCACTTCCCACCCCACTTGCTATGGTGTCAAAGCTCTGGGTTCAAATCCCAATGCTCTCAATTTAATTGTAAAGGAATCATTCTTTTAAATATATCTAAGTAAAGGTAAACAACACAGATTGAATTTGTTATGTCAGTGTGTATATCCTTCACGGGGGATGTCCAAGATCTATTCTCTTAAGTGACGGTGTGGAAGTTGATAGGCCTACATGTTTGCCCCACTAAAGACCCGCTCCTAAGTCGAAGGGTATTCCCAATTACGTACTGGACTGCCAAAAATATAGGCAAACCTACTTCCCACCCCAACCAACAAAATATTGAAAAAACCAAAACATTCAGACCATGGTTACAAAATACTTACACTCCCACGTAACAATAAGACTTTTAAAACCATAGTTTTGCCACTAGCATTTAATAATAATATTAATATGGAAAATGGTCAACGAAATGTACATGAATGCTGCATGTTCCAAGGTCATCATTGGTCCACGCCCCTCTTTTTAATAATAGAGTACATGTATGGTTATGATATGCATGAGATGCACCATATCATTATCATCATCAAAATTGGAAAGAACTGGATTTAGAATGAGATTGAAATTATTGGAAAGATTTGGATTTAGAAAGAGATTGTGATTGAGAGTTAGAGATTAGGAATTGTTTAATTTAGTTTATATTTTATCAATATGCTATTATCTATATAAACCCTAGTTGGAGTTTGAGAATTCAATAGAATACATTTTCTTCATGGTATCAGAGTACAAGATCTACCTGTGCTGATATTGTCTCAGTGATAACATCACCAGTGGGCAGCCTAGTTGCTGTCCACCGGGCCTCAAGTTCTCTTAGCAAGTTCAGCATCTCACTCTCACGGGAAGCCACCAACCATGTTCACGTTCAGTCCCTATCCGCTTCTAGCCCTCACCTCTTTGCAAAAGACACTCATTCAATAGTCCCTTAGCTTTGCGGAAACACACTACTCCACAACCCATCCATCCATTCAAAATAGTGTCTGAAACAACCCTCAACAGCAGCCTACGCCCCTCTCTAACACCCCAACAGTGGCCTATTGGTAGGAAATACTTCCTCACCAACCTTTTCTTGCAGGATCCTTCACCTTGATCCCTCTCAGATTATTGTCCCTACCTTTCTCATTCTATAGATTCTCATCCTATAGATTCCATATATAGGTGAGACAACCCATATTCAAACCGTTGTGAGGAAACACCCAATGATGATGTTTGGTAGAAACATTCAGGCCACGAATTGGTATAGAAAGACTTAGGTAAGACCTGCTTGCAGGGCCACCAAGTTTTGTGTTGAACATCACAGGCCTCAAGTGTTCTTCAATACCAGCTGTCCGACCTAATCCTCTTCAAAACCAGACATTGGCCCGCTGGATTTTTGCAACAAAAAAAATTTTGAGATAGAATCTTATCTATTGCGAGTCTCCCATCTCTCAAATAGAGTTGATACGAATGGCTACCCACATGATGCAGTATGAGATCAACTCAGTCAATGACATTCCAGTGATCCATGTGGCACGAGAAAGGGTCCTCAATCGGGTTGACTCAACAATTCTGCCAACAATGTAGTAGGTTTAATGTGCTATCATAGTTGATCAATGGAAGTATAGTTACAGAATATGCTTAGTCACATCAATTTTCATTCTAAGGATGCATATGAAAAAAAAAATGTTGTTGATTGTGTAAAAAAAAAAAAGAGTGGGAGAGATTGATTTTTGTTTTTGCCCATAGAGGCCCATTTCAGGACCTGTGAGCCCTTTGGCAAGACCAGAGGCTAGATCATCAGGATCCCCTTTTCAGGCCCAAAGAGACCCTTTTGAAGACTCGTGACCCCTTTGGCAAGACCATAGGCACAATCGCAAATGTCTTTTTGAATATGGCCCACGAGACTTATTTCATTGCCCAAGAGGCTATTCGACTCATTAAAGTCCTGATCCATTGAGGTCCAACCCTTTTTCATTGACCCATAGAAGTCTCACCCATTGCGGCCCATATTATTCTCTCTTCGTACAATACATCAACAATGGTGACGATTGGCAACTATCAAGATTTGCAACGACATTAGAATGACTAGCAAGCTACCTTACCTGATTGAGTATCAAACTCACACATATTTTTTCAAATCTACATGAGTTTGAGGGGGAGTAATAGAGTACATGTATGGTTATGATATGCATGAGATGCACCATATCATTACCATCATCACAATTGGAAAGAATTGGATTTAAAATGAGATTGAGATTATTGGAAAGAATTGGATTTAGAATGAGATTGAGATTATTGGAAAGATTTGGATTTAGAAAGAGAATTTGATTAAGATTGAGAGATTAGGAATTGTTTGATTTAGTTTCTATTTTATCTATATGCTATTATCTATATAAACCCTAGTTGGGTCTCTTTGTAATCACCTTTTGAGAATTCAATAGAATACATTTTCTTCATTTAACACCCATTAGTTATGGTTAAGATTCACTCACTCCTAAGTTCATCCATCCAACCTTGATTTCTATAAAAAAAAATAATAATAATCTTAATTGAGGTAAGGTTAACCATAGTTAAAAGGGACACAAAACACGGTAGTGACTAGATAGTAGAATGCGGGATTGGCTAATCATTGCTTTATTAATATTATATTAGAGAATAAGATAATAACACATTAATGAAGTGTGGTGTAATACATTATATCTATCCCATTTAAATAAGATTTGTTTACCATTATGATATAGAATAGATTCGACTTAATAATATAAACTCTAATGAGAACCATTGTAATTTATGAATATAATCAAACAAGATCTTATTTTTATCAATGTATCAAACTAGAAGATGAGTCAGTTCTTCACTGTCATGACCTTTGGGGATTTCAAGCAACTTAATTTTTTACTTTCATTTTATTAGTTTATTAAATTATGCCCTGACCATCTCATCTAGGGATGTAAACGGGCCGGGTTGATCGGGTAACACGCCCCGACCCGACCCGATTGGGATGGGTTTGGGGAGTTCTTAAACGGGATAGGGTCGGGTTTGGAAATGAAGGGTCAAACTTGAGTCGGATTCGGGCTGGGAATGGATTCAAGCCATCCTAACCCGTTCAGTTTATAATGTGAAATTATTATTTTACCCTTAAATTAATACTAAAATACCTCAATTCATCCCTTATAATATGAAATATCGAACCGATCCGTCCTGACTCGCCCCACCCCGACTAGTGCTTAACGGGATGGGGTGGGACGGGGACGTGGTTAAGAAGGGTTTTGATAAATCAGAACCGGCTCGGCCCAGGTTTGGGATGGCCAGACGGGAAAGGGGTAAGAGTCTTGTCATTCCTATGATTCAGAGGGCCGGCCTAGCTCGACCCATTGAAGCCCACCAAACAGATGGCGTTTTTTCCCTCAAGGCCTGATGTCAGCACCCTATTTTTACACCCCCTTAACCGTGGTTAATTAATTTAGCTATGGTCCAAACCCTAGATCAACCCTAGTTCCAAACCCTAGGTAAACCCTTAACCATAGGACTAAACCCTAGTTAAGACCCTAGTTAACCCTAAGCTTAACCCTAGGTAGTCCTAAACCCAAACCCTAGGTAGCCCTAGCCTAACCTTAGTAAGCCCTAGGTATACCCAAGGCCCAAGCCCATTTGACCAAACTTATACTTAGACAACTCAATCAAACCCAATTACCTAATTTTATTACCCAACCCAAGTAGTCAAGCCCAAGTACCCAATCACCCAATTGCCTAAGCCAAAGCCTATTTCCATAGCCCAAGCCCAAATGTCATAGTCAAAGTCCAATAATCATAACTCATGACCCATCTACTAATAACCCATGATCCATAAGACCTAATCCACATATCCATATCCACCTACCCTATATCCTACAACCCATACCCATATAACCCATAGTTCACTCAACCCACCAACTCTCTTACACCTCTCTTACATCAACCCATACCTATATAACTCATAGTTCACTCAACCCACCAACTCTCTTACACCTCTCTTACACCCTATATCCTACAACCCATACTCATATAACTCATAGTTCACTCAACCCACCAACTCTCTTACACTCCTTACAACACTCAATCTATCAACTCACCTTACAACACTCAAGTCTTTACCCACTAGCTCCTTTTATCCCCCATGTAAAGGACACAACCCAACCTCTTAGTTTTCCTATAAATACCAATCCCTTAGCCCCTTAGATCCATCCCTCAAGACCCCTAGAAGGTTCTCACCCACTTATGTTTCTCTTGAGTTTGAAGAAGGGAGAAGAAACTAAGGTTTAGAGTTTGGAAAGAATTCTAAGACTAAAAGCTTAGAGTTCTTCACTAACTCTCTTCCTTTGTGGATTCTAAAACCCTACCCCTTGGAGCATTGAAGGAGAATTCTTGGAGGAGTAGGCACTCCTTCTTTCATTTTCTCTTCTTTTTTATCTTTTTTTTTATTTGGTTCTCTCTTCTTGATCTCTCATTTCTCAAGCATAGTTGGGCCTCTCTACACCAATCTAATGGTGTAGAGGGACCCCATATCAAAGGCAAGGAGATGCTCCTTTTTTCTTTTCCTTTCCATGTACATATTTTCTTCTTTTTTATGTACCCACAAGTGTGGATATGGGTAGGCCCATAGAGAGTGGAAGCTAAAGCTATACCTCTCTTTTTCATTTTGTTTTCTTTTGAGATTCTAGTCCTCTTTCTATAATTTTTGTGAAAGCTCATCCCCTCCCTAACATTCTTTAGAGCAACATTACATCATTAATAATGGTGTAAATGAACCACCTTAAAAGGGAGATGATGAGTTTTCATTTTCTTTCATTTCTTTATTTTTCCTTCATGTTCTATGTTGAATGGGTAGGTGATGGTTTAAGGACTTAAGATAAATGATGGTGTAAGGACTTAAAGAGGACATTCTTAAAAGTGTTTCATACTAAAGACAATGGTATTTGATCTATTATCAACATCAATCCAACAAAATAGGTGTTGGTAATAGACCATTTACTATTCATAAGGCACATCTCTCTTTATGTCTTAAACTATAATCTTTTAGCCAAACTCTTGGACTAAATTTGACTTTAGTTAAGTTTGTCAAAACCTTACCTATATAAAAATTCAAAAACATGATAAAATCTCAAAATACCAAAAACATGATAAAATCTCAAAACACCAAAAACATTCAAATATAACCAAAATATAAAAAACATTCAAATATCTCAAAAAATCTCAAAAAATATAAAAAATACAAAAAGACCAAAAAGAGACTTGTAGGACCTCCTTAGCTTTGGTTAGCTCATCTAACCATGGATAAATACCCTCTAACCGCGGTTAGACTTAACACTTGTGCACTTGACCTCCCCGGTCAACTAAACCATAGCCTTCTAGGCTAGACCCTTTGACCATCCTATGCACACACACACTCCCCCCTAGCCTCGGCACGGGCTCATGTGCCAGAACTACGCTCGGTCTGATCTCACCATGTGAGTACGTAGGCAACTCAACTCGGGTTCGACCCTAGCCATCTAGCTTTCTATTTTTCTTAGATTAGCACTCACTTAAAAACTTTGGACATTCTAATTAAACTTTGAGATTATAATTGGCTTAAGTTTAGGGAGTAGGTAACCGTTATAAAACGGGGGTCTTGGGGTGCCTAACACCTTCCTCAGGGCTTAATCGAACCACTTATCCTAACTCTGATTAGACCATTTGCCTTATCCAAACAAAAAAATACCCGGGACCTATCCCTAAGAATGAATAGGTGGCGACTCAAGTCAAAACATATAATTGTGAAAGTGGGTTGGAAAATCTCATGCTCACACCTGAGTCACAAGCCAAGTCTATTTCTTTAAGGCCCTCTAACTCGAAGGCCAGGCTGGGCCCAGCCGGACCAAGGCAATAGTAACACCCTGCAACTTTCCCAACCCTATTTCTCATGGGCTCTTTTAGTGGAACTCTTCTTCTAGGTTTTGACAGTCCTAAAAGGACTCTCCATCTGTCACTCTCAAGCCTATGTACAAAGAGATTGGATTACATGCAGCAGATCGCAATTGAACTCTCCCCGAGTTCAATCACACCCACGGGTCAACATGTATCCATATTAACCTCTATTAACAGTGGTTAAGATTCACTAACTCTTAGGGTTCAACAAACTAGCTTTGGTTTATTTAAAAATTAACCCTAGAGTTAAGAATTTTTAACCCTAAGATTAATATTTTTTAATGTTAATTTCAAAACCAAGGTTAGATTGTTGAACCCTAGGGGTTAGTGAATCTTAACCACAGTTAATTGGGGTTAAAAGGGACACATGTGGGTGATATTGAACTCTCCTAAGTTTTTTTTTGGTCTCAAATGTAATCCATTTTATTTAAAATGTAACCAACACAAGATCATCGAGTTATAGAAAAAGTCTGGCATAGATCACATTCTGATCTAACACCAGCCACCTCTCTATCTAACATATAAAATCTACTTTTATACAAAGCTAATTTTGCTAGTTTGTAAGCTCCCCCATTCTAACCTCTTGGTATAAACTCAACCTGTACATTTTTAGATTGCTTTAACAATTCCAGACTATCCAATACTGACATCTGGGCCTCATCCGCTACTGAAAGCAACTTCTCAGCATTTATGGCATCAATCACAACCTTTGCATCTAATTGAATCAACACGTTCTCCCACTTATAATGATTAACAAAAGTGATACAGATTTTTATGGCTTGAGCCTCTGCTAAAGTTGAGGAACCACCACTGAAGGGAACAATCAAAGTTGTTCGACTTTCACCAGAATTCTTGAAGATTTCTACCCCAGCACCAACAGCTTCCCCATCTCCTTGAGCAGATCCATCGCATTTAATAACAGTCTCAAACTCTTCAAACCTCCTATTTAACTTAGATGACAATCCCTTATTATTAGACTTCTTCATATAATTCTTCTGATCACCTAAGGCTGTTTTATACTCTTCATTTTGAAACCAAGCTCTTTTGAAAAAAACACTAGTATTCTCCATATTATTGTTGAATATCCTATTATTTCTAGCCATCCATATATTCCAAATCACTGTTGCCATCAGACCCAGAGTATCAAAACCATATGTTTTCAACTTTATTCACCTCCATTCTCTTTCCCGCCATGTATTAAAGAAGTTTGGCTATTTCCAAGGTACTTCCACCATCTCCTTTATATTAAACCAACAGGCTCTAGCATAGTCACATGTAATGAATAAGTGAGGGATGGATTCAAGCATGTATTTGCACATAGGACACTTACCATCCTCTCTAATTTTTTTCTTTCTCAAATTCAAGTTTACTGCCACAGAGTTCTTCAGACATCTCCACAAAAAGTGCTTAATTTTATTTGCTGCTGGAATCCTCCACACATATTTCCATAAATCCATTGGAACAGATGCCTCAGAGCATGATGCCTTTCATTACCCTTGTTTCCATTCTTTCTGCAAGTATGATAACCTAATTTAACTGAGTAAATACCATTTTTTATGTTAAGCCACATTAGTCTATCAGGTTTCCCAGTACTGAATGTCATTTTCAGAACCTCCTGAACTTCTTCTAGTTGAAAAAGATCACCAATCATCTTCTCTTTCCAGCTGTCTGAAGAAACATCAATAATGTCGGCTATTTTCAAATTCAGACCCTCATTCCAAGCAGATCTCTTTGCTCTGAACTTTGCAGCTGATGGAATCCAAGGATTTGACCAGACTTGAATCGACTCCCCATTTCCTATAGCCCATCTTATGCCTTCAAACAACACCTTTCCTTCCTTGTAAGTTCATCTCCTGAGTTCATCTTATAGCCCATGAGTTCAATCACGATTGATTGTGATCCGGTCTCATAAACAAAGGAGGGTGGATTAGCAACTATAGGACTGTCGACGAATGGAGCCAGCTCACGAGTCGGCTCGATTTGACACAAAATGAACTAGAGTTAGTATTTGAGCTCATTGAGTCGAGCCGAGCCAAGCTAAATGACTGAGCCCTTTTGTTAATCAAACCAAACACAAGCAACAAGTTGTTTGGATCGGCTCTCTTTGGCTCGGTTAGTTTTACTTGTACTACCTATTATACCCATAATAATATTAATTTTCACTTTAAATCTAAAAAAAAAACTTAAATAGAAATGTGTTCTTAAGATAACAGTTAACGGATAACTTCTCTATTATATTCTCTATCTTACAAATCCAAGCTTACAAAGAAACACAAATTGAACACACCACTCCTAGAAACCCTTCCCCAATGTGCATTCTCCACATTCTTTCATTTTTAATTCTTGGTTAAATTAAATAAATAAAAATTAGAAAATCATGAACATGAAAAGCACGCAGGTAGGTATGGGAGATTGTTTATTTATTTATTTTTGTGATGAAAAGTTCCTCTTGATTTTAGTTGATGTGTTCTTCTAAATGCTGAATGTGTTTTTGCAACTAAAATTTTGGGGGGTCTTAATTCCGATTCAAATTAATTATTATAGAGACGATAAACTTTATTTTTCCCAATATGTGGTCAGTCTCATTGAACAAAAGAATCATGGTTAGGGATGGTAATGAGGTGGGTTTGGGCCGGGGCGCCCCCATCCCAATCCCGCCCTAATGGAAAACTCCTACTCCAAACCCGTCTCAAACCTGGGGTGGGATGCTTCCAATTTTTCAAAACAATTTTTAACCTCGTCCCCGCCCTGCCTCGTCCCGTCCCGTCCCGTCCCATTAAGCACAAGATGATGTGGATCGGGGCGAGTCGGATAATGAGGTGTTTTGGTATTAAATTAAGGGTAAAATTGTGACTTGACATTATAAACGAGGCGGAGCGATCTAAACTCATCCCGGACCAAACCCATCTCGGGTTTAACATTTCATTCCCAAACCCGCCCCTACTCCGTTTAAAAGCTCCCCAAATCCGTCCCAATAGGAGCAGAGCAGCCCGATCAGTTGGCACTCCTAATCATGGTTTTCTACAATAAGAGTTTATTTGGCTAACGTTAGGGGTAGATGAGCCTAACTAATTGGAAAGCTCGCGAGTCGGCTCGAGCTCGATTATTTATAGAAGAGTCGACCTTAAGCTAACATTTTAGAACTCAAATAGAGCCAACATATATATATATAGGTCAAGAGCTGAGCTCGATCAGCACCTAGCTCCACTCAACTCGGCTCCTAGCTCCACTCAACTCGGCTTGTTTACACCCCTATTAACGGCAACTGCCCCTATTGCAGCCTAGGTTTTCACCCATATCGTTCAGAGCCCCCTGTCTCTCTCTTTCCCTCACATATCTTGGACTCTACACCAGGCTCAACTTCGCCGGTTGAACTTATTAAGGATTACCCAAATGGCAATATCGTAATATAAGCATATTTCTAGGGTTATTAGTGAAAACTCTGAAAAGTGATGAGAGATTTGTAACCCAATTTTTCAATTAAGATTGTGAAAGGATAGGCATCTTGCCGAAGCCGAACCACTTAAATTTGATGTGTTTTGATTTTCTTATATTACATTGTTTTGTTTTTTAACACCAACACACCACCCCTATGTATCTCCCTTACTTTACATGATCTCTTCTTCTTTTATCTAATGAAATAAAATCCAATTGTTCTCTTTCATGACATTGAACCAAGGTGAGAAATCTAAATCTTGGATAGTGTTTCAATACTCTTGTCGAGATGCCATAGTCTTTGTCTTCTTTGGTTGAACATGGAAAAGAAAAGAAAATTAGACAAAAAACAACTAAAAATTGTATTAAAAATCCAAAATTTTCTTTTCTTTTCCATGTTTGCATCAATTTTCTCGGCAACCAAACATAGCATAATGCTGAGTTTGGTTGCTAAGAAAATAGGCTGTGGAAAAGAAAAGTGAAAGAAAATGAGGTTTTCTGATTCTCATTTTACAGGATGCGTACACAACCATCCCAGTAGCGGTCCTTAATTAGAAAACTAGGTATAAGGTTTCTGTTCTTTAATAAGTTGATATTCTTTATTTTAGTAGTTTCTATGTTTGATTTAATAAGTGTATTTTCATGATTGGAAAGTGATTAGAGACTCTCGATAGGATACCAATCAATGTCAACATTAAACTCTACAAGGTCATTTGGTTTAGATTATCATAACGGAATTAATTACTTATAACCATTCACGAAAGGCATTTGGTTTGACATATTACAATCAATTATGAAATAACCAGTGATTCCATAATCTCATCGAGAAGTGATTATGTGGGAGCATAACCATTTATGCGCCTTTTGGATTATGTGAGAATTATTTTAAGCACCAAATTTTGCACCCCGTGAGGCCCACGAGATTCCTCAAGCATCAAACTATAAAACATTGGAAAGAACAGATCAAGTGAAAATTGAAGAAGTTTTCACTACTCCACTGTGATTGAAACTGAGAAGATAACATCGATAAAATTGCATAGAGAGTCAAAATACAGAATCATTTCCATAGACCTGCAGCCAGGTCTCTCTGCCTAATCAATGCAATTTTTTATGAAAATGCCTTATTAGGATTACCACACCACACCCAGCTATTACAAGACTGAAAGCTATTTCAAGCTAGATATCTATAGAGCATCCTTGGACAAAAGATTGATAGTTTCAACCTCTCTGGGCATTGCAGAGGTCATCAACAGTCTCCTCTTTCAAAAACAGCTGCAGCACCCATTCCTGAGCCTGCAGTAATGGTACAAACCAGTGCAGTCAGTTGTAAATTATGCCACCAAAGAACCATGTGTGTGTATTAGAGATAGGTTTATTAGAGATAGGTTTATAGAAGACTGAGTGGTGTAATAAAGTGAGATCAGATACACTGCATCTCATTTCATATCTAGGTAAATTTGAATTTGAAATAGATTAGTATCAAATCTTAGATTTGATTAGTATTATATTTGATTAAGATTAGATTTGATTATGATGTGATACTGCATGTAATCTTTATATAATCCTTAAGGAGGAGCCATTGTAATCATCCAAGTTATTCTCAATAAAATTATTTTCTATCAGTGTGTGTGTGTGTGTGTGAGAGAGAGAGAGAGAGAGACTCTACCTATGCACATAGACACCACACCAAAGCGGCAGTCCTTTCCACGACGCTTCATCTCATGTAGAAGAGTTGCCACACAGCGGGCACCTGTAACAGAATACAGCAGGTAGTCTAAGAATATGTTTAACTCAATTAAAGGCTCCCATATCATGCTTGATTTCTGAAAATTTAAAAACAGTCTTTTCTACTAAAATGCTGATGTATCCTCTAATTTTCAATCAAGGTACTTGGATTCTCAACTTAATTGACCTCATGAAAGAACACTTCTTCAATTAAAATTCCCATAACTTGATGAAGATGTTTCCCGTGATCTTTAATAGGCAGGCTACAAATAAGAATAGGGTGCTGCTAGCAACACTACTATTAAGTACTTGTTTCCCACCCCGGTTACCGACAGTAGGGCCCTTCTCCTTTACATACTCCCACCTCACCCCTCTTTTTCGAGGGGGGTGTGTGGTTATAGGCTTGAATTTGAAATAAGTTTGTTTGGTAAAAATATATTGTAATAAGTAAAAGTGATTAGGAGCCAAAAAAAAGTACTTATAAATAAGTAATTCCGTAGCTATTTTTTTTTAAAGTATTTATTTCACAAAAGCACTTATTTCCAAAAAGTAATTTTTAAGTTTAGTAATTTTTTAAATATTTTATCATCAAATATATTGCAGTTTAACATTTTATTCATTCTTCAAATTTTTATACTTTTTATTTTTTGTTTTTTATTTTTCATTTTTCATTTTCATTTTCATTTTCATTTTTGTTTCTTATTTCTTTGGCGATGCATCCAGTTTCAATTAAAGCTACCCCAAAACCTGTATTTAAAACCTTGGTCACGCCACTAAAGCAAGGAATCGCACCTTCCTCATTCAAGATTCAAATCCAGAATCCTTACATTTGTTGCAATAACTCTAAAGCAGTTCATCTCCTGAGACTACATGAGCTTAGGTGCATATGATTGTCCACTCCTGAGTAGACATACTCCCATGACAAGATTTCCGAGAAATCAGAAACTTGTTATAATAAGTAATACTAAAAATTGATTTAGGCCAGAAGAGAGATAATACTGGAATTTTTAAAGGGATTAGAAGTTGATAATGAGAACAAAATATTAAAAATTAAATTAGGAAGGAGATGGGGAAGTGAAAGAAGGATATGGAGTCATACTACTTAAGTTAGTGTCTCACCAACCTAAGCTTCCAAGGGATGGAGTCATACCACCAAAGCAATGAATCATACCTCACTTCCTCATTCGAGTTTCAAAAATGGATTCCTTAACTTGCCATAGACTCCCCTTTTATAGATTCATATAGCTTTCCTTCGATACTAGGATTTAGGAAATCTAATTGATACTCTAATTCCAAGGACAACTAATTAAAGAGTGACTTAGGAAAACTAAAAGCTTAATAGTTCCCAAGAGAACTAATAAATGACTTAATGTCTACAACTTTTGATAGAAGACTTTTTCTTTTTCTAGAAAACCCATTGAAGGATTTAATGGCTAACAGCATCCAATAAAAAACTCCTAGTTTTTTCTAAAAATCAATTTTTAATACTTTGCTGGTGCAATAAATCATGGACCTATTCCATGGGTTTACGGACAGCCATGGGCCTATGGCCATAACCTTGAGGCCCATAAACCTGTCTTCATCAAAGAATCCAGATTACTCCCATTAAAACAAAGCTCCATCATCGAAGAAATATTCAACTTCTCAAATTCGAGCCAACAAACAGCTTTAGCCTATAAAAAAAAAACTTATTTTAGCAATACACTTGTTAGCAGTGACGTGACCTTTGAGTTCTACCACATAGGAATGCATTCTCGAGCACAAGCTTGGTCACATCTTATCTTCAACATTAATGGCAGCAATCTTTTCTCCTAAGCATAGAAATATCTGAATCCAAAGTGTACCTATAGGCTATATCTTTGATGTTGAATACTTGAATCTTTAAAAAATATATTGTCAATTTACAATCCCATTGACAACAAATCTTATCACACGCTTATCCGGCTTGCAATCCCAAAAGAATTTCTTCAAATTATGGACAACAAATATTATCAACATTTTTCTCACTTGCAGGCCATAATAATATGTTCAATGGTCCATAACTCAATCTCTTTGATTAGGAAAGGAAGAAAAGAGAAAGACAATGTGGAAAAATGCAAGGAGAACACAGTATGCCACAATAGCATATTCTAATCATGAACCGTTAATGATGAAGGATATTTTTTTATATAAAAACTCAATTCGCTTTGACACTTCCGATGACAATTACTGGTGATTTCAAATACAGGTTGTAAACTTCCTATAAAACGAAGTGTGTTATTATAAATACCTGTTGCACCCAAAGGATGCCCAACAGCAATTGCACCTCCATTAACATTGACTTTTTGTGGATCAAGGTCTAGTTTCTTACAGCAGTATACAAATTGGGATGCAAATGCCTGCACAAAAACAGCACCAGTTACAAGCTTGAACTTTATAACATATTGATAAAGACTGAAATTATAGCTATCATGTCAAACCACAACCTCATTTATTTCAAAAAGATCAATATCATCAAGCTCCATACAAGCAGACTTCACTGCAGCTGGAATTGCAACTGCAGGGCCAATTCCCATGACAGCAGGATCCACACCCACGGCAGCAAAACTCCTGCATGAGTAGTACAAGATGGTTCAAAAACAAAAACAAAAACAAAAAATACAAGTACAATTCAAATTTTTTCTGGCGAGAAAATTCTAAACATCATCATCACCAAGCAATGGTGAAAGATTGCAGGATTATCAGAGATTCAAGTCAAATATCTGATATGCCAAGAACCACATTTTATGGTATAAGGACCATGGAAATAAAAATCGCCAAAACCGATAGTATCATCCGATACGTATCGGTTTTGACGGGAACCTATACGATAACTTAACAAAAACATAAAAATTTCGTAATGGTTAAAAACAACACAATATGTGTCGTTTTTTTATTACTAAAAGTGACCATAAAATAGTTTTTTTTTAATAAAAAAAAAATATATATATATATGTATATTTCACTGTCGTTTTTAGTATAAACGATTTGTTTATACTAAAAATAGTCGGTTTTACTAAAAAATGAAAAATAGAACTTTTTTTACTAAAAATAATATCATTTTTACAATAAACAACTATCATTTATAGTAAAATGGTCAAGTGAAAAAAAAGGCTCGGACCGTAATAAGTGTTACTTAACAGTTTTGATAGGATCCATTACGTACACCAAAATCCTTATTTTAATCCTTGATAAGGACATAATAAACTTTAAAAAGATAAATACATTAAGAAAATTGTTGATGGATAGCAGATGCAAACAAACCTTAGAACACTTTCCAAAGAAATAATTTCTAAGTTTATGGTCTCCTATGAAGTATATGTTAAAGCATGAAGAAAATAAGAAATGTTAAGATGGAGAGAGAGTCCAATCCATTGTTTGAAATATCCTAGATATTTCTGATACATCCCTGATAGTTTTTTATATATCCTCGGTATCGGATGGTGCGAAATATCCCTTACACGTAATTTTTTTTATAAATTATTCCTAAATATCTCCAATATATTGCACAATGTTTTTTATATATCTTTTATAGGTTGGGGATATTTCATAATAAGATTTTGCATAATTAGTGTTATTAGTCTTAAACTAGTGCAAATGCATGAATTTGATATATTTACACTAGATTTCTAAGTTCAAAATTCAAATTTTGTACTGTAGGAAAGCAAAATTGGGGGAAACTCAAAATTTTCAATTTTCTAGCTTAACTTCATGTAGCTCGAATTGTAACTTTTGGGGTGGGTTGGATCATGGATGTATTATGTATGAAATTCTAATTGTGTCTTTTATTGTTATGATTGATTGAGGGATGAATAAAAAAATTGTGTCAGCTATATCAATATTAGTCAATCATTCATTGTTGTCTATGCACATTTTTGCCCCATTTCCCATTGCATCTCTTTTGTACATTGTTTTTTTATTTTTTGATTATTAAATTATATTAACATCTATTTTAACATTTCCTAAAGTTTCATTGAAAATTTTCATATTTTTTCCACTTTTCTCCAATATTTCCCTCAACGTGCGATATATTCCCCCCAAAATGATATATTCCCTGCAAAACGATATATCTTTTTTCCAATGAGCGACATATCCCAAAATATCGACATTCAGAACCTTGGTCCAATCAAAATGAAGAATATATAAGAAGGATCTAGATTTGCCTAGAACGACATTTGAAATAGCTTATTCCAAGTTTAGCTTCATCAAGCACATATTCTTTCTATGAGGGATATAATATACCTAAATACACCGAGAATGGGAAGTCCTTTTTGCATTGCCAAACTTCTCTTCATGAGGAGGACCGCTCCAGCACCATCAGTCAATTGGCTACAATTCCCTAATCATACATACATGCACCAAACCTTCATTTAAAATTTGGATTGAAATTTTTTTTTAAATGCATGGAATCAACTTATCAGCATATTGTTCAACCAAGAAAATGCAAAAGTGCATCATTGAATACCAGCAGTAGTTGTCCCATCCTTTTTAAACACAGGTTTCAATTTTTCCAGATCTGACATTGTTGTGTTCGGTCGAATTCCATCATCCACAAAAATCGTAACGGGATTCTCTTCTCCAGTTTTTGGGTCCACAATCTATATATATTGGTCATCAGTTGCAAAATATAAATCCAGCTCTCATTCACATAAAACAAATGTCACTTGAATTGAAATGCAATAGGTTTTACCATAGTAGCCACAGGTATGATCTCATCTTTAAATTTACCAGAAGCAGTTGCAGCAGCAGCCCGCCTATGAGATTCAACCTAGCCACACATATTCAAGGACTTAGTTTGTTCCAAAATATTACCATGTCGCGAGATGAAACCATACTAACAAATCTAAGGAACTCACAGCGGCCTGGTCTTGCTCCTGCCGTGTTACACCATAACGATGTGCAACATTTTCAGAAGTAATACCCATGGGAAGAAGACAATCTTGAGTTTGAGCAAATTTCTTTGCCTGGAATATCGAAAGAAAAATAATTTGTTACCCTGGTAATACCATTTGACGAAACCATTTTTCAAAGCAATCAAGTACAGGATGCTTTCAGGAAAAAAAAAGACTTGTGAGAGAATGAATATACCTTTGGATTAACTGAATCCCAACCCTGTGCAATTGAACTTACTGACATGCTCTCTAATCCAGCCCCAATGCCTGTATTGAGAACAAAGAAGGTTAAGCCCATATGTTAAATGGATAATGTAACTGTGAGAGATCCTCATGAACTAAATATACTCTTACCAATGTCGTAAAATCCAGCTTTTATGGCGGCAGCTACATCAGCAACTGCCTGAAGGCCAGATGAACATTGCCTGTTC
Source organism: Tetracentron sinense (assembly GCA_015143295.1). Classification (NCBI taxonomy): domain Eukaryota; kingdom Viridiplantae; phylum Streptophyta; class Magnoliopsida; order Trochodendrales; family Trochodendraceae; genus Tetracentron; species Tetracentron sinense. The sequence continues at coordinate 29,549,799 of CM026564.1, forward strand.
ACAGTTCTGATGGGCACAGTTTCTGGGTGAAACATACTAAATAATGTGAGGGACATAAAATAGGAGGGACATTAAAAATCCAAAGGGTGAAGGTAAATAAAAATACCGGGGAAACCAGCATAGAATGCTGCCATCCTGCATTCAATTGCTCTTTCTGAACCTGGTGCCAAAACTGTACCAACAACAATATCCCCGACTTCACTTGGGTTCAGATTTGTTTTCTCTATCAACGCCTGCAGTGAACATTAATTAAAAGAGAAGGAACAGAGAGAACTAGTTAAGCTCAGCAAACCTAGAATGATGTTCAGAAATTCATCAATCTCGTTAAAACTTTAGACTAACTTACTTCCATGTCAAATAGAACAAAAAAAACTAACCTGCAAAACAGGAGCAAGTAGGTCATCGGGATGGGTATCCTTGAAACCCCCGCGCTTTGCCTTGCAAAGAGGAGTCCGGTATGCACTGTATGTACAGAGGAAGAGAAATCAATTAATGACATTACACATTGACAGTTACATATTAACACACAATACCAATACATATAGCTTGGAAAACCATCTGCACAGATCAAGTAACTTACGCCACAATCACAACATCATCATCTAAAGCAGCAGACCGTTGATATCCAGCGCTATCCCCAGCCACACAAACGGAAGCCTGGTATAATAAAATTCAGACCCAATTCAAAAGAAAGAAAATGTAACATTAAAATGAGAATCACCCCCCCACCCCTCAAAAAAAATAAAAACTTTGATCCAACAAAAAGTCGAGTGAGTAAAACACTATGCGTCATTGGTCCATAATGCTATATTCACCAAACCATCGATTGGAACATTCAATCAAAAAGCCAAATCAGATTTCTGGACCTTTTTAACTGCTCGAAGTACAATCATTTTCTCTTCACGATAATTAAACCATATAATTGCAAATGATTTATTCTTCTTTTTTAATAAGTATAGCTGGCAATGATATTAGGCAAGTAGCTATAAATCAGAAGGTTAATATAGCTAATTTTACTTAATGTCTATAACTTTTGGTGGAACTTTTAAAGTCTAGAACTTTCATGTTTCATGCCTAATTTTATTTAATGTCTAGAACTATATTATTTCATAGAGTGCAAAAGTTCTACAAACATGAAACTTTCAAGTTTCACCAAAAATTTTGGATTTTTCAAGTTTCATAGATGTGGACCTTCTAATTAAATTGAACTTGATAAATCTGAGATACCATTGAGTAAAAGGGTTAGAAACCCTCTTCCCTCTCTTTCAATACTCTAGCGTCTTATTCTTCCCTCTCTTCCAACACTCTTGCCTCTTGTTCCAAAATATTAACGTTCTGGACTTTTATGCTATGTTTGGTTGTCAAGAAAATAGGTGAAAACATGGAAAAGAAAAGAAAATTTTGGATTTCTAATACAATTCTTAGCTGTGTTTTGTCCAATTTTCTTTTCTTTTCCATGTTTTCATTTATTTTCTCGACAACCAAACATAGGATTAGTTCCACAAAAAGAACAGAGCCTTAATAGTATTAGCGGAACTATCATGTGCAACAAAAGGTAACAGACCCCAGGTCATCATCAGAGGTATCACTAAATCAAAATTCAAAGACTTCCACAATCAGATTCCCACCACCAGTATGTGGAAAACTCTAATTCCCGTATTCCCCAAATAAACTGAGCTTTTAATGCCAATTTGTAAATGAGTTTAGTTCTACAAAATTACATTTTTAAAACACTTCATATATTATTCTACAGAGCCCTGAGAGAAAGAAGAAGAAGAAGAAGAATGTTTCACTGGTCAGTCAAAATCACAAGAACCAAAGGGAAGAACACAACACGAGAAATGATCTACATCTAGGCAACATAGTAATGGATTTCAAATTGCAATGCATTTGCCTAGAGAAAAATTGCAAGCAAACATTAGAATTCAAAGAATAAACCCCAATTCACCAAAACCCAAATGCAAGTCAAAAAAATTCGAACTGCCATATAAAAAATTAAAAAAAAAAGGATTTATGAATAGAAGAGAACTTACAGATTCATTGCTGTGAGAAGAAGAAGAAAGGCTAAGATTTTCAAGTGGATTAGCTTTCTCCATCCCTTTCTCTCAAACCCCACCAAAAAAATCTTGATCTTGCTACTTGCTAGGATCAGAATTGTCGAATAAGAAGAAATCCAGAAGAGCCTCATTCTCAACCGAAACACTCCACAGCTAACTCTGCACATGCTTAACTACCCAGCTTTGAAAAAATTAGTGAAAAAAAAGCTCACGCTTTGACCAAAACTGAAACAAAAACCTTACTTACTTACTACCCACCCACTTTCTGTCTACCTACCCATGCTAATTAACTGGTAAGTGTGTGACCAAAAGGTCCAAAATAAACATACAAAAACAACTAATCACTACAGTGATTAGCATACTGCAGTGGGTATTTAAGAAGGGGCATTGATCAATGACTTGGATTTTAAAATCTATTTCTCAACCTTAACTATTTCCCAAAAGGCACAGGATTCTCTCGAGAGAATCCTCTCGAGTTGGAACCCTAGAGGTCACCACGTGTCTCCTTTGACACCCCTTAACCATGGGTAAGGTTCACCCAACCCTAGGGTTCACTCACCCATCCTTGGTTTTTTTTATTTATTAATTATTATTTTTTAAATTAAAAAAACTGTTTTAGGGTTCACTCACCCCTTTGAAAAACAAAATATTTCTCTTAAATGATCTCAACAGTATTATCACTTTTTTTTTTTGTTGGAGATATACGTTTAGGCCGCAACGCCGGTTAGGTGTTAGTATCTGTTCAGTTAGTGGGCGGGTGGAGAGTATATACAAACTCCCACCCTAGGGAATGGAACCCGGTACCTCCCCCCAAAGCAAGAGATACACTACCACTGGGACAAAGCCTTGGTGTCTGTATTATCACTTCAAACCCATATTAAATGGTCTCAACTCTCAATATACCATCACACCGATGGCCTCGAATTTGCTCTGGTGGACACCCGAGCCAAGCACTCGTACATCCACAAATGATGGAACATGTGGCGTTTTAAAGGGGAGATATATCAAGTGGGGAGAAGCCATCATTTGTGGATGTCCGAGCGCTTGGAACCTTTGCCCACACGGATATCTGTACCGTACCATACAAGATCTTCTACTTTTACTTTATCCTATCTAGTCTCCTCTGTTAACACCAAGTGGGGGGCAAGAAACACCTACGAATGGCAATGGGTCAAGTTTGGTCCACCCTACCCCGCCCCTAATGGGAAGACTCTTACCAAGTTCCTATCCCAAAACCGAGGTGATTCTTATTTATCGAAAGTCTTCTTAACCCTCTCCCATTAAGCACTAGTTGGGGCGGGTTGGGTTGATATTACATATTATTAAATTGAGGTAATTTTAAGATTAATTTAAAGGTAAAATTAATAATACTTTCACATTATAAAAAGGTTGGGACGACTTAAACCCATTCCTGGCCCGAACCTGGCTCGGGTTAACTTTCCATTTTCAAACCCCGCCCATTTCCCGTTTAAGAGCACCCCCAAACCTATCCCAATAGGGGTAGGGGCGGGGGCGGGGGCGGGGGCGGGGGCGGGGGCGGGTTACCCAATTAACTCGGCCCATTGTCATCCCTAGAAACACCCAAAACAAATCCTTCTCCGTTCTTTCCCAATTTCCCATCTATAAGCCCTCTAGCCATGGTTAGGAAGAAGGTAAAGTTTGCAAATAAGAAGGTAAAGTTTGCATATAAATAGTTAATGACTCTACTAGGAGAGCCACCTTTAAGAAAAGGAAGAAAAGACTGATGAAGAAGGTAAGTGAACTTTTACACCACCTACCATACACAACCCGAAGTTTGGTCATTCGCTCGTACGCACAACTCTTGCTTGTGAGTTTCAAGAACCTTCCTGAGATTGAACAAAGCAAGAAAATGATGAACCAAGAAGGTTCCTTAGGCAAATGATGGCCACGAGTTGTTGGAACCGGACACCAGTTCTGACGGTTTCCGGTTCAATCAAACGGTTATTCCAGTTCTCACAATTTTGGGCGGGTCTCAATTATAGCCAGTTTCTGAGGGTTTTGAGGACATTGTCACAGGTTCCCAGTTTTACTGATTCAAATGGTTGTTCCGGTTATTAAAACACTAAAATTAAGGATATGTTAGTAATAGTATAAAATATAAATTATGGAAAGGAAAATAATTACCTCCTCGGATGAGGTGATTTACCGTCTCACCCCTTTTGTGCCATGTGTCCATTTTTTTACTCTCTTTAATTGTGGTTAAGATTCACTAACCTTTTGGGATTAAAGTATTTAACCTTGATTTTTAGAAAAATAAAATTTTAAATTAACAACAAGGGTTAAAACTTGTTAACACTAGTTCAAAGGGACATTGTGAGGACAAGGAGTAAAGTCCCCAGACTATTGCTCTTATGGAAAATATTCAGTATTTGAGACCTTGGACCCGTGACACTACATGTCCATACTAACTTAACAACATAAAAAACATGCTAAATATAAGTCTCAAAATTTCTCTCATTAATAATTAATAGAAGTCATCAATAATATTATAAATCATTTAAACTGTCGGCCAACTAACAAAGATAATCCGATCAAATGAGGTGATTTGTCATCTCGCCTCCTTAGGTCATTCAAACGACCACAAGTCATTCAAACGGTCCCCTTGGTAGTTCGAACGACCAGCAAGAAAAAGATCCAAAAGAGTTTCTAAAATCCTATTTTTTGAGAGTTTAAAGGGTTTATGACTCTAGGGTCTATAAATAAACCACTAACTCGTGGGTTTTTGGGTTTCAAACATTCCAAGAGTTTTAGAAACCCTAGAGTGAGTTCAAACTAAGGTTTTGCAAAGGGTTTTTTCTAGAGAATGAGGAAAGCTTGGAAATCGAAATTCAAGGTCATTCTCAAGCAAAGGATCGTAGGGAAGCGATCTTGTGAGTCTAACATAAAAATATCTATAAGATAATGATTTTAAGATCTGGAACCTATGTTTACATCTGATTATGATTAGATGATCATGATAAGAGCATGATTTACATGATTTCAAGAGGGTTTAATGTTGCTATGATTGAATGAGATTATGGATGTGGGATCCAACATACTACTGATTTATGATTATGAGTTGAAGATGATATTGATAGATTAATTATGCATGATATTGTAATTATTTTGTAGAAAATTCATGCATATGTGAATGATTATGGAGGAATGCATATTCTTAGGATTTTTACTAGGAAAGAAGATGGAGGAAGAGATTTATGTTTAATGGAGATTGGATCTAAAATTTTATGATTATAATTGTGAATATCTTCCATGTATGATAAAGTATTATTGTATGATCTTGCATGTAAATTATGCGTAATTATGCATATATATATTGTTGGTTGAACTTTGAATAGGTAAATACTTAGAGAATGATATTAATGACCCTGAATTCTCTAACAATCATTGTGTGAACGGTTATGGTAAAGTTTCGATGGTTTGATATCGGAATCTAAGGGATAAGATAGATGAAGGTTGACTATGATACTCAAGCACATGTTGCACCGCATAATAGGTATTATAAGTACACGTCTCACGAGCACAAGCACTGTCATAATTACATGTCATTAAGAATTATCATGTTACATGTCATTGAAAAAGAACATCATATTACATGACATTAAGAAATATCTCGTTACATGCATTGATACACATGGTTACAAGAACTTACATGAACATGCACAACTTTCACAAGTCTACACAAGTTACGAGTCTCAACATGCCATGAATGATTATGTTATGTTTGCATGTTTCTCCACATGAACTGTAAAATATGTTTATTTATGATAAAACATGACCATGATTATATGATATGACATTGTTAGCTAGACTTTGTATACACTGAGTGTTTTCAATGCTCAACCGAATTATTAATGCCGAGAGGTTCAACAAGATTCGATATTTGTGCTCTAGGATTCTGGGTTGAGGAAGAGTACATTGAGGAACAGGAAGATGATTATCTTGAAGAGGAGATCAATCTGGATCATTATTCATATTATGTTGAATCTAATTTTAAATTTGTTTAAAAGTTAGTTCAAAACATTTTTAATATTATGTTTTAGTCCCTAATTGTTGTTAGTTTTATTTTAAATCAAACAAATACTTGGTTTTGTATTTGGGGTGACATGAAGTTTGGTCTCCTTGTGAGACAAGTTCATTTCACTTGTTTGTTTTCTCTTTGAAAACATAGTCTCACATCGAAAAAATAGAAGAAAGTTTTATTCTTTATAAGTGTTTTAAAACTCTACTAGAGTGTAATCTTGTGTTGTGGGAGACTCTTTAAAGTATATGAGACTCCTATTTTCCAAGTCTTTAGATCATATCTTCGACGCATGAGCGCAGCGAGCGGCGTACAAAGGGCAATGGTCTTTGGGCACTATGAGGCACACTTTACACTTCGCACGTGCAATTGGTCGCTTCTTCTTTTGTCTGATTAGATCGGGGCCATCGGTTAGATGGACCGAGATCGTGTGCTCACAAGGAGACATGTGGTGGGCTGTGTGGATGTGACCCACACAGATTTGGGTGGGTTCGATTGACCTATATGGGTTGACGGACCTGGGTTCTCCATGAACCCATCGGTTGCGGTTAGAGCGGCTAGAACAGTTAGATTCAATGAATCTGGATCGTGCGTAGTTAGGGTGGTTATGACCCAACGAATAGGTGTCATACCACTTGGGGCTCTATATAAGGAGGAGTTGAGAAGGCTCAAACCCACCAGACGAATTAAAGAGTCCTCTGCCGGAATATAGACAGAGCCTAGAACCAGAGAACCAGTCTGTCCAAAGGAAGAAGACAGACAGTCCAAGGAGGAAAAAGACCTCCATATCCAGTCCACCAGAGAAGATTGAACCAGAGGCTCATTCGTTGTTCAGATTAGACTAGATCCAATTGAACAGAATAGATTGTGATTCCAAAAATAGTTAATCATAGATTGTGATCAGGTTATCAATTCCTTTTCATTATTTCATTTTTTTTTTTTGAAGTTAAGCCAAATGTAGTGTTCAATTTCTAGGTCATCTAACTCCTCATGAGGTAACAATAACACCTATTAAAAGGACTACGTTTCAAACTCCATGAAACTAAATAGTAGAGTGCTCGTGGTGCTCGTGTAATCTTCAAAGTGTACTAATGACTTGCTTATTATTTAAGCACAATCGGTTCAGGCAATGATTAAAATTTTGGATTTTTGGGATTATGTGATCTCAAGCTTAAGCCTATCAATAACTATTGGATTATGCTATACATATCACAAATTTCAGAATAAAATAGTTCAATTTTAAAATAAGTATATTGCAAGTCCTGAAATATTTGCATGTTTGCACAATTATCCTAGTAATGCAAATTACTGCAACCCCAAACTTAAACATTACATTGTCCTTAATGTAAAAGAAAGAAAGTACAAGGACTTGCAATATACTTATTTTAAATGAAATGAAAATAGCACAAGTGAAGGCACTCGATGAGTAGTCAAGGGAAAGATGAGGGACGTTTGGTAATAGCATGCAAACAAATTGTAGTGTCAGTTCAATGAAGTCAAGTTTCATCTCCCTGATGACCCCAAACCCTCCAAAAGGGATGGATAAAAAATCCTTAAAAAGGGGGTCCTAGAGTGAGAGCAGTGGGTGTATGAATAGAAGGACAAGTGGAATAAAGCTATGCAATAAGAAATTGATTCCTTGCATAAGAATAATACCTATGATTTGGTTAAACTACCAAAAGGTGCCCGAAAATCAATGAAAAACAAGTGGGTCTTTAGGTTGAAGAATGAAGGTGAGAAGAGTAAGCCTCCATGGTGAAATTGGTAGACATGCTGCTTTTAGGAAGCAGTGCTAGAGCATCTATGTTAAAGTCCGAGTGACGACATCTTCTAAAAGAGATAGAATAAGTCCTATAATGAATTAAATTCCTTATCTCTATTTTGTAATCCATTAATTCTAGCTTTAAGCCCCTTGACTATAATAGATGGGTTGTTGGCCAACAAGATATCTACTTTCACCTTCCAAAAAAAAAAAGATATCTACTTTCACTTTCCCTTCATCTCAGCCAAGCCAAATCCCTCATGCCTTCCACATGCCAGAACGAAGTCAAGCCTTCTATTAATCTGTCTAAAAATTGCAACACTACTCTTTAGAGATGCAAGAGTCTCTTGAATGATAATAAATTTCTAGGCTGTGATTATTTTTTATCAAATTCTTTATCTTGCGCTATTGTGTATTATTATAGATTCAATTTCTTGATGTTTCTCCTTGCGATACTAACTTTGCAGTTTAGTGAATGATTACTTATGGAGATTGAATTACAATAATTGGTATTCGAGTGCATTTTTCCTGGAGAATTTAGAAAAAAATTTAGAAGGGTGAAACATTGGGTTATTTTTATTGAGGTGGAATTTGTTTGATTGAAGGTAATCGTTTTAATTTTTTTATTTCTTTTAATATGATACTGTTTAGTGGTAATATCTTGTGCGTTGATCTTGTTATATAATATTGTGATACGCTTCTTCATAACATGTCGTAGTATCTATGTAGGAGCGTATTATATGACTTATAATCATGATTTAAAATTTTAGTACGTATTGGTTGATACGTATCCTGTTTGGAACTACCTAGTACATTGGTGCACTGGAAAAAAAACTCTCATGTATCGGGTCTGATATGGGTCCAATACGAGCGAGTTTTCAATTAAATTTTTTTCCTCCTTCTATTTACACTAGGATAACTTATTTAATTAAATATTATTTAAATAAATAGTTCGAAATATATTTTACTTTCACTAACTTAATATGTTTAAATATAAATAAGGTTATATTCCTCATTTAAATTCAATAAAAATTTTCCTAGATCCACATTTCTACAGGATAAAAAATCAATTTTATAGTTCTTGAACAAAATCATCTTTTAAGCGCTTTTTAGGGATTATGTCAAAATTTCAGATTTCAAATGGTAAAATATTTCTCAAGTATTAAAATTTCATAAATTCTACTATATTAACACACTAGCAGAGACCTCGTGCAATGCACGGTAACAATTAAGAATATCTAAAATTAAATAATATTATTTATCTATTTAAATATTAAGTATTATATTTGAAGAATATTTCATAAATTTTATTTTTAATAGTAAAACTTTTTTATTATTTGATATACATTATTATTTGTATTAATTAATTAATTTAATAATAATAATTTATTATTATTTTAATAACATTTATAGGAAAATCATAAATTTCTTAGTATTAAACTTAAATTAATACACCCAAGAGTTGGAGAGAAGAGAGGACTCTACAATAGTGGAGATAGATAGGAGTCTAGGATGAGATAGTGCATCCCAAACCTGTAAGAGTTGCAGATTGTAAGCACCCAATTTTTACACCCCCCTAAACTGTGGTTAAGAATTTTTAACCATGGTTAGCCTCTAACCGAATCCCCTTAACCCAAGGTAAAGCCCTAATAATCCTTAGGCAAAACCCTAGCTAGATCCTAGAGCTTAATCCTAGTTAAACCTAGGCCTAACCCTAGCCTAGCCCTAACCCTAGCCCTAGCCCTAGCCTAAAGCCCTAAGCCCTTAGAGCTTAAACCCTAGGTCCATAAGCCCTAGAAAACCCAAGACTCGGTTTGGGCCCAAGTAAGGGCCCAAAAATTCAAAACCTTAACCCCGTACCACGTGCCTGCCTGGGCCAGGAGCACTTTGGGCAAAAACCAACAGTGGCGGCAATGTCTTCACCAACATTACCAAAATGCAAAGGTTTGGTAATGGCGGTAAAGACATTACTACCATTACCCAGTTCGTGTTTTCCGGACCTACAACTCCCCCATTGCACACTCCATTGCCTTCCCATGCGCTACCCACTCCCTCAAGTCATCATACATCCTCCAGAGCCCACTCCCCTCCACGAGACCTGACCTGGCCCCTGGGGTCCATTCCAAGCATGCCCAAGCCTTGCCCTTGACTTAATCATGGTTAACTCAACCATGGTTAAAGAGTTAACCATGGTTAGTTGACCAAACCCCTTGGAAAAATTTCAAAAAATCCCTAAAAATCCAAAATATTCTGAAACTATAGGAAATATCGTTCTTGGATTGTGTGCTCATGCCTGACCATGATTAGATGAGCATAACCATGGTTAACACTTGGTTTAACCATAGTTAAGTCCATTTAAAACCTTGAAAATTTTTGAAAAATCTTAAATGGCATTCTAATCTCAAATTCAACTTTGTAGAATAATCAATCTTAGTTATCCAGACTAACCATGGTTAAACTCATGTCTTAAACCTTGGTTAGTCTCATTTAACTTGGGAAGATTTGGGGAAAATCCCTAAGAAATGTTCAAATCACATTTAAAGACCATAAACTATACCTTGGACCTTGCCCAACCCCGATTAACAATCCTAATCGCGGTTAAACACCCCTTGGCCTACCGGGCCTAACCTTGGCCTATCGGGCCCAATCCAAAGCCTACCGGGTTTACTCTTGACCTCTGGGTTTACCCTTGGCCTACCAGGCCCAACTCAAAGCCTACCAGACTTATCCTTGGCCTACAGGGCCCAATCTTGGCCTACCTGGCCTAACTCAAAGCCTATCGGGCTTACCCTTGGCCTGTCGGGCCTAATCTTGGCCTACCGAGCCCAAATCCTAGTCTACCGAACTACCCTTTTGGCCTACCGGGCCCAATCAAATATAATCAAGTATTTGACCAACCCAGTTAACCCTGCCTAGCCTCCCAGCTAGACCCTAAACCACACTTGGTGCACACACAACACTCCTTTAGCCTTAACACGGGCTCATGTGCCAGAACTACGCTCGGTCTGACCTCACCCCAATGTGAGTATGTAGGCAAGTCAACCCGGGTTCAACCATAGTTTAGTTTTTCCATTCTTGGATTGGTATAAACTTAACCTAAGGCATTTGACTACAACCTGACATTAATTTAGCTTAAACCTAATAAGTAGGGAACCGTTGCAAAACGGGATGTGCCGGGGTGCTTAACACCTTCCCCAGGCTTAACCGAACCTCTTACTTAGAACTCTAAGCGAACTAAAGACCTTATCCATTACCTAGGACTTATCTCTACCGAATCAATAAGTGACGACTCATAATATAAACAGGTGGGTACCAAAATCTGTGCTCACAGCTCTAGCAACTCCGTTGGGGATAAGGAGCCAAGGTTCTGGAACCTAGGTCTAAAGCTAAATTAACATCAACATTACTCAAAGGCCTTAGAATTTAGTCTAATACTAATTCTTTATACCTTTTGAGTGTATTTTGTATTGTGCAGTCCATACATAGCATAGTAGTGTAACAACCCTAAACCCATTAGGCAGGCTTAATACGCTTACGGCTGCTAGATGATTATCCTCAGTGAAAGAGGCTTAAAAGTCTTGGAGGTCTGCGGAGTTACTCCTGCTAGGTGATTACCCTTAGGGGAGGATTCTGAATGCTCCTGCTAACACCAACTGTCCCTTTTCAAGAGAGTTGCATATACAGTGTCAAGTGATCCCCCAATCCTATTAGGAACACCCTTACATTACCCCAGCATGCATACATATAGCTTAAGTTAGGGTATAGTTTACAAGCAGCCAAACTTGGAGGGATACTCTAAATCCTAACCTGCTTGTACCCTATACCTATCCCCAATCATGGTTGACTAACTGGGCACATCCTAGCTGGATAATCACCCACCCAGGGGCATGTGATGAGCCAAACTTGTGCTTGTAATAAAACACATCCTACCTCACATCTTGACATAGCACATGTGGCTCAAATCCCATGAAAATAGGTCCTCACAGGACCTAGTCCAGCCTTGACCTGATAGGCTTCCGGTTCCCAACAACCTGGGTAAAGCATACCAGATTTCTGTCCGTTTGCCCTATCAGATCACATGTGCCCTGTCGCACCCAATAAAAAAAATGCATCACCCTCTTTTGCATCCTGTATTTTGCATACACAGAATCTGTATATTTGTCCAAGTAGATGGCAGGTCCGTCAGGGATTGTTCTGTCAAATGGTCAGCCTTCACGACCTGTGCACCTCCTCTCTCAGGGGGCATGTGACAAAACCCTCCAGAAGTCAATTGAGGCCCTAACTCGGAATCAACATCTCGCTTAGGCTCAGTACTACCGAATAGGTAATACCCTAGACCTGTCCATAGTTGAGTGAGACTAGCGCATTTTAAATGCAACCATCCAGTGTTGGAACACATCATACATGGTGTTCTGTTTTGGTAAGAACGAACTGTGTCCGACACTGGAAGAGATTCAGCGCATCTTAGGGTTAAATATGGACGACGAAGCCATTGTACTACGCTACAAGATAACATACTAGGCAGACCCATCCAGGTTCTTGCATATCAAGTTTGCCTGCTTGCAGCCCGGCCCCAACGACTCTTTTGATCTGATACCCATGAAATACCTTGAAAACAGTACAAGCGCAAGTGGGACCTCGACTCTATTACAGTAGAACTTCCCGGTCTCAATGCCCTTGAACTAATAGCCATGTTTCAGCTGGTGCCGGTCACTGGTCGAGTCAATACTAAAGACATGCGTAACACTAGTTCGATCGTACCCATCATCCTAGCAGAGCTACTCAGGGCCCTTAATCAGGCAGCAGATCGTAGAAAGGGCATCTTCTATGCCAGTACATCTCTCCGACATCCGTGGTTGGTAGGACACCTGTCTACAATCATAGCGGTACTAGTTAGCCTCTGCGAAGCCTACAGTCTACCTTGAAAGATTTCTCAGAATCAAAGGCCAATAGCAATTACAGACGGGAAGGCGATGTCAGAGAAACGATCGTCATCTAAGCCTAGCTGCACCTCTATCAAGAGCAGCTTGATGGTGCAAAAGTTGAGATGATCGCTCGGATCCAACAGTTCGGATCCCGGTGTTCAATGCTACTGAAGCCATTGAGAACATGGAGGTTGAAGTCACATCCCTTTAACAGCAAATCATGGACCTAAAAAGCATGCCCCAGCCTCTCAACTTCGCGATCCCTGACGGACCTGCCTAGGATCGAGTCTTTTTTCTCTTTTTGTTTCAAAGTTCGGTACTCCCGCACGTCAAATGCAAAGTCTTTTCTAGCATCTTTTTCCTCGCACCAGAAACATGCACGGTTAACCAGCAAGTCACTCTATTCACAATGCTACCACAGCACTGGACACAAACACCTGCATTATGCCTCTTAGGCATCACTGCATCATCCATGCACCCTCATCAGTCCTACTACTTGCACTAACATCCTTAGAATCCAGTCTATCTTAATCAAAGCATCACCGACATTGCACTACACCTAGCATCACTCATGCATTTGTAGAAGTTAGCCTAACTCTGTACAAACATCATGTAGTTAGAACCGACCTAACTTAGGCATACAGACTACATCCATCCTTTAACCTGTTCATCCCATCCGAAATACTATTTAGGGTTGAGTTCTCATTCATCGGGTCTAACCCGCGCATGCTCATGCATTTTAGCTTCACATACCTTACTTCCGGTATTGACTCGCTCTACATTTTCAGATCATACCGAGGCAGCAACTCAAAAACCCAAGCAACGGAGCACGAAAAAGCACTGAGCAATCAAGAAATCATTTTGGCAACCCTCCTCCGTCAAGAACAGGACATCAAGGAAATTAAGTCTCTCATCCAAGATGCAATTACCACTTTCGACAAGCTCCTAGTGGCACAGATCCGCCCCTACCTCTCAGACAAACACATCTAACAAAGTGGCAAAATCACAAAAACCTCCCTCTCACCCGCCTCTCAAGCCTAAAAAAGAGTGGGCACCACCCAAACATTTCACCCCTCTCCCACTCGGCCAACTCCTATCGAATCCTGCTGAAAGGAAGCTGATCACACTCCATGGACCTACTCCGTTACTACCATTAGACAAAAGGAACCGCAGTTATCAGGAGCACGAACATTGTGCTTTTCATCAAGGACCTGGACATTCCACTAATCGCTACATCACTTTAAAACATGCAGTCAAAGATCTAATCGATGAAGGCAAACTTAATTATGTGCCTGGTAATTGGTGCTCTTGAAAATCACATCCCCTCGTTAGCCCATCATCTAGTTGTCTTTGTGCCACTAGCCCGTCAAAGGAGGAGATCTGGAAGCAAGATGCTGACTTCGGTTGATCAAGACCAAGCCAAGTCTAAGTCTGTCTTAGTTATGATTTTTTTTTGTAAGAGTTGGCCGCAGTGGCCCCTGTACGAGTCCAGTCCAGAGTTTAACTCTTTCAATTTGATGAAATCACTCTCTTTCTCAAGAGTTTCATCTCTTTTGACTAGCATAGCTGAATGCTTCCTAAACTTATCTGCTTTAACAACAAGTCACTTAAACAGATAATCAGACCTAAAATCCTCAAGGGCAGAATACGATGAAAAGCAGAATTCTCATCCAGAAACCTCATCCTGTACAGAGCCAGGTAACAAATTTGAATGCAAAGGTCAAGACTTCGTCGTGCCAAGGGCAGGGGGCAATCAAAAGCAAGGGGCAAGCCCATCTCCGATCATCTGACATAATCTCCAAGACAATGCTGCGAGCAAGGGGCTTGTTTTTCAGGACATAAAGCGAAATGGACACTTGAACAAGCAATGGACAACTTCAAGATAGATGCAAAAATCTACTAGCTAGGGGTAGCATTGAGCTGATCAGCAGATCCTGAACCAATCAAGTGGGCAAAATCAAAGTACAGCGCTTAAGGTCCTGTCTGATAACGCTTGCGCTTTTAACCGCTTCGGGAAAGGATAGGAAGCCATCTTCGGCACCCCCTTCATCCCCTTCAATATAAACCCGTTTTACAAATCAAGGAAATCTATTCATCCCCTTCAATATAAACCCGTTTTACAAATCAAGGAAATCCGCTAGTTAGCCCCTTTGAGCCTAACATCCTTTCTTTCACAAAACCTTTTCAAGGACACCCTCCCTTACCTAGCAGTGGCATTAGCTTGAACTACGTCATGACCTGATCCTGCAAAAGGTACGTAGGCAACCTAACAAATCAGGTGCGGTCACAAAAAGGGATCATACCTCCCCCAATCTCCCCACACAGAATCAAACCATTTCTAGTGGAACCAAAGCCTCTCTAAAACCTTTTCCCACAAAGTCCGGCAGAGCAAAAATCCTCTCAACTTCCCCAGTCGAGTCGACTCTCAAGGGTAAAAAAAAAATTTCCATCAAAGGAAAACTCCAAATAGAAGTTGAAACATTTTCAAGAATCAGAGACTCCCAAAGAGAAGACTCTCTGGACTCTTTCTCCAGTAGAAAATCACAGGGACAACCTCTTCTGAAAAACAATCCCCTAGTTGAAACAACCTCCCTTACTCTCCTCAGTAGAGACAGTTTCTCTCAAATTCCCCAGCGGAGCAAAAAAAAAACTCTCCAATAGAGTAAAAATCAACTGTGACAAGTATAGATCCTCAAGGGAGTGCAAATCAACTGCAGCAAAAGCAATCTCAGGGTGTCCCAAATTTTGGCCCCCAACCTACATTTTATCTTATCACAAGTCTTCCTAGATCCCCTAGAGACTGAAAGTGCAAGCAACTTATCACACAAGTATCTAAAAGCGAGATACCTGATATCCAAGGCAACGGGAACAGAACTCCATCGCCGGCCTGATGAAAACCAGAAATGGCATTGGTGCGCAAAAATTACGCGAACCCCAAACTTGGTCTCGAGAATAGGGGCAAAAAAGAAAAGAAAATTTATCAGCTTCACAGGTATGAGGAAAACCGACAACGGCCTCATCGCACAAAAATTTATACGAACCCCATTGACTTGGTCATTGCAAGGGTAAAAAAGGGAGAAAAGCTTAATCTGACAGCAATCAGGCTCGCCGAACTCCCAACAATCCCCCGCAGGTCGCTAGCAAATAGCCTCAAGAAACAGATCCCCAACAGTGATCTACAACAATGTCACATTCTCTAGCGGATCCCTAGTAGAAGCCTTCAAAGGCCCTCTACAATACTCTCCCCAGCAGGAACCTAGAAGCATCCCATTTGCTTTTCAGCAAGCTTCTCCATAGTCAGAGTACTCAATCTCCAGTAGCAGCAAGGCAGAGCACGTCTTATTGGCAAAGCGACCTCAGCTCCCCGACAAAGTCTGACTCTGCAAGGTGCAAAGCATGACTTCATCAATGTCACTACAGGACAAATTTGCTTAGCGTCATATGCTAGCCCTAAGGACATAATTCCTTCGCCCTGTGAAAGTGATCTCCCTATTGAATCACATAAGCAAAAGAAGCATTCAATTTCAAATCTTGAGTCTTCTTGTCACCACCAGAGTTCTCATACTTATGGGATCAACCATCCAAGGTGTCTCCTGAGTCTGTTAATTCCTATGACATCTTCCAATCACTACCAGATTCTTAATACTCAACAGATCAATCACCCTCCAAGTGTCCGTTCATCGACTTGGTCAGATCAAGCAGAACTCGGCACTTAACCAAGATGCATCACAGTTCCAATAAGAATCGAGAGCAAGGTCGAACGCCTCTGAAATCTTCAATCAGCAAATGACTGGTCTCCAAGAGCGAGTCATATACCAAGCCCTATATCAACACCAGGGAAACCAGACCTAGTCAGGCCTTCCATGCATCAACATAGGTCAAGTTGTGCATGCCATTCACGCACACAATCTTGCACAGTCAGCACTCACATTACACTCTAGCTACATAAATCCAATCAAAGTGCACATTAGCTGCATACACTCAACAAAGTTGCACACTATTTGCACACACTCAATCGAGTCGCACATAATGCACTCTAGCTACTCAAATCCAATCAAGTTGCACACTAGTTGCACACAATCAATCGAGTCACTCACTACACTCAAGCTAGCTACACACAATCAGGTTGTATTCAATACATCTTAGCTACACACAAGGTGAAAGCCTCATCCAATGCATTCAAGTCGCACTACATATTGCACTTTAACCACATGCACTTAATCCAGTCACAACTACAGTTGCGTTCCAGTTGCTTCTCAGCATTATCAAAATCCAGCGCCTCTCGGCCTTATAAATGTCAATCTGGCATCACGCCTCAAAAATATTTCAACACTCCCGTGTGTCCTAGACATCCCGTGTGCTCTGTGATAACCTCGTCACACTGCAGACTCACCAGCATGTCCCCCTTTGTGACACCCCCGTGTGTCTTAGACATCCTGTGTGCTCCGTGATAACCTCGTCACACCACTGACTCACCAGCATGTTCCCCTTGTGATACCCTTGTGTGTCCTAGACATCCTGTATGTTCCGTGGCGACCTCATCACACCGCAGACTCACCAGCATGTCCCCCTTTATGACATCCTCGTATGTCCTAGACATCCTGTGTACTCCGTGACGACCTTGTTATACCGATCACTCACAAGCATGTCCCCCTTTGTGACACCCCCGTGTCCTAAACATCATGTGTGCTCCGTGGCGACCTCGTCACACCGCAGACTCACCAGCATGCCCCTCTTTTTGACATCCTCGTGTGTCCTAGACATCCTGTGTGCTCCATGACAACCTCGTTACACCGCAGACTCACCAACATGTCTCCCTTTGTGACACCCCCGTGTGTCCTAAACATTCTGTGTGCTCCGTGATGACCTTGTCACACCTCAGACTCACCAGCATGTCCCCCTTTATGACACCCCGTGTGTCCTTGAGATCCCGTGTACACCACCTGCATGTCCCCCTTTCTGACACCCCGTGTATCCCTTAGCACTCCATGTGCTCTGACACCCCATGTGTCCCTTAGCACTCTATGTGCTCTGACACCTCGTGTGTCCCTTAGCACTCCATGTCCTCTAACACCCCGTGTGTCCCTTAACACCCTGTGTGTTCTGACACCTTGTGTGTCCCTTAGCACTCCGTGTGCTCTGACACCTCGTGTGTCCCTTAACACCCCGTGTGTTTTGACACCCCGTGTGCCCCTTAGCACTCCGTGTGCTCTGACACCCTGTGTGTCCCTTAACACCTCGTGTGTTCTGATGCCCTGTGTGTCCCCTAAACACCCCGTGTGTTCTGACACCCTATGTGTCTACTGACACTCTACGTGTCCCCCTTTAACACTTCGTGTGTTCCAGACACCCCGTGTGTCCTCCGATCATTTCAATTAATATCCCTTGGGAAACACCGTTTCGATCAAAACCCCCTGCCGCTTCAGAGCGACACCTTCTTTCGGTTAAGCATCTCTAAACCACATCATCCCTGCGTCTATTTTCCTCCACAGCTACTTGCTACCCCTTAGCAGTAATCTTGATTACTTCACAGGCACTCACCACTGGCACAACACACATCTTGCTGCATCTCCAAAGACCCAATCTTGGTGTAAAAATCAGGTGATTCAAGTCTTTGTCGTTTAATTACCAATCTTGACACTCTCCGACAAAGAGGGGCAACTGTAAGCATCCAATTTTTACATCCCCCTTTAACTATGATTAAGAATTTTTAATCATGGTTAGCCCTTAATCGAATCCCCTTAACCCTAGGTAAAGCCCTAATAACCCTTAGGCAAAACCCTAGCTAGACCCTAGAGCTTAACCCTAGTTAAACCTAGGCCTAACCCTAGCCTAGCCCTCGCCCTCGCCCTCGCCCTAGCCTGCCCTAGCCCTAGCCCTAGCTTAGCCCTAAGCCCATAGGGCTTAAACCCTAGGTCCATAAACCTTAAAAAACCCAAGACTCGGTTTGGGCCCAAGTAAGGGCCCAAAAATTCAAAACCTTAGCCCCGTACCATGTGCCTGCCTGGGCTAGGAGCCCTTTGGGCAAAAACCAACAGTCGCGGCAATGTCTTCATCGACATTACCAAAATGCAAAGGTTTGGTAATGGCGGTAAAGACATTACCGCCATTACCCAGTTTGTGTTTTTTGGACCTACAACTTCCCCCTGCACACTCCACCGCCTTCCCCTATGCCACCCACTCCCTCAGGCCATCATACATCCTTCAGAGCCTACTCCCCTCCACCGGACCTGACCTGGCCCTTGGGGTCTATTCTAAGCATGCCCAGGCCTTGCCCTTGCCTTAACCATGGTTAAAGAATTAACCATGGTTAGTTGACCAAACCCCTTGAAATTTTTTTTAAAAATCCCTAAAAATTCAAAATATTATGAATCTATAAGAAATATCATTCTTGGATTGTCTGCTCATGCCTGACCATGATTAGATGAGCATAACCATGGTTAACACTTGGTTTAACCATGGTTAAGCCCATTTAAAATCTTGGAAATTTCTGAAAAATCATGAAAAATCTTAAATGACATTGTAATCCTAAATCCAACTTTATAGAATGCTCAACCTTAGTTATCCAAACTAACCATGGTTAAACTCATGTCTTAACCATGATTAGCCTCATTTAATTTGGGAAGATTTGGGGAAAATCCCTAAGAAATGTTCAAATCATATTTAAGGACCATAAACCATATCTTGGACCTTGCCTAACCCCGGTTAGCAATCCTAACTGCAGTTAAATAACTTTTGGCCTACTAGGCCTAACCTTGGCCTACCGGGCCCAATCCAAAGTCTGCCGGGCTTACTCTTGACCATCGAACTTACCATTGGCCTACCGGGCCCAACCCTTAGTCTACTGGACTAAACCCTAGCCTCCGAGCTTACCCTTGGCCTACTGGACTTACCCTTGTCCTGTCGGGCCTAATCTTGGCCTACCGAACCCAAATCCTAGTCTACCGAACTACCCTTTTGGCCTACCGGGCCCAATCAAACATAACCAAGCACTTGACCAACCTGGTCAACCCCCTTAGCCTCCCGGCTAGACCCTAAGCCACCATTGGTGCACACACAACACTCCCCTAGCCTTGGCACGGGCTCATGTGCCAGAACTACGCTCGGTCTGATCTCACCCCAATGTGAGTACGTAAGCAACCCAACCCGGATTCGACCCTAGTTTCGTTTTTCCCTTCTTGGATTAGTATAAACTAAACCTAAGACATTTGACTACAACCTGACATTAATTTGGCTTAAACCTAGTAAGTAGCGAACCGTTGCAAAACGGAAGTGCCGGGGTGCCTAACAGCTTCCCCGAGCTTAATCGAACCTCTTACTCAGAATTCTAAGCGGACCAAAGACCTTATCCATTACTTGAGACTTATTCCTACCGAATCAATAAGTGGCAACTTATAACATAAACAGGTGGGTACCGAAATCCGTGCTCATAGAGATAAGAGAGGAGTCTACAATAGTGAAGATAGATAGGACTCTAGGATGAGATAGTGGGTCCCAAACCTGTAAGCTGGAGATAAGAGAGGAGTCTACAATAGTGAAGATAGAGAGAGCTCTAGAATGAAATAGCGGGTCCCAAATTTGAACGGTGAAGATTAAAGAGAAAAGCCACATGTCATCTCTAAAATAGAACTTATGAGATTGGAGAGATTGAAGTTTGGAGAGCAAAGAGAAAAATCTTATTTCTTTATATTATAGTAGTAGATTACCAAAATCCATAAGTCCAGCAAAAAATGTCTCATATGTCTTCAAAAATATTTCATCTACAGGATCAAAAAGTTAATTAACAGTGTAACAATTCCGCATAAAAAAAACTTACATTCAACCTTATAAATTATGGTTTTAATTCAATACATTCTTATTTAACTCATTAAATGTAAGGTTTTAATATTTAGATTGTATTTCCTACACTTGACTAAATGACTATTGTTTGTATTTTTTTTTAATTGGTAATCAATATATCAATATATAAAACAAGATGAGAGAACAAAGAAAGTTCACAAAGAGTGAACCTAAGAAAGCAAAAAAGCAACAAACAAATACAAGATCTGAGTTGTGTCAATAGACTAAGGCGGGAAAATATCTCTCCAAGGGTCGCCACAATTCCCCTTTAAAAACAGTAGTACCACTCTAAAACTAAATAGTGTACTCGCAATTGAATCTGTGGCACTGTCAATGAGATGTCCTCAAAAACTCTCTTATTCCTTACTTTCATGAGAGACCAAAAGCTATCACCCCTGAAAGGAAATGCCAAACCTTGCCCTTCAGTGAGGGAAATGTCACTGAAAGCCAGGAGGATAAGAAACCAAGTTTTTCCTTGCAATTTAAGCATTTCTTAGCGTATCCTAATTTTTCCACCGTATCCATCCGATATTGTCTAATACGCCAATACGTATCATATTTTGGGTTTACTGATAGGACACCCGATATCGATATTTTGATCCATACTTATAATACACTTCTATATAATTAGGAAAGAGTGGTAGTATCTTGTGCATTGGTCTTATTATAAAATATTGTGATATGCTTCTACATATCATATCATATTATAGCTAGGTACAAGAACATCATAATAAAATATCTAGTTTTACATATCTATGATTCGTTTTGGTAGTAATATATTGTGCCATGGTTTTGTTATATAATACTATGATATACTTCTACAAAACATAGTGTATCATAGCTGTGTAGAAGTGTATTATATGACTTATAATTAGGGGTGTATCTAACTGAGCCAGCTTGAAGGGTCGGCTCGATCAAGTCGAGATCAAGCTCAAAAATTTGGCTCGATTGAGCCAAGCTGATTTTTTGAGCTGGAAATGTGTTCAAGCTGAGCTCGAGCCAAGGCCTGTTTGATTCGACTTGGTTTGAAGCTCCACTAGAGCTTATCTCGACTTGATTGTTATATATATAAAAAAAACAATATATGTTATTTATATATATAAATAATATATTTATTATTTATATATACATAAATAAAAATATTATCATTATTATTTAAAAATAAGTTTTTAATAAATTAAGGCAATCTCGAGCCAAGCTGAGCTTGGCTCAAGTTTGAATCAATTTGACCTCGAGCCAGGCTATTTGTATTTGAGCCAAGCTTCAAGTTGAGCTTTTCGAGCGATAGTTCAAGTCAAGTCGAGCTAGACCAAGCTCGGCTCAGCTCCGCTCGAATACACCCCTACTTATAGTATGTTTTTTCATAGCTATGATATGGTTCGATGGTAATATATTGTACATTGGCCTTGTTATATGTAATATTGCTATACACTTTTGAATAACAAATTGTATCATAGCTATGGAGAAGCGTCTTATATGACTTATAGATTTGACAAAGTGAATTATTGTTCTGTCTAAGAGTACAAATTCTAAGAGAGTTTTTCGAATGTATAAAACAAAACATATTTTTAGCAAAACCTATAAACACTAATGAAACAACATATGATACAAAGAATTATCATATAATCTGAGAACGAAATGCATGACAAAAAATCATTTTTTGTTGGATTAGAGAATTCACATTTGTAAAATAATAAATTGTCTATTTCAATCTACATATACTTCAACTTTGTTGTCAAATGATTCAAACAACCACATATATAACCATAAGAATTATAGGTTCCACTAAAATTAGACCAAAATATTCCAAACTTTAATTTGCAATCATTTCCACACATAACATATATGTATTCAATCACAAGAAATGAGAGAACAAATTACCATGTATTGGGAGGATAAAAGTAGGGTCCTAAAAAAGAAGTGTAGAGAGTTGCAATTGGAAAAAGTTGGTATTTAGAATTTCTTGTTCTTATTCTTGGGTTTAAGAAAATTTTTGGAGGAGACAAAGTAAATGAGATTGCAATGGTTTTCCATTATACAAACTACTACCTAGTGAAAATCTCCTCTATATGCAATAAACGTGATTAAACAAGCTAAGGGCTCGTTTGATAGGTCTTTTCTAACTTAGACAGATCTAGTTAAAATAGATCTGTGATAAAAATATCTATAAGAAATAGATTTATACACAGTAAAACCATTTGACAGTGCACAATAATAGATAGAGTTTGTTCTTTTATATAACTATGTTTGGTAACATCATCTTATTATAGGGATAATTGATGCCATTTTAAAATAATAATAATAAAATTAAAAAAAAAAAAAATTATTACAGTCAAAATAATAATAGTAATAATAAGTGTAAAAATAAAAATAATTGTAATAGTAATAATTATAATAGAAATAATAATAACAACAATAACAAATGGCTAAAACGGTCAAAACATGACGAAAATCTCTCTTTTGTCGTCAATCTAGAATAGACGTACACTTCTTTCCCCAAATCCACTAAAAACTTGAATTTCTATTTTAGAT
Source organism: Tetracentron sinense (assembly GCA_015143295.1). NCBI lineage: Eukaryota > Viridiplantae > Streptophyta > Magnoliopsida > Trochodendrales > Trochodendraceae > Tetracentron > Tetracentron sinense. The sequence goes on from CM026564.1 coordinate 29,572,953, forward strand.
ATTTCATGTCTTTTTGTCTTATTTGTTATAGTAAATAGACACGCTATCAAATAGTCTGAAACATGAAAATGTCTACCCGCAAAAGACATAAATATAGGCATATAAACCCGAAATTTAGACATTTCAAATGACACCTAATATCATCTAATAGTGCATGAACTTGGAAATGCGAGATGACTTGAGCTAGATGAGGTCTCGAGTCTCAATGACTAGGAGAGCTTTCAACATCAATAAGTGTGGAGAGATCAAGAAATGAGTTTAATTAGGGGTTGCACAGGTATAACAATCTTCTTAATTAAAATCACTCAAGTTATACGAGAAGTTCCTAACTCCTATAGGTAAAAATAATTTATACAATCAATCTCTTGAGAAAATAATTTATGAGATTTTTTTTTAGTAACAACTGAAAAAAATAAGTAGCATATGATGCATAGGAAAATGCGTGACACATATGTAAGGTTGAGCGACTCAAGACACTCATTTGAATCACTAAAAACTTAATGCACGGTCTCCCTTTTTTTCCCTACACGTGGTAAAAAATAGTCAAAATGAAATGTCAAAACCGGACATTAGTAATGTCAGCAAAGTTATATTTTTCATATTTTGATAGGACCATTTAGACTTTTTTTATAGGACTAATTTGTTGCCACATGTTAAAGAACTAGTATTTTTTTTGTGGACTCGAATGAGTGTCACATGTCCTTCAACTTTGCAAGGCATAAACCACTTTAATATGAACTAGAGCTTTTGATTTCAAGAGCTCTCAAAACATTGGTAAAATACACTCGCCTCCTTATGCTAGTGACAATGTATGAATCTCCTTATGTGGATAGTCTGGGATGCATTCCCATGAGTTGTGATAGACTAATCCCATGAGATGAGTTGTGATAAACTGTTGATATACTCATGGGTTGACCCAGCTGCAACTGCTAGGCTCTCAGACCAACTAACCCCTGGACATATACTGCCAAGACTTAGTTGGGGTTGGCCCTAACCGGTATTTGCAATTAAAAAAAAGAGAAAGCAATGATTAGCGGACCGCACTAGCTAGCCAAATGCCGATTTACTTGTCTCTTTTATCACCTCTTTTAATTATGGTTAATCTTCACTAATTTATAATCAATATTTTTTAAACCAGATGAATGAACCCTAGGTGAGTGAATCTTTTAACCATAGTTAAAAAAAATTAAAAAGGAGACGTGGCAGCCTTTGAACTGCACGCGTTTCAAAGAAAAAGAAACATTGGTAAGTAGTACTGTTTTCATAACCGGACCGAGCATTGAACCAGCAAAGTGGTCGGTTCCGATTCCACGGGTTCCATCGTGTACTTTATATAAAAAAAATTAATTTTTTTTCCGGTTCTCATCAGTTCCCAACCGGTTCTACCATCGGTTCTTCCGGTTTTGACTCGTTCTTAAAGAATTCTGATTTTCGGTGTATAGAGAATTGGCGTTGGACCGGTTCCCCCTTTTTCCGGTTCGACCGGCCGGTCCGGTCCGGTTTTGAAAACAGTTTGTAATACAAAAATTTTGGACAGTACAACGGCGGTAACAATAACCGCAAACAAAGGTGTGTGCCGTGTTTTGTTTCCGGAGCTCCGGTTCTTATTCATATTTAAACTCTAAAACGAAAACCCAACATAAAGTATAAACAGCACCTCGGATAGCCTATAGAGAGAGAAGAGCGTCTGAGAGCCTTCTCTCGATTTCTCTACTTTAGGGTTTCTGTAGTTCTGGATCTGGAACTGCAAGAGCCTTGTGAAATAGAGAATTATCTGGAATCGGAGGTGATAATGGCGGAATCGCCCAAGAATCGTCGGAGTTCTTCCTCTAGTTCTGACGAAGAGATCGTTGGAGGAGATGGCAGTGGTGTTGAATTGGAAAACAGAGAGGCTTCTGGCGGTATTGGGACCAACAATGACGGTAATTCTTTGAGTCCCAGGATTTTCATTTGCAATTTTTTTTTTTGTTCATTGATGAACTTAGTTTTCTGGTTCACGAGAACTGATTTAAACCATGGGCTACCAGAATTTCTATTACAAAAATTTAGAATAGGCATATTTTTTTATAAAGATTAAAACTAAAATTTAAGTATAGATAAGACCGAAATGTTAATGTAAATAGAACAAGTTTTAAGTATTCAATGCCAAATAAACACGAAAAAGCAAAATAGTTTAGTTGCTTAGCAGGGATAAAAAGGGAGGGAGGGAAACCCTAAACAAAGTTGACGTTTTTTTTTTTTAAATTATAAAGGAACCTCTTTTTCAATACCCCAGCTGTGAAGAAAATCTATTTAATTTTATTTTTATTATTTTTTAAATAATGTAGCCTTTTCTATTGATTGGTAATTAGATATTATATTTGTAACGAAATAGCACAACAAACTGTACAAACTAGATAGAGTTTACAAGCACATAAAGTCAGAAGATGGAAAATAATAAAGGTGATAGTTCCTCCAAGCCTGGCAACGAATGCTAGCCATTTTGCTCAAAAAAACAAAAAAGAACTCAACCCAACATTTTTCTTATGTCCTTCCCTGCTTGACGAATAGAACACCATTCTAAAGCAAGCAATCTAATTCATGAGCTTATACATGATGGAGAGGAGGGCGAGTCGTCAAAAGCTGTCATGTTCATCTCTCTCCACATCGACCACGAAATGGCTCCGGGAGAACTGACCAAATTTTCTTCTGGGCATCCTCCACTCAAACTAGAGACCAACAAGATAAGAAATTGTGAAAGGAAGAAAGAAAGATCCAAATCATGTCTATTAGGGAGAGAAAATATCCTCAAATCTCATGCGCAATAGGATAATATAACAACAAATGATCCACGAGCTCTTCCACATCTAGGCACAAAAAACAGTGATGGTCATCCTCCACCATCTATTCTTTAAGTGGTTGCAAGTGAGAATTTTGTTCAAAGACGTATTCCAATAGGAAGAAAATACATTTGGAGGAATGTCAGGATTCCACACAAACTTCTGAGAAAATGATTTAGGACGCACTACTGTGAATGTCTGTAGCAGTGATCTCAATGAGATTCAACCATTGTGGTCTCTAAACCAAATTCTATTTTCTCTATCCTGAGAACACGAGGAGAACAACTAAGACACTTCAAAAGCCTACCCAAACCATCGTTCTCCCAATCATTTAAGTCCCATCTCAATTTTGGACACCACACCTCCCCACCTTCCTTCATCTTAAAATAGTCATCTACAGATGCATCCTTATTGATAGCTAAAAGGAAAATGTTGCCAAATTCATCTTTAAATTTTGCAAGACCGCACCACACATCTTTTCAAAACTTAACATCTGACCCCCTACCCACCTTGAACCTAAAGTTTGACACGACTAGGGATGCCACTTCCATGTTATCCTTCTATAATCTTAAATTGTAATAGCACTTAACATCTTGGAACCCAACATGATATCTCCCATATTTGGACAATATCACGGCTCGCCATAAACTCTCTTTCTTCTCTGAACCCCCATACACATTTACCTAACAATGCCTCATTCACTTGAACTAAAGCCTTCAGATTTAGACTCCTCTCTCTATTTGGACGACATAGTTGATCCAATGATTAAAAACTTGGTTTAGGGGACCGTAACGGTTCTGATCGGAACCGATACATATTGACGATACATATCGGTTTTGACCTTATTTTTTTATTTTTGAAAAAATTCTAAAAAATCAAATAAATAAAAAATAATAAAAAAATACAATGGATGGATAACAACATTCTTTTAAAGTCAATATCAAGTTAAAAATGTAGAATTAATGAAATATAAGGTAGTAGATGATTTGAAAGTAGAAACATACACTGCTAAGTGCTAAAGCCACATAGAATTACGGGCTGACTCATCATCATCATCATCATCATCTCCATTTGGCTGAATGTAAGGCTGGTGGTAGAGATTTTCATAGTGTTGGGCTTGAGCATAGCCTTGTGAGTTGTGAGAATAAGCCGCTGAAAACATCTTATGTAGTGCCAATATGCCTAATACTATACTGTGGCTGATCATACAGGTATGAGGGAGGGTATCCATAACCATAAGCTCCATACTGATATTGAGGAAGCGAACCATACCTTGCCATATAGTTTGAAGGAGTTGAATATTCTTCAGATCTCTCTCTCCCCCTACTTGCATTCAAAATCTCTTGAATACCAGTCCTATTGATATTTTGCCCCAGACCAACATCTTCATCATAAACAACTGTTGTAGCATCTGCATTAGGACCTCCAACTTTATCACCACTACTAGTACTACTAGTAGATGAGAGTTGATGCCTGGTGGCCGCCGTTGTGGCCCTCAACTCTTCATTGCTTACATCTACATGTCCTTGAAGGAAAGAAATTGTTGTAGAGATCCTAGGTTGAATTTACTTTCGGTTCCGAGAGATGGGGCCTCCCAAATTGACCACACCTGGCATAGATGAATGAATCTGCGTAATAACTCTACCCATCTTGGTTAAAACAGACTGAAATATAGGTCTGGCCGTATAGCAAAACCTACTCCATGATCTACGTGGTATTGATTCTTCTCACCGCGTTAGCCAAGTGGGATTAGCCAAATCACCTTTTAAGAACCGACCTATTTTCTTGTAACTTCTCCAAATCTGTATAGAATGTTGTACCACTTGTTCCAAACAGTTTAGAATTTAAATATGGATCAAACAATTGCAGTTTGGCTAGCCAAAAGACCCCTAACTAATCACACCAATAAGACTCATCAAATCTGAATTTTTTCTCACACATCACTTTGGGTAGCAAAACTACATCAAACACTCTTTAAAAAAATTCAAAAAATTCACCACAGTTCCATTATTCTCTTACTGTTTATTTTTGGATCCGGGGAAGGATTGCCGTTTGTACGGTTGCTAACGTCAGCAGCTACAGTGAAAGCTCATTTTTTTTCCTCCTTCGTGATTGTAAGCACCCAATTTTTACACCCTTTGCTAATCATGGTTAACCATCTTAACTATGGTTAATACCCCCTAACCCTAGGACAAACCCTAGTCGAGCCTTAGTCAAACCCTAGGTCAAACCTAAGCAAAACCTAGGTCAAGTCCTAGTCAAGCCTTAGTCAAACCTAAACAAACCCTAGTCGAATCGTATGTCAATCCTAGGCAAACCCTAGGTTAAGCCTTAGTCAAACCTAAGCAAATTGCAAACCCTTGGCCTAACCCTAGGCAAATTCTATGTTAAGCCTTAGTCAAACCTAAGCAAACCCTAGGCCTAACCCTAGTCAAACCTTAGTCAAACCTTAGGCGTAACCCTAGGTCAAAACCCTAGTCAACCCTAGTTAAACCCCAGGCCTAACCCTAGTTTAACCTTAGGTCAAAACCCTAGGGCCCAAGGCCCATTTCTAAGCCTAGGAACCCAAAAACCATAACCAGACCTCCCTGTGGGCCAACAGGCCTTAGAGGACCTTTGGTGGGTGGCCCACATGCGAATTTTGAAAATTCAGGGAATGACGGTAATAACTTTATCGCCATTTCCAATTTTGGCAAAAGCTACAGTAATCCAGACCAATAGTGACTGGGTTGGGCCTGTTTTAGCAAAAATCAGGTAATGGCGGTAATGTTATTACCGCCATTGTTTGTTTGGCCTAAACCAGGAATGGTGGTACTGGAATTACCGCCATTCCTCGAGTTTGCTTCAAACCATGTCTGTCAGTCCCTGGGCACCCCAGCTCCGCCTCCCTCGTGTCCTACACCCTCATTGGATATCCCTAAACTACCATAGGTCCTTTGAATCCTATAAATAACCCCCCCTCAAACTTTAGATCAATTCCAAAAAAATCTATAGGAAACCTCTGTTGAAACTCGGCCAGCCCAAGTTCTAGATCTTCCCAACCTTGTCCTCCACCTGAGGAGACCCCAGGGCATCTAGGGATCATCCCTAAGGCCACTCCTAGTTTTCTACCACCGTGCACCACTGCTTCCACCACCATGGGATTCAAATCTGTAGGGTAGGATCCCCTTACCCCTTTCTTTTCTGTAACAACATTATAAGCCTCTGGTCCTACTCCAGAGGCCTTTTCATTTTTGTCTTTGCATTGCATACCCAAGGACAGGGGTCCTCTTACCTCTTCATAGGCATGGGGACCCTCTTGAGGGTCTAAGCTCCGGCCTCATTGCCCCTCTACGTGTTCAAATCCTCCCCCAACCTTCCAGAGGGTCCTCAGTCCATGAGGAACCCCCTGGAGGTGTCTCAGTATAGCAATGTGGGGGTAAATCAAGTTTTTAATGACGGTAAACACAGTATCGCCACTTCTGAATATCTTTTTTTACAGTAGCCCTAGCCCCCTATGGGTTGAGCCCTGGTCCATTCCAGGGCCTAGGTTTGGTCCCTATGACCTCCCTCTTCTTACCCTGGTCCTTCCAGGCTAACCCCAGTAGCTTAACCATGGTTAAAATCACTCCAAATGGAAACTGTCCAAAATAGCGGTAAACCTTCTACTGCCATTCTGGGATTTCTGTTCCAATGTTTAGATGACCACTATGGGCCTATCTCAGACCAAGTCCAGGGCCCACAACAGGCCTAGGACACCTAGGGGAGTCCCCTAGCTAGCCTTGAGGGTCCAGGATCCCATGGTTTCACCCCTGGCCATCCCCCAGACCTGTAAAACTATTCTCAGGAAAAACTGAGAATGACGGTAGACAGTCTACCGCCATTCCTATTCTGTGAAGAATTGGAATTGGTGGTAAACACTCTACCGCCAATCCCAGTATTCTGTTATTTGGGCTTTGTACAGGGTCTAGGCCAGGTAGAAAGCCATTTTAGGCCCTGCCATATTGCTTGGGCCCACCTCTAACCAGACCAGACCCTCTAATTGGGGTTAACTCAACCCTGGTTAAATTTTAACTATGGTTAAAGTCTTTTAACCCTTGAAAAATTAGAAAAATCCCAAAAACATACAAAAAATACAAAAAGACAAAAAATCTTGACCTTGGCCCTTTTAACCATGGTTAGCATCTCTAACCATGGTTAACTCTCACTTTAACTCTGGTTAAATCCCCTTTTGGCCTATCGGGCCTAATCTCTTAGCCTACCGGGCTGACCTTTGGCCTACCAGGCCCAATCTTAGCCTCCCGGGCTTACCCTTGGTCTACCGGGCCTAATCTTAGTTGACCGAACTAATCCTTGGCCTACTGAGCCTAAACCTTAGCCTACCGGGCCTAATTCTTAGTCTACTGGATTAATCCTTAGCCTCCGGGCTCAAACCATGCACTTGACCAACTCGGTCAACCAAACCCTAGTCTTTGGGCTAGATCCTTAGCCACCCTGGTGCGCACACACACTCCCTTTAGCCTTGGCACAAGCTTATGTGCTAGAACTACGCTCGGTCTGATCTCATCCCTTGTGAGTACGTAGGCAACCCAATCCGGGTTCGACCCTATTTAGCTTTTCTTTCTTGGGTTAGTATACTCTAAACACTTAGGCATTTGAATACAATTCGATTTTAATTTGGCTTATACCTAGGGAGTAGGTAACCATTGCAAAATGGGGGTCCCGGGTTGCCTAATACCTTCCCTAGGACTTAACCGAACCTCTTACCTAGAATTTCTAGAAGACCCTAAGACCTTATCCATAACCCGGGGACTTATCCCTTCTGAATTAATAAGTGGCGAATCTCAACATACCCCGTGAGTATAAAAAATCCGTGCTCACAGTGATCTCCTATGTTAAGTTTGGGTAGAAAACCTGCTCTGATACCAAGTAGAAAAATAGAAACCCTACTTTTCTTTGTGAAGAAAAGAGAAACAAGAGAGAAGACTTGTTTAGGGAAGAGGATGCATAGAGAATAAGGTTTCTCTATCTCTTAGTTCTATATTATTATGAAACATTATTAAGGACATAAACACCCTTACTAATGTGTAGACACTAGACAAAAGTATGCTAATAAGTATGATAAGAAACTATGGCTTAATGACTTAGGTCCATCGCAACACTAATCATTTAAGAATAAAATATATCTGATTGTTCTATGGATGCTTTACCATATTCATAAAGTAAGCTTAATTTTAGGAAAGAATTATTTTTATTATTGTAAATTTAAAATAAAAATTTATGTTAAAATGCAAATTTTTAAAAATTAATTTGTGGTTTATGAAAAGCTTCTTTATGTGATGAATTGTATATCACGCTACTGTTTCGATGTCTCTTAAAGACCTAGAAGACAGCCACTTGATAGTATGGAGATCCATTGAAGGGAATAGATTGGGGAAAAATGTAAATGGTGCCAGTTATGGTAATCTTGTGATGGGTTAGCATGGTTGAAACAACATTTAGTCGGTTGGTATCCTAATATACGTACCTCAAGAATTTCGTCACACATGAGAGAATCTCAATCGACAATGACATAAACGTATAGAAACAATAGAAGGCTGAGAAAATAGGGTTCACATCATGAATGATGACAATTCTTCTAAAACTCAATGTTATTACTAAGTGAATTGTGTTTAAAATTGTTTAGTCATGTTTTATTTTGTTACATCAATTCAAATATTCGTCTCATATTTTACCTTTTTAAAATCTCAGATGAATGTCTGTAATGGTAGTTGTTAGATTATATCTATAGTTTCTTAGCTCATCTTTGCATTAACACACTTTCCCCCCTTCTCCCCCCCTAAAAGTAACCATGAGTTTTCAAGCGTTTCTTTTTTTCCATGATGGCAATGCACTATGCAAGCATATGTGTAGCATGGTGCAACATTGGTGCCTTGGTCTGGCCTCTGGGGGCACCATGGTACTTCGTTGTGCAGGCACTACATGGGGATTGAAGGGGTGTTTCGTGGGCATACATGCGCATCCACAATACTTTTTTGTTTTGTTTTTGAAACTTATTGATACGCACATTGATAATGAACCATGCTTACTAGTGCTCTAGTGCCGTGATGTCAGGCCTATGTGCCATTAGGAAATTGTGTCTTAACTAGAACCTGCCTAGATCTGATGCAGGAACTAAGGGTCCCAACTTTGTGTAGACAGTGTTTTGACTACATTTCTTGCTTTCTATATGAGTCTTTGTTGTGCTATTTCTAAATCTGCTTTATTCAGGAATTATTGACAGGAGTTTGCCTAGAGAGAAAACTTTACCCGCGGAGACATCAAATGCTGACAAATTAGAGTCAACTTCAAATGGACATAAGTTGGAAACATCAAAAACCGTGAGGCGCAGACATAATATAGTTGGTGAAGAGGCAGCTCAAATCTTTGACGACAGAATTTCTGTCCAAAAGAAGGTTTATCCATTACAAACACTTTCACACGTGCTTCTAATCTTCTGATTATTATTTTCTTTTATGATTGAATAAATGATTGGGAATTCATAGTTTAATGTTCATATGTGACTATTTTTGTTGATTGGGACAAGTTTCTCATTTTGCTGAAACAGCTTCGTATTGCTTAATTTTTTTTTTTTTGGTCACTTTGTATTGCTTAATTAACTCATCTGTATTCATGGTTAAACTGAGTTCTGTATTAGATTATTGATAAAGTTTCACTAACTGTGTGATATCAAGAAAACTCCAATAAAAGGCATCAATTGCAACAGATTTGTTAGAAAAGTGACCCTACATGACTACACCAAAAACTAAAAGAAGAGAACTTGCTGAACAGGTATTAGGATGTGCTGACGAGCAAGCACTTTGTGATTCATGAAGTTACGCTAGAAAATACTTCATAAACAAAATTCTATTCAGGGTCTATTTGTTCTGAGTCTCGTAGTAAGTTGTAGTTTAGATTTATATGCTTAATTGTTGGTCACCATCTTACATCTATGTGTCTTGGGAAATACTTTATGCTTTACTAAGAATTTCTAAAGGGTTATTTCTAAATGAAATTATGGTTGAAGGAGTAGGTTTGCTAGGGTTTGAGGGAAAGAGAAGAAGAAGAGAGAAAGAAGAGAAAGAAGAGGAGAGAAATTGGGAAAAAGAGGAAGTTATCGTATCCTCATTTCTTTGTTCCTTATATTAACTAGGAAACTATCGCAAAGGTGGGCCATAGGCCCATACAGTAGAAGACATAAAAATAAGAGGGCAATAAAGGCCCATTACATTATACCAACACTCCCCCTCAAGTTGGTGCATATATGTCACACATGCCCAACTTGCTAAGGATGTCAAATGAACGATAGCTCATAACTAGGAACAACCTTGGTTAGGACATCTACAAGTTGATCACCAGTCTTCACATAAGGGATGCAGATCTCTCCAGAGCTGAGCTTTTCTTTTATGAAATGCCGATCAATCTCAATATATTTGGTTCTGTCACGCTGGACTGGGTTGTGGGCAATGCTAATCACAGCTTTGTTATCATAATAGAGACTCATAGGCTTGTCCACTGGAAATCCAAGCTCCCTCAAGAGAACTTTTACCCATAGCTATTCACATATTCCATGAGCCATGGCTTTGGACTAAGCCTCTGCACTAGACCTTGCCACTACTGTTTGCTTTTTGCTTCTCCAAGTAACCATATTTCCCCAACAATCATGCAATACCGAGACGTAGATCTTCTATCAGAAACAAATCTTGCCCAATCAGCATCAGTGTAGGCTTCTACTCTTAAGTGTCCATGACAACCAAAGAGAATCTCTTCCCTAGGAGATGAATTTCAACTACTTGAGAATCTTGTAAATTGCCTCTTGATGAGAGGTTTTTGGAGCATGCATAAATTGGCTCACCACGCTCACGGCATAGGCTATATCAGGACGAGTGAGGGAAAGGTAAATAAGATGATTAACAAGTCTCTGATATCTTCCTGCATCACTAAGAGGTTCACCACCATCATCTGCTAACTTGTGATTTTGCTCCATTGACACATTCAAAGGTTTACACCCCAACATTCCTGTTTCTCTGAGAAGGTCTATGATGTATTTCCTTTGTGAGATGACAATCCATCTTTTCCTTGATCTGCTCAAATTTTATGCCAAGGAAAATAGGAAATACCTTAATTGCTCTAAGTCCTTTATCTCAAACTCTGCAGCCAGTTGAGATTTTAACCTCTTCATTTCCTTTGCGTCAGACCCTATCAGAACTATGTCATCCACATAAACTATAAGGGCGGTTGTCTTACCCTGACAGTGTTTGATGAAAAGAGTGTGATCAACTAGGCTTTGAGTGTACCATTGTTTCTTCATGGCTCCACTGAACCTCTCAAACCAGGCACGGGGAGACTACTTTAACTCATATAAGCCCTTCTTGAGTTTACAAACCTTCCCTTGAGCTGTGGGCGATAAAAATAATTAAATTATATTTACATATATTAAATATATGTATATGTAATATTAATACATACACTTATTCTATAAATAATATATATATTTAGTTTGAAAATTTCTAACTTTTAAGGTGATTTTGAGTGTTGACTTTGGATGTTGCTTTAAAGTTTAAATGCATCACTTTTATCTGAGATAGTGCTTTTAGACTTTAAAAGAGGGTTTTAAAATAGGTTTAATAGTTTAAATTATGGTTTTAAAATAGGGTTTAAAAGATGGTTTTAAAATGGGACCGCATTCTATTGTAGTGGAATGTGCGGTCATTATTGGTCCATGGGGTCTTTTTAACACCCATTAACTGTGGTTAAGATTCACTCACCCCTAGGGTTAAGCAATCTAACCTTAGTTTTTGAAAAGAAAAAAAAAATATTAAATTTAATTTTCTTAAGCTTAACCATAGTTAAAGGGGTATTAAAAAGGACACATGGACACAACATTTGACTACATAGTCAAACGCGTGGTGGGCTAATCACTGTCTTTTTAATATGGTTTTAAAAGAGGGTTTTAAATGAGTTTTTAAAATAGAGTTTTATGTGAGGGGTTTAAATAGAGTTTTAAAATAGGTTTTTACAAGAAATTTTGTATGGACCACCTAGGCGACTGCCCAACGCCTAGCACCTAGATGCCTAGGCGGTCGCCCAGTGACTTTCGCCCGCCTAGAGGGCCCCCTAGGCGGTTGAGGCCCAAAAACGCCTAGACGACGTCTTGGCTACACTGGTTGTCACTGTAGACGGTTGTTTTAAAAATCTCTCATAGTCTCTCTCTCTCTCCCCTCATTTCGACAGTCATTGTTGGCTATTTGTTTTTTTTCTTATATTTTTTTAATTCTCAATACTTGAAATTCCCCTTTCCTATTCCTGCAACTGTCTAGTTCTATCAAAGTGTATCTTGACAATGGAGATTTTGCAATTATATGAATTGCAAGGCTCCTTATTTAGGAAAATGCAATATATAAAGCTCAGATTTTTGTGTGTGTGTGCCCCCGGGGGGGGGGGCAGAGATTTTTATTGTAAAGAGTTCATCAGGTGACGCCTCGGTTGCCTCAGGCATCCATGGGGGTTGTTGCCTTGACAACCATGGAATCATGCTTAAATGGGAATATGCTACTAGGCAATTTTGAAGCATCATTCACAAAAAAACGAAACATGCTAACTCACATGAGAAATTACTAAAATTAAAATGGAAACTACCTAAAAGAGCTATAAACAGAAAGTAGAATAAAATGTCAAAAAAAAAATAAAATCTAAAGTTTCTATTTAGGGTAGCTTGACCCGATCAAGGTTGCCCATATATCTACCAAGGTGAAATCAAGCCACATGTAGTTTCAAAGCAAATAACTTTGAGATTTTTTAGTTTTCTAATTTTTGTTTGTAGTTTTATGGATGGCCCGTAGAAGTTTAGGCTCATGCGGGTATGGTGCATGGATGGATAACAATCCTAGATCAATCCTCTAAAGTATACTAGTGTGCTCAAACTACAGAGAAAATAACAGAAAACTCTGACAGAGGGCTATTTGGCCAAAATTTTGAAAAAACAAAGACTAAAACTTGACAAAGCATTCTGGCGGTAATTTGTCAAAGACGAATATAGTTCGTTTATATGTTGGTGAATACTACAATTGCCGCCTGAGTGCTTTTGAGTCAAAAACAGTAGTTGGCAGTTTTTATTCTTTTTCTTGGATTATATTGATATGCAATTTTCTGACTTAATATTACAACTTTACCTTTTCATACTTACGTGTTTGAGAATTTTAGTAACCACTAAATTTTTGCAGCTTAAATTGTTGAACCTAATAGCGACTCTGAAAGATGATGGAACTATAGAATTTGAAGTTCAAGAGGATGTTAAATCCCATGGTCTTGATTTTGGAATTGAAGATATTTATAATGAAGCTGTTGGTGAAGAACCTCTTGACTCAACAGACCTTCAATATATACCACCACTGCAAATTGTAATGCTCATTGTTGGAACACGGGGTGATGTACAGCCATTTATTGCGATTGGCAAACGCTTACAGGTCTGAGCCTTTTCTCATTTTACAAGTTTTTGTTCTATTCTATTTTAGGGTTTTCTATTTATTTACTTTGTTAAACTACTGGGCTGATCATAGTTATAGTTTGAAAATCTTGACTACACTGCTGGCTGCACCCATTATACTCAATATCTGTTTCAAACGAAAAGGTGAAGGCATGATTAATGTGGTTTCACAACAGTTAGTTTCTCTATTGATTTTGGGTACATTCAATATTAGCTTGGTGCTATGCTCTCCAAGAGGGGTCGGATGTGGGAGATTTCTTTGGGTGAGAAGTATGCGTAAGTGAATTGCAGGGCACAAGGATGTTTTTATCTCTCGACTTTTCCCTAGTTAGTTGACTTTATTTCCTTGTAAACTCTTCTACGCTCCCCTTTTCTTTTGCTGATTTCTTTTTGTAGAAATATTGTATCCTCTCCCTTTCCATATATATTATTTTGGGTTGGTTACTGTTAAAAAAAAAGGAAATAAAACCCAAGATAACTATATCACCTTGTTGAAGCTTATGTTTCAATTTCTAACTATGTGCCAAGTTTTTCTGCACAAAGATGCTACCTAGATTATCCTACTTTATTGAAGTATAAAATTTTCCGGATGCAATTGATAGAAATTTCTATTAAATTGGAAATACATGACATAATCTTGGTATTCTTCAATGTCGTAATGGGGTATCTAATAAGCCCATTACAGCTTTATTATCTAGTTATTTTATTTTGTTTTTAGTGTCTATTGTCTTTTATGTGACTAAGGGAATTTATGTCCTTTCATTCTATTAGTAATATAAAAGAATATCTAAAGGGATGGAGACATTAATTTTCCATACCCTATTCCCCTTCCTTCTTCCTCTTCTCTTTTCTCTCTTCCACATACACTAGTTTACTATTCCTAGTTTCCTACTTGGTATCAGAGCAAGAAGAAAAGCTTACGTTTTTCTTCTTCTTTTTTATGGAGTTTCATGAACAATGGTCATGAATAGTGTGCGTGAACTGAATCGTGTGTGAACAGTGCATGAACAATGTGGAAACAGTGCAATGAACAGTGCTGTGAATAGTTTTTTCTTGGGAAAAATTAGTTATTAAAATATCTTTATTTTTGGGGATTTGTGATAATATTTCTGAAATATTTGACAAGTTCTAGATGGAGATTTTTTTAGTTGTTTGATTTTAAAAAAAAAAAAAAAAATCAGTTTTGGATCAAACTATTGGAACAAATTATTAGGGATTTTATGCTGCAATGGGTGGATAAAAGTTGATGTTTTTTGGTGATTGAAACTTAATGGAACACAGATCATGAAGTTTGGGTGAGTTTCGAAGTTTCTACATCGTTGTTTTTCAAGTTCACATGCTAAATTTTCTATATTTTGGTATGATTGGGCTATGATATTTGATTGTATCATTGTATGAAGTTGAAAACCTTGGTGGAAGGTTGTGAAGTGTGTGGGCTGCTAATTTGTATAAATTAGAATTGATTTAGACTTCTAGTTGATGCGTTGTTGGTGTTTGATTGATCTGACTTATTTACTTGTTTGGTTTTTTATTCCCTAAGTAAGATGTATGTTTGTGATAGGTGTTATAGAGGAACATCAAAGCATGCAAATCAGTATGCATAGTACCTCATTAACTGGAATTGCTTCTTCTGGGGAATCCTCTTTTATGCTAACCCATTTTCAACAGTCCTCTAAGGACACCCTTCTATTATCCAAAAGAGGAACTTGAGCACTTCAATTAGTTACTTTCATAGATGGAGTTATCTTCTGGATCCTCCACTTTCGTTGCTCGTACAAGTACTCATGCATCTGTTCATCAGGTATCTTCATTAACCTTCATTGGATTCCTTGGATCATCGATTCAGGAGCCTCAGACCATGTCTAGTACATTCACACTTTTCTCGTTTTACAACTCTTGCTCTATTCCTTTGAGAGTGAAAATAGCCGATAGTTCTTTTTCCTCTGTGTCTGGGAAAGGAAGAATCAATGTCACCTTTACTCTCTCATTGTCGTCTGTATTACATGTTATGTTCCTGGGTTTTCTGCTAACCTCCTGTCTGTTAATAATTTAATTAAGCATCTGCATTGTAGTGTAACATTTATCCATCTCATTGTGTATTTCAGGATCTGGTGACACATCGGCATATTGAGAGTGGACGTAAAGTTGATGGGATTTACATCTTAGATCAGGCTCCTGTTCCTATTTCTAGTGCTTTTCAGTCCCGTAGTTCTATTAATAAAGACCAAATTTCTCTTTGACTTTGTCGATTAGGTCACTTGTCATTTCAGTCCTTAAAAGTTTTGTTTCCTCATTTATTTGAGTCTGTCAATTTACAAAGTTTGCAGTGTGAAACTTCTGAATTGACAAAACATAGTTTTGTTTTCTTTTCTCCTAGTACTAAAAGAATTTCATTTCCGTTTGAAATTGTGTATTCAGATTTATGGGGGCCCTCTCCCATTCTATCCTTGTTTCGATTTTGATATTTTATTTCTTTTATTGATGATTATTCCCGCTACACTTGATTGTACCTATTGAAAACTCAAGATGAGGTGACCAATACTATTCGCACCTTTTATAACATGATCAGAATTCAATTTGACAAGAATGCTAAGATGTTTCGCTCTGATTATGGTTGCGAGTACCTTGAGGGATTACTCAGGGCTTACTTTGCTGAACATGGAATTATTCATCAAAACAAGTTTGTATACAAGCCATGCGACAACACTCTTTCCTTAAGAAGAAAGTAAATTTAAAGCGAGTGGAACTAGCACCCTTTTAAGTTAAAACTTAAAAGCACTTCAATTTACAGATTTTTTTTTGTACACTTTGGTTAACTTACACTGCAGTTTTGAATTTTCTCAACATTTTTTTTTTCTATTTCGGTCGAAGTTTACTGAAGTTTATGAAAGTTCACCACAAAGTGCGTATTTTTAAAATACAAGTGCATTTCACTTTGGACACCATGATAGTCGACTCAATTCGGTCAAGGCGGAATTGAGTCGATATTTGAAACCATGGATGGATCCTATATTTAAGGCCTGCTCCGTGGAAGCATAAATAAAAATTAAGGTGTTGTTATCATGTTGAAGGTGAGAAATCACATGTCCCTCCTTCGCCACTTTGAAGTCTTTGATTAAACTGGCCAATCTCTTAAATTAATCTGCAATAAAATCTAATGCTACGATGATGAGCATGGTTTGAAATATTGATACGTATCGACCGATACGGGTCGATACGTATCCTATTTGGAGCTACCCGATACACTGGTACGCTGGAAAAAAAAATACTTCACTATATCGGGCCGATACAGGCCCGATACACTCGATACGAGGATTTTTCAGTTAATTTTTTTCTCATTCCATTTATATTAGGATCTACAATACAAACCCGATACACACAACTTATTTACATAAAATATTATTTAAGTAAATGATTTTAACTTGATTTTACTTTCATTCACTTTAGATATAAATATGTAAATAAGGTTATCCCCCTAGTTATGTTGCCCCAGCCCAACCCTACTTATCAGGAGTCACTGATTATGATGCCCCAGCCCAACCCTACTTATCAGGAGCCACTGGTTATGATGCTCAGTCCCAGTCTTCGACTGACAGTTTTGGACAGATCACGACTCAGCAGTAGACATATGTACAAATGTACTTGGGCATGTACCGCACGATGATGACTGGGACACAGTGGTGTCATCATGTCTGGACCAATTATAATGTATCACTCTACTCAAGTCCTGATCCCACAATGATAGAGTATGAGCCGAGCCGGCACGAAGGTCAGTGTGGTATTGAGCTTCTATCATGTATGTAATTTGATTTGTGAATACAAGGGTCTATATATTTTCATATTTTTGATTTATGAATGCAAGTGAGATTCTATCACTTGGTTAAGTAACTATGGTTTGTATTTTCATACATATTTATTAGCGTGCACGTCTTTTTTAACTTATAAATTTGTTAACTCTCATATGTATGATTATAAATGTAGTTGGAGGGCTTCATTTAATTTGTTTTTAGCTTATATTTGCATTAAAAGAGGTTTTATGCAAGGTATCCAAGATTTTTTTAGCGTATCCTGAATTTTTCCACCGTATCCAACCGATACGCCGATACGTATCCTATTTTGGACTTACCGATACGGCGACCGATACCGATATTTTGAACCATGATGAGGAGAGAGGAGATATTAGATCCTTGCTAGAGACCTTTGGAGCTTTTAAAGTAACCTTTTGGATATGGTTCAAAATATCAGTGTCGAAGTATGTATTGGTGAGTCCAAAATAGGAAGTATTTATGCATATTGAGGATATGCACGAAAGCTCTGTAAAAAATATGGAAATGTTGGAAGTTCATTGAAACTAAAACCCAAACTTATTTCAATGCGAAGATAACTTAAAAAAATGATAGTTTGAGTACTATAGATACTATTTGAACTATCTATAGGAGTTTTCACTATGCATTACTTCTTATAAATGCAAATAGGTTGCGTATACATGTATAAATACCATAGAAATAAAAATCACTGAAACCGATACGAAACGGATGATATGTATAGGTATTGGTAGTTCTCTATACGATATTTATATTCATACGAAACGGGCGATATGTGTTGCTTATTAATTATTTATGTTTTATTTCATTGTGTAATTGTTATTGTGTTTTGCTACATTGTTTTTGAGTCGCTTCCTATGACTTTTATATTTGTTTCTTATAACTCATTTGATTTTTTTTAGAATTTAAATATGGATTTTTTTTTATTTTTTCTTAAAAAAAAATTTATATGTATTGTCTGAAATCGATACCAAAACCAATTTGTATAGGTTTCAGTTGGGACTGATACATCTCCTGAAACCGTATTTTTAATCCTTGATAAATACATATATACATGCTATACTGAAACTAATTAAAGCATGATCATTCAATAAAATTTTCTTTTGTGGGCAATAGAAAGTAATTAAGATTCCTACACCACTGAACACAAATGTAAACGAATAGAAGATACATAAACTCAAAGTACATAATATTGCCAATTATTCAACAACTTAAAGAGCAAAGTATATTATCATAATGTTTTCATAAAAATACATAAATGGTGTAATTCAACGTGTACATGAGTACCACATTAAGTTACGTGCATGTCACGACCCAAAATACCCCCTAGGAGTTAGGGATACTTTTGACTCATTACCACCGTGTCATACCATTCGGTCATGACACATAAGGTGTACATATCATCCTGCAAGAGCATACAAGGCACGCTAAGAGGCGAACCTAAAATTTTCTTCTTTATAATGTAATCTTCCACGTGCTACTATAGACAAAATACTGCAATATAAGTTAAACATGTACACAAGGTCCATCACTTGAGTTACCAACTCAAATCAATACAAAACTCCCATAAGGTCAACCCATGTACATGTCTCTCCCTCTCATCACTCAACCATCACTGATGACTACCAATCGGCTTCTCGACATACTCCTCCTCGAACCCTGGTTCAAGAGCACAACCATCCAACCTGTGACCTGTCGAAGATAACAACTTCGGCTGAGCATTGAATACTCAGCGTGTACAAAATACTAACTAGCATTACTATAAGCATCAATGATAGCATATGCATTTATCAGAGCGAAACAGGTAAGAGCAAGACAGAACGAGTATATATCTTAAAGCAGTTAATTCATGCAGTACTATTAATCAGAGAGCAGAAACCTTTGCATTTAAAACATCATGTACATATGTCATCGAAGAGTATCCGTTACCGTCTGTTACCATCTGTTACCATTACTTGCCATTACCTTCCATCACTTTCCATTACTTGCCATTACCGGGTATTGTAAAATACCTTATAATTTTAGGTATGTAAAATACCTTAGATCCGCCTTCAGAGTAGACAACCAGTAACCATGATCCTTCAGGGTGGCCTGCTATTCGTGTCTAACGACCAGTATCCAGCTCCCTTCCGGGAAGCCTGCCATTATCTCACCCTGTCGGCCTACTTTCGGAGTAGACAACCAGTAACCATGATCCTTCAGGGCGGCCTGCTATTCGTGTCTAACGACCAGTATCCAACTCCCTTCCGGGCGGCCTGCCATTGTCCCTCCCCGTCGGCAATTTCCATTACTTAGAGTGATTCACAAAACTGATAACAAAGCGATACTTTACAAGTAAGGCGGTCCCTTAAGAACACCCTTGAGTTCAAAACAAAGCGATACTTTACAAGCAAGGAGGTAAACTCCCTTGAGTTCAAAACAAGGTGATCTTAGAACACTTACCCAAAGTTTGGCCTTACACTTACTTGTGAACTTGTGAGCTTGTGAACCTGTAAACTTGTGAACTTTATAAAACCCTGTTCTTGTGAGAATCATTGAATCATGCGAGACTTGTGAACATCGTGCGAGACTTGTGAACATCGTGAGAGACTTGTAATCATCATGCGAGACTTGTAATTATCATGCGAGACTTGTAATTATCATGTGAAACTTGTGAACATCATTTGAGACTGGTAATCATGTGGAACTTGTGAACATCGTGTGAGACGTGTGATTCATATTCATGCGAGAGTAAGTGTGAGCAATTCAGTAACTGTATAATAGTCTCAAAATCATGGTAGTATCCAAAGTATGTAAAACATGATTACCAATTCCTATTTCTATCTAGAACATACCTCAAAATCTATTATTCATTAACAACTTATAACAAAGCAATTTAGTAGAGCATAGCTACTATTTGTCTTATCAAAATCATGCTTTACACCTTACTTATAATATAAGAATCACAATTATGGTCAAAACATCATATGTTTCATCAAAACCATATACTTAAATCATAAAAACCAAATTACACATCGATGAAGTATAGTCAGGCAAGTTAGTAGATTGTTTTATCTTTTAAAAACCGGATCCCTACGGTTTCTCGCTTTGGAATACCACTTGAAGGCAAAAGAAAGCTTTGAGGAAGCTTTTGAATCAATCCCAAGCTTGAGGAAGCTTGAGGAGAACAAGATTCAAGCTTTTGAACGCTTGTGGAGGCGAGCTCCAAGCTTGAGAATCAAATCCTAGTTCACCTCTTTGCTCCTAGCACAAGCCCTAGCACAAACCCAAACTTTTCTCTCTTCTCTCCCAAAATCTCCTAGCACAAGCCCTAGCACAAACCCTAGCCATGAAATTGCCTCTATATAGGCAAGAGGGGTGAGGCCAAAGACCATTCCACCCCCCAAATATCTCAGGAGGTCGGTTAGTAGGCAACCAAAGCCACTGTTGGATCTATCGGTCAAGAGAACCGATAGATCCCTCAACAATCCACTCACTGTACTAAAAACCCATACAAAATTTCTCTCAATGGATCTATCGGTCATTGGGATGGATAGATCCATCAGTGTATGGGATTGAAGGATCTATCCTCCCCAAACTAGATAGATCCTTCACTGTTCATTCCTTCATTTTTCCCGTTATGGTATTTCGATCATAACTTTTGACTCGGTGATCTGATTTTGACGATTTAACTTGCGTTGGATTCTACATTCAAAGGGGAACAACTTTCATGTTTTGCACAAAGCCTAATTATTTTATCTTCATATTCCAAAATGGTTCTAAAGGCTACTGGTCAGGAATTTCAGCAGACAAATTGCCTAAAACCCACTTTTCACCGAGCTTCGACTCAAAATCGGGAAATGTGATAAACATGAACCTCGAAGAGGATCTTGATATCTTTCTAATGGCTCAAGAATCATTCGATTCCGATTTCGGATGAGAGAACTAGAGTTCTCTCAAGTTGAGGAAATTTTCAAAAATCCCTCTTTGCGACACTTAAGGGTATTGCATCCTCTTGTTTCCTTTTCATCCTAACACCCTAAAATATTTTCCATACATATTTTGTCTCATTTGAAACCCCCTTTCATTTTAAAACATGAAGCCATCATCCCATTAAGGTTTTTGGTCTGGAAAAACACTATTCAGAGCACTATTCATAGCACAATTCACAGCCTAGGGAACTCAGTTCCGGACTTCTACAGTGCAGGCTCGAAATCATTGGTGTTACTGGACGAATTGTCGCATCCAAGGTTTACGTGGTATGTCTGCCAAACATGGTTGTGGTATTAAGATAAATAAAGTTTAATCTATAAACCTAATAGATCATTTGTAGAGTAAAAGTACTTACTATGTAGCTTAAAATTAATCATTAAATTTGGAATATTAGTTTTTAATGAATTTTTAGATTCTGGGAAAAAGGGTTAGTTTGGGGATCTGATAGATTTCCCTTTATATACTAACATATATTCAGATTAAGTCTAAATAAGTAATTAGTATTAATGGCCTAGCTAAGTAAATGTTATGTATTTTTGGACTTTGAAAAAACTCTATTTATCCAACTTCAATCTCTTCCATGTAGATCATAGATCTACAGAGTTGGCCACAAGTTAATTGATTTATGAACTAAAAGCATGTTTTCAAGCATTTGGGAGGATTTAACACCACAAATAAGGAAAAAAGATTTTTATGCCTCAAGGAATAGCGAAACCTATCTTTCAATCCCTCCAAGAGTTTGAATCTTTTTTTTTTTCAATCATTTGAAATCAATAGATTATGTGCTTTTGTTGTAGGAATTTGTGGTTTTGCCCTTAATTATATAAAAGACAATAGACACTAAAACATAATAAAGTAACTAGATAGTAAAAATTGTGATGGGCTTATTTAGATTGTCCATTACGACACATCACAAGAGTTTTCATATCAAAACTTTTACATGAGAACTAGAGTTAGTTGCAAATAAATCCATATTTTCTATGACACCATATGACTTATGAGTGTAATCATGTGGCATAATTTGGACTGTTTGTCAGACATGTGAGTTTCACAAGAGTATATTCTCATTGCATTCAGAGCTATGCTTAGACACTATGGAAATGGGTAGAGACTAGCTTTGGATTTGGAATCCAAGGTATGTTTAAAATTTGGGGTTGCCTTTAAGGAGTCAGATGTCTCTACACCAAGGGTTTCATACCTATCCTTGGTATCAAAATGTCTTGCTCTCTCTCTCTCTCTCTATATATATATATATATATATATATTTCCGTATCTCTGATTCCTGGAGTTAGCTTCTGCTTTGCACTCATTTCTTCCAACATTAATTGCCCTTATATTTTGAAGGGTTTTCCTGTCTGATTCAAGTTCTCTTTATAAATGAATTGTAGTTTGATTAATTTCCAATAGTTGATGCATGGATTTTTCTTTTTCTTTTTATTTATTAATTTTGTTATATTTTTGTGTAGACATGGTGAAAAATAAAGGCTTCTTGCCATCAGGACCTTTAGAAATACCTATTCAGCGAAATCAAATAAAGGAAATCATATACTCTTTACTTCCAGCATGCAAGGACCCTGATGTTGATTCTGGTTTTCCTTTTAAAGCGGAAGCCATAATTGCCAATCCCCCAGCATATTGTTAGGTTTAAATACTTACTTTTATCTTTTGTATAGCTTCTATTTTACTGTACAACCTCTTGTTGTCTCTTTACATCTGGTTCTCGAGCATTTGTGATAGAAGGATGCATTTTGTTGAATATGTTTCGGGCCAATCTTATTTTGTTCTAGAAATGATTTTTGGGGGAAAATAATTTTGCTGTAACATGAATAAAATGATTTTTATATTAATAATTTTTTCATTGAAAAAATATTGAGAGGTTTTTCTAGGTTTTATAGAAAAAAGCTTTCCAATAATGCAGGTGTTGACAGAAGCAACAATTAGAGGCTCTTTCCTCTCTCCGTGCCAGCACACTCATCTACCCCCCTCTCTGTTCCAGTAATGCTGGTGTTGACAGAAGCAAAAAAGAGAGAGGATCTTTCCTCTCTCCTTTGTATATAAATCTCCACATCATCTTCTCTCTCTCTCTCACCACCACCAACTCCACCTCCTCTTCCTATCATTTCAACCCCACCAGCAGTGCCTCTCTCTATTGGCTTCATCATCCGGCACCAGCACGGGTAACTTCTTCATAACATAGGGCCTTAATATGTTGTCATTTAAACAGGTTTTTTATATGTGAATGATTTTCTATAACTTTAGTGGTGTTTTAGATCAGCATTTTTTTTTTAATTTCCTGAAAAAATGCAATCAAATGGGCCATAAGATGATAGATAGAATTGAATTATCTCTGGGATTTTGTACATAACCGCAGCATCATCGGGCACATCTTTGAAATTTGAATAAGCTCAAATCATCGAAGTTAAATTATTTAACTCAATGATGTCTTCTTTCAAATTCTAGTATAATTATCACAACAACGACCACTACCACTACCGCCATCTCTCTCTATGTGCATCACCCCCAGCACCACTGTGGTCTTCTTAAAGAAGGGTGGTGAGCTGCATCATCAAACCAGGTTTGATTAAACAATTGTGATTTTCCTAAATTGTTTAGTGTTTCAATGCTAGTAAAGTAGGAATGTGTATTAAGATAATACATTTGGATTGTTTTCAGGATTCAACCCTGTAGAAGTAATTCATCAGGTAGGTCTTGGAATAAGCTTTCAATATATAACTATATTGAATTTATGTAACCCAATAAAGTCTCGTTGCAAATTCTAATATAATTATCACTGGTTTGAAATACTAGTTTCTGGTGTTGCCATAGCGACTTTAGTTTTTTGTGGAGAAAAGATGGCAGAAGAATGAAGAAGAGGAAAGCCGAACTGGTGCATCAACGCTCACCCGTTGTTATTTTTCCTTGAGAATATGCCGAATCAACAAAACCATTAAGTCATAAAAATTATAACTACATAACCGATCAAAAAAAAATAAAAATAAATAACTACATAGCTGTAGGATTGATTTAATTCCTCTTAGACTAATCCTTTTTCTTTTGAATTTTTCACATTCTCAAGTTTGGCGAGAGTACTATTCCTCTATGGAGTGACAATTGACCTCATATGCCTAGTCTTATGATGGCATACAGGATTAGATGCGATAATGGAAGAAATATAACAAGATTGAAGTGCAAAAGTTGTAAGGACATATTCTAATTGATGCAGGAGCATCCAATTTTTTAATGATGGGTAAGATCAAAGAATGGCCCAAGTTTATGAGAGGGGCCCAAGCCCATAAAAGAGATTTTTTCTTCTAGAAGAGCCCAAGTCTACATGGTCATTTTGGAGTAATGAGCTATTTTGGAAGTTGATCATAGGAAGTTCGACCATCTTAGTTACTTGTAGTTGCATTTAATGATTGCTTTAGAAACTTGTAGAAGTCAAGACCTAGTTACTTGTTGAAGCTTTTATTTCTTTCCTAGTAACTAGTAGTAGTCATTACCTAGGCTTTTTGAATGTGAGTCTCTTGTTGCCTATTTAAACCGAGGGGTTTGTCCTTGGAGAATCAGTTTTTGAAGCATTATCAATATAGAAGACCTTAAGTCTTGTATTTTCTCCTTCAATCTTTGTGGATGTTTGATTGATTGTTGTAGTTTTCTCCTTTGCATTGCATTGCATTATCATTTCTTTCTAAATTAGCACTTAAATACGCTACTAGACGCGTGATGGCTGCTCTAGGAAGATGTCGTGGTGCCCGTGGTGGTCAAGGAAGAGGATATCGCGCCAACAACAATCCCAAAATCGAGGAAATGCGATTGAGACTTGCTCAATTGGAAAATTATCACCGTAGGAATGGAAATGATGAAATCATGATGTTGAAACCAAAGACATTAGATAGAGCTGTCCAATATGCACTAAAAGTGGAAATTAAGTTAAGTAGAATTATGGGAAGATGAAACACCATTAGTACCACCAAAGGAGCTACAATTGCAAGTTCTTCGAAAGCTCCCAGTGCTTCAAATGAGAAGCAAACATTGCCAAATGCCCCAAACCGACCAACCCAAAATTTTGGAAAATCGGTTCGTCCTAATGTACGATTTACTAGCACGAGACGATTCATCCAAAATCCAACCACTTATAAATGTTTTCGGTGTGGTGAAAGTGGGCATAGATCATTTGAATGTCCTAGGAAAGAAAATAACTTAACAGACCCGGCCGAAGAAATTGAAGAGAATAATGAGGAAGAAGTCTTGTTGGGTAAACCGGAACTTGTTGATAATGTGCCGGAATATGTGGAAAATGTGCAATCCCATGATGATGACTTTTTGGTAATGCAAATAATGTTAGGAGTTGAAAAATCAGATCTGGAACCATGGCCAAGATCTAATATTTTTCAAACTCGTTGCACTTCTAAAGGGAAGGTATGTACCATTATCATCGATTCTGAAAGTTGTGGCAACATGGTGTCTAAAAAGATGGTGCAAAAGTTCAACCTTCTATGTGAAAAACATCACCAACCTTATCACATTTCTTGGTTCAAGAAAGGTAATGAAACACTAGTGACAACGAAGTGTTTGGTAAATTTTTCAATTGGAAAAATTTAAAAGGATGCGGTATGGTGTGATGTGGTGACAATGGATGCATGTCATATCATACTTGGACGACCTTGGCAATATGATCGAAATGCCATGCATGATGGGTTTAAGAATTGCTATTCCTCTGTCAAAGAAGGAATTCATATCACTTTATGGCCATTAAAACCTTCACCTAAGGTTGAACATGATAAGAATGTTGAGACCATTCTTTCTTTGAGGCAATCTGTTGAAGAAACAGGTGAAAAATCATCTACCATGCATGTGCTAATTTCTAAGAGAATTTTACCACCCACTGATGTGGACTCAAAGGCCACCGTCCCTGAAGAACTTCAGTCTCTTGATTTAGCTCCATTATTAGATCGCAAGAGAGTGAGTTGTGATGCGGAGTCGTTCGCGGATCCTTTAAAGGAGATTTGTGAGGATTTTTTGAAGAAAGATGAGAAAACTTATGCCAAAGACAAAGAAAATGCGGATTTGCATTGGTGACATGTTGAATTTGGAGAAAAGTGACTTGGTTATGGTATACCTCAAGAAGGAAAGATTTCCCATTGGCCAATATAGCAAGCTTAAATACAAGAAAATTGGGCTGTGCCGAATTTTGAAGTGTAGTGGCAATAGTGCATGTCTTTGATCTCCCAAGTGACCTCAACATCTCTCCGATCTTCAATATATCGGATCTCCTTACTTACCTTTTGGTTGATCATCCCAATCCCGGTACTTCTCAAATTTCACAGGAGCAAGAAGAGATTCTTGAAATCCATGAATGGCGAAACACCACCTCTCGAAATCGGTCGTACACTCAATATCTTGTTTAATGGAAAGGAAAGCCGAAAACAGAAGCTCCATGGATTTCAGACGATATTTTGAAAGCTATTAATGCACAAGCCTTGGAAAATTTCAAGAAGAAAGAATTAAGTTCGAGGGGCGAATTTTCTCCAATCGGAGGTACTTGATGCAGGAGCATTCGATTTTCTAATGATGGGTAAGATCAAAGAATGACCCAAGTTTATGAGGGGGGTCCAAGCCCATAAAAGAGAGTTTTTCTTCTAGAAGAGCCCAAGTCTACATGGTCATTTTGGAGTAAAGAGCTATCTTGGAAGTTGATCATAGGAAGTTCCACCATCCTAGTTACTTATAGTTGCATTTAATGATTGTTTAGAAACTTGTAGAAGTCAAGACCTAGTTACTTGTTGAAGCTTTTATTTCTTTCCTAATAACTAGTAGTAGTCATTACCTAGGCTTTTCGAATGTAAGTCTCTCGTTGCCTATTTAAACCAAGGGGGTTGTCCTTGGAGAATCATTTTTTGAAGCATTATCAATATAGAAGATCTTGAGTTTTGTAATTTCTCCTTCAATCTTTGTGGATGTTTGATTGATTGCTGCAATTTTCTCCTTTGCACTGCATCGCTAATTAATAGAAATAATTATAGAAAAATTGTGTTACAAGAGCGTCATTCCTTATATATGTGAAACAAAAAGTGAAAAGCTCAAAATACCTCTAACTACCAACAAACAAATAAGTGCATCCATAGGACATGGAATAGCTACGTGATAGCAATATTAGTCGCCAAAGAAATTGATAGAGTGGACTTACCTAGATGAATCAGTTTTCTTATGGTGACACTCACCAGGATTGAGAATCCATGAAAAAGAAAATGTACTTAACTGGGAAAAAGACGTACCAGAAGATGATATCTTAGTTTCATGCAATAGTTTAAAAGGGTGAGAGGCTTACACCTCAAGGCTCACCTTGAGGCGAGGCTCAAGGAAAACGCCTTGAGGCTCAAGCTTGAGCCTTAAATCTCATGAGGCTTATGCCTCAAACTGTGAGGCTCACTTTATGTCTGAGGTATGTGCCTCATACATTAATCAAAAATAGGGTTCTAGCCACATAATGGAGCCTTGAATATTAATATTTTAAAGGCGTGTGCCTTGTACAATAATAAAAAGTAGGGTTCTAGCTACATGACTAAGACTTAAAATTAATTTAAGCTTTGTGCCTCATAATTTCTTTTATCATATATATATATATATATATATATATGTATGTATGTATGTATGTATATCATTTTATTATTAGTCTAGATTAACTCTTAATTTATTGTGTCTAACATAATTAAGCTTTTTAAATCCTTGTTGAGTATATTTCACTCTAATTTTCATAGCAGACATCGCAAAGATTTGCAGTCATTGTCTAACATATGTAGTTGTTAACTACTTTGTAATTATTTGTTAGAAATGAAAATCAACCACATGATTGAACATTATCCATCTTTCAATATGAATCTGATCAAAAAAATAAATATACAAATTTTCTTTTCTTACCTCGTAAATTTATTTTATATGGATGAAAAATTTATATAGTATTACATATGCATGTGTGTACACACACACACTCACACACACACACATATATATATATATATATATTACATCTCATTATTTTTTTGCAATATTCTTACTATTTATTTATTTGTTGCTAAAATGAGGTAGAGTAAGGCTTTCTTGTGAGGCTTAAGCCTCACTCCTTGAGGCTTACGCCCCACGCATCTTGTGGTCCTAACACTATGCCTTATGCCTTCGTGTTTCAAAACACTGACTTTCATGCAACAAATATGTTCAACTTGATCAACAAAGATAATTTATAGTTGTGATGCCTAAGCAGATTGTGACCAAGATAAGTTGTCCGCTCACTTGTATCTTCAGTAGATGTCACAACCATGATAGGCCTTTGGGAAGTAATTTGTCCATCAAGGATTTAAAACACTATTTTGGGGACTTCGCTCCCAACTGAATCCGAGACTTATCGCCGATACGTATTGGTTTCAGATGATGCATATATCTTTTTTTAAGGAAAAATATAAAAATCAAATTAAATTATGAAAAAATTAAATAAGGCACTAGGAATCTAAATAGAATTGTAGAAATGTAGGCATTAGATATGAGTAGAGTAGCCAATTAAATTAGCAAATAGTCAATAAAAATTAACAATACGTCATGGGAATTGAGTTTTGGGGTGTAGAATAGGGGAGGTTCTCTGTGGGATCCTTTTTGCCAGTCATGCATCCCAGATTGTTACTATCTTTTCCTCATTAGGCCGTTTGGTTCCCAAGAATTCCATTGAAGGTATTTTTTTCTTATGGTCAGCGGTATTGGATAAAATCTTGATGATGGATCATCTCATGCATAGAGGATGGCAGCTAACAAACAGATGTTTTATGTGCCTTGTAGCAGAGGAATCAGTGGATCACCTATTGCTTCATTGTCCGGTAGCGAGAGAGGTTTGGTCCTATTTCCTTATGCATCTAGACATCCCTTGGATTTTTCCCGGCTCCTTCCGGAGCTTCTTATCTTGTTGGTTGTCAGGGGTTTTTACATCCCCAACAGGGGATGTGTGGCCTCTCCTCCCTGGGGTAGTTGTTTGGTCTCTATGGAAGGAGAGGAATCGACGAGTATTTGAGGATTCCGCCGCGGAGACTTCCCGCATCCAAGCTAGGGTGCGCAATTTAGTATCAGCCTGGGGTTCCGTTGGGGGTGATTTGGAGGATCCGTGGGGGTATACATTTTCACTTTGATTACACGGTTCCGCATTTATGTTTTGCATTCTGCTGGTTTGTATCTTCTTTTTTGTTCCCCAAGTTCACTATTGGTGATCCCAGGGATGTAGCTCTCTCCTCCCCTTTCTTTTAATAAAGTATCTCTTTACCAATAAAAAAAAATAGGAAGAGAATGAGAAAAATATGAAAGAGGTAAGTATTTAGGGTTATACGATAATCCATATAAAGGTGGTATCTAATGAGTCTTACATCTGAAATTGATACTTATTGGTAAGACTCACCTGATACGTATTGGTTTCAGACGAGTCCTACAAACCATGCACAAATAATGTAGCAGTATAAAAAACGTACAGTACCCAACCAAAACCGATACCTATCACCCTGTACATATTGAATGCAATGATTTTTATTACCATGCTGTCCATGATATCCATTGTAGACCTGTGGGAATATTTAGTTGGAAACTAAGCAATTTTTTGGAAGTTTAACTTCAAATTTCCTTTCTGTTTAAAGTAGTTGCACTAGACATTTGACATAGTAGGATAGGTTCTCTGAGTCACTGGGAATATGCGGAGTAAAGATGAAGGTTCATTTTTTAGGATCTATTTGACGGGAACATGAACTAGAATTTGCTCTCATCTGGAACTGTGAAGAGTTGTGAGAGCAAGAAGAGGATGTCCTTATTAACAAGCTCAAACCAATCGAAATCCATCAACAGAAAATTTGTGGTGCCTTGATCCTCTCATCTATGGACAAAGAGTCATTGGGAACTCAAATGCTCAACCCTCATATTATCTAAATATTTATAATCATTCAGAAATTGAGGCCCCATCATTGCTACTGATCTCAATTCCAGCTTCTTTGCATGGAATTCTTGTATAATTTAGCCATCCTGTCACATGGCTCTAATATTAGGACCCAACTAATGTGTGATGCAGATCAATACTGCATATATTCACTTGTTACGTACTCCTATGTATCTGTGTCAGTCCTCAACTTCATTAACTATAACTCATTGGGGGCTCAATGGGTAGTTAGGTTCCAAAAGTTTTTTTTGTCCTTTCCTTTAATTTCGTTTTTAGTTTTATATTTTTGCTTAACGACCTTGCAACCGTTGCATACTTGGAGTACAAAGTTTTAAACATTTTTTAATTGCCTTTGGTGACGATTGTGATTACTGGAGCTAGTCCATGAAACCTAATATGTATTGGTGTAGGGAGAATCATCAACATTTTCCAATTTGTACTGCATAAGGCCCAGTATTGGAGAAAAGTGCAATTATCGCAGCATTTGTTAAACTGAATTAAGCTGTGTGGTCCTTGGAGAATGCTATGAACTGCTCAAAAACCTGACTGGAGATGCCGAACCACCTTCTACAGATTAGTTTTTCATTCTCAATAGTTCCTTATTGCAGGCTTGAAATTTATGTTTTGGGGGATGATCATACTCAATCCCTTTTCAAATCTGCTGAAATCACTTTTCTATTTTATTATGTGTCTAACTTTCTATTTCTCATTGGTATCAAGGATTAATAACATTTTTGTTTTCTGCACTTTCAAAATTTGCTGGTATCCTTTTTTTTTTTGTTTCTACTCTCTATACACAATTTAAGTCTTAGGCTCAACTACTAACCAGGATGACTACTTGTTCAGGACATACACATGTGGCAGAGGCGCTAAAAGTACCAATTCACATATTTTTCACAATGCCATGGACGTAAGTGTTTTTGTGTCATGGAATCTCAGTGTTACAGATATCTGTTTAATCATATTCTCATTTGTGTTTTGGAACTGGTTACTTCACCTATGTGTTGTATCATTCATTTAACTTGACATTTTTTTTTGGTGTACCATGACTAGTCGAGATAAGGTTATCTTCCAAATTATTTTTGTTACATGTGAACTTATGTTACATACTTTTATATTACCTGGTTAATTGAGAAATATTTAAACGGTATAGCAGAATGATGTTTTAATCTTTTCCGGCAGGCCAACTAGTGAATTTCCACATCCTCTGTCCCGTGTCAAGCAACAAGCTGGATATAGGGTGAGCTCGTTTTAGTCTTGTTGTCTCATTAGTGTCTAGGTCCCATTTTTTGTTGACAATATTTCCTTATTTGGTTGTTTCTGGTTAACTTCTGATATTGAACAAAATTTACAGCTGTCATATCAAATTGTTGACTCAATGATTTGGCTTGGGATACGGGACATGATCAATGATTTCAGGAAGAAAAAGCTGAAGCTACGACCTGTCACGTATCTAAGTGGTTCACAATGCTCTACTTCTGATGTGCCACATGGATATATCTGGAGTCCTCACCTTGTTCCCAAACCGAAAGGTTGCTTTAGATTCCCATCATGTATTGTGAGAATACTATTGCACATCTGCTTGAATAGACATCCCAGGACATAAGCTGGTACTATGCTTCTGCATCGTTTTGTTGTATTGGTTGTTGAGACTTGAGAGTGCATTTTTCATAAAATTAAGACGTTATATACTGACCAAAAATTGAAAAGATATGACATTGAATTTTTTTTCTTTGGAGGTAATTAAGAAATTAACCCTCAATGTTATTTTCCCCCCTTTTTTTCTGTCATTATTTTGTTTGCTTAGAGTTTGAGGAGGGTGGAGTAGCTTTAGTCTTTAAGGAAAGGACCTCGATTTTGGGATTCTGGGGTATTTTTTCTTGAGAAACTTTATTCAACTTATCGAAGTTATTTTTGTCTTGTTTTCCCCTCTCTGTTTTTGTTATTTTTTCCAGCTAGGGATATTTTTATCTTTTCTTAATGTAATTTATATATGGAGATGTAGCTGTGACTTGCCGAAATTTATTGGTGTTAAGAGTTTGTAGTGAGGAGTCCAACTTTTATTTAGAAGATTGAAGAGAAAAAGCTCTCTCTAGCATTTGTCCCCGTCATCTCGTAATCTTTTTTTACTTTGGAAGGGGCAAAGGTGGATTTCTTCTCCCTTTCCAGCAATTGTTGGCAAATACAGGCATAAAAT
Organism: Tetracentron sinense; assembly: GCA_015143295.1. NCBI lineage: Eukaryota > Viridiplantae > Streptophyta > Magnoliopsida > Trochodendrales > Trochodendraceae > Tetracentron > Tetracentron sinense. Next base: position 29,605,225 of record CM026564.1, read on the forward strand.
TATTTACTTAGGAAGGGACAAATTGCTCTTTCTGCTAGGAACCAAAATTTCATGGTTCACCTTAATGAGTCTTTGCTGAAACCACATGAACTCGTCACTATTGATAAACAAATTAAGAAAATTAGAAAAATAAACAAGATTAATAGATTACAATGCATTGTGTGGAAATATCAACTTATTCTTGTGTGCCTGATTTTTATCCTCAGTTTAGAGGCTAGATGTGTCTTACTGGTGGATGATGGACGGAGTTAAGAAAGTTTATAAATTAAGATCAGGGATTGGGGATAGTTTGAATCAAGTCTGGTAAATAGATTCACAATGAGAGAAAGAGGAAGGTAAGTGAGATGCCCGGAGTAACCGTTTGCCTTTAAGACTGATGGCAGTCGTAGATTTTATATAGGTGTGGGGCAGGGAAGAACAAAATCATAGTCGTAAGGACTTGTTCCTAGAGATGGAGACTGTGATATTGGTTGGTTTAAAAGGGGGTTAGGGATATTGCATCCAGGGTTTGAGAATTGAGATACCAGAGATCAGCAGAGATATGCATCTGGAAGAGTGTCTTGATTGGTTGGCAATCATCAAATAAATTTTGAATTGAAATATCATGCCCGCACGCATAAACTCACATATGCATAAAACTATCTTATGCTCGAGTTTGCAGCTGAATGATGATGGGAAATTAAGATGCTGAAATGAGTTGGTCAGATAACTCAATCTGAGTTACGGTTACCTATCAGATATAGAAGTTTTTTGTAGAAGTAACTTACAACATCCTCCCCAGTTTTTATGCCAGGTCAAAGCACCTAAAGTTGGGTTATTTGCTTAATCCTAGATAAAGCGGAGCATGAGGTTGTTTAGCATATCATTTTACAAGAACAATTTGGTGATGTTTCACAAAGAGACTAACAAAGCAAGGACATCATTATTTGAAAAGATGTGCTCTATGATTTAAGAAGCACACCAGGTTGAATAGGATATGGTGGTTGGAATGGAGGAGTGGTTGTGTTATTAGATTACGTCTAAGTCGGACATTGTATCCTTTTTATGTTTTTGTTGCTGTCTTTTTCTTATTCTTTTTTACAAGATACGGGTAATTTTTTCATTTGATAATGATATAACAAAGGCGTGAATGCACATACACTTTTAATAAAGTCTGTAGCTGTAATTTCTGCTTAACATTGTTGTCCTGTCAAGCTGGAACAGTAACATAGAAAATCTTGCTTAAGAACATGTTATGTTTAGCGTTATTGTTGTGTATGTTCCTTTATTTTCTGCTGCTACTAGCAGGATGTCAATGTTCAGCTTCTCATCTAAAATGATCTAATTTTCATTGCTTGATTTGCAGATTGGGGACCTAAGATAGATGTAGTTGGGTTTTGCTTCCTTGACCTTGCATCAAATTTTGAACCTCCAGAACCTCTTGTATAGTGGCTCAAAGCTGGTAAAAAGCCTATCTACATTGGGTTTGGTAGCCTTGTGAGTTTCTTTTCCCAGTCCTCTCTCTAGATTTACATTTACTTTCATGAAAGTTAACATGCCCATGAATTGAAGCCAACTTAAAGATCTTCAACTCTTCTTTTTATTGACTTGGGTTAATGGAGATTAGAGAAGGAAATAATGAGGAAGAAAAAATCATTCTCCGCATAGTGAGTAGTTTAAATTGCCCAATTTTTTTACTTCATTTTGTGGAATGAGATTCTCTCTTCACCCCTTATCAGATTCTTCATATTTTCCAGTTTTTTCCACTAAAATGCTTGGGAGGTTATAGTGATTCAGGTTCTCTTTTCATCCCTACTTCTATAAGCTCAATTAAGACTTCAATAAACTGGCTGAGATGTCTGAACTTCGTTATGTGACTTTGGTGGAGTCAATAGGATGAATGCGGGAGCTTCATAGAAGGATTATAGATCTTCGTATCTGTTAGAATTTAAGTTAGTAAGTAAGGGCACTCTTGTGATTTCTCTTTATCTTAATTTATATATATACTTGGTGCAGTAGAGGAGAGAGGTAATGTGACCTCTCTCTTTCCCTTTGTTTCTCCTTTTCTTCTCTTTCATTCATTAACATAGTATCAAATAGATCATCTTTCTCTCTTACTGTTCACACAGTACAGTTCACGATGTACTGTTCATAAAAAAACCTAGATTGAGTTATCTGTGTAGAGCAGCACCTATAATGGTTTGCTGCACTTCCAAGTATGTGGATGAGTTAGGATTCCCTTTTAGGAAATGCTTAAAACAGCAAAAGAGGGATATGGTGGTGATATTTGTGAGGTTTATGTAGTTTGTGTGATTTTCTTATGCATGGTTCAATATATCGGTATCAATAAGGCGATTTTAGGATACGTATTGATGTATTGGTTGGATGCGCTTGAATCTACTGGAAAAAATTAAGATGCATTTGGATTTGCGAGGAAAAACTTGGATAACATAAATATCTTTTAATGCAAATATAAGTTAAAATAAACTAAATGAAGGCTTCCAATTACATTTATAACCATACATATGAGAGTTAAAATTTTTATAAGTTTAAAAAGGCGACCATGCTGATAAACAGGTATGAAAATCATAGTTCAAAAACCCGAAAACTCGACTCGACTCGAAAGTTAGTTAACTCGGAAAACTCGAAAAAAACTCGACTCGGTACAACTCGGAAAATATATGGAATAACTTGGAAAACTTGGGTTAAAAGAACTCAAAGTACGCTGGTTTTACAGCTTCAAGCCTATAAACTAGGTTTAATAGTACCCATAGTAGGTTGTCTTTGTAGACCCAAAAAAATATGATGCAAAAATAGTGTGACGTTCGAGTTTAGGTTAAAAAAATGATAAAATTACCTGTATGTGACTCGACCTAGTCCGGCGAGTCGAAAAACTCGGCTTGACTCGACCAAGTCACTCGATTAACTCGGCAAATAGTGCCTCCTTCGAGTTTTGAGGCGACTCGACTCGAAATTCAATCGAGTTGAGTAACTCGGCCGAGTTACACAAGTTACTCATCGAGTTTTCGAACTATGATGAAAATACAAACAATAGTCACTTAGTTAAGTATAGACAATACAATCTAGATATTAAAATCTCATATTCTTTGAGATAAATAAGGAAGTATTGAATTACGATAATAAAGTAAATTATATACATGATTCAAGTTCAAACAAGCTCAAACATGCTCCCTAGTAGTGTACTCTCTCATAAGACTCAAGACCCAATTGTGGTTGTATATATAATTCGCACCTTTTGGACTTGCTTAACCACATTCTTCACACGTATTTCTCTTCAACATCAGATCGATGTAGTGAACTGCACAAAGTGTCCAATAAAGGTGCTGCCTCTTCATCATTAACAGCTCCCCGACTTTTTTAAATGACGACTGGTTGTCTGTGACAACCTGCACCATATACTCCTCCAATCTCTTCTATCAAATCATCAATTAACTAATGGAGGTATACATGATCTTTAATGAAATTGGAGGCATTGACAAATTTGTGAAATACTGTTTTACTATCACAATAGACGAGGAAGTTAATCAATGATAACCTCATCAGCCCGGTTCAACCATCGCACATAATAGTCATCCCATATGTGTCCCAATTTTGAATCGATGCAAGTGCGGATCTTGGCAATTTCCTCATCAAGCAACGAACCTATGATCTTGAAAGGAGTGGACCCCTTTATGCCTGGCCCTGCTTTCTTGATCTCATCAATCTTGGTCTAATAGTATGGAGATGTCACTGCATTAGGTGAGATGTGATTAAAAATGACAAACTTTTCAATCACTCTCTTCACTTTCTTTGCTACATTCCCTCTAAGACCACATATCATTCAGCTTCTTGAGATGCCCCCTCTGTATATGTAAGGGTCTATCTCTCCACAACGCTCATATCACTATCCTTCTTCAACTTCAACTTTAACGAGTTGGGAGCATACTGATTAAATGCCTCACGTATGCTCTGTGTCCTCTGTATCCCACCTCTCTTCCTCTTGCTCGAACGATCTACCTTACGCTATGAACCACCAAACTTATGCCCGTTGGCTTGAAATCTCTACCCTCTTCAATGCTTCCTACCTAGAACGCCTTATGGCTGTCTCCATCTACTTCTTCTCGAGTGAGGCCATATAATTATCATCATAATCAATAAAGTAACCAAACATTGGAAATGTAACTAATAAAGTAACATTTGGTACAAATGAAAATAATAATATACCCAAACATTGGAGATGATTTGAGAAAAACATTAATTTTGTTATTACAGGTAGATTTTGTATCATACAAAGGAAATGGAAGCATTTCGTAGGAGACATTAAAATATATGTCTACATTTTAAAACCATTTTCCTGTCTTAATATATCTCTCATCTCTTTTTTTTTATTTTTTTATTTGAGAATTTACAATAGTGATTCTCATATATTTCATTCTCTTCTCTTAACTAAGAAAGAGAAGGCTCTTCCCATTTTGGAAATGTTTAATCATTTACATCCCTCTTTTTATGGAGATTTGGGTTCTCTTTCCTTGGTGGGATGGGTTCATCCTCTTGGGAATATGGACTTTTCACCTTTTGTCAAGTTGGTTCACACCTTTAGGAATGTTGAGGTGGAATGTGCATTCATACCTTTAGAAGTATGTTTTCATACTTGTCTTTAGGTGGGATAGATTCATCCTTCTTATTTAGTATGCCTACATTATAGTTGAGGTTCATGTATCCTACCAGGGTTTGATCCAAGGGCCACATCAGTCATTCCATATCCCAAATTCTTGGGTTGGCAACACCAGTCCTGTTCCTCCACCCCATTCTATTAACAACCGTAACTTCGGTCAAATTGTGTTCCATCAAATCTTTCCTTCTCCATCCACATCATTTGTTTCCTTCCTCTCATCCTTCTATAACCTTCAATCTGCACCAATTCACTCCTCAGTGGAGCCGTTATTGGTCTTTATTGAACATCTCCCAACTATTTCAGTCGGCTCTCTCTTATTAATCACCGACTAGAGCTACTCCCATATTCTTTCGACTCATTTATGATCTTAGCTTTCCTTTTCTTTCCACTCATCATTCTCAACAGTCTAGATGTGTTAGGAATTAGGAATTTAGGATGTTATACCAATTCTTTATGCACCGCCATTTGTCGGAAACCCTCTGGGCCCGTTTGGATCGCAGGAATTGAGAGGTGAGAATTGGAATTGGAGGATATGAATTCCAATTCCTGTGTTTGGACCTTACAATTCATATGAACTTTAATTAACGTGAGAATTAAAACAATGTCAATTCCTATAATTTGTGGGAATTATAATGTCCACCTAGGAGGTGAATATTGTAATTCACACATGCATGAGAATTGACATAAATATTTTACAACTTAACTATCCCTCTTTCTCGACCTTCCAAAATTATTTTGTATTTGAATTATTCTCAAATATTATTTTATAATTTTTTTAAAAATATTTTAGAAGTCTTAAAATTTATTTAGATAATTATCAAATAACTTTTCTTAATAATTACCTTATTATATATAATTGAATTGAATTATTTTAACATAATTTTAGAATGTATTTTTAAGTTTTTATTTAATTTGAATTTGAATGTAAATGTATTTTAAAATTAAACTTTATAATATATTATGATAATTTATTCTTTTATTTTATTATCCAAACAAAGGATTTTATCATTGAAATTTATAGGAGTTTCCTGTTAAATATCTATTATAGAATTTATCTATATAATATATTATTATTTAATAACAATAAAATACAAAATTTGGTTTATCGTAGACAAATATGTTAATCTCCTAAATTTACTTAGGGTGCTGCTATGAGCACACCAATATTTTCTTATTGTACACCAAAAATATCACTTACTAACTACACACCATTAAAAGTTAAAAGTTAAAACATATTAAATTCTAGGACCACATCAAAAGGTAAAAAAATACCCATAAATTTTCTAAATATACACCAAACTAAACTTGAATCAAAATTGTGAATCTCTATTACTCACTGCATGTAGGATTTTTTTCTTCTTAGAACTTATAGGAATATGCATCCATGGTTGGCTGAGAAATATAAATGAAGGTTGTGATCTAAATATGCATCCACAGTACATTTCTTGTAGTGAGTTTTCAAATGCACCTTCACTTTTCCTTTTTCAGTTTCGTTTTTCTTTCTTAACATATAATAATTTGAGGCAGAGACAAATATGAGAGCAAGGGACATAAGCAGTTTCTCCATGAAACCCGTTCTAAGTTGAACTGAATCAATTCCTTTGTCCACTATGCCTCCTACCGGCCAGTCTTCCAAACCTTAGTCACTGCCAAAGTTTATGCCCAGGAAAAATAAAAGCAATTTGTTTCTATCTTACTTAGAGGATGCCAATCGAAGATGAAGCACAGTATGGTGAGAAACTCCCCCATTGGTTCTGTTGTCCTGCCAAGGTGTCCAAAGTTGGAAGAAAAGAAGTCTGCAACATTGTAAGTAGAGAAGGAGAAGAAGGTTTGGAAAGAATTGTTTAGAAGCTTGGGTGTGCATAGAGAAAAAAGTCTTAAAATAAAATTTAGACCTTTTAAAAATTGGTGTACAGTAAGAAATTGTTGGGGTGCTCGTAGCAGCACCCTTTATTTATATAACTAAAAATTGTTGATAGTACATATTGTTTGTATTAAGAAACATAGAGACCTATTTCATAATTCATACGTTGGAACTCATTTATATGGTAGGCCAATCATAGTTACTAGAGCGAGAAGCAAAGAGAAAGTGAGAAATGGGTTAAAAAAATCCTTGGGAAGCAAGAGACGAGAAATGAGATATAGATGCCTCATTCCCATCATATTGGTATGGGCAGCCATACGTTATATTTTTTCTTACATGAGATATTTAGTGAGATCAAAGAAGTAGGTTCCTTAGGTACCAATCCAATGATACTTAGGTACCAATCAAATGATACTTGCTCATGGTCTATATCTTAGGCTTTAAAGTTGGGTTTATCCCATCACTTCCCATTGACACAACACCCCTTGGCTGCTCAATGGGACGTGATAGAAGCGAGTATGGGAAATGAGCTTTCACGGAAGCGAGTAGCAAATCATGTACATATCTTCCTTGCAACTATGGGTCCAATTGTTTCTACTTGAACCCATTTGTATGATTATCTATCTTTAAATAAATAAATAAATATATATATATATATATATATATATGGTTAACATTCCCCATATATATATATATATATATATATATATATATATAAAAATCAATTATGAAGTGGATCTTTAGGCATCCAAACTGTGAAGTTGAAATCTAGAGTCTAATTCCAGACTTCCAGTAAATTCCACGGTGTCAGCCAAACAGTAGAATCTCAATACATAGACTTTCCAGTTCATAGATATTGAAATGCATATGTATTAGAGTTCGTACGGATGTTTCAATTCTTGCGATCCAATCAGACCCTTGTAGTAGTTCATAATGAGTTGATTAAAGATTCAATAAGAAGTGAAGAACCCACTGAAAAACTGTAGTACGAATGAGTAGAGGTTCATTTTTCACAGATGTCAACATTGCAGAAGTCCTGGACAGGACTGTTCAACAAGTGGAAGTTGGGTTTCTGAGGATGATATTTCAGAAGTAGTTGCTGGAGGCTTTGTAAAACAATTGTCCAGCGACTAGGGTAGTTACTCATGCAATGAGTTAATGAACGAACTTGTACCCCTTCAGGTGAAGTTGTAACTAGTTCTACTGACATGGGTAGTGAAGTTTCTCAAGGCAAAGAACTCAAATTGTTTGCTAAATGGGAAAAATGAAGCTTCTCTGCTAAATAGGATTTGTTGCAACACCTACAATATTTGAAAAATTAAGTTGATACAATGCTCAAGGAAAACTTTCTTGAAGCTATAAATTATGTTATTCAATGTATTGTATTATTATTTACCATCCAAAAATATTTTGTTTTATTATTAAATTATACTCATAATCTGATGTTCTTACCTTAAGTGTTGCTAATTTTTGCGGAGAGGACGGTACTAGAAGAATAGGGGGAACCTCCCTCCCCCTTAGGTTTTGTCAGTTTCGCCTTCTAACTGCAATCCTACCTTAGATATTTAATATGATTTATGAAAATTCAATTAATGGAGTTACCATGATATCTGAAATTATTTTTCATAATATATAAATATGTGGTATTTATAACATTAATAAATGCAAGTAAATTGTGGCAATGCATCCCTGGTGCCTCTGACTATACTTGCATTAATATTCATTTCCATCTATATTTGATTTTTTGATTTCACGGCAGCCTGTTCAAGAGCCGGAGAAAATGACCCAAATAATTGTGGAAGCACTGGAAATCACTGGACAGAGAGGCATCATTAACAAAGGCTGGGGTGGTCTTCGGAACTGTAAGTTTTTGGTTCCTATTTGTATCTTACCATCTTCCTTATTCAACTGGTCAGCTTTTTGGGAGTGTGTTGTAATCATGTACCTGAATTTTTCTATTCAGTGGCAGAACCAAAGGACTATGCATATTTACTGGATAACTGCCCTCATGACTGGTTATTCTTACAATGCATGGCTGTGGTAAGATATGATTACGTTATTTGACCTTTATGGAAATGGGAGCACATATCATTTCCAGATCATTATATCATTATCATGTGAATGTTTATATGTGCTTATATTTTTATCTCAAGTCTTGGTCACCATGACATTAGTTTGTGTACTTCAAGATCAGTGGTGCAACTGGTGCTGCTTCTTCTGATGATACATAGATACGTTCTGTTCTCTTATGTTTGTTTAGTGGTGAACAATATGTGTCTTTCGTTAGAAACTACCCCAAAAGTTCCAAAGTTTAGGTAGTCTAGTACTGCCAATAATGATTGTGTTGGGGGGCCATTTGGCATCACTCTCCGGGGAGTGATTTTCTATTCCTTAGGAGGAGTGTTACAAATATTGTTCTCGGGTTTTTATTGACCGAAGTTTTTCTTGGGAGATTTTCAAATCTGATTTTTTTTTCGGGTATTTCTCGCCTAAATCTCGGCAATGATAGAAAACATATATTGAAATTACAGAAAATAGTAATAAATGTCACCAAGTTATAAATTCCCAAAACTAACAACATTGTGTATTTCTCGTGATATTTTTAAAATCTCAATTAAATCTCTGCTAAATCTCGCGATATATACGGTATATAAAGAAAAAATTATATTTCTCGCAAGAGTTTTAACATATCGCGATAAAAACGAAGTTTTAAACTTTAGATGTTTTTCTCAGTTTTTCTCGGGAGATTCGTAACAGTGCTTGAGAGTAGAAAATGAGAAATGTCTTTTGGATGTATTTTGAAGCGAAATGATTTCAATAAAAATTGTGCTTTTGGATTGGAACAATTTTTTGGGAACAAAAAAATGTCACTTTAAAAATGAATTCTCAAAAGCAGAAATTAATTTAACTCTCACCTCACCTCACCATCACCATCAACATCACCACCCACCTCCCACACCGCACCACTATCTCCATCACCCTACCACCTCCACCACCCTCATCTCGACCACCTCCCGTCACCACCACCCCCACATCCCCACCTACATCTCACAACCACCACCCTCATTAGAACCAACCCCATTGGCACCCCCCAATTGCTACCTCTTCTACCCACACCCCCCACCATCTCCACCACCACCTGCACCATCTCCATCACAACCATTATCCCCCAATCTAAAATCTCAGTTGTTGCCTCTTTCCTTGGCTTTTAAAGGTGCTCTTGAGTTGGTTGGACTCTTGCATGACATGAACAAGGCTTCATCTTCCTGTATTGTTTTTTAAGATTTACATGGAGGGTGATTTGGAGGTCAAGTCCAATAAATAGGGGTTGATTGGCATTAAGAGCTTGAATCAATTCAGACCCTATTTTTTAAATTATCAAGACCCATTGATAGTGCTAAGACCATTCCAATGCTCCTTAAGCATAATTATATATTTTAAAAACCTCAAAAAAAAAACAAATGGAGTTAAAGATGAAAAATTGGGAGAATAGAGATTTTCACATACTTGGCTATCGAAATGTTATTATTTGACTGATCTTTTTGTACATATTGACTAATTATTTTATTTTATTTTTATTTTATACAACTAAGCAAGTAACATATTGATACAAATGAAAATAGTGTACCAAAAGTCAGGAAATACTGTAATTTTTATGGCGTAGGCAGGTTTTGGTTTGGTACCGATGAAAATGGGAACATTTAGTAGGAAACATGAATAAATGTTCTGATTTGTAAAACCATGTTTTATTTATTTACTTGGGCTTTGTTTGTTTGCATGGAAAATGAGATGGAAAAGAAAACTTTTTCGAAGAAATTATTTTCTAAGAATTTTTTTTTTGTAATTTTTGATTTTCTACTGTTTGGTTAGAAGGAAAGAAAAATCTCAAAAAATCATATAAAAATGGTTTTCACAATCTAAAACAAAAAACCTAATCTATCATAATATATTAACATAACAATAACCAAAATTTTCAATCCATTGACATAATAATAACCTAATGTATCGATCCATAGTTTCAAAGTATAACATATTCCATGTCAATCAATAAACAACCCAAAATTATAAAATAATTAGATGCAAGTTGTAGACACCCCATTTTTGCACGCCCCGATGATTTAACTCCAAGTGTCGAAAGGCGAGCTTCAAATGACGAGATCCGGACTCCAAATAACCCGAAGATCCAAGGTAAAAGTCAAAGCCCAAACCGAGCCAAACTGAACCAAACCAACCAAGACCCAAGGGATAGGGGCCCGTCAAGCATAGCAGTAGGCCCGCGCCCTTTAGAAGGGCGCGCCACCTATTATGCCCAAGAATCCTTCCCGCGGCCTTTAAAAAGGCGCGGTACGGAAACCCTTATTGGTCTTCGGTTTCCGTGCTACTTCGTTTTCGTGTTTTGGGTTATTTTTTTTAGTCCCACATCGGAAAAAAACGTGAAAATCCTTATTTTTCATCCTATAAAAGGAGCCTCACCCCAAACCCATAACTCATCTTGAAAAATCCAGAGAACTCTTGAGAATCGGAGGAGAATCCTTTAGGCTTTCAACTCGAAACCTAGGAGAACTCTGAAAAAGCCTAGCTTAGCTCTCGAATCCCTGAAATTCCAGCCATCAACCTAGGAGGGATCTTCACCAACTTTGGGGGGGGAAATCTTGGGAGTTCGGATCTCGTCAAAGCATTCTCTTCTCTTCAACCACTTGGAGCATCTATAAAGGGAAAAGGTATGCCACATCCTCATCCTCTGTTTCTATCCGTCCAAGTCTCTTCTTCCCTCACTTTCTCTGAGTAGCTCGGAGATTTCCCTCTTCACGGTTGTGCGGACGAGGAAATCCGGGTGAAGGAAAGGGCCGAAAGACCAGATCTTCGACTTCTTTTAAAGCTTTTCTTTATTATTGTTAGTAGTTTCGTCTCTTTTCCACCCAAAGGTAGGCGGGGCCCCTCTTAACTCGGTTGAGGAGGGATGTGTGGCCGTTCGCCGATTTAGGGAAAAGGGATTTTGTCGTGCAAGTAGAGAGAAACTCACCCTAACTCGGTCGAGGAGGGGTGACTTTCCAATCTCGAAATAAAAGAAAACAAATAGGGATGAAATCGCCTTAACTCGGTCGAGGAGGGGTGGTTTTTCTCGAAATAATAATAAAAAAATAGAAAATAATTTCGAATTAATTTAATGGAGAAAGTTAAGAGGTAACCGTCGCTCGACGGATGAGGTGGGGTGCCTAACACCTTCCCCAACTCATAAAAGAATCCCCGGACCCATTCTCGGTTTTTTATTTAATCGAGGGTTCGGGTGACCAATCACACCCAGAATCTTGATTGGTGGCGACTCTAACAGATCTCGGCTTCACATCGGTTGAAAAACACGGATGTGGGGAGGGGATCGACCCGGGCCGGCTATCGCACACAAGTCAGTAAGAACAAAAACAGAATATGTGTACTAAAATAATTAACTCACTGATACCTAACTACACTTTCTAGCACCATCCTTTCTAACATTCGTCTCTGTCCTCGTTCATTTCTAGTGAGAAATGCCCTAGAAAGTTTGTTATCACTATTTAAGATTCCGAACGCATCATCAAGGAACTCAAACTCAAAACCTTCGATCTTCATCACTTCTGCATACAAGTTTGATGCATATGCAATCTCAATGTCTTGATGCATTGTTTTGGCTATCTTACCCATATTAGTTGATACCAGATCAATAATTTTGACATACGAGGCTTCTTTTTCCTGACGTTTGGACGTACTCTCAGCAATATCGTCAATTCCAAATTCTTCACTTGTTCTTACGAATTGTCAAACAGCATCTTCACAATCAATCTCATCACCCAAATCAAGGCCGGATTTAGCCATGCTTCCAGTTGCTTGATCGTCACCAATAACTATGCCCATCTATACCTCGTTTTCAATAGTCCTAAAACGAAAATCAGCAACATCAGGGTGTACCTGTTGATTAATTAAAGTTAATTCGAATGTAAACATAAATAAAACATGCACTTTAAAAACTTATTAGGTATTACTTACTCACATGTATGTTATACCTTAATGTAGTCATCACAAACATTATCATCTGCGACGATTGTCTTAGTTGTCGCATCAAAACCGAAGCCACTTCCAGTTTAAAGCTTCTTAATGGTCAAATACTATTTTTTGATAGTCTTCATCTGCTTTTTTTATATTGTCATGTCTTACATCCTTACTGAATCTTGAACTTAAATCATTGCATATAGTCATAAATGCTTTGGAGTTTGGTCTTAAATTTCTTGTCAATTTTATTGCCAAGAGCTGCTTGTTCTACAATACCCCTTTATCAGGCAATGATTCATGGCACCCGTCCACCTCAATTGGTTTCCTTTTTTCTCGTTTTTCTTCCTGTAACTTATTTCTTCTTTCGATTCTGCACTTTTTATCACCTTACATAAAATCAAGGAGTACAAGTAGGTATTATGAATAAGGTAATAAGAAAGTTATAGGGACAAAAAGAAAAGCTTAGACTAGCATCAAAAGTCCAAAGAACCATTTTATTTCTATCTACCTTAACTAATGCAGCATGCATTTTTGGCATTATGTAATGCTTAGACTAGCATCAGAAGCCCAAGACCTCCCTTGGCTTCATGCATCTATTGTCAAACCAGTACAGTTACGTTTTCATCTGCAAGTGCCAACTGATTGAATGTCCACATACATAATTGTGTCACCTAAGATGGGGACTTTTAGTAGCAGGGACTTGTACACTACAAACCCAGACCCTGAAAACATCGTGGGGGGTCCAGCGCAGTGTATTCAAGGCATTGCCAAGGCGATTTTGGAGCATCATCGCCTAGGAGCCTCCCTATGCAGATGTTTTTGTACTATTCTCTCATTTTCTCTTAAATGTAAGCCTTTTTGACAGCTTAATTACATATAAATATCCCCCCATTTGAATTCAATAAAAAATTATCATTGATTAATAAAAACTAAAAAGTCAACTTTCCAGTTCAAGAACAAAATCTACTTTTTAACGTATTTTTCAAAATTTCAAATGGTAAGGTATTTCTCAATTTTAAAATTTCATAAATTCTATCATATCAAAACATTACTAAAACCCAAAAATCCGGTGAAAAAAGTTCTATATTTTAGTCTTTAAAAATATTTTCATCTACATGGTCAAAAAGTCAACTAACAGTTCACTAGAAAAAGACTTTCATTCAAGCTTTACAACATTAAATGTTAATTTGCCTAGATTATTATCAACCTTAGGAGGTTTGAATTGCTATGTGTATATATTTAATACTACGCATATATATATGTATATATATATATATAATTTAATTATTTTTATTGCCTAGGCCTCGCCTAGGTAGCGCCTTACCTAGCTAGGCCTAATCACCTAGACGCCTTGACTAGACTGGACCAGCATATTGACCAATTAATTTTAACACTCTTTTTGCAATCCATCACAACTCAAAATCAAATAGAAGCCAACACCAAACTTTAGACAACAGGGTCTGGACTATAAATTACTAATTACTGCCCCTATCAGTCAATCTAAGGCCCCATCCAATTCACATAACCATCGAACATATTCACTATTGTTATACATAATAGAAGATCCTTGAGATAATCTGTGTTGTAGAACACCATTTGGCAAGGAATTATGTAATTGCAGAACACCATTTGGCACCATGACATTATGTAATTGTACAGTAAAAATTGTAGAACACCATTTGGCAAGGAATTCAAACAACAGATTATAGTATGTTTAGGTGTATGCATTGCCGAGGCAGAGTGTTTGCTCAACTAAAATGTGTTGTAAGTATGTGGAATTGATGATTATGTAATTGGATTTTCAAGTTTCAACCATGTTAGGAAATAAAATGTGCATAGACAAATTACAACCAAAGGCGGGGATGTCAGCATTACCCACAGCTCAGTAACTTCAGTTAGCTATCAAGAGAAAGGGCACAGAAAGAAAGGGTCATCATATCATTCCACATCTTGTTCAGAAGTTTCTCATCACTTGACCAATAATGCCTATATCATCATTGAATTTACTACCAATAAATCTACATTCCCTTCTCTTTTTCCCATACAAAGCCTCTCTCTCTCCTCCTCCTCGTCACTGTCACTGTCACAGCTCAGCTCATCTTTTCCTGTAACAGTAAATCTCAATCAATCAATTCCCATATAATAATTGGTAATATTCTCACATAGAATATATATAAAAACCCATATCCCAGACACCATTTTCTCCATCTCACAGGCTTTAACTTGTTCCATATCTAATCCTCATCTTCTACATTCGCCGAAACCAATCAAGAATTTCATGGTCTTATTCTAAACTACCATGCCCAATTACCAAAAAAATGGAAAGGTCTACCACTACCCTTTGTACCCAATACCCATCTAGCTAGCCAACCCATTCTCCAATCTCTCTCTCCAGCCTTTCACATTCCCACACACCATGCAAGAAGTACAGATCCCATTTCTCTCTCTCCATAATCAGGCCTCGAAATGAATTAGATGCTATCTGCAGATGAAAAAAAATCATGCTTATGCATGCTTTCATATTCTATTTCTATGATTCTAATCCAACAAATAGGAATAGTACTCGAGTCAATTGATCTAGAAACTAGATATTAAACATCACCCAAAAGTGAGGACTATTTTTTTTTGGCTGCCCTTCCAGAAAATGTAAAACAGCCTAAAAGATGTAAAGATCAACCAAGAACATGCTTCAAATCCAGACCAGATTTATAGTAGGGGGTTGATGGTGATCCCCAATCCAATAAAAATAATATAAATCAAAATACAAAGAAAACAATAGAGATTGTGAAGAATGAACAAGGGTTTGAGAGTCAGATCAAAACCCTAGATTTCAGATTAGGGTGTGTGATTGGAGATTGATTATAGGGATTGTACCTGCAAAACATCCTGATGTGGTGGTCTCAAAGTCGGAGTCGATCGTTTCCGTTGGCAGTGAATGAAGAACAATCATCGAGGGTCGAGCGTGGTCAAGGGAAATGACTTCTCTCTTTTTAAAAGAAATGTTTTCCTTATGTATGATGGAAAACATTTCCATGAGAAATATTTTCCAGGGAAAAAAATATTATAACACATCAAAACATTATTTTCCCTTGGAAATAATTTCCTTCTTCTATTTTCTAATTCAGGTCTTGAATTAGAAAATAGAATTTGAAGTAGGTTAAATAAAAAAAAGATTAGCCTGTATTATATGAGATCTGGGTTGGTCAAATCACAATGTTTAGTTTCCCAGCAGAGATTTGTGGTTTGGTATGTTAAGACAGTGATTTTAAAATTTAAGCACCCGATGTCCTGCCAATGCATAACTCAGATTTTAAGATTTGGAGAAAGAAGTATGTGCACTGACCTAATACCAGCAGCCTGATATTTTGTTCTGTTTTTCCATTCACAATTTTCCATTTCAATTTTCGATACATATTTTGTTACCTACTGTCATGAAGTGGCTTGTAAAGGTCTGAAAGTTCTGTGTCTTAAGGTTTCTCTAGAAGTCATGTTTATGATGAATTAGCTTATCCTGTACGATTCTTATATTCATGCCATAATGGTATAAAGTATCTGAGAGACACGCAATAAGATGCCATGATTTCCAGTGAGGTTGATGAGACATGTCATCCATAAAGAGAAGACCATAGTTTAGTTTTCAGGAAAAAATGTTTCCCTTGAGAGATAGTTGCATTTTCTATTTCCTGTCAATTGGTTCTTTTTTTTTCCTCAAAGCAACGTAGCTACAGTTGCTATGTAGTAAAATTGGCACAGATATCTTCATTAACTATGAAAGATGACTAATGGTAATAGTCATCATAGCAATGCAATATTCATTTCATAAGATTTTCTTTTAAAGCTTGCATAATCTTTTAAAGCTCGCATAATCTTCAAAAGCATGTCATGAAACTCTTAAATGTTTCCATGCTTCAATTACTCTTCCGCTCGTTTTTTTTTGGTTTCCCTCTCAATCTCAACTGTGAATTGTTGTTCTGCACTTCGCTTTCAGGTGCATCATGGGGGTGCTGGAACAACAGCTGCTGGCCTTAAAGCCGCGGTAACTGCTTTACTTTTTCATTCTTGATTTCTGTTCCACATGTTTGTGTTTCTGGATTATTATAGTTCTAAATTTTTACTGCAATATCTAGTGTCCAACAACCATTGTACCATTCTTCGGTGATCAGCTTTTCTGGGGAGAGCGAGTACACGCAACAGGAGTAGGTCCTGCACCCATTCCAATTGATGAATTCTCACTTCAAAAGTTGGTTGATGCAATAAATTTCATGGTAGATCCCCAGGTAATTATGAATTTCCTGCAAAACTGGACTTTTTGATCCTAGATTGTCTTTCTTAGAGCAGTGCACATGGCAGGTGTAACATGTTACTAAATTGGTAAGTAAGGGCACATTACTTACAAATTACAATTGTACTTCGCTTTGCATCCAAGGTCTGATTTACTGAGCTAAGTTTCACTAAGCTTGGTGCCAATCAAATTTGGAAGGTCCCCAATAATATTCTACTGTTTTAATCTAAACACATACAGATACTGTAATGCATATTACCAACCTGATTACTGTTACAGAACCAGATTGTATATGTTGTTTAAAATAAATGACCAGATTCCCCATGCATAATTCTATTCCATCCTGTTAAAACCAAAAGGGAAAGAATGTCAAAAGAAACAAAACCAGCTGCTTGACTTTAAAATCCAGAAAAAGAAAATATGGACTTATCATGTAGAGCATCCAACATGGGGGAGTGTCATTTGAAGAATAGATGGAAACTTAGATTGTCCGCACATTTCTAGAGTTTTGGGAGCTTGTTTTTGTATATTACTAGATTGTATTCTGGTTTACCGCCCATACTTCCTTTAGCATTACCTCTATTGTAGAGGTTCCAGTGGACACCATGCAAGAGAAAGGTACCTTGTGACTTACCAAAGGATCAATGCAGGTGAAGGAGCGAGCTGTTGAACTGGCCAAGGCCATGGAAAATGAGGATGGGGTGGCAGGAGCAGTGAAAGCTTTCTTTAAACACCTTCCTCGCAAAAAGCCTGAGCGTGAGCGTGAGCGTGAGCGTGAGCGTGAGCGTGAGCCTGAGCCTGAGCCTGAGCCTGAGCCATCAGCAGTGCCGTCGGGTTCATTTTCTCTAAGTAGATGTTTTGGTTGTTCCTGATTCGCAGGTTGCTTTTCTTCTTTTGTCTATTTACTCTTCTCTATACTAATTCTCTCATTCATGATTCTTATTCTATAAAATGAATGTTGTTTTTTCTTCCATGTAGCATACAGCAGAGTTGTTTTAATCTTTATTCTTTATGGTGAATGTCATAGAATGCAAGGATATTGAGTTTTTCTTAATCAATGTACATATATTTATGTCATCCTCATACCAGCATATGACTCAAATTGGATAGTCATAAACTTAGCTTTCTTTTTCCATGATGTTGTAAATTGTAATTATGTATAACAAAAGAGATAGATCAAGTAGTTATTATTATCTACTGGTTTTGAAGTTCAGCGGGAAGCACTTTTTAGGTAGACCCCCTTCTGCGATGGGTGACCAAGGTTGTTAAATCGTAATCGAATTGTAAAATTGTTTTAGGATAGATTCGATTCAAATCGTAAATCGAAGATTCAATCTATTTTTTAAAAGAATTGTTAAAAAATACTTAATAAATCAGAAAAGGGAATATTTTATTATCCAAAAGATTTCATTCATGTATATTGATAAAAGAAAGTAATGAATATTTCATTGCATACGTTATACAAAACGCGAATGAACTCAGTAAAACAAAACATAACCCCAATATCATCAAAGATAAATCAACAAAAGTAAACTCATGTAATCATGTTGTATGAGATCAAGTATTAAAAGACTTGTACAATTAAAAATATTAATAAAATAAACCATCTAGTTCTCCCAGAGTCAAACTCTCAAACTCAATAATCTTTCTTCTTCTTCCTCTTTTTTTTTTTTCCCCGTTTCACAGCAACAGAGAGAAAACTCAGATAGTGATTTTGGTATGTCCATAACAGGGGTTTTCCCGTTTCTTCTCATCTTCAAAAACATAAAATACCTTAAGAAAATTGAAGAAAAAAAACATTAATAAAATATTTGCTTAAGTATTGGTCCGTAAAGGGGGTTTCGTACTTGAATCACGTAAATTGCATAAATAGCACGATTTAAATCACAAATCGCAATCTGAATCTCAAATCAAATGAGATTTACTTAATTAAGATTTTCACCTATGATTTGAATTGTTTTGTTTGAGATTTGATTCAAATTGTATGATTTAAATTGCAAATTGAAAGGATTAACAATCATGTGGGTGACGTTTTGTAGGGCCTACCCAGTGGTATCCTGCACTTGCTTTCAAAACATATCATGATCAACATTATTGTATGGTAGTATGTTTGACCTAAAGTTGCCAGGAAGTTTTGTACATGGTGAGAAGCTCCCTTTCATCATGTCCCAATTAGTCCTCAAATAAAGTTATTTATGTAGGAAGTGATTGGATAGACCCGAGTCTAAAACTTAGGGTGTAGAACATGAGCATGTATCGTTGGATTAAAACCTAAGACACTTACTTCTTCACAAATATCTCATGTAAAAGGTATGACTGGCCATCCTAAAATAATGGGAAGAGTTATGAGTAGAGGATGACAAGGTCTTCTAGCAAGCCGACCACCCCAATCAAATTTTAAGACTTTGGTAAAGGAAAAATAGAAAAGAAAAAGAGTTTATTGCCATGTGCCACTTTACAATTGGGTGGTCAATTTGCAAGCAGATGATGCGGTCCATTTTATTATTTTTCTAATGGAATGAGACACTTATATCTTATTTCTCGCTTCTCATTTCATAAGATTATTTTGAAGCTTGCTTCCCCACTTCTCATTTTGCTTTTTGCTTCGCTTCTCGCTTTGTTAACTATGGTTTGACCTTCTGGTTCAAATATTTTGCGGGATATGTTCAAAGCAGATCCCGGAAAGATCCCGGAAAGGACCATTTGTTTTTGGGTAGGCCAGGAAGGACCAATTTGAAGAGAGTTTGCAAAAGAAATGAACTCTAATTTTGTGTCAATGCATGCAGGGATGAATCTAGGCTAAGTGACAGACAGGCAACAATCCAGTCAGTCAGTCTAAATTTGGATTATAGTGTTGTTTGTGACCTAAACTTTACCTTTTACTTAGGTCAAACAATTTTATTCCTGTCTTATTTAGAATAAAGACCAAGGACATCATAACTTTCAACCCTTTTGAATTTTGAATTCTAGAAACACAGGACCGTTTTTCTTCTTGTAAGATTATTTCATTCATGTATTATCAGGTTCATTCCACATTTCAGTGGCTCCATAAATGGAATCTTTAATCATCTGTTTCCAGCAGTCATGGTCAAGGGATAACTCTATAGAAAGCTCTTTTCACTTGACATGGGATCATCTCCTGTTGTTACTGGAGGAAACCACCAGCACCCACTCCAGAGGCGTCACATATCCCTTGTATTTCAATCAGACAATACCTTGGTTGGCTTGCACATAAGTATGTGGTGCCTTCCGGAGATGATCCAAGTCTTTTCACTTTTGGTCCAACTGATCTTTTAGATGGCACCCTTAGCATGGGCATCATCAGCCTCTTGATGTGTGCCACGTTTACAACACAATATCAGAGGATGTGTAAGAGGTCTTAATTGGAAAACTCTTTTTTGAGGGGAAAATCTTCCCTACGCGTTAGTGTTCCCTATGGGTGGAACATACCTGGTTAAGATTAAACCTTTTAGTTGGTCGCATTAAACCCAAAAGTTAAGGTTATATTAGGGATTTATTCATTTTGAGGGCTAAATAATCTAGTTTTTAGAAGAAATTTTTTTTAACCACAAGAGTAAATGAATCAAAACAATGTTAATTTTTCGAACTATTTTTTTTTCTTCTTAAAACCAATGTTAGATTAATTAACCTTAAGGGTGAGTGAATTTTAACCATGGTTAATGGTTGTCAAAGAGGACACATGGTGAGCTGGGGAGGTGTGCACGTACCACCGGACTGTGTGCTTGCACGCTATCACCTCCTTAGTGAAACATGTTTGCATGTGTTGGGTAGAGAGGCTTGTGCTCGAGTGTAATACTCTGGCATATGGGAGAGGAAATGGGTTGCCTTTCTAATTGTGTCATCGTGAAGGACTCGAATCCTAGTCATCCGAGAGAGAGAGAGACTCGATCTTTAGGTGGCATTTGGATTGGATTATTTTAGCAAAAAATTAATTCTGATAAAATTGATTTTGTAAAATTAATTCTCAAATAACCACTTTTTCAAATAATAGTGTTTGGAGAATACATAGTTGATAGACTCAACTTTGTATTCCCCGAACACTACTATTTGAAAAAATGATTATTTCCCTATTATCAAAATTGATTTTTGGCTAATAAAATCCAATTCAAATGCCCCATTAGTCTTTTCCTTGAGAGAGGCTTTTTACAACTGGAACGATTAGGTAGTGTCACAAGTAGAGAGGAACTATTTTTATTTGGGGTTTTTATTAAAATAAGCCCCAACTTTTAGCAAACCTTCAAAATAGGTTAGACGCTTAGACAAAATGCCCTTTTCATGCGCATGAGAAATTCACGTTCATTGTGGAAGGGTAGTGTTTAGAATTCAAATCACTCTATTGCTCGTTTGACTCAATTCATTTGTTCTAGAGGTAACGGTATATAAATTATCGTCTTCCTTATCAATACAGGGTCTTCACTTGTTTATATCTATAATCATTTTATTGGTTGAATTCAAACACCATCTTCTTATTTAGGTTTTTTTGTTGAAAGTGTTTATCTTGCATTGGTTTTGTTAGATGTCTTTCTTGGATCATCCTTTTGTGTTATATGAGATTTCAATGTGATGTTGATCGATTCTCATTCTCCTCCTGCTCAATTTTTTTAAGTACTTTACTGTATTGAAAGATCCATCAATCGTTATGAAAGAACTATCGATCGTTATAAAAGATTAAATTGATCGTTATGGTGGAGCGATCGTTATGAAAGATCGATCGATTGTTATGGAAGATCTATTGATCGTTATGGTGGATCAATTGATTGATGTTATGGAATTCCTTTATTAATATATTAATTGATAGATCATCAATATCGTAGACAATTGATACATCATCAATACCTTTCCTTTGCTACTACGATGAGAAATAGATTCGTGATAGTAGCTAGGAGCTTCTTTTACGAGGATGGAAAATCCAAATTTATATTTGTATCTTGGGATATTACCTATGAGCTACTTTTATCTAGGGTATATCGACTGACTAACTCTCGACCAGAGGAGGTTGATCTTAAAATCAGTTATTTGTTTCCTATTGTAAGCACAAACATTTCGATGACTGCCACTGATATTACTGATGATGAAGAGTTGTCATTATATTTTACACAAAATGAACAATCACAATTGAGTCTCATATAGCTGTTTATAACCAAAAGTGCAAAACAAACACTAGATACCACATTGATTGAACAAAATGCTCTTATATATGCTATTTGCAAGGTTGAACCTCTTATTCAACCTCATTCTGAACCACTTGTTATCGAGCATGAATCAATAGAAGGATTCAGTCAGTATGTAAGTATGACGCCCAACACATTTGCGGATATGTTCACATTACCGGAGGGGACGATCGACTACCATGCTCATGAAGTCTCGTTACCTTTGGAGCAGCTAGAGAAGAATTAAAGAATATGTATGAAGTCTTGTGACCTCTACTCACCCTTCTTGGATACGAGGAAGACGAAGCAGGAGGAGCCCTTGCAATGACAATAAACCCAAAAAGACGATTAAAGGGTACCAAGTTCGAAAGACTAAACTCGTACATTAGAAAGGAGGACGATCCAAAACTATAAGAGGAATACTTTTTTAGCTATTACTTAATTCTCATTTTTTTTAGTTATTATACTAATCTTCCTATATATATTCTAACTTTGTAGGCAAAAAATCGTTAATAACATGGACATGACAACCAATTTACTTCTTGATTTGGCAATGTGTAACACATTAGTCCGCTCAGAGGTATCAAGTTATTAGTTTAATTCTTTGGAGTTTTATTTAATTATGCACCATATTAAATAATTTTATGCATGATGCAGCACATTGATGCGTATATGGAATTGTTGGCCATACGACACACAACACATCTTAATCTGTACACACAAGAGTGCGTATTTGGTTAGTTTTGGTTGATGGTAGGGTTAATTGGATTTAATTAAGTGACGTTTCACTTAAATATAAAAATAAACGATCACGATTATTTAGAAACCGTGATCTTATCTAACGTGATCTAATTTGTGACTTGGTTGATTGATTGATCATTGGTAATTAAATCTTTATGGATGACGTTATCTTCTAGATTCATTTGATAAAAAATCTAATTGAATTTTTTTAGAGTTACTATCATGATTCTTCTAAACTATGATCATTAATCCGTACAGTTACGATCACGATTATATATTATAATCGTGGTCTTATAATGAATTTTCGTGACTTAAAAATATGATCATAGTTATTACTTTAACGAATAAGAATTGTGGTCTTATACTGACCTTTTATTTTTTGACTTTTTATTTTCTATGACTATACGTAATTTTAAAAGATATAAATAGCAATATGATCACGGTTTTCTTTAGAAACCCTGATGATATATTATCATTATAAAACTTCAAATCGTCACTCTATTTCCTTTTGCACATAGATTTTGAACATAACCCCTAAGCCTCCAGAGTCTCACTTTAGCTACCACTATATTATTCTTTCTATCAAAGGTCCCGTTCAATCTTTAACATCAGATCCGTTCAACCTCAGGCATTGGCTCCCTCCATTATTCAATTATGATTAAACAAATGCTCATTCTTATTGGAAGCACATTTGTATATAAATTTTTTCTTCTAAGAAAAAGTTATGTGGAGGCAAGTGTCCAATGGAAACATTATGCTTTTAATGTAAAATACTTTCCTATGCTTTCAGCATTTTTAGAATTTTCCTAACCTCTTAGAAATTTGCAGATTTTAATTTGAATAAGGATTATTTTAAGCTCACTATTATGCATTTTTTCATTACAAAATATTGATGTCGAGTCAAATACTAGTGGTCCTTCTATTTTGAAAATGAAATCTAGAGTCCCCACTATGTGTAAACGTTTGGGGGGTTTGATGACCTTGAAAGAAAATTTGTGAGTGTTGACATTCCTAAAATTTAAGATTATGTAACTATTATACTAATCATTAGTTGAATACTTATATTATTAACATTTGATGCTGTAATATTTGGTGAATGAGTTACTTCAATATATATCCTATATCAAGATGTTACAAACTTGTGTAGAGAAGGTTAATCAACCCAAGCACCAGTGTTATTAACTTCATGGTCAGTAATAACATTCAATACATATTTGATTTTGCTATACATAAGGTGAGACAACTCAAGAATTAAGATTATTTTATTTGTTTTCCTATTATTATAAACTTATGACTTATAATTTGAATTGTTATTTATTTCAGGAAAATAAATGAATTATTGGGGGATAGAAAAGATGAAAGCAAGTATATGTTTTTAACCCTGAACAAATAGTAAATACTGATAGAACTATTAAAATATTGAAGCAAATAAATTTGCTTTAGCCATAGAAGGATGACCAAGTACCCGTTATACAGTATAATGTTGGGTAAATATCTACCTACATCTAGCTCTCATGTTATTTTGATACTTATGAAATATATATGATAACTAATTCTTTGCACGGAACACTGGTGCTTGGGATTTAATCATTCCAGAAATATCTTCAATGTACTGGTTGGATCCATTACAAAAAAACATATAAGCATGCTCAAAAATTAAAAAGGTCTTCAATAAGTAAGTAATTTCTTCATTTGCACATTTTAAGTCTATGTTTATATTTTGTACTACATTTAATATATATAATAGATCAAATTACTGTAGTAAAGGGCAAATGCATTTAAGGCAAGTCGTTTGAAAGACAAGTGTAGACCTACAAAAACGACATTTATTAATATTAAGGTTCGTTTGATATTAATTAGTAATTCTAATTGTTATTTAAAAAATTTTATATATTAAACATAACTAACATTCCATTCATCATCTTAGTTTTTTTTGTAGTGTCCCAAACAATAAGGTAGCTGAGAATGTGGTTACAACACCATTTTGTCCTGAGGGACATCATCACTAGCAATGATGTAACAATATATGATAACATTATTAATTGTTATGTTAAGAGTGATGAACCATATAGTGATAAAGTAATAAAATGATTTTAAAAAAATCTCGTTAAATACTTGAGAAATATTATTGTTTAGATTATCATGTGCATATATGTATTCTGATGACACTATAA
Organism: Tetracentron sinense; assembly: GCA_015143295.1. Taxonomy (NCBI): domain Eukaryota; kingdom Viridiplantae; phylum Streptophyta; class Magnoliopsida; order Trochodendrales; family Trochodendraceae; genus Tetracentron; species Tetracentron sinense. Next base: position 29,630,135 of record CM026564.1, read on the forward strand.
GCAAATTTCTATTATTTAATAAAAATATAGTTTGTTGTTGTTATATTATACATGGAGGTATAGTTTATTGTTATATTATTAATGAAGGTATAGTTTATTATATTATTTAAAAGTTGGTGTATGGATGAATGCTTTATTTTAATCATGTATATATTTAGAAGTGTTTGTGAGGAGCTACAAGTGGTAAGAGTTTTATAAAGAGAGATTTTAACTGGAACACCAAATGGAGGAAAATCAAAAATAAAAAAAAGTTGGAGAAACGATAAGATCAAGGTTTATAAAAAAACTGTGATCTTACGTAACAGATAGAAACCGTGATATTTGATTCGACTTACGATCACGCGTCCAAAAGGTTACGATTCATTCTACGTGCTAAAACCGTGATCAATGACTTACGGTCATGGATAAAATCCGTGAGCGATAAGCCGATAAAACCATAATATTTGATACGACTTATGATCACGCGTCGAAAGGTTACGATTTATTCTGCACACTAAAACCATGATCAATGACTTATGATCACTAATAAAAACTGTGAGCGGTGAGTCGATTTCTTGTAGTGTCTTCATGATTAAACTTTAAGAAATAATTCAAATAATAAACTTTGGAAAACATTATTAAACTGAAATTTCAATCGTTGCAATAGAACAATCGTGTCATTCGCATAACGATCGTAATGCTATAGTGATTGATCGTTATATTATAGAGAGCAATCATTATATTATAGCGATTGATCATTATGAGATTGATACGATCGTTATGAGATAGCGATAATAGCAACTGACGTCGTTATCAGTTATTATTGATCGATAGTAATAACATGCTTTTATAGATTTTGGGATCCATCCGTCGTCCTCAGGGCCACATTCTTGCTTTTACATTTTAAAAAAAAAAACCTAAAAAAGAATGATGAACCAAATAACATGGAAAAAACCTAAAGAAGAATGACAAAAAGTTATAAAAAGGTTTTATATTTATTTTAAAAAACAAGAATAAGGGACATGATCCATCTCTGTTTTATATTGATTACTAAATTTGAAAGGAAAGGAAATAGGGACCAGTTGTTCGGATTGATGGATAGTTTTCTTTTCAACTCCTTAAAAGAAACCCTTACAGTGATGATTTTGGATGAGAGAGAACGAGCGTAATGGGGCTTTTGTTTGTGAGTGAACGAGCGTGAGAAATAGAGCGAACACGATAGAGATGTGATACAATGAGCAAATGAGAAATGTAAAGAGAGAGATGAGTAGACGAACATATGAGAGGGTGTGGGAGATGAATGTGCGAGAGCAATTTTGTCCAAGCGCTTAAGGTAAACGCACATGTACATGACCTACATGTGTAGAGGCATAAAAAAGTTATTTTGAGGTCGGAGCCTATTTTGAAAGTTTGCTGAAAGTTGGGGTCTAATTTGATAAAACCCCTTTTTATTTTATGTCAAAATTATTAAAATAGTATTAATAAGGGCACGAGGTTCACTGCATGGAAAGAGAGGGATGGGAAATGATAATTTGCATGGATTGGCGGTGGAGAGGGCAGATACCGGTTGTCCCCACCCCCCCAAAGCCCCATAACATGAAAGTAGACAAGGCAGAGTCCAATTGCTTGATTTAGAGAGAAAGAGGAGAGAGGAGAGAGAGAAGAGAGAGAGAGTCAACCTCTACGTCCAAGTGGGAGTAGGGGGGACTGTCTTTGGCTTATATGATATTGAACCTGGTCACCTTCTCTAACTGTCACCGATTCACAAGAAGTCGGGACAACTCCCTTGATCAAAGTGATCAAAATAATAAGAGGAATGCTAGCCGTACTCGCAGGAGTAGATTGAAGCATTCTATTCGCTCCCCTTTTTTGTGTGTGTAACAAGGGTGTTCCAATGCTTTCGAGCCAAGGATTAGTCTATCCGTACTAATCCACTCGAAATTTTCCTTATAGATACCAAGATAAGTCAAGGAGTGGGTGTTGAACACACGACCACATAGAGCAAATACGGGACGCTAGCCTACTGCACCAACCCTTTAACACCAACCCCTTTAACAAACCATGTTTAGTTGGTCCTAGCCAAATTATCAAAATAAGCCCACTCGAACACGTCTTCGTGATATGGATTGTGTAAAAGTTGCTTTTATTCCTTATGAAGTGGTTGCTTGGACTTACCCTTATGGCATCTTAACGGCTACCTTAGGTTTGGCTGTATGTGTGCGTTTAGGATGTATATGATATAACACACAATAACTTTTCTAGCAAAAAAATATAAGACTAGCATCCTCAGCAGCTATAATAAAATTAAATTCTATTGTGCATTTGAATTTAGAAAAAGAGTGTTCTATTGAAAATCATTGAATTGAAATTCTCGGAGTCAATGTTATTAGAATCGGACCGGTCATCGAACCGGCTGAGTGGCCAGTTCCCGGTTTGACCGGTTCAACCTTATCCTTTTTTATTTTAAAAAAAAATTGTTTTCCCATTTTTACTCATTTATGGTCGGTTTTGTCCAGTTCTCAACATGTTTTACCACCGGTTCCCGGTTCAACCGACTTGTTCTTCCGGTTTTAACAAAAATGATCAGTTTTTAATTAGGCCCGATTTTGGGGATTTGGGAACCGGTGAGGGGACCAATTCCCGGTTTTTCTGGTTCGACCGACCGGTTCGGTTTGGTTCTGACAACATTGCTCGAACTCTATTTTTTCCATTTGATGTAATACAGATTAGATTGAATTCAACTAAAGTATTCTCCTTTTTATAATGGATTTAAATTAATACACATTTTAAATACGTCTACATGAGCGTAGGCGTAGCAACATGTCATAACAATTCCAAACCCGAACCTGTGAATCCACCTATTTTTTCACTAGTTATGGTTGAGGATTTAGACTTTGTGCTTCGGGTTTGAGTTTCCTAAAACTAACAAGTCATAATGCCTGTGATGCACGAGTATGAGTATGTACATAATATATTTATTAAATATTATTATAATTCAGAAATTATAATTAATATATATATATATATATTATAATAATATAGAGGGAGATGTATTAATGAGTCATGGTCATTAAACTTGTAATGAGCGGTCTCTCTAAAAAGATGACATGTGAAATACATTTTTTTTTTGAATCTTTTGTATCTTGGATGTTAAATTAGGTGAATTGAAGATACATATCGAAAAAAGCAATCCGATTAGACATGTTTAAACCGTCATATTAGACTTTAGTTTGCAATATTAACCCTTTAGAGTTCATTAGACCATACCTAAGATATTGAAATGATTGATCTTTCTTTGTTTGGTCGTTGAGAGAGATTTTTTTATTTGCATATATATATATATATATATATATATATTTTTTAAAATTCAGAATAGTGTAAAATTGTCAAATACTACCTTTTAAAATATATTTGAATTTCGTTCATTTAGACCATGAAATCAACTATTCAATTCCAATTCCAAGAGAAATTGACAAATCCTAATTTGGCTCTTTTTGTAATGGACCACAGATTACCGAAAACTTCGCGATGCGATGCCAGTGAGAAGACAAAAAGACCAGCAAAAGCAAACAACTGTCTATTAAACCGATAAATGTCAGAGCCGTGAGAGAGGGGAAAGGATACCATTTTCTGCCCACTAATCACTCTTCTTCGATGCAAAACTTTGAGTGTGGATTAGCAGCTCCCTATTGTAGCTAAAGGGCTACAGCAGGCGTGCTATTGGCCCATTTAAATATAAAAATTCAAATCAAGTGGCTTTTCCACTGCAACATGTCTTCTAAACCAAATCCTCTACGTTACAACCGGACTAGGGGAGTCCGGTTAGGCCACTCTGAGGTCACCACGTGTCCCTTTAACTCCCCTTAACTGTAATCCAGATTTACTTACTCTTAAGAGTCAGGGTTCACCCACCTATCCTAGGTTTTTAGAAAAAAAAAATTCAAATTATATTTTATTTTATTTTTTCTTTTCACTGTTAAGTTTTTCTTTATAAATAATAAGGATAGGTGGGTGAACTCTCACGGTACTAGTGAATCTTAACCATAGTTAAGGGGTGTCAAAAAAAAAGAACACGTGGCAACCTCAGCGGCGTTATTGGACTCCCCCGAGTTATAACTTATTACCGTAGAGAATTTGTTCCAAAAAAAAAACATTTATATATTCATGTCTTGAATTTTTTCCGAAAGTTCCTTTTTTTTTTTTCTCTTTTTTACATGTCTCTTTTGTTCCGTAGCCCATACAGCACTTCAGCCATCTATTTCTACTAGTTGATTGAAAGAAGGCCTTTAATTCACCATCTCCAATCTCTGCAAGACTTGCTTTTGAACCCTTTCTTGATCAGATCGAACATTAAAGATCAAAGATCAAAGATAAAAGATAGTTGAGTTTCTTCATTCTCATCGCTTTCTCTGTCACTTTGCTAAAATGTTTCTTCTATTTCACAGGGTTTTCTCATATGGGTATCATACCCAACTCATCTTCTTGAATTTTTACTAGTTTTATCAAATGAGTGTTCCTTTTTTTGGGTACAATCTAACATGTATTCAACATGATTACAGACATGGCAGATGAAGAGCATGTAGCCCAAGGGACAAGAGTATTTCCTTGCCTCTTTTGTTCAAGAAAGTTTTACAGTTCTCAAGCCTTAGGAGGCCATCAAAATGCCCACAAAAAGGAGAGAACAGCGGCTAGAAGGGGGCAAAGTGCTTCGGAATATAGGCCATGCAACTTGGCCTCATCACCTGCACCACAACCACTAGTTTTTGCTCCAAACCATCAGCTAGAGCTTCTCAATTCTTCTTCAATGTTTATAAATGCACACTCGTCGAGCTTTAGCCATGCTCACCATTTCTCTGATCGGTTCGGATCGAAAGGTGCACCGAGGTTCAATAGTGGAACATGGGGTGATAGTAGTGGTTCCTCAAATATTTCGTATCGATTTGGAGAGGATGAGAAGAGCTTCTTGAATTGGCAGAGGAACTTAAGACGCGAGGGCTCATATTCTTCCATGACAATGTCGTCGGAGAATAATCAGAGCCTTGAAAGTGATTACAAGGATAAAGAGCAGAAGCTTGATCTGTCTTTGCATTTATAACATAGATGGAGATTGTTCTCTAATGAAGAAGAACATGAAAATAACATAGATGGAATCTTACTGTTACACTAGTTGGGTAATGTAGCCCCACTCTCTCCTTAGTGCATGTTCCCCCTTTTGGGCATGATGACAAGGATTTTGTGTCACAAAATCTGTCCTTTTTTTTTTGGCCGAGGGAGAGTGCAATAAGGGAGGGTAGGGATAGCAAAATCCTAGTTTCGGAATTAGTTGCATTTGTAATAAAAGTTTTTGGTACAGTACTACATATTATAGAATGCAGCCATTTTTTCCCATGACAATTCTCTTTTTGTTTTCATTTTCACAGGGAAAAATTCTTGTATATTTGGTGTATTGAAGTCGGTACACATTGTCCCAATTCATCGATCAGCACTGTTAAGTTAGTGGGCACCTCCCAGATGGGTCATAGCCATTGTTCCTGGAAGAGTTGATCCAATGCCTTCATTTACTGGCAATGCTTCTGCTTGGATGGCTATTATCTCCTCAGCAGGTCCACTGAATCAATGGTCTGGATCACACGATTAATGGTGATCTGATCGGCTTAAAATTGTGAAAAAACCTTTTATTTTGTGGGCTTCTAAGGGCCGGGCTGAGGCCCTAATCAAAGGGCCAGATTTGTCAGCCCTACGTGGCATGCATCCTTCCGTCTTGTAATTTTTTGTTGCCCCAAAAACATGCTACTGGCATCAAAAGCTAGGACTGCCTATGATTAAGAACTCAACCTAACAAGAGAAAACTAACATGAGAACATCAACCCTAAACCCAAAACCCAAAAGAAAACAGGCAAAGAAAGCAGGCAAAGTTCAGGCATGCTTGGGCCATTTGGCATTACTCCCAATAACAATTCTCAATTCACCACTTAAGTTTTTATTCCTAAGGAATAAAGAATTGTTCCTTGGGAGTGATGCCAAAGAAGACTTTTTGTTCGGATCTAAGAATCACTCTTATGATGGGGATAATTTTTGCGAGTCAGAGATATGGTCATTGATCTTGATTCCAGACTCGATTTTTAAACTAGCTTTTTCTGGAATGAGTATGGACATCTGACCATCCATATATAGACCAGATCTATACTGATTTTGGTGTGGATAAACGATAACCGAAAGTTGTAGAGAAAACCATCATACTACGATCACCAGCGTCACGACATTCTCATTTATTTTACGTTTAATTTCCTTCTAATTAGGTTAACATGGTACACAATGGTGATCCAACTCGGTTGAATTTTCCTTTTTGTGGACTCGGCCAACAAGCTTCTTTTTTATAATAAATTAGTTAGACCCTTCTCACTAACCAAATGAACTCGAAAACTCGTAGGACTCACCGAGTTGACTCATGGGTTGACTATTGTAGAATGTTGAATTTGTTTATTATAATAATAACTTTTAATAGATTTTCTTTACTATTATTATAATAGGAGAAGCAGGCTACACCTGATTTTTCCAAAATTCTCAAACTATCTTTATATAAAATAAAATTTTGATTTAATGTTTTACTTTAATTCCCAAACTACCCCTTACTCATCTATCAATTTAAAATTTAAAGAATAGAATCACAGCCAATCGCGATTGAACTTGGGGAGAGTTCAATCGCACCTACGGGTTAACACGTGTCCCTTTTAACTCCTATTAACTGTGGTTAACTCCTTCCCCTCGCTTTCACGTGCATCGCACGTGCCACGCCCGCTACTAGATATAAATGCAAAGAATATTTGTAATCTCTATGCATGGATAAGCTTTTGAGACCCCTTAGGGCTGAGACCACCGAGACCGTGCTCTAAGAGCATGAGATTTCAGGTGGGGCCTACCATGTGAAATGGGCCTCACCTAAAATCCCGTGCTCTAAGAGCACAGTCTGGTGGTCTCGGCCCTAAAGGGGTCTCACTAGCAAAGTCCAATCTCTATATATTTTATTTATTGACTTGTGAGTGACTCACCGAGTAAACTGAATCTCCTGGACTTCCAAGTCCAGTAGAGTTTTCGGGTTTTAAAAATGACCTCGGATTCTCTCATGCCAGAAAACGGTCTCGGGCTACCATACATTGTGCGACAGTTGGCATAAAAAATCAAGGGAGAAGTGATTTCAATTTCTCCCCATGATTTTGACTTCTCCCTACTTGATGTCTCTTTTCCTTTTTCTCACACACTTATCGCCACAAGAGAGAATCCGAGGCCAGTCCCAATGCATACCAAACCTTGATATGTCCTACTCAAATTCATATTGCACTTACAAACGTAACCATCTAAACTACAGATTTAATGACTCTCAGTGCACAAAAATCATGCTATATATTCAAAATGTAAACACTAGACTTATCTAATGGCATAACAATGAGTTCGGATGGGCAATAACGCTACCTGTTGCGCTGTTGCCCGGTTATGTCTACAAAAACATGGGGGCCCATCTCTGTTTTTTGGGGCCTACCCTATTGAATGTAAACCCATGTTTTTGCACACGCAACCGGGCAAAAGCGCAACAGTTAGCGCTGTTGCTTATTCGAACTCCATAACAATCTCTCGTAAATGCATGGGAGATGGAAGCTATCAGATGTTTCACTTATATCTACTCTGAATTATTAATCTTGTCGACTTTCAGCATGTGAAATCTTTGACGTCGGAAACTAGGCTAGTTTTCCTTTCTCGCCCTCGATAACGACATATATAGGAAGAAGATAACAATTACAAAAGCTGCAAATACGCAGTGCATTGTGGACTAGGTGTATAATTGTTTACAAATAACGAAAAATTAGAAACAAAATAACCAAGATTCACACAGATTTATGTAGTTCGACAATGTGCCTACATCCTCGACCAGATAGATCATTTCATTAATTTGAAAATGGGTTATAATTTCTCAGCTCTCCTTTTCTGTGTAATGAATAAAAAGTAATCATAACGCATTTATATATCCTGTAAATTAATGACATAAAATTAATTGTCATTATGTAACCGGCCTCTAAAAATTTCGAAACGGGTCTAGGTGATAACACCTCCAAATTGACGATCAACCAGAATACATGACACAATCATAACAATAATGTTATTATAATTTACACTATAGAGTAGTAGAGATTGTATGTAAAGGTCACCTGTTGGAAGATGCAATCAGTTTGATTGTCGTTGAGCACAATTCGGGTTGTCTTACTATGTAAATCTGGTCACCATTGGCTGTTATCCTGATAAGTGTCCTGATTCCTATGCTAAGTCCATTAGGCATATGTACATTTTCTTTTTTTTTTGTGTGGATATAAAGGCATATACAATTTACAAACCTTCGGAAAAAAAGAGTCTAAATGAAGAGAGGGAGATAAACAACTGATTGAGCAACGATACATAAATGATATATGAAAATAAGCTTCTCGGTTAGAAAATGAGAGCAACATATTTGATCCTCAGATCCTTCTTTCTCTCATAAACACCCAACATACGCACACACCTACACCACAGGCACATACACGAAATTATTCTTACAATTCTTTCCCAATTAACTTAGTGAAATATTTGATTTTTTTTATATTTCTATGAATTTTATTCTTCCACCTAAATGGTTATCATAAACACCCGATCGACATGCTTTATGTAGTTGGAACAAAATCAATTTGGGATCTCTACTCTACCAATTCAGAAAACAAAAGACACTCTAGCTTCTTTGAAATTCGGCCCATTACACAACTTCAACAACAACTCCACGAATGGATTGCTCGAGAGGAGACCTTCGGGTCCTCAAAGTCACTAATCGCCTAGCTTCGTTGGGATGATCGTAATACCAAATTTTTCCATGCATCGACCATCCAACGTCAAGTATGTAATAGATTTTAATATCTAATTGGGTCTTCTGAAAGTCATATCAACAATGAGGATCAAATCAAATCGAAAATCCTTTCTTTTTTCTCACACTTATACACTTCCTGTCAACCATCTGTCAATTCCCAACTTTTATCTTATATCTCTTCCTCATTAACACATGATGTTAAAGCCTTTTTAGATTCCCCTATCACAGCCAAGGAAATCAAACAAACCACTAGCTACCCAACCCTAATTTTCCTTAGGTATTGGGATATTCTTGGGGAGGATGTTACCAAGTTTGTTTATCCAAAGGTTATCTTTTAAAGGCCATTAACAAAACCATTATCACTTTAATTCCCAACTCACAGAAACTATGTAGTGTTCTTTATAAAACTATTGTAAAGGTTCCAGCTAACTGTTTTCACAGGGTGCTTATGCATTTAATCCCTCCTGAACATAGTGCTTTTGTTCCCAGGCCGGTTGATTCATGAAAATTAATTTTTAGCCCATGAGGTCCTTCATCACATGTACCAAATGAAGAACAGTTTCCGAATCAGATTGAAGGACGTTGCAAGGCAATGGGCAAGCTAAGGTTCATGGGTCTCAAACCAGATATAAATAAAGCCTATGATAGATTGTAATGGAACTTCTTGTTTCAGGTAAGGGAGAAGATGGGGTTTAGTCCGAAATAGATTTAGCTAATAAATTAATGCCTCTCAATGGTTTCGTACCAAATTTTTATTAATGGAGGAGGTTATGATGATGTTCGTCCTAGTAGAGGTCTTCACCAAGGTGATCTCGCCTTATCTGTTTATCCAATTTGTTGAAGCTAGCTCTGGCCATTCTCCTTAATCACCTCAATGGCATAGGCCATATTCAAGGGATTCGACTCAAACGTAGTGCTCCTTCACTCACTCACTTGTTCTTTGCATACAATTGCTTTTTGTTCTCCAAGGCTTCTCTATATGATGCAGCTAATATTAAAATTGCTTTACTTAGGTATTGTTCCCCCTTGAGGCAAGTTGTCGTGCTCCAAAATCCCCTAGGAGAATTGAGAACTTTGACACATGACTTACTTGACTGAATCCATTTAATGAGCTTTAAAGGTATACCAAAATCTGAACTTAAAAATTTCTTCAATGGAATAACATTTAATACCTCAACTGAGCATCAATTAAAATTTGTAATTAAATTGAACCTACATAATCTCAATCATCCTCATGATTCTCAACTCTTTAATTAATCATATCAAATCTAAATATCTCAAATTAAAACTAGAATATAATAAACTAGTTACAATCTCTCTAAAATTTAAATAATTTTTAATAAACTAAAATAATAGTAAAACCATCAATCGAAATCCCGTTCCTCTTTGGGATGATCACCTGCAAGATCTTCCTTACGTACTCCTCTTCAACTCATGGCTCTTGGGTACAATTATCAAATCTCGAACCTGCCGACAACAAAATTCATTGGCTGAGTAATAAGTTACTCCGCATATATAACAATCCATAGTAAACAATATCATAACTATAACATGCATACAAGTAATAGTTCAATTACAATTCACATACATAAATCAGAGTGCGGCATATGTTTTTTTTTCAATTCTTTCATGTGTTCACTTATACTTATCTTGTTTGTCTTATTACTTGACTTTTCTTTCTTGTCTTACTTTTTTTGTTTGTCTTTTCTTTTTCGTGAATAAATCAACCAACATGCACTGTGTAATAACTTAAAATAACTTTATTCCATTTATTGGGTAGAGACTAACATATACCCTACTTACCGAGGTACCACACGGTTTACACATTATCCAGTGCATACAGTTTGTCTATACATTATTTGGTGTATACGGCTTGTCTACACATTATCCGGTATATACGGCTTGTCTTACCTTGATTTTAGGTTTGTTAGTACTCGGGCAGTGTAAAACTCAATCATGCATTTATTGCTTTCATGTGTTGTATACTTGTATAATACTTGTAATCTTACTTTTTATCATGCTTGTACATATTCATTATCTTGAGTGAGTGCACAGTAATATACTTTTGGTTAAATTATACCTAAAACTATCAATCAAGGGCCATAAGACATCTCACTATATTGTCCCATTCCACTATGTTAACCAGGCTTAGGCAGCTTAACTCTCATTAAAGGTTCCTTTACCCAACAATATATCACGTATGAAAATATAAAATAAACACACAGTAACATTCATGTTCCCAATAATTTAACAGACTTTAACCACAGTTTATTTTTCAACATGCATAATTCACAATCTAATTTAAATATCAACAACTCCCTTTTTAATCGAGATCAATATCATAATTACACTACATAATTTATCAATCATAATTCTCATAGATTATATACACAAAATAAACTAACATGTAACCCTAATTTCACAAATAATCTATATCCATCATTCAATTATTTTATACATTACATTCAACTCCATAATTTCATCAATTCCTTCATTCTCAATCCATGTATACGTACACCATAATTTTCATTCCCTTTCCCTTTATTGATATACATCATAAAAATCATAAATAAAACATCTCTAAAAATCATGAACATATTTAATAAAGGATATAATATAACATGTTTTGATCTTACGTTCTTACTTTAAATCCAAATTATTTATTCTTATTTATATTAACAAGCATCATATTGGTAAAAAGAAATTCATATTTACGTTATTCATAAAACATTGCATGAGGGATGATCAAGATCTCTTTATCTTACTATCAATCATGTTCTTTCTATGGATCTTATCGGTAGATTCATACTTTAAATTAATAGTTATAAAATCGAGAACTAGGGAAAGTTATTTACCTCACTTGATCGCTTCCTTACGATCTATCACTTGCGAATGAGGCTTGATCTAGATCCTCAAGTTTCTTTCATTTTTCTTTTGTTGAATTCTTGAAATCTCTAGGCTTATCCCTCTTTGGATCTCTCAAAATACTCTATTCTCTCTCTCTTTTATGTTTATGAGGCTTTAGGAAACCTAATTTACGAGTTAAGGAGGTATTTATAGAGTTGGGAACCCTAGGGAAGGTAAAAAGGAACCTGTTCTGGGACATCGATCGCCGGTGGTAGGCGATCGGTCGCCCTCCTTCCCCCCCCCCCCCCCACCCTTTTTTTTTTCTTTTGACTCGGAACTATTTTCGGTGTTTTAGTCCTAACTTTTGACTCGATTATCAGAATTGGACAATTCAACTTACGTTGGACTCATAATTCAAAGGGGAACAATTTCTTGTATAATAGATAAGTCCAAATTTTAAGTTTTTAATTGCCTAAATGGGCTCTAAAGATGACTGGTTTGGAATGAATTTCAGCAGTCCAGATTTTCAGCAAACCCAATTTTGGAAATCCAACATTTAACCTATCTTTGATTGAAAATCTAAAAAAATAATAAACATGAACCTTGAAGAGGGTTTTCATACATTCCTAATGGTTCAATTATCATTTGATTCCGATCAACGATGACAAAACTAGAGCTACTTGAAGTTGAGGGTATGTTAACACATCCCTTTAATTCATCTTTTAGGAACGCATGCATTTAAAATTGAGCACATTCAAGAAATTCATATAAATGACACGAATATGAAGAAACTAAATTTTGGGTCTTTACACAAGTGATCAATTTTCAGAAATATTCTTCAACTGAAACACCTCTGCTCGATACACTCACGTGCTATCCAAGTTGTTCTGAAATCAAGAATCCATCCCCTTGGATCGATATCTGGGGATCCCTACAAATATTGTAAAAAATCAAAAAGTGCATGTGAGCATGGGATCTTCCTACCCACTTTCACAATTATATGTTTTGACTTGAGTCACCACCTATTCATTCTTAGGGATAGGTCCCGGGTATTTGTTTGTTTGGATAAGGCAAATGGTCTTTACAGAGTTAGGGTAAGCGGTTCGATTAAGTCTTGGGGAAGGTATTAGGCACCCCAAGACCTCCGTTTTATAACGGTTACCTACTCCCTAAACTTAAGCCAATTATAATCTCAAAGTTTAATTAGAATGTCCAAAGTTTTTAAGTGAGTGCTAATCCAAGAAAAATAGAAAGTTAGATGGCTAGGGTCGAACCCGAGTTGAGTTGCCTACGTACTCACATGTGAGATCAGACCGAGCGTAGTTTTGGCACATGAGGCCGTGCCGAGGCTAGGGGGTAGTGTGTGTGTGCATAGGGTGGTCAAAGGGTCTAGCCTAGAAGGCTATGGTTTAGTTGACCGGGGAGGTTAAGTGCACAAGGGGTAAGTCTAACCGCGGTTAGAGGAGATTTAACTATGGTTAGGTGAGCTAACCAAAGCTAAAGAGATCCTACAAGTCTCTTTTTGGTTTTTTGTATTTTTATATTTTTTTGGGATTTTGGAGATATTTGAATGTTTTTGGTATTTTGGTTATATTTGCATGTTTTTGGTATTTTGATTATATTTGAATGTTTTTTGGTATTTTGAGATTTTATCATGTTTTTGAATTTTCATATAGGTAAGGTTTTGACAAACTTAACTAAAGTCAAATTTAGTCCAAGAGTTTGGCTAAAAGATTATATTTTAAGACATAAAGAGGGATGTGCTTTATGAATAGTAAATGGTCTATTACCAACACCTATTTTGTTGGATTGATGTTGATAATAGATCAAATACCATTGTCTTTAGTATGAAACATTTTTAAGAATGTCCTCTTTAAGTCCTTACACCATCATTTATCTTAAGTCCTTAAACCATCACCTACCCATTCAACATAGAACATGAAGGAAAAATAAAGAAATGAAAGAAAATGAAAACTCATTCTCTCCCTTTTAAGGTGGTTCATTTACACCATTATTAATGATGTAATGTTGCTCTAAAGAATGTTAGGGAGGGGATGAGCTTTCACAAAAAATTTTAGAAAGAGGACTAGAATCTCAAAAGAAAACAAAATGAAAAAGAGAGGTATAGCTTTAGTTTCCACTCTCTATGGGCCTACCCATATCCACACTTGTGGGTACATAAAAAAGAAAAAAATATGTACATGGAAAGGAAAAGAAAAAATGAGCATCTCCTTGCCTTTGATATGGGGTCCCTCTACACCATTAGATTGGTGTAAAGAGGCCCAACTATGCTTGAGAAATGAGAGATCAAGAAGAGAGAACCAAATTAAAAAAAAAGATAAAAAAGAAGAGAAAATGAAAGAAGGAGTGCCTACTCCTCCAAGAATTCTCCTTCAATGCTCCAAGGGGTAGGGTTTTAGAATCCACAAAGGAAGAGAGTTAGTGAAGAACTCTAAGCTTTTAGTCTTAGAATTCTTTCCAAACTCTAAACCTTAGTTTCTTCTCCCTTCTTCAAACTCAAGAGAAACACAAGTGGGTGAGAACCTTCTAGGGGTCTTGAGGGATGGATCTAAGGAGCTAAGGGATTTGTATTTATAGGAAAACTAAGAGGTTGGGTTATGTCTTTTACATGAGGGATAAAAAGAGCTAGTGGGTAAAGACTTGAGTGTTGTAAGGTGAGTTGATAGATTGAGTGTTGTAAGGAATGTAAGAGAGTTGATGGTTGAGTATTGTAAGGGGTGTAAGAGAGGTGTAAGAGAGTTGGTGGGTTGAGTGAACTATGAGTTATATGGGTATGGGTTCTAGGATATAGGGTGTAAGAGAGGTGTAAGAGAGTTGGTGGGTTGAGTGAACTATGAGTTATAGGGGTATGGGTTGGTGTAAGAGAGGTGTAAGAGAGTTGGTGGGTTGAGTGAACTATGGGTTATATGGGTATGGGTTGTAGGATATAGGGTAGGTGGATATGGATATATGGATTAGGTCTTATGAATCATGGGTTATTAGTAGATGGGTCATGGGTTATGATTATTGGATTTTGACTATGACATTTGGGCTTGGGTTATGGAAATAGGCTTTGGCTTAGGCAATTGGGTGATTGGATATTTGGGCTTGACTACTTGGGTTGGGTAATGAAATTAGGTAATTGGGTTTGATTGAGTTGTTTAGGTATAAGTTTGGTCAAATGGGCTTGGGCCTTGGGTATACCTAGGGCTTATTAGGGTTAGGCTAGGGCTACCTAAGGTTTAGGTTTAGGACTACCTAGGGTTAAGCTTAGGTTAACTAGGGTCTTAACTAGGGTTTAGTCCTATGGTTAAGGGTTTACCTAGGGTTTGGTTTGGACCATGGCTAAATTAATTAACCACGGTTAAGGGGTGTAAAAATAGGGTGCTGACAGTGCAAGTTTTCGTTAAATTTGCGAATGAGTAGAAGCAAAGATTTTCGGTTGGACAACTAAATTTTTGTCTCGTGCAGGTAAAGAGACTCTAATCAAAGCAGTCTCCTCAGTCATTCCTACTTATCTCATGTCCTGTTCCAAATTTCCTAAACATCTTTTTCAACATATTGATGGCCTTTAATGGGACTTCTGGTGGGGGTTTACATCTGATCGCTCTCGGCCATTAGATGGTTAAGTTGGGATAAGATCTGTTAGTCTAAATTTGTTGGAGTCTGGGTTTCCATAAGATGGAAGCAATGAACCTGGCTTTACTGGCCAAACAATATTGGCTTTTATCTTTTAGCCAATTCTCTGCTCACCGATCATTGTGGTTTAAGGTACCAAAGTCTAAATACTTTCCCCAGTTAGATATTCAAGCTGTTTCTCCCAAACAATCAGATTCTTGGGGTTGGCAAAGTAACTTACCAAGATGTTCTATTATTATATCTGTAGGCTTAGGAAG